>CM043738.1:3933889-4533889 GCA_023968675.1 Taenia pisiformis | reverse complement strand
TTCCAATTTAATTATTATCAAAGTACGCACTAACTTTGCAGTATAGATCTCGTGGGTGGTTAAAGCATCGATATAAATACGTGAGAGCGTTTGAAGGAAGACAAACGCCATTTTTGCTGAGTGAATCGTCAAGTGTTGTGGATCTGGAATGCACCGCCTTTCCCAATCAGCAGCTCAGTGTGCTCTTGCTGCTTTCCACGTTTATCAAAGCAAAATTATTTTTTTACTCTTTGCCTTTGTGGCTTTACGCGTTTTCATAAGGTCCCAATTCACAAGGCGATGATTGGTCAAAATTATTCGGACAGTTAGGTTTACACACTTGCCCACTTTTTCTACGTCCAATGGACGCAACTCAACGAGGGCTTAACCCAATTAGACCAACCACCCCCTCAACCCACGCTGCAGCGCATAACTGCGTTGCAGCATGTGTTTAACCATTCCAGCAGGTGTGGATATTGCAGAGGCTACCTGAAATGCTTACTCGCATCAGCTCGCACCATGAATACTGCCTTTTAATGAAGCGATGCAAATCCACCGGGTCTGTCAACGATGGCATGCGTGTCAGCTCCATATCCTGAGTGCAGCACCAGTGGTCACCTTCAAGCCTTTGTCGCTCTGGATGACGGAGTTGAGTCAAATCATCTCTGTCCCCAACGTCAATTCTTGAGCCCCTCCTAAGAGACGTTCAAATACAAGCTCACCATGCATCCGCAACTCGAAACACACGTTCAGTCCCAACACTCGCAACGTCTTCTTTGCCAACCGAGTTTGGATGCACCGCGGTAAGACGCAAAGTTGGCTTCATCAACCAGCTTTGCATTTTCCCCATTAGGTGTCGCATTAGGCATGGCGCTTCTACTTAAGTCTCTAAAGTAGCATTATCCTGTGTGGACGGAGAAGAAACCAACCTCTCCTTCAGGCGGCATCAGCACATATGGCGACATCTATTCGGTTGGCAATGGACATCCCCATAGTGACGGCATTTGCCAACAGGGATTTCGCTTAAGACATCAGGAGACATGTGCTCTTTCATGCAAAGTGGAAACGGCAAATAGGTGCCGACTAATCATGTTGAACGCTTTGTTCTTTTGGTGCAGGAACACTACAGCTTGTAAAAAAAGGTCTTCACTTACAATTTACAAAATTGGTTTGCATCGTGTCCGACGCTCAGCTGCTCGAAAAATAGAGCGACTTTGTGAAAGACGACAAAGAATGTTCTAGTCGGAGGCAATTGAGCCTTCTGTCGCAAGCTGACGCATCAAGGGAGTCCGAGGGTGCAGAATTCTCCATAGCTGATGCGAGCTTCCGTTTGCTCAAGCACAGTGGCATACCCTCATAGGTAAGTAAATAGATGCGAAATGTTCTTGCATCGCTGACCACTGCACAAATCAAGGAAGTCATTATGAGCTCTTCCAAATTTCCGAATTTCCCCTCGTAGAGCCAAAGCGGTGCATCAACTTTGCCGCATTACACGACAAATTTGCCACCACCAGATCAGGAGTCTTGCTCCATTTGTGAGCCAGCCTTCACGAAGTTCATCGGCAGCGATTGCAGTCTGTTCAATTTGGAGAATCGACATCCGCACAAGTGGAATATGTGCTACCTTTTCCACACATCCAATCGACGTGGGCTATCGGAGGAACAAAGTGTAGTGAGGTGATGTTGGCTAAAGGGCTCCAATAGTGTGACTGGCTCAGTAGTCACTTGTTCGACTAATTAATGAGGCCAAGTAAGGTCTGACTTGGAAGCAGAAGCTCCCTCATGCATATTCACTCACTAAGCCTTAGCGCGGAGTCGAAATCGAGTGTTCACATTCATCGATACTTTGCTTGTACGCTTACGTCGTTGGCGGCAGTCTGTGGCGACAATCTCAAGTAGGCTTGGAGGAATGTGAGCCCGTGACTGATGGATTCTGGCTAGGTTAACGGGCAGCCTCCATCCGTTACAGTTAGGTCTGGCGGAAGGTGAAGTAGTGGCTCAAACCTTGCCGACTGCATGTGCGTGGCCACGCCTACTTGTGTCAAATGAGGCAACCTTTGGGGCTTCATCAGCGGAAATGCACCCTCACTTGGCAATACAATAATTGCCTGAAACAGGAAAAGGGCACATTTGCATCTCGTCGACGAATAAGAAGGCACAATCAGAGTTGTGTAGGGCCGCCTGATTATCGAGTGTTTCCAAGCACAATCTTGGACCTAAACACGAAGTGAATAAGAGCGCTTTGGCTCCTTCAGTTGACCAATTAAATGCATCTCAATTGCCTCAACTTGAACGAGGGTGTAGTGGACAGATTCATTGTGAAAGATTCGCTACGAGTCTGTCTTTGCAGACCGTGCCTTCATCACCTTCCCTCTTTTATGTTTAGTCATATAGGAATGCTTCCACAGCTTGATGCTCCAACCGCCATCCTTAGCCATCGATTGGGTTTCCATCTTCCTTAATGCCCTTTTCAACACTTTCATAGCCCGTCATCTTCATCAATGCTATTTGAAGCTGCTCTTGAGCAACTTTGCCTGCACACTGCCCAACAACTTCCTCTGTGTCACCATATGCATGCAGCTAGTCTGCTTGGCAATCATGGTGATGCACTGTGGACGCACTTGCATTAAGTGTGAAAATCAAACAACAGACGTTGTGCACTTATCCGCCAACACGACGCGTTCGAATGGCGCTGACGCAGTGGAAAACGCCAGTGCAGGCCCACACCAATCAGTTCGTCAATTCTGAGGATGCTCAGCAAAGTTTGCTAAAATTATAATAGTCGAGGTCGTGTCACTGATAGCAGAGCGTACCCAGCAACTACCTCAAAATGAGACACTTTGTGAGTTGTCGTTCAGTCGCCAAAGCGTGCAGTCATGCTGATTGACACTCTGCCTGACATGCCATCACACAACGAGTTGCGTGATTAGATGTCAACTTGTGGTCGATGTGTGCGCGCGGCATTGGATAGCATGCTTGCCACAAGGTCTGACCTGGGATACCGTTGGTGTGCCAATCCACGTCCGTGGTGTCCCCCGGTTGCGCCAGGTCGCACCGCTGTCTCACACCTGGACTTGAAATGACTCATCCATGTTACGCAGACGAAGTTGCAACAAAATGCGAATGAGTCGATCAGCGCCTTTTGCTCCCTTGCCAAACTACAAAAACGTGTTTATCAGTGCGTGGTAGACGACAGCAAAGCCTAACTGTTGAGAGCAATAGCATTTTTAAGATTCATTCTCCTTCACCAGTATCTGGTAAGTAGCGACACGCACCCACTGAGTCAGTAGTTCATTAGGCATGCATTCTTATCCTGCTTGTAATGTGAAGGCGTTCACCGACTTTGGGAAATCGAATGCCACACGTGAGGTGCGAATCCATTTCAGCCAAACCTGGTGCCTAACATCCCGACGAGGTCCACACAGAATGTGGCAAGACGATAGTGGCAATGCACAAGTAATTCGTTTCGCTGCCGAAATGCACTGTCTTCAAGCCTCAAAGACAGCAGCAGTGGTGCACAACAAATTCATCTCTTTTCAACATTGCTTTTCATATTTGGTCTTGACCACCTCTGGGTGATTTGACTCCAAGCTAGAGTAGCAGCAGATGTGATCGAATGGAACATTCTGCAGCATCAGCTTCAATGCTAATTATCGCCACCCATCACCTCACCATAAAGCATGAAAACAGACCGTGCGAGACGTGCACACATACATTTACTAGCAATTAATGACAATTAAGCACATTTTGATGGTAAATAATATAAACAGGTGATGAAAAAGCATGTCTCAGCGTTGTGTGGCTGGGGGAGGGGGTGGTCAGATCAAGGCGCTTCCTCTCCACTGACTGAGTTGGCTGTGTCAGCGTCGTTTGTCATGCTGGCCGTAGTGATGGAGGTGGTGTGGACGCCATTTGGACAAGTGGCTGTAACAGGAGTGAAAATGGGCACTTTGCAATGTGTCGGAGGAGTAAGCTGCGACGGCTGAATGACGCGGTGCAGTTGGCACAACGGTAGTTCTTCGTAGCCATGTGTGTCTGCAAATGGGCTCGCAGATTCGAACGATCGGAAAAGGCGCGCTGGCAGGAGGGACAGACGAAGGGCTTCTCACCTGTGTGCGTGCGCTCGTGACCCTGAAGTATCCATTTGCGTGAGAATGCTTTGCCACAGTGGCGGCATTTCCATGGCCGCGAGTGAGTTTGCATATGGGTTCGCAGAGAGGCTGCGCTTTTGTAGATCCTCTGACATTCCTGGCATTGCCACCGCTGTGGTTCTTCTTCATCCAGCCCTTCTTCATCAACTACGAGCCCAGTACTGTTGTTCATGCTGAACGCTTCGTTTTCTGCACCTTCTTGGCTACTTGCAGGAGGTCTGCTAGGTGGGAGACTGGCGTCAACATCAGAGGTTGTGACCCCAGCGCTGCTCCGGAACATTTCGATTATACTAGGCAAAATCTCCGATAGCCGTTTGGGATCCATACAAAGGTGGTTCGATATCGGCAGACCACTTCCATTAAAAGATGCTGGAAGAGAGCGTTGCGGCAAGTGAGACTGTATCCAAAAGTGTGGGTCGACAGGTGGAACAGGAAACTGTGGAGGCGCTCCCATTTTTACCACCGATGATAGTGAGGGTAGAGAGGATTGATGAATGGGGCAACCATCCGCAAGTCTTTGCCCACTGTACCCAACTTCAAACTGAGCTAGATTGGATGCATTAGAGTGGTTTGCAGGTGGAGTCGAATAAGCGTTGGCAGAATCCAATGTTGTGGTGGTTGGAGTTGTTGGGAGGATGGAGGCCATGCTGAAGGGGGTGGAGCGTCTCGATTCACTGCTGGAAGTGCTGATTTCCTCTACGCCAGAGCACCTTGGCTCTAAGAGCGCTTTTGAGGGAAGTGATAGATCCAGAACACTCGCCATGGAAAAGTCTAGGAGGAAATTAAAAACGAAACTTTGGCACAGATGCAAGAAGACGCGCAGATAATCATAATCAGCTGGATTGGACCTGCATGCGTCAGACTGGCAGAAAGCGAAGAGGCATCTTACCGTGTTTCACGCTCCGAAGGTGTCGCGACGATGAGCAGTCAGGCATCGTCTGACCCTATTTATTGCATGGCCGTACGTCATTGGTGTGACCTCCCTCCCACGACTCATTGGACAATCGCGTGTCAGCCGAGTTGTGGGCGCGAACGCGGTTAGAGCCAATCAATTTCGCTGGGAGGAGAAAAAGGCGATAACATGTAGCCATGGTCTGCTGTTCTTCGTTGCATGGTTCCCGATGCCACACATGCGCTTACATCTGCACATCCACAGCTGACCTTGGGCACTTGAGTCAGATGCATACCTACGACTGGAAGTGAGTGCCAGTCAGCATGATACATTGTCATGCCAGCAGTCATTTGTCAGCATGTGGAAGTCGCCTTCTTATGCTCAACTACCATTTGCACTGCTTGAGGCTGTGCCAGCTGCGCAATTCAACTATGCACTACAGCCCCACGGTTCAGTCGGTAGAACCTATGGCCGCGCAACAAATGTTGCCATGCTAACCCCTTTTGCAGAACAGATAAACGGCAGCGTAGTTGATGGAGCATGGAATAGGCTTCGGACGCCAGTTGTATCTCGCAAGATGGGGCCGATTGTTTGCCCATCAACCGAGCCCTTGTTCATGACGATTTCCTCCTGTGCAGCAGCAGTTTCAGCAGCAGCGAAATCTCATTGCCTAAGGAAGAAGGTTTGCTCCTGCAAGCAATCCCACCTTTTAATCTGGTTCAGGCTAGAGCACGTCAAAGAGAATGGCTCTCCGCTTCTTTTGACTTGACTTTCTACGACTCGTCAATAAGAAAGCTATCCCAGCAATTTACGTTGATGATTGTTAAACATGTACCGGTAGGAATACAGGTGGAACCTAGCAGGTGGATATTTAGACGGCTGAACACTCCTAATGTCAGTTGAGATGGCCTCTACCACCCTCTAAATCCTGCTGAGTGTACCCAGTAATTCCATCGAAATGAGACCTTTTGTGAGTTGCCGTTTAGCCGTCAAAGAGCGTAGTCATGCTGATTGACACTCTTCCTGACATGCCTTCACACATCCAGTTGCGTGATTTGATGTCAACTTTTGGCCACATGAGCGTGGCTAGTCGACTTTTCCCGATGCGTCCTTCGCTATTTTCCTTAGCCTATGGAGCCTATCAGTAGCATTCCCTTCCCAGTCCTGCTGAACACTTCCTCTCCTCTGTGGATGCCTGAATCTGCACATCTATAAATGAAAGCATATTTTTCTTTACGCAATTGTTGCGGCATTTGCTTATACCAAACTTTTCTTCTAAAATGGATAAGGATGGGTTTTATTTATGAAGGCACCGCGAAATTTGATGTGACTTATAACAAAGGCGAAATCAGTGTTGCGGATCATCCCAGGTCCGAAACTACTCAATTAAGTTGTAATTTGAAAACAATTTCAACTTAACATGAATTATTTTTTAAGCTTAAACTAATTCTAATTACCTCGTAAGAAAAAAGTCCACGGGAATATGAAAATTCAACGTGAGTTTATCTCCTGTAAATTTTCTTCAATGTGTGGTGCATTGTTTGTTTGGAATGTTGGTTGATCCTCCACACCGGGGGCTTCCGCCTTGAGCCTGACTGCGTGGGCTCTCCTTCTGGCCATGCCAGCAGCCCTTTTAGCTTTATATGGAATGCATGCATTCTGGTCTACGCTTAGCCTTCTCTTCGTCTTTTAGGGGTGCTCGGGACGCTACAAAAGGCTTAAGAAGTAGCAATACTGGAACAGAAAAAGCGCTGCTGGTGTAGAGATTGGCTGAGGGACTACTGGCAATGTCCTACAATCTACATCGGCAAGTGTAAATGTAAGGTGGTGAATTAAGTGTCCATCAAATCAAAATGCACAGTTAGCAAACCTTTTAAACAAAAGAGAAATCGTACTCTTAAATGGATCCTGCAGCCTGAGTGTTTGCTGGGCCGAGATGATTCGCTTATGCTACTCCAATCAAGTGTCATTGCCTTGGAAGCCCAATCTCCTCTTATATCTGTACCCGGATTCTACGACACAATACGATTACCACGCGACTTTATGCGTCTTCGAATCCCTTCGCGACAAAAGAGATTTCCATCTATAAAAACCCAAATTACTGATGTTCGCATGTGCGTAGGTGGTTCTGTAGCTCAATGCAGGATGCTGTTTGTGTGTCACTCAAACTGCTTCAATGATTACGCCTTGCTCATGCCAGGTCGGCTCCGTGGCTGCAAGGCAGCAATGTTGCATTTGATCGAGCAGCAAAGTTATGCGTTGCCAGCTGGGGTGTGATGGGTCCTCCCTTCTGTTTTGAGCACAGCCAATGTCAGCCGAACTGGATGTGCAATGTGTTCGTGCAAGTTCTCCATGATGTGGGAAGAATTTCTGCCGCGATGGAAGTCAGGAGAGAGGAGGAAAAGGCCGCGGGAAAGATGGAATATTTGTGTTCTGGGCAAATATTCCGCCACTTTAGACCATCTGTCTGTATGCGAGACTGGTGCACTCACATCTTAAAAGCTGCCAAAAATTGGCAACACTTGGCTGAATTTCTTCGTACTCATTTTGATGTGCTGCCAGCAGCGCATACAAGCTAGCTTGCAACCATTGCAGCCATCTTATGTCAAAAAATGACTTGAAAATCCATCACTCAAAGTGCAAGCTTTGCGAAATGTGCGCATGTTACTTCTTAAGGCGTCGACGTCGGCCTGATATAAGAGGTTAATTTTCCTACAAACGCCCATGCGAGTTCGCTTGACGAGCGCACGACTAGCAATTTAAATGTGAGTGCTTGCAAATCCTAAGAACTTATTTCCGTTCCTACGCGAATAAATAGCAAGTTTTGCTTGAATGCACATCAACGAATGCGCATAACAGCAGAGCTTCCACTTGATCCCTCGGCAATGGCCCATGTGGAGCAGAAGGATGCTGCTGCTCGGGCGCCAAGGTCATTCAATCACTGTACTTTCGCCTGGATCGCTCAGTATGCCTACCAAGGCAATGCTCATCGTCCAGTCAGTCATCAGGCTTGTACACGCGAATCAAGACAACTGCAGGCGGTGGCTGACCACGCTTACTTATGGTGAACGCATTGCTGCGATTGGCGTTTCGCGGTGTCTGCTTCTCCAGGTGGATAGGCTGTCGTCACCGGAGTCCAACCTAGCGCACCCAGTGTACATGCGGCGAAAACGTGATTTGGAGGAGGTAGCAGCTGACGCCGTCAATTTGTCCACTTGGAAACGCGGCCCACATCTTAGCAACGTTCCTATCCGTAGCGCAGCAGTAGAGCATCATTACTTGCCATCCGACACCCTATCAACCATGAGGCATGGCGAGATGTATTTTTGCCCTAATTTAACCTTGCTTACGTGTCCATCGAATGCAGGCTTGCTCAAACCCATTATCACGCATTATTCTTACGTCCATATTAGAACTTACCCCATTTCCTTTGGTCTCTTCCACACCCAGCGTTGTGGAACTGTTGTGGGCTGAAATGATACGCTCATGCTACTCCAATCAAGTTCCAAAGCCATCAGGTTCCAATGGCATTGACAGCCACCCAAGAATGTGACCACGACTCTTTGGGCCTTTGACCACGGTGCTGCCATCAACATTAGCACTCGCAACACAGGAGTCCAAAAGCACGCCTACCACGCCATGACAGACATCAACTCAATGTGTGCAAATTACCTCCAGCGACTGGCTTCTGCACCCTCCCTTGCTTACCTTGCCTTATCACATGCCTCGTTCGAGGTTGCGAAAATCCTGGTAGTACCATTCTTCCTCCTCTTGCTATTCGTCCCACCGTTGCCGCTACTTTCGGAGACTGCACTACTTGTAAAGCTGGAGGCAACGTCGGCCATCCTGACAGGAGCTGCGTTTTGGAATATGGAAATCATGCTAATTAGAATCGCTGTCTGCCCACGGTGACGCAAAGGAAGCTGGTCGCAGTCTCCACCCTTTTTTGCCTAAAAGTAGCATGAGATGGCATTGGTGGTGCTGATGGGCTACACGAGTGTTGGAATTGCCCCGGGTGCACTCTACCACCTCCAATTTCAACTCGTTCCATTGCGCTCGGCTACAGCTGAATGCGCGATCGTAAGGGGGTGACTCTTCGGTTCCAAGCGTGTGCAGTTCATGAGATCGAGAGAAGCATAATTTCTCCCGCGTCATCAAACCATCGTGACGGCCTGATTCCTCAGCGCCTGTAAAGTAATGCGGCAGTTGAGTTTGTATGAGAACAAAGCAAACTGTTCTTGCGCCATTACTACGCTTCTACTTAGCTTACAGCACATAAACTAGCCATTCAATTATACTTTTGTCCTCATCATCACAAGAAATATTTGGTTTATAAGCTGTAAAATGGTTGTTTGGCACGCATTATACAAGTTGAGTTTGCTGTATTGCATAAACGACACCCCTCTGGTGGCAAGGTGCGTTTCAGACCACCTTTACAGTTGATTGAAGTAGCAGATGGCGACTTAAGTGTCCATCTAATCAAACGCACAGTTTGTTGACCATTAAAACAATAAAATCGTACTCTAAAACGGATCTTGGACCTGCGTGTTTGCTAGGCCAAAATAATTCACCCTTGCTAATTTAATCACCTGTTATTGCTTCGGAAGAACAGTCTCCTCTTATAACTGTACCCGTATTCTGCGGCACTATACGATTAACACCCGGCTTTATACGGGCAGCATCTCAGTCCGGCATTGCCTTTGTGTCTGTCTTATCTTTGGAAGTCCTTAATGAGTGATGGCCTTCGCTACAAATTGCATTAGCTATTGGATGACTTGGTCTTAAGAAAATCGGCTTTACCTTCCATTCCAGACAAAAATGTTGCCATCTACTTAATGGTTTGAAAGTAGTTTGGGTGACTAAGTCCTGTAAATAGCACAAATTTTCTCCATTCTTTTGCGAATTTCACAGATCCATAGAGCATTTAGTCGCTCAATCACTCAAAAATCCAAAACGATCTTGAACAGTCCTAATAGCAGTGCTATAATATATGGTTGTCAAAAATAGCTTCAAGGCGATGGGTAACTGAGACGCAAATCCTCTGACGGATCGGGTACCGTCAAACCTCCCAAAATAAAGAGAACCCCAGACACCTCCAAGCATGATATTTGTGCCTCTTAATTTAGTCCCAAGCAATGAAATACCTCCTTTTCCTTAAACTCGTCTCTCCGTTTTAAGGTTATGAAGGCTGAGGTCGGAGAACGCCGAACCTACTACACTGGCAGCAGCAGTGATAGAACCTCATGCTTTTATTGAATCATGCCACAAATTCTCCACAAAACACGTTTTTCTATGGAGCCTATTCTCAGCCGCTGTAGAGATCGGCATACACGCAGGCCTAATGCTGGAGGAATGCCACCCTGCCCTGATCCAGCCCCACATCCACATACAAGAACTGATGCTTGCCTGGGAGTTCTTCTCCCCAAACCAAAGAGAGCACGGAGACGATGGGAGGCAAAAGGACCTCCAGCAACAGTAATTGCTCAGTTTGGGTAGGTTTTATTGAACGCCTTAGTATTGGTATCTCCATAGACCCACACCACCTTTACCTAAAAGAAGCGTTATGCGCGCACACAATTGGTGAAAGTGTACTCGTTCACATGAGCTACACATGCATGCATACATACGGGTTCTACCAGCGTACCACAGCTATAAATAATTTTCTACACCTATGGCCTTTTGACCTTATTCCTAAAAACAAACTGTTCTTCTGCGTCCCTAGATCCAGCATAACGCGAAGGCCTTACGTGCAAACGCATAAAGGCTGCGAATAAACCCACTTTAATGTAGCCAGCGGGTCAATTTCAGCACTGCTCGCCTTCATTATGGAGCATTTTATTGTAGGGCGACTCGGCCAGCTTTTCCTCTCTAGTCCAGTTGACAGAATCATCTGGATGACCAACCCACCCACTCCACAAACCACGGAGAGGTCCACCTGATGAACGATGACGTGAACGCTGCCGAATCTCTTTGAAGGTACTTAACACCGCCAACTGCTTAGCAATCGGATTTGATGCAGTGGTTTCCCAAACTCGGATGCCTCCAATCAGTGATGATGCCCTGACACTAGCTCGTTTAGCACTCTTTAAACGCCAACTCGCCCTGTCCCGAAGGTCAGCATCACGCTCACATACTTGATTCACCCTCTAGAGCAGCCACAGCACTTTATGTGAAGTAGGACTTTTCCATTTTGCCTCACCGCTGCCTCATTCATTTCGTGATGATGAAACAAAGTGACACTCCAATGAGACAAATGCTCTAAGTGATCGCTTTTGTTGCTTTTCGTCATGCAATTCTGCTAACGTACTCTGTGCAATTCATGTCTTTTACCACATCTTGTGATTCGGTTACAATGTCACGAAAACCAAATGCCTTTACCACAGTCTGGACGAAGTAAGGAACCAAATACCAGAAGATAATGAGATGGATTACCTTGCCTGCAAGAAGTCTCCGCAAGCTCATTTGGTCTCCACAAGCTCTTAGTGCCATCACAGCTCGCAACTAGTAAACGCACCTAATCAATTTTTGCGAATAACACTAACCGGGAGCGTAGACGTTGAACAATGGGACTCAATTCGCTGAGCAGAACCACTGACTAAGCAGACATGCGAACAATCGCGAGAAACCCACATCTGAGCACAACTGGATTGGAATGCATTTTCTGTCTCACGGGTCAAATTCAGTTTCGTCAACTTACATTTGCTGTGCTCTACTCACTGCCCTTTAATACGTTGGTAAAATTGTAAAAGCCTTGCACTGCGTAGCTATTGCTTCTCAGATGCTGCTGTGGTGCAGTAGAACAGGCTAATTTGCCCGAGTGTATGGCTAGTGGAGTCGCATAACATCATCGGAGGACAGGCATTGCTTGCCCCCCGGTTGGAATCGAACAATCACGTGGATGGAAGCGTTATGTGCATTACGCGCAAAAGCAGCATTTCGTCCCTTTTCGGCGGCTTCGTACGGATGCTAGCACTAACCAAAAATAAGTCTTCCACAGGCAAACACGCGGTTGCGTAATGAGTGGCCCCAACAGTGGCGTATTGAATCTAATCTTCCCTGTCCTTTAATGTTGGCTACTGTTTCATCTGCTAATTATGCAATCCTAGTTATGCATAACACTTGATTTTATGGGTTACGACGGTACCAGCATTTTTTGAGGTGGCGCATAGAGAAAAGTGACTTAAATTGATTGGATTGAATTGCATTCTTGATCCGTGCAATGGGTTTGGTTTCACGCTAATACAAGACTGATCCATCAGGTTTGATGAAAGCATCAAACGAAGTGCTGCTTTAGTTCGAGGATAGGAAAGACATACAGCAGACAGCCGCCGAAACAATCATCAGGTCTATTGCATTGAATCCCGGCCAGCCAATTTTTCCTGGCACAATTGTGTATGGTCGCACTCATCAAGGATAAAATCCGCAGCATTTACAATTCTATTGCTAGCCGAGGCTTGGCGAGGCTTGGCGAGGCGGAGGTTTGAGCAGTTGTCAAAGCCACAAGTTAGGCGCACCAGCATTTCAATCGGCAGTTAGAGCTCCTCTTTCATTCACATATTGTCCTGCAGAGGTTCAACCAAAACCTCATGATGTAGTACGAGCACGCTTTGTTCCTATACCAAGCTGTTTTGCATCCCGCTGCGGAAGTGGCTTTCCCTTCCATGCACTGCACATGCTCACGCCAATGTATGAGACTGAGGAGGAAACGAACTGAATTGCATGGATGATTCCACTACTAGCCTAAAGCATATTCGTTGCGTGATTCATCAAGGAGATCTTTTAACTTCAGAGCAAACCATTTGTTCTCATGCACACGATGAGACCCTCGTGACACTCAACTTTACGCAGGCGTCAGAGTGATGAGGCAGAGCGCTGTTTTGTGCAGTGCAGTCTCGAGTTGCCTAGCATGAGTTAAGTATCAGCGTGATAGCACCCAGGGCTAACTCTATATGGGGCTGGCGCATGGCCTACATCCGCCCTCGCACCCATCTCAGACTGACCAATTCTGCTGCCCTCATGATATGGGACTGACATGCATGCTATCCTTCACAGACGTGGTGGCTTTGCATCGATTCATTAGATGGCAGCATTTATAGTGCGGGTGGATGCGAGTAAACATTTCAGGTAGCCACTGCAATGTCCACACCTGCTAGAATAGTCGGACACATGCTGCAACGCAGTCATGCGCTGCAGCGTAAGAGGTGGTTGGTCTAATTGAGCTAAGCGCTCGTTGAGTTGCGCCCATTGGACGTAGTGAAACTGGGCGAGGATGTAAATCTAAGTGTCGGAAGAATTTTGACCAATCATTGTCGTGTGGCTAGGGATCTCATCAAAACAGGTGCACCCAAGTGTTACTGTTCCTACCACTGAGGCAAAAAGCGGAAAGTTCCTTCTGCTTCGCCTAAAGCAAAGAGCAGCAGGAGCAGATTGAACAGACGATTGAGGAAGGTGCATCATTCCGAATTAAATCTTTGACAGGGGCATACTTGAAATAAAGACGGCGTGCAGCGAGTATGACTTCAGGCAAAATCAGTATACTTGCGGTAAGACGTTCAACGAGTGACAAGTGACATAATTTTCAATGTTAAAAATGCCAAGTTGAATGTTATCGGACCGCAGTAGGCAACGCGTTGCATATCCCAAAGCCAAATTTGTGGCCTCGGAAGGTTGCCGTTTTAGAGATCTGCGTAGGTGCACGATTAGTCTTCAAGAAGGCAAACTAACCCTGATTTACGGCTTACGGCATTTTCCGAGTTCTACTTGCTGCCGCATCTCACACTATCATTGGAAATCCCAAGGTGATAAAAGCATCCCTTTGGGGGAAACGAAAGAGCACCAGTAAAAGCAATTGTTGGAGTATTTAGGCTCCATCGATGCGCAAAGGGCTACGGCTACGAAACTGTCACGGAGTGTGTCTAGACTGCCTTATGCTAAGCTTGCTTACCACTTTAAATCCAGTGATTACATATTGCACGGCAGAGAAAGATTGGCAATCAGGATCGACTTGCAGGAAACAACGTCGATGGCTATTAGGAAAAAGTAGGTGTAGCAGGCATATAATTCGCCAATTCGCCTATGGAGCATTGAGCTGCAAAGCCCTTTCTCCCTCGCAAGCGCCGATAACCTTCAAAGCCCATTCAGTTCAACTAACCTATTAGGCTACGCCTATTTGCTGCCATTCCAAATCAGCTGAACGTATGCAGATGTCCTCATCTATTTCATCATCTGCGTTGTTTGCAATTGCCGAGAGTCCTCATCACACCCACCTCAACATCCAATACCACAAAGGATGAGGAAATGCGGTTTCAAGTTTGATGTGTTCATTATCAGAATGTTACTTGTTAATCTGCTTCCTAGATCAGAACACTTTTGCAAAGAAGGATCCAAGGATGAAGCCTGTGTGATCGGATACAAAGTCTGCATGCATGACTTATCAAAGATTCCACGCTGCAAGCCTCCTCTGTGATCAACTGCCAACTACGCGATGAATTGCTTTCCTCAGCTATTCCAAAAGTGACGTAAATATCAATGCTTAAAACTGCCAGCCACCAAAACGCATCTGCAGCATGTCTAGAACGGGAAAACGGGCTTCCCCTTATTATACTGCAATTGACAACTTAATTAGCTAACTAGGAAGAGCTTTTCGCAGTCAGCATTAAATTTGGCGAAGTGTGCAGTCCTTGCATTCCTAATTTCCTTTCGACTGTATGATGTCAAGATGGTCACAAGCTGTCTAAATGAGTTCTGGGTGAGTAACTGCCACTTCTGACGGCTGCATTGCTCAGCACGCACCAACGACAAGTAATTTTGCCTTTGAATGCTTAATGTTCCGCAAACAATGCCAAGGCATTATCCAAGTGGAACAGCCTACAGTGAGCTGATAGTGGCTGCGAAGTCATAATCGCAAATTGGCGCTGCATTTACTTTGGCACTAAACAACGTCAACGCATCTAGTGATTAGACATATTGTCAAAGCCACGTGGAGCTTGATCTGCAAGCAGAAGCCAATGCATGCGTTTTCACTCACAAGGCTGTGGTGCAGAATCACAATCTAGTGCCCAAATTAATCTGACGTTTGGCCGCACACACGGCGTGGGTGGCGGTCAACTGCGAGACGCTTAGCCTTCATTGTTAGCTGAGAAGAGGCATTGTGTGCGAGCTTCACGACATCAAAGACGTTGGTTATGGTTGGGTTGGGGTGCAATTAGAAGGGACTGGCAACTAGGAGCTTAGTGCTCAAGCTACCGGCTGCAGAAGGGGATGTTACTGCACACAACTCAGTAGAAGCATCGCATTACATGCAAGGCTTCGTGTTTACGAGAACATTTGCTTCCAATATTCATGTCGGTCAGCTCTTTGCACTCTTGCTTTAGCTCAAGGTCCTTCAGCCAGACCAGGGCGGATTTTAGGCACACCTGACCAACTGCAAGCAATGGAGGAACTGTTTAGGGAGAACAGGCACCCAGACGTAAGCGTGTGTAAGGACCTTGCAGTCCAACTGCATCCTAATGAATCGCGCATTCAGGTGCGAGTCAAAGTCGTCAAGCCAAGCTTCAGTCACCACTGACCGTTCAGTACACGTTGCTACCGCACAAGACGAAAAAGACGTGCAAGCCTCATTCCACAGAGGCGTCTTCCATGACATCATTACACTTAACCAACGCACCAGGTTTACCCACCCAATCAAGTCACCACAAAGTGATTTGTGCATCGAACTGCACACATGATTCAGACCCGGTAATGGTCTCCAAATGGGCGTAGAGGAGATCCCTAGTCGACGGCTGTCTTATCAACCTCCAATTCAACGCGTCTTCAGCGAGTGTCTCCTTTGTCTCTTACCACTCACCAGACTGTCAAGCATCGCATGTCACACAAATGAAATGTGTTCTTTTGTCCATTTCGTTTTCTTCAATAACACATTAACTTCTCTCCCATTTGCCTACCTTAGCCTTCTCTCAACTGTCCTTCGTGCCCGTGAATATTTCTCTACCACCTCATCCACCAAACTCGTTGGATGTCTACTTCCTCTTTGTGAGTTCCTCCTTACCTCTTTGCTAGCCCTCCTCTGCGCCAAGACATTCTCAATTACCGCAACGACTAATATCCTCTGATTTAGACCTGCCCAGACTGGAAGCTTATTCTCCTATCTCAAGGGCTAAATTTAGACACCTACTGTCTTAAAATGCTGTCGTCGTCCTCTTCCAGTTTAACTCATTTGGACAGCTGGTTTGCCTACTTTTCATCACAATTAAATGCTGTCCGCCTATCTGCTTACTGCCTCTGTGGATAGACAGAATAGTAGAGCATTAAAGATGAAACTTCTTTAAGAACAGTGAAACTTTGAATTCTGTGCCCATGACGGATGCGTCAGTGGTAGAATTGTGAGGGCCCAACTAGAATGCCTGTTCGCTTGCCACGCAGCGGCGTATTTTGCGCAGTAGGACAGTGCTTATCAGCGCGTGCTCACCTGTGTTAGAGATTGCAGGGTCCTACCTCATTCTGTTTTTCTCGCAGCACAATATTGTTAGGCGTAGCTTTATGGGCAGCAGGGAACGAGTAGAGCGACGGATGGTCTGTGGATTGAGATTGCGCTCCTGGCAGACAGATTACCACCAGCAGCACTAATTTGGTATCGTTTCCGGGCTTAGTTGTTTAGGGAAGGCGATGTTCACCACCTGGGTCTGATTGTGAGTCTCTGATGTAACCTCGTGCACGAAGTGTATCCACATGTGCGTGTGTGGAAATGTTATCAGTGGTAGTCCATACTCCGATTGTGTTTCGCCTTCTGATGATGGTTATTGCTGGAGTGTGGGCGGTCGTAGAGGCACAAGTGCGAGCGACAAGACTGCCCCAAGCAGTGAATGGGTCGACTTCATGAGTACAGCAACTACGGCGAAACAACCACGCAGCCTGGCACGATGGAACAGCCTAGACGAAGGCACAGATTATCCTAAGTTGCTATCCTCCAGGTAGAAGCAGAGGCGTGCGCTCAAGCCGAATCTCTTTTCGGCAGTACTGCTTGCTGCCAACCATTAGAGATTTGTTCGCAACATATTGATGCACTCGAGACTTGTCAAAGCCTTAGCTGAAGTAACCCAACACAGAACCGTCATTAGTACAAACCTGAAGCAGGCATTCAGACCACAATATAATGGTTTCTATTGCATAGAATGCAGGTGATTCAACTGCCATATGGTTGGATGCAGCGCTACGTTGCTATTCATTCGGACTATTCCCTGCAGGTAACAAAGTCTCATTGGAGATGAGCAAATTAGGAAGTGAATATGGTAGCATTGACTTAAAAACAACTGCGATTTTGGAAGCGATTTCCCTTTTGAGCCTAGAGACCACGACTGTGCGTCTTCGCCGAAGGTTAAATGGAGGGTTCAGTGGAGTTGAGATGCAGACAAATCGCGCCAACATGGCTCAGCTAACAGTTCAGTGTCCACTACCATTGCTTCAGTTCAGCTAACCTCAGATCGGCTTAAATTAGCTCAATACATATATTTTACTTTTGAGCTTGGTAAAGTATGCAGTGAGACCGCTGTCTAGGCGTGTTGCAGTTTAGAGTTACCTGCCTGCCTTCCTATCTCCTTCAGCTACAATTAGGTCAATGAAGGGAGTGACTGTCAGACGAGGCTGCTCAAGGGCATTGTTCCTTCCTGAAGTCGATTCGGCAGGATAATCGTATTGAAATTCGTCCTGGAGCAGCTCCTAGCCATCCACTGGTTTGGAACCAATCTTGTTGTCCTTACTACTAGCGCCGCCAAATGCTATCGCAGACACATTCACGGTTGAATAACAGTCGGCCATCACTGTCACAGAGGAGTACTCTCGAGTGGCCTGAACATGATCACGACGGCTGCAGCCACTGGGGATGGAAAAGAAAGTCGCGCCAGAAACTCCTCATTCTGCACTACCCTCAGAGGTAGACTGCCGAGTTTGTTCCATCATCAGAGGAACTGAACCCCACATACCGAATTTACCCTCACCGCCCCATGAATGTGCCGTTCACGTCTTTCGTGTTTTGTAATCCCAACGCATAGCTCATCCTTGTGTTGCAAAGTCTTAAAATGTAGTATTCAGCGTGTTGCAGCACTTACATGAAGGCTTCAGTGCATTATGTTCTGTTCGACTTAACTCCTAGTTAATCGTAGGTAAGGCATTCATCTGAAATGAAGAAAACGTTGATAGCAGGTCATATTGTGTACTGAAGGAGTGCGCTGAAATGACTACTGATTTTGGTTGCATTCGTACCCAAATAAGAGGTGTCTGACTCTCATAAGTTGTCGCAATAGAATGCGTGATCATAAATTCGAGACTGCCTTTGAATGTCATGACCCTTCGAGCAATTACTTAGCTTAGCCACAGCCTGTGGACACGCATGTCTCCACTACCATCACCGTGAGTTGCTTCACGACCTTCTCAACATGTGCAATAGTTGCGAACAAGTTACAAACAATGGGTTAAGATAATGTGAAAGAAGTGCCTTTTGTCGTCGAAGCACGTCCTACTTAAATTGCCTTTGCATTGTTAGAATCCGATTGTACGGTTTTCGCTGGCCGCTGTAAAAATGGACACATCAGTTTCAGATACCAGCATCAAGTCGATTTAGCCTGTCCAGTTTCAAAAGGCATCGGCGGCACTCACCAGATCCAACTGGGCCGCAAACTAAGTGCATTAATAGTGATCCGCCTGGAGGCAATCATTATCCTTCCGCATTTGCATTCACAAACAAGACATTGACATTCTAAGTGTACAAGATCCCTTCCTGACTGCCTGAGTAATTCATTGTAAGCCTTCCCTACTAGTGTGCGGTCACAGAGAGAGGAACTTCATGCAGTATGCTTATAAGTCAGGTTTGCTAGCCTAGTTCCCTTTTCTTTCCACAACACACACCCACCTCACCTACCATTTGCTGCAATAAAATGCGACTATTTAAGTCGGAGCTGTTAGCGACTAGTCTCTTCTGCGTTGGCGGTGAAAGCGGCTGTGCACAACGTGAATGCATTTGCAGATATTCACAGCATATTCAAACACGACACCCGACAGTTAATTGGATATTTTGGCGCTCATTTATGTTGGTTTTCATCCTACTATCCTTCCCATTCGGAGATCAGTTAACTGTCACAGAATCCGTATTTGGCTAAAATGATGAGGGATAAAATCTGGTTGTCTAAAAAAACTGTTGCCCACTCCAAAGCTTCGTAACAGGCAATGCAATCCAGCCTTCTGTGGCCATTCTTGGCCGCTGGAAGCAAAGGCGCATGATCAAATATTGCACCAGGTGGTGGTCCAGTAAGACTTGCATGTGCCAAAGCTCACTTCAGGACAGTCACAATGCACTCAAATGTTAAATTTAATTGTCCGCACGGAGAAGCCGCAAAGAAAACACTGTGGAGAGGGTCTTCAGATGATTTAAGCACATGTTTCCGAGTTCATCGCCTCAGGCGGAAAATGACACGCTACACAGTCGCATTGTTTACTGTGCGGAGCAATTACCTTGCCAGTGACCTCAATCAAGTCGTTAAAAGGCCTCCCCACGGAGCGTCACAATGTGAAGGCTTAGTCGCGCCATCGTGTAGATGGAACACAAAGGGACAATGCTGCCAATCGCACTTGGCCACTTAGTGCTAACTAAACCTCCAATTACCCATTTCAAATTCATTCTACTTGATCAAAGACGCATACGACAAAAAAAAAATTTTAATCTCATAATCAATGACCAAAGTCATAGCAAACTGAAAAATTGACACCATGTATGGTAGGCGGATGTGTTTTGTGGGTGCATGTCAAATATTGTTTGCAGGCATTGCTGCAGACTATGACACAATTCACACTAACCTCTAGGCATAACAGTGAGCTTTAAGCACTTCGCTCACTCGCGAGTTGCGTGAGCAAATAAACTTCGCTGAGACTTGGTGCATTCGCTAAGACCATTGGCCCTTTCCAATCCTAATTTTAGTTGCAAATTGATTCCTCTTCATTCGTGTTATGCACTTTGTTTCACACTAATGTAGGTTTGATTTATGCATTATGACTCATACATAGAGCGGAACGCTCTTTTAGTGCAGTAGAGAGTCGAAGCTATTATCAAGTGAAAATTGACACCATGTATGGTAGGCGGATGTGTGTTGTGAGTGCATGTCAAATATTGTTTGCAGGCATTGCTGCAGACTATGGCACAATTCACTGAGTAAATTACGATCGCCTTCTACCAAGGGAAGGAACAACTCGGTGTTTGGATGTTCTACCATCACGCTTGGTAGATAGATTGAAAAAAATGCAAACCATCCGAGACAGGTATTTCGGCGGGCATACGAGAGTCGTAGGAAGAGGGATGGGTCTTTAGAAAGGTCTGTGATGAATCGTATGCCTTCCATCGCAGCAAACATAATCCAATTTTGATAGACTTCGTTGATGAACTCGTCTGGAGGTTGCACAATGGACTGTATCAGACGGTTGGTAGTGGGTAAAATGGAAAGTGTATCGAAGTCCAGCACTGAGAAGACGTTGGTTTGGGATGCGATAGATACGAGTCCATTTGCCTCTTCTGTTCCTAAGTTACCTGTGAACCGTGAAGACTATTAGTTCCACCTGCTTTCTTTGCCCATCTCGTCAGCAAATGAGCTTCATTTTGAGGGTAGGTGGTGCACATGCACCAGACTGTTTTGTACTAATGCATACCTTCTTGCGAGTCGAAAATTAAGGAGGAATGCATCTGCGATGCCTCAGGAGTGTTTCGGCGATGATCGGATTCACTTTCGGCCAACCCTCCACTTAGCTCGATTGCAGTCGGTGCTTGATTTGAGCACATTTCTTGAAGCAATGTCGAAGGCCACGCTGTTGGTTCCATTTCCCGTGTTAAAAATAGCAGTTTGAAAGCGTAGCAGTGTAACAGTGAAATCGAACAAAGTCTTAGCTACACCAGTTAACTGAAGGCAATCTGGCTCATTTGGATGTTGAGGGCTTCGATTGCAATGTGGACGGGTGCGAGTAGGTTTGTTCAATGGCTGGATTTGAAGACTGTGACAGGTACTAGAGTCGATGATAACTTTACTTCCGTTTCCTTGTGCAATTTGTGAAGCAGGCACTAAAGCTTGTTGAACCCATGAAGCTAACTGCTGCTGGCACTACCATTCAATTGCGGCCTATGATTAAAGGTCAGTTGTGCTCACGGCTTACACTATTTAGTTCCAGTTGTAGCACAGTTACAATTAGACTGTCGACCAGACGAAACGCATAAAAATGGTCTTTTCTTTACTTAATAAATCTCCGCTTTATTGGTGCATATAAAGGGCTTAAATGAGGAGGCAGTAAATGAAGCAGCACTAACCCGTTGCTGCTGCAACGCCTTTATGCGCTGCAGAGTGGGAGGTGGTTGGTCTAATTGAGTTAAGCGCTCGTTGAGTTGCGCCCATTGGACGTAGTGAAAGTGGGCAAGGATGTAGACCTAACTGTCCGAAGAAGTTTGACCAATCATTGTCGTGTGGCTAGGGGCCTTATCAAAACAGGCACATTCAACTGTAATTGTTCGTACCACTGAGGCAAAAAGCGGAAAGATCGTTCTGCTTCGCTTTGCATAAAGAGCAGCAGAGCAGACTGAGTAGCCGATTGAGGAAGGCCGGTCAATCTGAATTGATTCTTTCACAGAAGCATACTTGAAATAAAGGCGAATACAGCGATTATGACTGCAAACAAATTAAGGTACTTGAAGAAATATGCACAACCAGTAACAAGATACAATCTATTCAATGTCAAAAATGCCAAGCTGAATGTTAATAGATCGCAGTAAGCAAAGCCAAAATTATGTCCTCGAAAAAGTGTAGTTTTTTACTGATATGCTCCAAAAGCAAGAAGCTTGAAATTCACTGCCTGATTTCCAGTTTACGGCATATGCTGAGTTTTTCTTTCTGCGGCATCTCACACTATCATTGGACATCCCTTTAGAGGAAACGAAAGAGCACCAGTAAAAGCAATTATTGGAGTATGCAGATGTCCTCAGCTATTTCATCATCTGCGTTGTTTGGAATTGCTGAAAGTCCTCAGCATACACACCTCAACATCCAATGCCACAAAGGATGAGGAAATTCAGTTTGAAGTTGGATGTGTTCATTCTCAGAATGTTACCTGTTAATCTGTTTCCTAGATTAGAATACTTTTGCAAAGAAGGATCCAAGGATGAAGCCTATGTGATCGGATACACAGTCTGCATGCATGACTTATCAAAGATTCCACGCTGCAAGCCTCCTCCGTGATCAACTGCCAACCACGCGATGAATTGCTTTCCTTAGCTATTCCAAAAGTGTCGTAAATGTCAGTGCTTAAAACTGCAAGCCACCAAAACGCATCTGCTGCATGTCTAGGACGGGAAAACGGGCTTCCAATTATTATACTGCAATTGACAACTTATTTGGCTAACCAGGAAGAGCTTTTCGCAGTCAGCATTAAATTTGGCGATGTGTGCAGTCCTCGCATTCCTAATTTCTTTTTCGACTGTATGAGCAGCCATTTGAGTGAATTTTGATGTCAAGATGGTCACAAGCTGTCTAAATGAGTTCTGGGTGAGTAACTACCACTTCTGACGGCTGCATTGCTCAGCATGTACAAACGACAAGTAATTTTGCCTTTGAATGCTTAATGTTCCGCAAACAATGCCAAGGCATTATCCAAGTGGAACAGCCTACAGTGAGCTGATAGTGGCTGCGCAGTCCCAATCGCAAATTGGCGCTGCATTTACTTTGGCACTAAACAACGTCAACGCATCTAGTGATTAGACATATTGTCAAAGCCACGTGGAGCTTGATCTGCAAGCAGAAGCCAATGCATGCGTTTTCACTCACAAGGCTGTGGTGCAGAATCACAATCTAGTGCCCAAATTAATCTGACGTTTGGCCGCACACACGGCGTGGGTGGCGGTCAACTGCGAGACGCTTAGCCTTCATTGTTAGCTGAGAAGAGGCATTGTGTGCGAGCTTCACGACATCAAAGACGTTGGTTATGGTTGGGCTGGGGTGCAGTTAGAAGGGACTGGCAACACGGCGCTTAGTGCTCAAGCTACCGGCTGCTGAAGGGAATGTTACTGCACACAATTCAGTAGAAGCATCGCATTACATGCAAGGCTTCGTGTTTACGAGAACATTTGCTTCCAATATTCATGTCGGTCAGCTCTTTGCACTCTTGCTTTAGCTCAAGGTCCTTCAGCCAGACCAGGGCGGATTTTAGGCACACCTGACCAACTGCAAGCAATGGAGGAACTGTTTAGGGAGAACAGGCACCCAGACGTAAGCGTGTGTAAGGACCTTGCAGTCCAACTGCATCCTAATGAATCGCGCATTCAGGTGCGAGTCAAAGTCGTCAAGCCAAGCTTCAGTCACCACTGACCGTTCAGTACACGTTGCTACCGCACAAGACGAAAAAGACGTGCAAGCCTCATTCCACAGAGGCGTCTTCCATGACATCATTACACTTAACCAACGCACCAGGTTTACCCACCCAATCAAGTCACCACAAAGTGATTTGTGCATCGAACTGCACACATGATTCAGACCCGGTAATGGCTTCCAAATGGGCGTAGAGGAGATCCCTAGTCGACGGCTGTCTTACCAACCTCCAATTCAACGCATCTTCAGCGAGTGTCTCCTTTGTCTCTTACCACTCACCAGACTGTCAAGCATCGCATGTGCCATCATCTCTCACCGCCTTTACTCCATCCGCCAATCGTCACACAAATGAAACGTGTTCATTTGTCCATTTCGTTTTCTTCAATAACACATTTACTTCTCTCCCATTTGCCCACTTTAGCCCTCTCTCAACTGTCCTTCGTGCCTGTGAATATTTCTCTACCACCTCATCCACCAAACTCGTTGGATGACTACTTCCTCTTTGTGAGTTCCTCCTTACCTCTTCGCTAGCTCTCCTCTGCGCCAAGACATTCTCAATTACCGCAACGACTAATATCCTCCGAATCGGACCTGCCCAGACTTGAAGCTTCTTCTCCATTTCTCTACCTCTATCGTCGTGGTTTCTCCCACACCACTTCACTTCATTTCCATCCCCTCCTCCTCCTTCTCTGCCTCATCAAACAAGAGCAGATGTGGACGTGTTTCTCCCAGCATGCAATTATCAACATTCAAAACTTCCATCAATCAATCTCATTGCTTAATTTATCATTTATTTTGTTGGGAAGTGCTTCCACCCTGAGCTCTACAACAGCATGTGTAGAATGAGAGCTAACAGCGCTTGATTGGCTTCTCGATTTAACCAGATGTCTTAGGTTATGAGCGACTATGTCATGTGCAAGTGACAACTTTATTGTTTCACAAAATAGGAGGAAGTAGTACCGATGGGCTAGCAACACGGCCTTTAGAGTCGTTGATGGATAGCAGTAGCGTCTTCACCTCTCCTTCAGAAGGTGCGCCTAAGAGAAAACAGGATTTAGCTCTCACTTAATCCACTGTTTAACTGCAGCGGCACTTGGGTGAACAGACTACCCTTGTCAGTCGGGCTAGCCACCATGCCAGGCCAGTGAACCCGGTAATCCTCTCTGCTTAGCATTCATAGTGCCACAAAGCTGAGGCAAATCCATAGCTCTGAATGCAAAAATTTGGCACAGATGCAAGAAGACGCGCAGATAATCATAATCTGCAAGATTGAACCTGCATGCGTTAGACTGGCAGAAAGCGAAGAGGCATCTTACCGTGTTTCACGGTCCGAAGGTGTCGCGACGATGAGCAGTCAGACATCGCCTGACCCTATTTATTGCATGCCCGAACGTCATTGGCGTGACCTCCCTCCCACAACTCATTGGACAATCGCGAGTCAGCCGAGTTGTGGGCGCGAACGCGGTTAGAGCCAATCAATTTCGCCAGGAGGTGGAAAAGGCGATTAGACTGCGGTAACATGTAGCCATGGTCTGCTGTTCTTCGTTGCATGGTTCCCGATGCCACACATGCGCTTACATCTGCACATCCACAGCTGACCTTGGGCACTTGAGTCAGATGCATACCTACGACTGGAAGTGAGTGCCAGTCAGCATGATACATTGTCATGCCAGCAGTCATTTGTCAGCATGTGGAAGTCGCCTTCTTATGCTCAACTACCATTTGCACTGCTTGAGGCTGTGCCAGCTGCGCAATTCAACTATGCACTACAGCCCCACGGTTCAGTCGGTAGAACCTATGGCCGCGCAACAAATGTTGCCATGCTAACCCCTTTTGCAGAACAGAACAAACGGCAGCGTAGTTGATGGAGCATGGAATAGGCTTCGGACGCCAGTTGTATCTCGCAAGATGGGGCCGATTGTTTGCCCATCAACCGAGCCCTTGTTCATGACGATTTCCTCCTGTGCAGCAGCAGTTTTAGCAGCAGCAAAATCGCATTGCCTAAGGAAGAAGGTTTGCTCCTGCAAGCAATCCCACCTTCTAATCTGGTACAGGTTAGAGCACGTCAATGAGAATGGCGATCCGGTTGACTTGACTTGACTTCCTACGACTCGTCAATAAGAAAGCTATCCCAGCAATTTACGTTGATGATTGTTAAACATGTACCGGTAGGAATACAGGTGGAACCTAGCAGGTGGATATTTACTCGGCTGAACACTCCTAATGTCAGTTGAGATGGCCTCTACCACCCTCTAAATCCTGCTGAGTGTACCCAGTAATTCCATCGAAATGAGACCTTTTGTGAGTTGTCGTTTAGCCATCAAAGATCGTAGTCATGCTGATTGACACTCTTCCTGACATGCCTTCACACAACCAGTTGCGTGATTTGATGTCAACTTTTGGCCACATGAGCGTGGCTAGTCGACTTTCCCCGATGCGTCTTCCGCTATTTTCCTTAGCCTATGGAGCCTATCAGTAGCATTCCCTTCCGAGTCCTGCTGAACACTTCCTCTCCTCTGTGGATGCCTGAATCTGCACATCTATAAATGAAAGCATATTTATCTTCACGCAATTATCGCGGCATTTGCTTATACCAAACTTTTCTTCTAAAATGGATAAGGATGGGTTTTATTTATGAAGGCACCGCCAAATTTGATGTGACTTGTAACAAAGGCGAAATCAGTGTTGCGCATCACCACAGGTCCACAACTACTAAATTTATTTGCACTTTTGGAAATAATTTCAATCTAACTTTAACGGTTTTTCTAGCTGCAACTAATTGCCATCACCTCGAAAGAAAAAGCAAATGGAAACTGAAAACTCAACATGAGTTTATCCCTGTAGGTTTTCTTAAATGTGTGTTGCATTGTTTGTTTGGACTGTTGGTTGGTGCTCCACGCTGGGGGCTTCCGTCTTGAACCCGACTGCGTGGGCTGGCCTTCTGGCCATGCCAGCAGTCCTTTTCGGCTTATATGGAATGCATGCATTCTGGTCTACGCTTAGCCTTCTCTTCGTCTTCTAGGGGTACCCGGGACGCTACAAAATGCTTAAGAAGTAGTAATACTGAACAGAAAATGCGCTGCGGCCGTACAGATTGGCTGAGCAACTACTAGCAATGTCCTACAGTCTATGTCGGCAAATGTAGATCGAAGGTGGCGACTTATGTGTCCATCAAATTTAAAACGCATAGTTAGCAAAGCGTTAAAACAAAAGAGAAATCGTACTCTTAAACGGATCCTGCAGCCTGAGTGTTTGCTGAGCAGAAATGATTCGCTTATGCTACTCCAATCAAAGGTGATTACCTTGGAAGCCCAATCTCCCCTTATATCTGTACCCGGATTCTACCACACAATACGATTATCACGCGACTTTATACGTCTTCGAAGCCCTTTCGGACAAAAGGGAGTTCCATTCATAATAACCCAAATTACTGATGCTCGCATGTGCGTAGGTGGTTCTGTAGCTCAATGCAGGATACTGTCTGTGTGTCAATCAAACTGCTTCACTGATTGCGCCTTGCTCATGCCAAGTCGGCTTCGTGGCTGCAAGGCAGCAATGCTGCATTTGATCGAGCAGCAAAGTTATGCGTTGCTAACTGGGGTGTGATGAGCCCTCCCTTCTGTTTTGAGCACAGCCAATACCGGCCGAACTGGATGTGCAATGCGTTCGTGCAAGTTCTCCATGATGTGGGAAGAATTTCTGCCGCGATGTAAGTCAGGAGAGAAGAGGAAAAGGCCGCGGGAAAGATGGAATATTTGTGTTATGGGCAAATATTCCGCCACTTTGGACCATCTGTCTGTACGCGAGACTGGTGCACTCACATCTTAAAAGCTGCCAAAAATTGGCAACACTTGGCTGAAGTTCTTCGTACTCATTTTGATGTTCTGCCAGCAGCGCATACAAGCTAGGCTTGCAACCATTGCGGCCATCTTATGTCAAAAAATGACTTGAAAATCCATCACTCAAAGTGCAAGCTTTGCGAAATGTGCGCATGCTACTTCTTATGGCGTCGACGTCTGGCCTGATACAAGAGGTTAATTTTCCTACAAACGCCCATGCGAGTTCGCTTGACGAGCGCACGACTAGCAATTTAAATGCGAGTGCTTGCAAATCCTAAGAACTTATTTCCGTTCCTTCGCGAATAAATAGCAAGTTCTGCTTGAATGCACATCAACGAATACTCATAACAGCAGAGCTTCCGCTTGATCCCTCGGCAATGGCCCATGTGGAGCAGAAGGATGCTGCCACTCGGGCGCCAAGGTCATTCAATCACTGTACTTTCGCCTGGATCGCTCAGTATGCCTACCAAGGCAACGCTCATCGTCCAGTCAGTCATCAGGCTTGTACACGCGAATCAAGACAACTGCAGGCGGCGGCTGACCACGCTTACTTGTGGTGAAGGCATTACTGCGATTGGCGTTTCGCGGTGTCTGCTTCTCCAGGTGGATAGGCTGTCGTCACCGGAGTCCAACCTAGCGCACTTAGTGTACATGCGGCGAAACTGTGGTTGTGAGGAGGTAGCAGCTGACGCCATCATTTTGTCCACTTTGAAACGCGGCCCACATCTTAGCAACGTTCCTATCCGTAGCGCAGCAGTAGAGCATCATTACTTGCCATCCGACACCCTACCAACCATGAGGCATGGCGAGATGTATTTTTGCCCCATTTTAGCCTTGCTTACATGTTCATTGAATGCAGGCTTGCTCAAACCCATTACCACGCATTATTCTTACGTCCATATTAGAACTTACCCCATTTCCTTTGGTCTCTTCCACACCCAGCGTTGTGGAACTGTCGTGGGCTGAAATGATACGCTCATGCTACTCCAATCAAGTTCCAAAGCCATCAGGTTCCAATGGCATTGACAGCCACCCAAGAATGTGACCACGACTCTTTGGGCCTTTGACTACGGTGCTGCCATCAACATTAGCACTCGCAGCACAGGAGTCCAAAAGCACGCCTACCACGCCATGACAGACATCAACTCAATGTGTGCAAATTACCTCCAGCGACTGGCTTATGCACCCTCCCTTGCTTACCTTGCCTTATCACATGCCTCGTTCGAGGTTGCGAAAATCCTGGTAGTACCATTCTTCCTCCTCTTGCTATTCGTCCCACCGTTGCCGCTACTTTCGGAGACTGCACTACTTGTAAAGCTGGAGGCAACGTCGGCCATCCTGACAGGAGCTGCGTTTTGGAATATGGAAATCATGCTAATTAGAATCGCTGCATGCTTACGGTGACGCAAAGGAAGCTGGTCGCCGTCTCTACACTTTTTGCCTAAAAGTAGCATGAGACGGCATTGGTGGTGCTGATGGGCTACACGAGTGTTGGAATTGCCCCTTATGCAATCTACCACCTTTAATTTCAACTCGTTCCATTACGCTCAGCTACAGCTGAATGCACGATCGTAAGAGGGTGACCCTTCGGTCCCAAGCGTGTGCAGTTCATGGAATCAAACCATCGTGACGGCCCGCTTCCTCAGCACCTGCGTGTTTGCTAGGCCAGAATAATTCACCCTTGCTAATTTAATCACCTGTCATTGCTTCGGAAGAACAGTCTCCTCTTATAACTGTACCCGTATTCTGCGGCACTATACGATTAACACCAGGCTTTATACGGGCAGCATCTCAGTCTGGCATTGCCTTTGTGTCTGTCTTATCTTTGGAAGTCCCTAATAAGTAATGGCCTTCGCAACTAAATGATAGCTATTCGATGACTTGATCCTAAGAAAATCGGCTTTGCCTTCCATTCCAGCTAAAATGTTGGCATCTACTTAATAGTTTGAAAGTAGTTTGGGTGACTAAGTCCTGTAAATAGCACAAATTTTCTCCATTCTTTTGCGAATTTCACAGATCCATAGAGCATTTAGTCGCTCAATCACTCAAAAATCCAAAACGATCTTGAACAGTCCTAATAGCAGTGCTATAATATATGGTTGTCAAAAATAGCTTCAAGGCGATAGGTAACTGAGACGCAAATCCTCTGACGGATCGGGTACCGTCAAACCTCCCAAAATAAAGAGAACCCCAGACACCTCCAAGCATGATATTTGTGCCTCTTAATTTAGTCTTAAGCAACGAAATACCTCCTTTTCCTTAAACTCGTCTCTCCGTTTTAAGGTTATGAAGGCTGAGGTCGGAGAACGCCGAACCTACTACACTGGCAGCAGCAGTGATAGAACCTCATGCTTTTATTGAATCATGCCACAAATTCTCCACAAAACACGTTTTTCTATGGAGCCTATTCTCAGCCGCTGTAGAGATCGGCATACACGCAGGCCTAATGCTGGAGGAATGCCACCCTGCCCTGATCCAGCCCCACATCCACATACAAGAACTGATGCTTGCCTGGGAGTTCTTCTCCCCAAACCAAAGAGAGCACGGAGACGATGGGAGGCAGAAGGACCTCCAGCAACAGTAATTGCTCAGTTTGGGTAAGTTTTATTGAACGCCTTAGTATTGGTATCTCCATAGACCCACACCACCTTTACCTAAAAGAAGCGTTATGCGCGCACAATTAGTGAAAGTGTACTCGTTCACATGAGCTATACATATATGCATGCACACAGGCTCTACCAGCGTGCCATAGCTAGAAACAATTTTCTACACCTATGGCCCTTCGACCTTTGCACTAAAAACAAACTATTCTATTGCCTCCCTACATCCAGCGTAACGCGGAGGCCTTACGTGCACAAACCATGGAGAGATCCACTTGACGAACGATGACGTGAATGCTGCCGAATCTCCTCAAAGGCACCTAGCACCGCCAACTGCTTAGCAATCGAATTTGATGCTGTGGTTTCCCAAACTCGGATGTATCCAATCAGTGATGATGCCCTGCCACTAGCTCGTTTCGCATTCTTGAAACGCTAACTCGCCCTATCACGCACTTGATCCATCCTCTGCAGCAGCCACAGCTCTTTATGTCAGGTATGACTTTCACTATTTTACTTCACCGCTGCCTCATTCAGTCAGTGATGATGGAACAAAGTAATACTCCAATGAGACAAATGCTCCAAGTGGTAGCTTCTGTTATTTTTTAGCGTTATGCGATTCTGCTAACGTGCTCTGTGCAATTCATTTCTTTAAACACATCTTGTTATTCGGTTACAATGTCACGAAAACCAAATGCCTTTATTGTAGTCTGGACGAAGTAAGGACCCAAATACCTGCAGGTAATGAGATGGATTACCTAGCCTGCGAGTAGTCTCTGGAAGTGCAGTTGGTCTTCACAAGTTCTTAGTGCCATCACAGCTCGCGACTAGCAGCCACACCTAATCCATTTTTGCGAATGGCCGTAACCGGGTACGTAGACGCTGACCAATTGGGTCTAACTCGCGGAGCAGAACCGCCGACTTAGCAGACATGCAGAAAAACGCCTGAAACCCACATATAAGCATAACTGGATTGGAATGCATTTTCTGCCTCACAGTTCCAATTCAGTTTCAGTTGCTGTGTCATACTCACTGCTCGTTAATACGTTGGTGAAATCTTGAAAGCATTGCACTGCGAATCTGTTGATTCTCAGATGCTGCTGTGGTGCAGTAGAACAGGCTAATTTGCCCGAGTGTATGGCTAGTGGAGTCGCATAACATCATCGGAGGACAGGCATTGCTTGCCCCCCGGTTGGAATCGAACAATCACGTGGATGGAAGCGTTATGTGCATTACGCGCAAAAGCAGCATTTCGTCCCTTTTCGGCGGCTTCGTACGGATGCTAGCACTAACCAAAAATAAGTCTTCCACAGGCAAACACGCGGTTGCGTAATGAGTGGCCCCAACAGTGGCGTATTGAACCTAATCTTCCCTGTCCTTTAATGTTGGCCACTGTTTCATCTGCTAATTATGTAATCCTAGTTATGTATAACACTTGATTTTATAGGTTACGACGGTACCAGCATTTATTGAGGTGGAGCATAGGGAAAAGTGACTTGGATTGATTGGGTTGAATTGCATTCTTGATCCATTTATGTTACGCAATTACAATTCTGTTCCATCATGTTTGATGAAAGCATCAAAAGAAATGCTGCTTTAGTTCGAGGATAGGAAAGACGTGCAGCAGAGAGCCGCCGAAACTATCATCAGGTCCCGGCCAGCCATTCTTCCTGGGACAATCGTGTGTAGTCTAACTCATCATGGATAGACTCCACAGCATGTAAAATTCTATTGCAAGCCTGCAGAGAAAATGCAGAAAAGCGAGGTGGAGATTTGAGCAGTTGTTAAAGCCACAAGTAAGGCGCATCTGCATTTCAATCGGCAGTTAGAGCTCCTCATCCATTCACATATTATCATGCAGAGGTTCAAGCAAAACCTCATGATGAGTACAAGCACGCTTGGTTCCTAAATCAAGCATATTCGTTGCGTGATCCGTCAAGGAGGTCTTTGAACTTCAGGGCAAACAATTTGTTTGATGCACACGATGAGACCCTTGTGACACTCAACTTTACTCAGGCGTCAAGTGATGAGGCAGATCGCTGTTTTGTGCAGCTCGGTCTCGAGTTGCCTAGCACAAGTTAAGCGTCAGCACGATATCACTTAGGTCTAACTCAAGATGGGGCTGGTGCATGGCTTACATCCGCCCTCGCACCCATCTCAGACTGACTAATCCTCCTGCGCTCATGATATGAACCTGGCACGCATGCAACACCTGACAGACCAGTAGCTTTACATCGCTTCATTAGAAGGCAGTATTCATGGTGCGAGCTGATGCGAGTAAACACTTCAGGTAGCCACTGCAATGCCTACACCTGTTAGAATGGTTGGGCACATGCTGCAACGCCTTTATGCGCTGCAGAGTGGGAGGTGGTTGGTCTAATTGAGTTAAGCGCTCGTTGAGTTGCGCCCATTGGACGTAGTGAAATTGGGCAAGGATGTAGACCTAACTGTCCGAAGAAGTTTGACCAATCATTGTCGTGTGGCTAGGGACCTCATCAAAACAGGCACATTCAACTGTAATTGTTCGTACCACTGAGGCAAAAATAGAAAGTTCCTTTTACTTCGCAGATTGAATAGCCGATTAGGGAAGGTGGTTCATTCCGATTTTATACTTTGACAAGAGCATACTTGAAATAAAGGCTGCGTACTGCGATTATGACTGCAAGCGAAATTAAGGTACTTGAAGTAAGATATTCTACGAGTGGCAAGTGACAATCTTGTTGATGTTAAAAGGCCAGGCAGGGTGTTATTGGATCACAGTACACAATGTGTTGCATATGCCAAAGCCAAAAATTGTGGTCTCGGAAGGGTGTCGTTTTAGAGATCTGCGTAGGTGCACGATTAGTCTTCAAGAAGGCAAACTAACACTACATTCCGCATACTCTAAAAGCAAGCAGCTTAAAATGCATTGCCTGATTTACAGCTTACGGCATTTTCTGAGTCCTCGCTATCATTGGATATCCCAAGGTGATAAAAGCATCCTTTTGGAGTAAACGAAAGAGCACCAGTAAAAGCAATCATTGGAGCATCTAGATCCCATCGATGCGCAAAGGGCTACCGCTACGAAACTGTCATGGAGTGTGTCTGGGCTGCCTTATGCTAAGCTTGCTTACCACTTTAAAGGCCAGGGATTACATGTGGTGCGGCAGAGAATGAGTAATACTCCAAATTGACTTGCAGGAAACAATGTCGATGACTATTAGGCAAAAGGAGGTGTAGCGGACAAATAATTCGCCAATTCGCCTATGGAGCATTGAGCTGCAAAGCCCTTTCTCCCCACAAGCGCCGATAACCTTCAAAGCCCTTTCAATTCAACGAACCTATAAGGCGACGCCTATTTGCTACCATTCCAAATCAGCTGAACGTATGCAGATGTCCTCAGCTATTTCATCATCTGCGTTGTTTGGAATTGCCGAGAGTCCTCAGCATACCCACCTCAACATCCAATATCACAATATCGTAGGTACTCTGTCTCTTACTTGGGTTCGAAACTGACCCCAAATAATATCCTTAATTAAATGAGATTTTTTTCTTGTGGCTTGTTACGGATCGGAAATAGAAATCTTTCACAAAATCACATCCATTCTGATGAAACTCTACGTATAGTGTGCTGCAGTACAAATGTCAACCGCATCGTGCTGGCTACATTAAGGGAACTAATTAAGAATAGGTGCTAAATATGATGTTACCTTTGTCTTAATGTCGTCTAGTTAAAGTGGAGGATTTCGGTATTCAGGAATGGCTGCAGTGCGATGCGGATGATGAGGTAACTTAAGCGCATGGCTGATGGCTATTTACTTGGATTTGTCTGCCATTGCTCACAAAGTAAGTCAACTCTGTCCTATCTCTTGCGGCAGTGATATCCCTCCTATTGTTAACACAGGGCAGACATTGTTACTTACACGAGTCTTTCCGGAGAAAATGAGCTTGCACATGAGTGGCAACACAGCAATTACTAGCTGCGGTTTTCGTACTTAATCGTTAAAAACAAGCTTTGTCTTAATTTTAGGGGCGCCTTAGTTTGCGCTAATGCCTACACGCAAGCAATCGGTTTAGCTGCGAAAGCATATTCATGCTTCATCAAAAATATGCTTTTCAAAAGTGCGCAAATTCTCGTTTAGTTGCCTTGATCCTAAGTTATTTGAAAATAAAATTTAGCTGACAATATTTATCATTTTAAAAGCGCACAAGCCAGGTGAGGCCGAAGTGCTTTGCTCATGTTTCGGCAGTGGGAGCGAGACAAATAGGGGCACAGAGACGATGCCGTTTTTCATTAATATTGTAAGAGAGAAAGCAGAGTCGAGTTTGTTACTGTAGATGTGCAAGAATGTGATTTAAAGGCAGCAAAGTCGACTGGGCACTGTGCGAAGTGCATTTTTAAAAAGGCTGGTTTGTGTGACTGCGTATAAACATTGCTTTATGGTTGTCGAGCAGTTCTGCCTGCTTATTAGTAACTCTCTGTAGCAGCAACATTTTCACAGCACTGTTTCATGGTACGCATCACGAGGCTTAACTGGATCTGACAAGATTAGTAAACGATTGCATAATGCAACAAAATTAGAGCAAACAAGACTGTTTGTTTCTCCGTGCATGCCTCATTCCGCAGAGGCGGCTTGCAGGTCACTCGCAAATTCAACCAAATCACTAATTTTACCATCCCAATCACGTCGGTACAACTGCACGTACGAAGCAGATCCGAAAATGCCTTTAAAAGAGGCGCAGAGGAGCTCTAGTCTGTGTTATTTGTGCTGATCTCCAATTTAAAGAAATTCCAGTCAGCGTCTCCTTGAATTTACGGTGCGCACTAGACTCAGGCATTGCATTCCCCATAATTTCCCACTGTAGGCTGTTCCACTTGGATAATGCCTTGGCATTGTTTGCGGAACGTTAAGCATTCAAACGTATAAGGATTTGTCGTTTGTACATGCTGAGCAATGTAGCCGTCAGAAGTGGCAGTTACTCACCCAGAACTCATAACTACAGCTTGTGACTATCCTGATATCAAAATTCACTCAAATGGCTGCTCACATAGGGCGGCTCTTCCTGTCGAAAGGAAATTAGGAATGCGAGGACTGAACACTTCGACAAACTTGATGCTGACTGCGAAGAAGTTCATCCCGGTTAGCTGAATAAGTTGTCCCATCCCAACAAAATAATGGGAAGTGCCTGTTTTCCTGCTCTTGACATGCGGCAGATGCGTTTTGGTGGCAAGCAGTTGTAGGCACTTCTAAAATAGCTAAGGAAAGGAATTGACTGCGTGGTTGACAGTGGATTGCAGAGGATACTTGCAACGTGGAATCTCTTAGAAGTCATGCATGCAGATTGCGTATCTGATCAAATAGGCTTTATCCTTGGATCCTTCTTTGCAAAAGTATTCTAATCTAGGAAGCAGATTAAAAGCAACATTCTGATAATGGAAACATTAACCTTCGAACTGCATGGCTCCATCCACTCTCAGCAATTCCAAACAACGCAGACGATGAAATAGCTAAGGATATCAGCAAACTTTCAGCTGATTTGGAATATTAGCAAATAAGCGTCGCTTAGTAGGTTCGTTGAATAGAATGGGCTTTGAAGGTTGTCGGCACTCGTGAGGGAGAAAGGGCTTTGCAGCTCAATGCTTAATAGCCACCGACGTTGTTTCCTGCAAGTCTTTCTCTGCTGCACCACATGTAATCACTGCCTTTCAAAGTGGTAAGCAAGCTTGGCATATGGCAGCTTAGGCAAAACCCACAACAGTTTCTTAGCTGTAGCCTTTGCGCATCGATGGGATCCATATGCTCCAATGATTGCTTTTACTGGTGCTCTTTCGTTTCCTCCATAAGGATGCTTTTATCACCTTCGGATGTCCAATGATAGTGTGAGATGAGGCAGCAAGTAGAACCCAGAAAATTCCATTAGCCGTAAATCAGGCAATGCATTTAAGGCTGTTTGCTTCTAAAGCATACGAAATGGAGGGTTAGTTTGCCTTCTTGAAGCACATCACTAAGACCGACACCCTTCCGAGGCAACAAATGTGGCTTTGGGATATGCAACGCGTTGCCTACTGCGGTCCACTAACATTCAACTTGGCATTTTTAACATTGAAAATACTGTCACTTGTCACTCGTTGAACGTCTTACCGCAAGTATACTGATTTTGCTTGAAGTCATAATCGCTGCATGCCGTCTTTATCTCAAGTATGCTCCTGTCAAAGATTTAATTCGGAATGAACCACCTTCCTCCTGCTGCTCTTTGCTTTAAGCGAAGCAGAAGGAACTTTCCGCTTTTTGCCTCAGTGGTAGGAACAGTAACAGTTGGGTGCACCTGTTTTGATGAGTTCCCTAGCCACACGACAATGATTGGTCAAAATTCTTCGGACACTTAGATTTACATCCTTGCCCACTTTCACTACGTCCAATGGGCGCAACTCAACGAGCGCTTAGCTCAATTAGACCAACCACCTCTTACGCTGCAGCGCATAACTGCGTTGCAGCATGTGTCCGACTATTCTAGCAGGTGTGGGCATTGCAGTGGCTACCTGAAACGTTTACTCGCATCCGCCCGCACTATAAATGCTGTCATCTAATGAATCGATGCAAAGCCACCGCGTCTGTGAAGGATAGCATGCGTGTCAGCCCCATATCATGAGGGCAGCAGAATTGGTCAGTCTGAAATGGGTGCAAGGGCGGATGTAGGCCATGCGCCAGCCCCATTTAGAGTTAGCCCTCATGCTGGGCAACTCGAGACCGCACTGCACAAAACAGCGCTCTGCCCTATTATTTGATCCCTACCCCTGCTCCGCATTTGCTTTCGAATCGTCTTGTTTTCAACCCACTCGTTATTGCTGCCATGGTGGCCCGGCGCTTATCGTACCCTGATGAAGTTTACGCCATTTAGACCACTGATCAGGCAGTCGGTAATTAATACGCTTTAAAATGACCGATGGAAAGATCGTGCAGAGCAGACACAGCCAGTGTGATATTGTCTACTAAGTATTTTGCAATGAATGCTCGAGTGGGAAATCTGTTCAACAAAGGTAACCATGGAGCACGGACCTACTGGAGATGGAATAAAACAGTTGAGTGAGCATCAGTGCAACAATCCCACATGTTGGAAGACCTGCAATCATGTGTGACTTTCAAAAGGTAGGAAAGAGAAGGGCTTTGCCATCGCAGGCCTTCGAGTTGCCTACCATGGATGGGATGCGACGACCGTATTTGTGGCGACATTCAGGCTAGCCGTTTTCCTTTCCATTTCGGGGCACTCGATGTGTCACAGGTTGCCAGACAAACGCCCTCCAAGAAAATGCGCAAATCAAACTGCTTCTTGATGGTAATGTAAGCCGGAAATTGGAGACTAGGCTATTCACTTATGCATTCGTTGGAGTGGGTGATGTGCTCAACATTGCGCGTTACAGAATATTCAAATCGTTGCTAATCTATCCACCGAATTAAAGTCAGGGCTTCACTCTGGCATCGCTGGTAAAGGTGTTAATCAGCCAAAACGGCACCACAAGTCACTCATTCGCTATGTGTCTGCAGTCATCGTGACCATCAAAAAACGCTCTTACTTGTAGCTTAGGGGTGGAATTTTGCATTGTTTGTGACAATTAAACTTTTCCTTGATTTCTTGCGGTATTATCACGTCTCATGCAAAGGAACTGAACATCAATAATATGGCACAACATAGAACTTTCTTGCTTCTTTGCGCCAAATTTACACAAGTGCTGAGAGATCTCGACTTCCTACACAGTGCTGCCAATAGGATTTTGGCGGCAGTAATAGAAGGCGTGATCAGAAATTCGAGACTGCTTTTGGGTGTTGTGACGCTTTTAGCAAGTATTTAGCTTAGCCACAGCCTCTGGACACACCTGTCTCCGTGAGTTGCTTCACGACCTTCTCAACATCTGCAATAGTTGCCAACGAGTTACAACCAATGGGTTAAGATAGTAAGAAAGAAGTGCCTTTTTGCCATCAAATCTCGTTTCTACCAAGCCTATGTTGCGTCCTATTAAAATTGCCTTTGTATTGTTAGAATAAGACAGTACGGTTTTCGATGGTCACTGTCCAAATGGACACATCAGTGTCAGATACCAGCATCAGGTCGATTTAGCCTGCCCGGTTTTAAATAGCATCGCCGACATTCACCAGATCCAACTGGGCCGCAAACTAAGTGCATTAATGGTGATCCACCTGGAGGCAGCTTCAGGAATTCATTCCACCTGTCTCCCTAAACCCGCGTGTGATTATTCCTGTTGCATTCAAGGGCGGTATTCACGAGCAATATATCTGTCTGCTGGTTGTCCTCACTGGCAGCACTTCCCTGTGAAGGCCTAAGAGAATCGCCTACTCAAACTGATGAGGAGAGCAATGCCACATTAGTTTCTTGTGCATGATCATGCGTCTCTGACTTTGTGATTCCACTATGCCCGCAACCCCGCAACCTATTTCCCTTCTTAAATCTACAGCTAATCCAACTGAGGTCTGGGCTGCTGGCTTGTACGGTGCTCAATGCAAGTGATTGCATTTTAATTCAAGGCTTCTCAGGGTTACACACACTACCATGCTTACCTTCGAGATTGAAGTTGTGCATCATTTGATGCTTGAAAGGCCACAACGTATCGGAACAAATTCGGAAAGAATTAGGGATGGAGCTTGAAGCTGCGGGTGGCAGGGATCTCACAAAGCCAAGGATGTTCTGACTGGTGTGTGCAGAGCCTGTTTTAGGGTTACATGTATTTTTTGTAGGCCATTAAGGCATTTTTGGGCTGGAATGCATTGACGGCGGCAGTCAAGAACCCTACTGCCTTCGCATCTATTTGTACTGATTTTCTTGTTTTGCGTACGTGGGCTGCCTATGTGAATTAAATGTAGGCGCTGCAAATATTGTGCCCAGTTTAAGCGCGTGATGATCGCGGTCGGCTCCTAAAAGCTTTTCCTCTTTCGTATTGCTACAGAAGCTGTACAGAAGCATGTAAGCCTTGCAGGACTAGTTTATTTGCAATGGGCAGTGGCAGCGTTTGTGCTACGTTTCCATGAAATTCGGCTCAAGTTGGTGAAGGCCGAGTGTAGAATATTGATGTGGGAGGTGTGGTGGCATTGCGACTGATGTCTGCTTCATCAGCCATGAGTTTAGCATGTTTTGGTGTGCGAATTGTCCTTTCGCAACAGCTGCTAGCGGTACCATTTTCGATGGTGTGGTCGACGTCTAGTTACGATTTGTAGAGCGTATTTGTCAAATTATAATCGGAGTAAATGTGCGAACTACATTTAAACTGTTTTTGCTTTTGGATGATGTGATTAAGTGGTGTGTTTCGGCTTAAATGTCTACTTCTCTGAGCTCTGTGTTAAAGTGTTACTCAAGACAAGTTACTTAGCAGCTGCATGGTTGTGGCCTGAAAACGATTACTTCATGCGAGTGCTGCCTACCGCGCTTAACAGCAGAGAGAGAGGTCAGTTACTATTAGGTTTCGACTCATGACATAGACCGGTGTTTGCATGGAGCAGCACCCATGCTACGTAATGGCAAACTAACCTAGATGTTCTGTGCATCACTTTGGTTTTTAACTGACCCAAATACGATTCCTTACTTGTGGCTTGTTACGAGAGCGGAAAAAGAAATCTTCAGCAAAATCACATCTCCTTATGCAACAACACATAGAGTGTGGTGTAGTACAAATATGGGCCGCACCATGTTTGTCACATTAGAGGGAATCAACTAGGAATAGGTGCCAAATGCTATGCTGCTTCTGTTCCAAAGCGGCCCAGTTCAAGTGGAGGATTTTGGTATTCAGGGATGACCGCAGTGCGAAGCGGGTGATGAGGTAATTTAAGCGCATGGCTGCTCTCCATTTGCTTGGATTCGTCTCCCCTCATTTACAAACTTACTCAGCTCTCTCCTAAGCATCGTGGCGGTGATGTCCCTCCTGTTGTCAACACAGGGCAGACATGGCCACTTGTTAAGAAATCCTTTTTAAAAGAAAAATAAGGTTGCACAAGAACGGAAACGCAGTAATTACTAGCTGCGGTTTTCGCACTTAATCGTCGAAAACAAGCTTTGTTTAAATTCAAGGGTACCTTACTTGCCTCCAATGTGTTCACACAAGAAATGGGGTTTACCCTGTGACTAGAGTTGAATCACCTGGAAAGCCAGATGCATGTTTTATCTAAAACATTCTTTTCGAAAGGGCGCAAATTCCCGTTTCATTGCTTTGACCCTAAATGATTTGAAAGTGGAATTTAGATAGCAATATTTCTCATTTCACAAACGCACATGACAGGTGTGGCTGAAGTGTTTTGCTCATGCTTCGGCAGTGAAAACGGGACTACTAAGGGCACAGAGACGACGCTGTTTTTTATTCATATTGTTTCGAAGTTGTTCAGAGCAGAGAATCAGTGGCTTGCTTCCCGACTTACGAGGTTGTGGTAGATTCCGTTTTAAAATCGGCATGAAAGGTGTGAGGGATGCGCAAGATTTGCAAAGAATGCTCTAAGCCCACCCGTTTATGCATGTGCCTTGTTTAACCTGTTTTGATCGAGACTGCTCGGATTGCAGGGATGTGATTCAAAGAGTGCAGAGTCGTTTGGGGCAAGGTGCGAGTTGCGTTTCAAAAAGACTGGTTTGCTTGACTGTTTTATGGTTCTTGGGCAGTTCTTTCCCTCGTTGTTAATAATTCAGTGTGGAAAATTGGCTTTTTTTGCAAAAAAGCAGAAAAACTTTCGAGGCACTGTTGCGTGGCACGCAGCACAAGAATTGACGGCATCTGCTAAAATGGCACTAAATAAGAACAAATGAAATGATTATCTTGGGCAAAGAAGGCCAGTTGTTTCCTCGTGCATGCCTCATCCCGCAGAGGCGGCTTGCAGGTCACCAGCAAAATCGACCGAATACTGATTTACCTTCCTAATCAAGTCGACGCGGCTGTCCATACGAAGCAGATACGATAATGCCTTTGTAAGAGGCGTAGGTGGGCTCCCTAGTCTGTGTCATTTTTAGTAATCTCCACTTCAACAAATCTCCATTGAGTGCATTCGTGGACTTTACTGTGCTCACTAGACTCAAGCATTGCATGCCCCATAATTTCCCATCGTGTTTTTCCTCCATCCATCGAAGTCCACCTGCAGAGAAGCGTACTGCTTTGTTTCTTTTGCTCCTTTACCCATCCTAGCCTTCTCTCACTTCTCCTTCACGTCTATGAACAACTTTCCGCCGCCTTAACCACCTACCGCATTGGTTAATGGCATTCTCTTTGAAATTTCCTCTTTATTCCTTTACTAGTCCCATCGTGCACCATAGCTCGCTCAAATAGCACAATGACAAATAGCTTTCAGGGCATATGAAATTTCCATCTACTCCTCCTGCACCTGATCATATGGGAGCAGAAGACGGCGTATTTCTCACCCCATGTAATCTAGAACTGGTACAGCTTCCATCAATCTATCTCATTGCCTACTTTGCCATTTGTTTTTACTGAGAGTGTTTCTATGTTGCTCACATTAATGGCGTGAAGAAAGGAGCACTTTCAGCCCTTCGCAGCCTTCCCGATTTCACCAGGTTTTGCTAATGATAACCAACGGTGTCAAGTGCGAGAGGATCGATTGGTTTGAGGCAACTTTAATGTCTTAGACATAACACTCAGAGGGGATGTGAGATGGTCTTTGCCACCGTAGACGACTAAACTTGCGCTTCTACTTCTCTTTTAAAGGGCGAGCTCAAGGATGGAGAAAAAACCACGCATTAATTAATTTTGTTTGTCTGTATCAGCACCTGCATGAAGGGATTGCCCTTGACAGACCAGCTAGCCACCATTCCATGCTAATCGACCCCGATAACCCTGTTTACCAAGCATACGTTTTGTTACAGATTAGTAGGATTGCTCTCGTTTTAAATACAGTTGAATTAGGCGCTTAAGGACCAATTTAAAAGCCTGGCTGAGTTTAATTTTTTTGATGCATGAATCTTTGAGGATTAAGATAAAAGTAGAGCGTCAAGTTTGCCATGTTTGATTTGTAAGCTAAGGCAAAAGGAGACACGACTGGTCGCCAATAAGTAGCTGTGTGTCCTCATCTCTCAACTTCACCTATTTCGTGCACACCAACGGTCATTCGCCATGCCATCATTTTCCTCTCAAGTCCCCTGAGTGGTGGAGTGCGGTGAAGTGGATGGAGCGAGATGTGGCACATCCACGTGCACCTTGTCCTCGAGCACAAATAGTTTGGTGGTTAAAATGGAAGATATGGTGGTTACTTCAGGGTGCCAAGCATCCAATAACCAAATCCAACAAAGCTCTTGTAATTGAAACTCACAAGTCAAATTCAAATGCATTAAGAGCCATTGCTTTGCTTCTGCTCTGTGGCAAGATGTATATTTGGTAAAGAGGGTTATCGGGTCTAGTGGCACGGCCTGATGGATAGCCAGTCTGGCAAGGGCATCAAGTTTAGCCAAGTGCCGCTGCACTCAAACAGAGGATTGAGTATCGCTAAATCCTTCCCTTTTTGAGCGCCCTTCTTGAGAGAATGTTGAAGAGGCAACTTCAGTTCACTCACGACCACAAAGGTCGCATTACAATCGCTATTAATGATATTTACCTCTATTTCATCGAAGATAGTAAAGTTGCCACTTGTACTTGACACCTGGTTAAAGGGAGAAGGTTATCAAGTGCTGCAAGTGCTCATTCGCACCTGCTATTGTAGAGCTCATAATAGAAGCACTTCCTACCAAAATAAATGATAAAATAAGTAGTGAGCCTGATTGATGGAAGTTGTACCAGTTTTGATTGCACTGTAGGAGAAGTACGCCCACTTTTTCTCTTCTTTTGTCAGGCAAAGGAAGAGCCGATGGAAATTCGTTGAAGTGGAGGAATGGTGACCAAGCCTTCAATTTGGGCAGGTGAGATCTAGAGGTTGTTTGTCGTTGCGTTATTTGATAATGCTTTAGTGCAGTTGGACTAGTACAGGGGTAAAGAGGAACTCACAAGGAGGAAGCTGCCATCGAAGGCGTTGTGTGGAAGAAGTGGTAGAAATAGTTTATAGGTAAGAAGGAAGGTGGAGAGGAGACTAAGGTAGGCGAAAGAGAGGGCACCCACCGAAGATACATTGAAGTAGCGATCGGTAAAGCAGCCGTAGAACAAGGAGCTCCCCTACGCCCATTTGGAAAACATTAACGGGTCTGCTTTGTATGTGCATTTTGATCCTCAAATCACTTTGTGTGGACTTGTGCTTATGCGATTGGGCGGGTAAACCTAGTGCTTTGGTTGAGTTTAAATATGCCATGAAAGGCGCCTCTGTGGAATGAGGCCTGCACGATGGACCAAATAATCTTGCTTGTCCCTATTTTTTTTGCATTAGCACGCCTTTATTAACCTCTGACTGTTTGTTAGAGAAACGATTGCAATGGGCCCTCTTTAGGAATGGGTAGATGGAGTGGATTGGCAGCAGCAGCGATAGAACCATGAATGCTCCTACTGGTGGAAGTAGTTGTGAACCTCTTAGTGCTGCTGATGATGAGAAAGCTCCAGTCCATGAGGGGTTCAAAAGCATTGCATTTGCTAAAATCAGAAATGAAATTCAAATTAAATATATTATATCGACGAAACCTGCTGTTTTTTTGGAGGTTAGGGAGCGGTTGCTATGAGCGTAGGCTACATCATGCACAAAAGGTCGCGTGCGCCTTACCACGACGACACGATGAGTGACACTGGGAATGCGGTAGCAGGAATGGTTTAAAGTCAAGCGATTGCTTGGTGTTTGTAGGCTGATTTGGATGCAATTTTGTGGCCCTTATTTGCGGTTACATTTTAATGAGCAGAATTAACAATGTTGTTGCTGCTCGAAATGGGGTAGAGCAGCTGGTATAGATCGCGATGCTGGTTTTGGCCACCAGTTGCATGGATGAGGTGCACGAAACTGGGTGGCCAATGCGAGGTGGGTGGAAGCGTGTTTACAGCCCTTGTGATAGCGATGAAGCACAAGTACACGTGGTGAGAAATGCCAAGCATAAGGTTGGCTGGAATGGACATTCGTGCCAGCTCTGTGGTCCAGCGATGGCATCTTGCAATTAATAGATTGTGCTGAAGTCCAATCTACTCCAGTGGAAGGATGAAGATTGACCTGATGGAGAAATGCTTGCATCCGATTTTCAATTGCTTGCTTAATCGTTCCTCAACATGCTCAAACTCGCAGTGTTAGCTAAGCATCAAGTAAAAGACCCACTGCTCAGGTCGGGCATTTGGAATGAGTAATCGCCATATCGCGCATCATCACAGCTGTTCCCATCGCCATTGCTGCCGGTCGATGATGAAGTGCGTTGAAAGCTCCGAGGCAACTGCATGGTAGTTAAAGGAGGAAAGCCAAATTAATGAAGGAGGGGTGAGAAGGCCATCCGCACACAATCTGGCTACACTGTTTCCGGTATAGCATTAAGCCATCAGACGAACGCATTTACTTCAAAACAGCTGCAGCGATTTTGCTAACAAAACATTTCAGCCTCCTTTGACGAGCTGCGGCTTGTGAGCCCCAATTTTCGTAAAACATAAATACTTTCCTGCAATGAATTGGAGCGTTAGCCCTAACTAACTACTTACAGATTGTATCCGCCCAACAAATCTTCCATTTCTCTCAGGGAATTCTTCGGCAAAATTAGATGCCTCTGTTTGCCACCCTGACCACATTGACCAGTTTCGGCGTGTGTGGTGTCCAGTCTTCGAAATCTTCCCACTGTCCCCAATGCTAACTTTGATTCCATCCACCCTCCCAGCATGACATTCTAGTTTAAAGCTGCACTGGTAATCTCAAGGCTCGAGTTCACTTTCTGGTTGTACACGTTCACACAACACGGTTGCACACCGCCTTTCCTCAGTGCGGGTGCCATCGCTAAGAGAGATGAGGTTAGTGTTTGTCACAGCCGGCCTGTGTGTCTTGCAGCAATTAGCATGGCATGCTTGATGTCTAGTGATCCTGCGTGGAGCATCTCCGTGTCCATAGGTGACCCAGAACAGCACAGGCGATGCCTTACTACTGGCTGCCATCAGTATTGCAAGGAATCAGCTTCTCACCCCTGGGGCCCGTATCCCTTTTCTCCAAAAAGCATTATTATTTTGCTGGCAGTACTGCGTCGCATGGAAAGAATGAAGTCTAGCCCCTGTCCTCTGATGGTTTACAGCAGCGCAGAAGGTGGTCAATTACCTCGAAATCGTGTCCAGACATGCGCACTGTTTTGACTCTTGCCCAGAGCAAGCACTAAGTAGCCTAACCCTGGGATACACATCTCAATCCAATGTATTTTGCCCAATTCACTCATTGCCAATGCATGGAGCTGGGACAGGGTTTCACTCCTGTGCTGTTAACAGACCCTTGCTTTACTCTGTAGTTAAATCACGACTTGCGGGGGACTGCGTGCAATGGGAGGAAAAGGGAAAGCCTAGGATACAGCACCATCGGTACCGCATGGGAACCACCACTAACATTAGCTTTAGTGATACTGGCAGCAATGGGAGTTGTCACATTCTTCCCGGTCAGTAGTGTGTGCCAATCCACATTTATGGGGGAGATTTGAGTTGCATGCATGTTGGACTGCATGATTGAAGGCACTGATGCTGTCACAGTCATGCCAACTACTTATCTGCACAATGCGTGATGATCGCCAACGGAAAAGCCCAATTCACTAATTTTGTCCCTTCTTGTTTACGATGCTGCAAAGACGCGACAGCACCAAGGATAAGTTGTCTCCCGTGCAACCAAGCACCTGTATTCACACAGATGTGCATATCCTATCCACGCCTTGCATGGCTTCGCTTTTGGACCAGAGTTTCTACTGTTGTCTACAAGCACTAGTGGTGACTGGCACAATCGCTCATCCTCAAATCCATTTCTCAAAGCGACATAACTGTAGGAGAAGTGGAATGACTAAGCACAGCAGGTCCATGGTTGCACCTTTATAACATATGCGTTTTCAATGAGTTTCGATGTAGCTTCGACGACTATCGCGGATGGCTGATCAGTGGTGGCAACGTTGAGAACACTCAGATGATGGAAGGGACTGCATAATAGGTTGGCTACTTTTGTGAAAGGCCTACTTTGAGTGCGACAATGGCATCTTCACCAAGTGAATTTGTATTAGCACAAGCTAATCAGCCGAAATTGGCAATGTCAAAGAAGTGGCTGTGGTACTTGTTCTCGTGTACATTTCTTCTCCGTATTGACCAACGCTATTCTTTAATTTTACCCTTTTGAATTTCCAATTAGCTGGTCATATGTGTTGGTTGCAGGCGCATTTGTCCCCTGCAGGCAAAAGTGCGATGGATCATGACTAGAGGTGTTGCAATTTGGTAAGACAGGACGTTAAATGTAGCTTTGGAACCCATCAATTCCTCATGGAAGTTGCATTTATCTCTGTCCAAAATCAGGACGAAATAAGCATCGAGAGGGGTTGGCGCAAGTTGGACCAGGTGTAAATTGCAAAGTAGGACCAAAAGGGCCAGTTTCCGATTAGTTAGGTGAAGAAGGAGGAGGAAGAGTAGATGCAACGTAGGTGAAGTGATGTGGGACAAACCACAAAGATAGAGGTAAAGAAATTTGGAACCAGCTTTTAATTTGGACAGAGCGTTTTTGTCAAATCCATGCTAGCCTGTGGAGGGTTGATCTGGGCTATTTGTCTTTGGGTTATTTGAGCTCGTCCTAACGAAGAGTACGATTAGCAAAGGGGTAAAGAGGCACTCACAAAGAGCACACTGTCATCCAATGAAGTAGAGGGATGAGGCGGTGGAGACTTGATTGTTGGTTCGAAGTAAGGAAAATGGCGAGAAGGACAAGATAAGCGGAGGAGCGAGAAATTCACACTCCGGTATAGAATAAAATAGACAAGAAACTGCTCTGCTTGTAAGGTGAAGGCTGATTATGGAGTAGACATGACGGAAAACAACGGGACATGCCACCGTCGAGAGCCCAATTCGCGTAGTGAAAGGCAAAAGCACTTACCGCTGACCAGGGAGCTTCTCTAGGCCCACCATTGGGTCTGCTTCACATGCAGGCTGATTCTTGATCAAATGTCATTTTTTATCCTCCTTTTACCCATTTTACACGGGATTTATAAATCTAACACGAGTGACCCGCTTGGTTTGTTCTAGTCTAATGCGGTGTCAGAAGATCTAATCAAGCCTAGTGCTGCGTACCATGCAACAGTGTTTTCAAATCGAGAGGCACATATTGAGCGGGTCATTGGACTTCAGCAGGGCTCCTAGTGCTGCTGCTCATTTAGTGATTGCAAAAGCATGAAGATGGCATGGCTCAATGCCTCCTCTGTTTCCTCGCCTATTTCGCAATAAACTGGACACGAAACATGAATCTGGTGGCAACTCTCGTGTTAGGTAGAGGCGATCAGTCTCCCATGTTGCGACAAGAGTCATGGTACCTGTGTGAGTGTCAATCAAACTGATGCAACGCAACCAGCAAGCAATGAACCAGTCGGCAGACCTACCTTTCGATCGATGTGGAAACCAGGACTGAAGAACTGCCGTGTCTCCTCCTGTTTGGTTTCTTGTGGCAGGCACCGATTTTGGAGAGCAACCGATATGATGTTCGATTCTTTTGCCTTACAATACAAAAAATTACAACTGAGTCAGGCAGACACTGTCAGTTAAATAAATCAGTGTGACTCACACCCCAAGGATTGCTACAACTATGATAAAGGAGAGCATTTGATGCCGATCCCTGTTCCATGCCTACACAAATCATTAAATTGCACTGGGAAACGTAAACTAGGTGGAAATAAAGTGAGCAAGGGCGGGTAACTGGCAAAGGGGAGTAAAATTCGGCACTCTGGGATAACTGCTCTCAGTTTATGGTGCAGTGTTCTTTATTGCACTCGTTGTTTTCATCCCTTAACCGTTCACTGACAAGGTACCATTGAGTTAACTGTTAGAACAGCACACTTGAAGAGGTCAATCAGAGTTCTCACACGAACAAAACATGCGATTTTTCCACACAGCACCATTGACGAGGCAAAAAACAGCTTGAGAACTACAAAATGCACTGCGTATTTCACACTGACCGACTGCAGACCAGCAATAAAATAGCTTTGGCTAATAGGTGCTAGCTAATGCAATCGCTTTCAAGGAACAAATATGTTCCACACTTTCCGCAACTTTTTGTGTCATACTCCTAAAACATCACGGAAACCTACCTCCTTAAGGCATTTCAAAGGATTTGCGGAGAGAGGGCGCGGATGCTGCTGCGCGAAGCACACTTTTATATGTTAGGTTATGCTAGTGCGAAATAACAGTGGTGGCACCTTGTATAGGTCTGCGATTATTTCCATGGTACTGTGCTACATCCCCACCACTAGTTACCATTGCACACGGGATTGAAGTAAAATTACCGCGCAAGTGCTGCTCGACGAACGTCTGATGAACTGTCGCGTTTCTTTAGTGATCGCATGCTTCACCCTGAGTTTCTCTAAAAGGAATCCGCACCATCTGTGTGGAACTTGTTGTCAGCTGCTACAATAGGTGCATTTCCTATATAATCTTGAAGCACACTACACAAAGCATCACAAAGAGCTTAAAACCTTTAGGTCTCAATAGCCGGTCACGTAAATTATGCCTCATTTATTAAGTCTATTGGATGGTTAACCGTCCGCACATAATGCAACTCTACAAGTGGTATCATGTTTACAAACTCACTGAGGACGTGACATTCACCACGCGGCTTTCTAGCTGAATCAATTCTAAGCACAAAACCAACCCGATCGCTTGCATGCAAGCATTGTGCATTGTCATTCTTAGAGTCGACTGAGCTTGCTGGTCAAAACTTGGTTTGAACGACTGATAATAAGGACTGTGGGAAGCCACTACTAAGTGCAATAGGCTGCTAGGCTTCATGTCGGATCCCTTCTGGATCTAAATGAGCTCATCATGTCACACCTCCGTAAATAGTTGAACGATATCATATTTGCAGAAAAAGAAATTCGCAACTATTGATAATGTCTAAATTTGTTTCACAGCACGGGAGACATCACAGCCACTCGAGATGGGAGAAAGCGCTGAGTACGAGTGTAAGTACAATCAAACGAATCCAAGAGGGCAGGTCGCAGCTATGCGCTTGTGTAACCTCCATGTTTGCATTGAAATAGTTCGTATCGCACTGTGATCATAGATTAAATGCCAAATATCCCACACTTAAAATGAGCTCAAATGTGACAAAAATAACATCGAAATCCGCAACAAATCCTAGTCTTAGAGACATGAAAATGCCGCAGTTGATTTTTGTAACACATCACACTCTTTCGGCATCCGTAAAGCAAAATCGGACTAATTTTCAGGAGATTCGTACGTCGCTAGTGGGGACCTTATTGGGATCACTTCCAGATCCAAGTGGGAGGACATCACACCGAGGCGAATTCGCCAATGTTTGACACGTGCTGTCTTATGTACGCATCGACCTAAGGCATGTGTCGAATTACCAATTTCATCCGGGTCTTCTTGATAGTGTCAAACGTGGCCAACAGTTCTCTCGTAGACTAATCACTCACAAGCCATAACCCTGTCTCTGTTGAGTAGCCTGAATTGACCAACACTTCGAAGGTGAGCCGAAGGACGCACACATTTAAGCGCACATTTGCATCTTGGGCACAAAGTGTGAAGTCCAATAATCTAGCCAATGCTATTGCTAAATCATGCATGAGAGGCTTAACTAGGGACCATAAAATGCAATTCACTCTTACCCGAGTTATGTGTGAAGCAATGCAGTCCGCAAATTTCCGCTTCCACATCAGTCGCTAAGGGGTCCGTGCTTGGCTAATTGTGCCTCGTCAAACTCGCTGCACTCTAGTGAAATTCACATTCCTCGATGATGCCTTCATCAACTAATCTTCAGTAATTGCGTAATTCTTAAATATCCATGACCCATATTCGTCAGAATTGCGAAACACTAGCCCGGCAGCGGATCCAATGCGACTGCGAAACGGAAAGCAGTTACCGCACATGACCTTGAAATTAGGGTGCAAATTGCTTTAACCAAATGCTTGTTCTGCTTAGCATAATACTCAAACTGACGTAAAACTGCCCTTAAAATTGTATAACCATTGTATATCAATTTCTTTACATCTACATGCCTTTGCCCACTTTATGCCACACGTAATGCCTTTCATTCCACACACTTGACAAATTGGATGGGTTTTATCGCCCTTTTGAGTGAAAATCCGTAGCTAGTCGTTGACACCTGCCAAAATTTAAAACAGTTAATGTTTCGCATTCTATTCTTTGCTTTAGAGCGAAATCTAGGACAAGATTGCCTTGATTACTCTTCTTTAATATGGCCTCATCTGCCAATCTCATTCAATGTACTGCACTACACAAACCCATCCTTGCATCCTTGCCCAACCTCCATCTAAGCATCCGCATATAACTCCATAGCGTTTGTCAATGGCAAGAATTACTGCGTGAAGCTATGCAGTGAATGGCATCCATGCCACTTAACCTTATCGATAACGAATGAGACAAACCCACTTTCCGACAACCCTTATTGTTGTGCTTTTTGCTTGGACTATTAGTTGGTCTTACAGACTTGCAGCAGTCGTCATGGACCTAGCTGCTTTGGCTGGTCTCCTCGCCATGTCAGTAGCCCCTTCCCCCTACATCTTGAACACATGTATTCTGATCTGTGATTGGCCTTCTTTCGTCGTCTAGCGATGTTGACGACACTACACTTCATCCATCGCTAGTGTTAATTAGAGCACAATAAACTCAAAACCGCTCCTCTAATGCTAAATAAATGCTATTTTCTCAGCACAGAGTCAAAATGAATGTCCCGGTCTGAGGCTAAGCAGATTGGCCGCTTTGCCAACCTGGACGAAGGTGACAGCTTTGACCTAGCTGCGTAAGCTGACCGCCTGGCCATGCCTGTATCCTCATTCAGCCTTCTCTTAAACACACATATCTGGCCCATGCTTGGCATTCTTTAGCGTTCTAGGATTCTCCGAATGCTGAATTCTCCACTTTCAAGGCCTATACCTGCACTTAGTCCAATGCAGTACTAATTGGAGATCAACTAACCTAAAACCATCAGCATAATGCAAAGGAATGCAGTTCCGAACAAATAACTAAGTTGAGTTGTCCCATTGTAGCCCTTTGCGGCTTTCTAGAGACAAAAGAATGCGAAACACAAAAGCAGGACATGTGTATTTAACAAACAGATGAAATAGGACTGCCAGTACGTCATGGACGCCGACCGGCGCGGCAAAGAATCATGGCCGGTAAGTGACCCAAATCGTTCGTCAGAACAATCAAAGCACTGTACGAACGCCAAGCTCAATGGAATGGAAGCAGTGAGCTCATAATGCTGACCAAGTGCAATCGAAAAAGACCAGTCGCAGTAATATCCAATGCGCTTAGCTCAAATAAATGGCAAATAGGACCACATCAACCATCAATTGGCAAAGGTAAATGTGTAACCAACTGCCGCGCCTCTAACGTTGCGATGGCTTTCACAGGGTCCAGATCAACGTACCCATATTGTTTGAAGTGGGCATTCGGATTCAGCAAGACTAATCTCCTTACCGCACCAATATTCTGGCAAATGCCTACAATAAAGAAGGCAATGGTATCGTTAGGATAAGTTACGAAGGCATTTTGCCTTACGGCCGCAACCGGTGTCTGCCTGCTTGTAGCACGAGGCTCCTGCAGTTGCGCTGCCTGGACAGTCACACAATCGCAAGCCGGCTCATAACCCAAATAAAATCCTTCCAACCTTTACCACTTTAGTGTCATTTTGCTAGTCATGATTTTGAGTTGGGCAACACGTCACAAATGCCTACAACATAACAGCGGACGTAGTTCCCTTCGAGGCGGTAAGATCAACATCCTTGAAATCTGCAAAGAGGTCGGTGCCAGAGAAATAACACACTCACTCATTGCCCAAGCGAACCCACTCAAAGATTTAGCGCCTTTAGCGGTGGCTTCATTCACGTCTTCTCTTTGCCTCAGGATTGCCCGAACTGCAATCACAACTGATTCGATGCTGTACACTACTTGAGTGCATGATTGTACGCACTCCCGTCTAACCGCGACGATAATTGCGGGCCACCATTACCTAAAAGTGCTTTCTGGAGATAATTATGCATTAAGGCAGCATAAAGCAATCATTCGAAATCAGTTTTAAATGTTTGGGGAAACAGAATCACCGCTAAACAGTGAACAGTGACGACACATGTGATTCACACCCAACTCCAACCTTAACCTGATTTTCCTTGCTCTAACTGTACCAACTACACACACCTTCTGAAACACTTACCAATCGTTCCGAAGGAAGATGTGCTATTACGGAAGCAATAAATTGACGTCAGTGAAATGCACCCGCCCCCATCCACATCGGATGACTAAATAAAATAGACAGCAGCTTTGGGCTTTGCTACCAAAGATTGCCTGCTCTCATCCTACGGGAGCAGTAACACTGCCCAGCTAAGGCAACGTGGCTGCTTAGGAGGTCGGAAGTCAACCAAACAAAGCATTGCACAGTCCCTCTCTTCTTCGACGAGCCCCAACCACCTGCCATCACGAAGCACTGAGTGCCACAAGACAGTCGTGACGGTATCAAGCTTCAATGCAATCGAGGAGAGGCTTGACTTCAAAGCGACAGGTGCTTCTTCACATCTACACTAGCAACAGTTATGCAAAAAGGGAAGATCTTCTGCAAGGCAATCACAACCATTCCTTGTCTCTTCCTCGCCTTTCATTCAACTAACTTATCATGCTAAAAAACAAGTACAGGAATACGCCTGCGGTATGTTCCACTCACCACAGACATAATCCATTTGATAAGAAGAACAAAACAAACTTTACATGCGGCAGCAGAACTTATACAAGCCAACGAAGTAGCCAGAAGAACCGTATCAGCCCAATGCACTAATCAAATTAATTTTATTTAAAAAAAGAACACCCACTAAGTGCTGAATTAAGCAAAGTAAATGTACCCAGAATCCAACTTAAATTCTACTCGCGCCCAAAAATAAAAACCTTGCGTAAAACGCACACAAACGCGAAACAGCTCATGGAAAAAAAATAGGTAGCTCAGATGCAACGTAAAAAAGGATGCGATGACACTGAAACAAAGACTTATTTATAATTAGTGACCACCATCATAGGAGCACAATTAGCGAACCCCAAAGACATAGCACTGTTGAAATCAGAAGCAACAAATTAACCATCAGGCAAAACTTCCTCCATCACCCATGCTGACAATGGCACTGCGGTTCTACCATCTGGTGAAAACATGACCACAATGGAGACGATTCCCCATAACACACGATTACTCGTATTAACGTCTATGGTCATAGTGACCGCGTCAAAATCAAAACTGCCAGATGGCCATAGGAGGCAAAATAGATGCCTAAGTAGGAGAGGGTCCTCTCAGCCTGGTTAAATACATGCGGAATTAAGGACATGGTTAAGGCACCTACCAAAGCAGTAGATGCCAACAATAATGAGACGAAAGCACTACAAATGTCCGAGAACATTTACTAGAAATAAGCATGCCACACAGACTGAAGATAAATCCCATAAGGCATTGCATGATTAACACACTAGCTGACCTAAAACCCGACGACGGAAACAGGAACGGGCGGACAGATCTTCCTGTGCCGCCACTCAACCTAATACTGACTAATAAAAAGCTACTGAAGGCACTGACATGCTTGCACTCCAGGCAACCAAAAGAGGCGAATTGGAATTTGATTATTTAAGGACAACACCGAATATATAATTTGCGGCCCTCTAAAAATTGAGAATCCAAGTCAAGAGCATCAAAACGATGTCCATTAAATGAGCGAAAATTAATACCAAGCCCACAAAAAGCGTAATCGCAACCTCAAAAAAGTTACGAATCGTACCCACCTGTTTATAGCCCACACCAAATGTCTGGCTCATGGGTCACTCGACCACCACTTTCACACAATCATGAAAGGGCCCTTTGCCATAAGAACGCCAAAGCGGGGGTGACATTTATAAGCTCACATCCATTTTGCACGTCATAGGCATTAGTTTGGTGCCATGAGCCCTATTGAGGTTAGGTGTTAATCAAACAGTCGTTGATTGAAAGGTCCGAGTAAGAGGGTCGTCTTTCGTCCACTAGTAAACGAGGAAGAGGAAGAGACAGAGAGAGGGCGACAGGGAAGAGAGGTGCAGCCACAGGCCATGCGCATTCACCTTTCCCGAACGCGCTGCTTCACTGAAGCGTTATCTACCACCTAGCTTACGCGTCCATTCCACCGATGGCTGTGCCACCCAACGTTTCGCTGAGTCCTTCACCCCACCCGCACAAGTCACGCCCCTATGTATGCACATTTCAATAATCAAGCCACTTGCACAAAGGCTTTACATGAATGCCCTTTCAAACAAATGACAGGAAACTTGGTGTTGGTGGTGGTGGATAATTCACTTTTGCACGTGGAAAAAATACACGTCTAAGCCAATTCACGAAAATATATCAATAAAGTGGACAAACAAACGCACACACGCACGCACGCACGCAAGCAAGCAATGAGCACCTAATCGCGAGAAAGTACTCCATGAATGCCAAGCACTTGATCAAGCCTTAACTCCTCCTCCACCTCCATCTCCACCTCCACCTCCACCTCATACCTCAATTGCGCCTCTTCATTCCAACTCTACCGTCATTAAATAGGGCAACAGCGAATCACGCCGCATCCAAACCGCACAGTCAGTCTCAACTTATTGCTTGTACTATCGTACAATGAAGGCGATAGGGTTTTGCAGGTGGGATAAAAAGGAATTCACAGCCAGGTAATAAAGCTTGTGGCTTCACACTGGCCACTTAGGCGCGTAAAGAAAGTCAATCAGCATTTTACTGACGCAAAAGGCAACTAAATGTTCATAGTTGTAAGGAAGATTGGTTGCGCTCCCACAAGTGGAAAATGGATTTCTTCGTATGCAGCTCAGTGGCATTGCCTGTTTCACCCACCCATCTTCACTGAGGACGTCTAAGGCCCCAAGGCAGGCAGGTAGGCAGTAGCGAGCGAGCTAGCGAGCGACTGCGATACTTCATGACCAGATAAACAGTCAGCCTCCCCCACCTCTCTTTTACCGCCTACAATTACATTTTAAAGAACATCAGCATTGCGAGGCAGGCATTGCCGTTGGGAAAAATAAAACATCCCTACATTCAGATTAGGTGAGGCATTTGTATCCGCACCAGCATGTAGGTGTATGACGCAAGCCAACCGACAGTTGGAGGACGCAATAACTACCAGCAACCCAGTACAAGAGCATCTCTTACCACACATCAAGTGCGACAGTACCCACAAACAAACAGACGGACAAATGACAGCAGCATGCTTCCACGCAAAATAGGAACGCACACCGAATCCATTATTGCAGACAAAAAAAGACAGCAACAACTCAGGAACTGCAAGCTGACCCCACCTGAGCAAGCAAGGGGTGGACGCAAGCAACACCGAAGGCAGGATTCGCAACGCAAACTTTTACACCAACTTGGAATATACCCAACCCAACGGCAAGCAAGTACATGGAGGAGAAGGACGGGCAATGAATGAGGCGCACAATGATCACTAATTAGCAAAAGTGATGAGCGGGAGGTCACCACATGGTAATGTGGAGATTCTTCCCACCAAAATTGTCACCCATCAATTTATCACACTTCCACGCCCATTGAGGAGCACAATAACTGGCGAATAGCCCAAGCACTCCTAATTCATCGCCCCAGAACCAAAAATGAGGTCCAACACATACCCAAACCGAACCCATGTTCACGTGGCCACTCGTATCAATCCCCGTGTGATGCGCCAAGAAAAAGCCCGACGCAACACTGAGCACTGAGGTTCCAAATACTACGACGCAAAGTCAAGGCACAGCAACCACTCAACGCACCGTCAGAACATTCCAAACCAGCCGCCCAAAGCATTGTTCCGCACAACGGTCAAGTGAGAAGACAATGAATGAGCATAATGTGCATTGCCAAGTTAGGCCTTCCTTCTTCCAACTGCACCTCATTACTCAAAACCCCTCCCTACCAAAGCAGCAACAAGCCAGTTGGAAGCAATTAAAACCACCTACACTACCCTCCAGTAGCAGTGCCATGAAGCAAGAAGGAAGAAGTATTAGCGGTGACATGCCAACGCACAAATGGCATGGATTGAAAGGTGTCTTGCCATAATAAACACTTTGAAGCAGAGAAATAACTAGCAGACACAAAACCTTCAGTTAGGTAAGTGGGAGCACTTCTCGTCACAATCGCATCTCATCTATTCAAACCTGCCACCATCAAAAAACAAACCCATCACAAAGTGCCATAACAGCCTTGCTTCCTCGCCCACCGCACTGCCAAACACATAATGGACGTGAGCGGGCACTGCAATTAGAAAACAAAGCAGCCTAACTGACGTTCACATGATGACGACGTTCGCGAGACGCAAATCTAACAAATTAACTGAAGTAACACCTCCTACCACACACAAAGCATGAAAAAACCCACAACTAGCCGATAAAAGCATGTTAGCACGCAAAACAAGAAGGCACACCGAATCCCTCGCTCTACCGCGTCACATTGGCTGCAATCTTATCTTAGTTGAGAACCGTGTGAAGCGATAGCGAACGCGACATTCGTATTTATTTGACCTACTGTGCCAACAACCCCTGCCGACAGCCTCAATGTTTGCCTAGGCAGCACTCGCATGGAGTAATCGTTTTCAGGCCACAACCATGCAGCTGCTAAGTAACTTGTCTTGAGTAACACTTTAACACAGAGCTCAGAGAAGTAGACATTTAAGCCGAAACACACCACTTAATCACATCATCCAAAAGCAAAAACAATTTAAATGTAGTTCGCACATTTACTCCGATTATAATTTGACAAATACGCTCTACAAATCGTAACTAGACGTCGACCGCACCATCGAAAATGCTACCGCTAGCAGCTGTTGCAAAATGACAATTTTTCACAGCAAAACATGCTAAACTCATGGTTGATGAAACAGACATCAGTCGCAATGCCACCACACCTCCCACATCAATATTCTACACTCGGCCTTCACCAACTTCAGCCGAATTTCATGGGAACGTAGCACAAACGCTGCTACTGCCCATTGCAAATAAACTAGTCCTGCAAGGCTTACCTGCTTTTGTACAGCCCATTTTACGACAGAATATCATTACACCGAACAGATTTAGCCTGGAGGTAGCAATACGAAAGAGGAAAAAGCTTCTGGGAGCCGACCGCGATCATCACGCGCTTAAACTGGGCACAATGTTTGCAGCGCCTACATTTAATTCACATAGGCAGCCCACGTACGTAAAACAAGAAAATCAGTACAAATAGATGCGAAGGCAGTGGGGTTCTTGACTGCCGCCGTCAATGCATTCCAGCCCAAAAATGCCTTAATGGCCCACAAAAAATACATGTAACCCTAAAACAGGCTCTGCACACACCAGTCAGAACATTCTTGGCTTAGTGCGATCCCTGCCACCTGCTGCTTCAAGCTCCATCCCCTCTTCTCCCTATCAAATTAGTCCCGATACGCTGTGGCCTTTCAAGCATCAAATGATGCACAACTTCAATCTCGAAGGTAAGCATGGTAGCGTGTGTAACCCTGAGAAGCCTTGAATCAAAATGCAATCACTTGCATTGAGCACCATGCGAGCCAGCAGCTCAGACCTCAGTTGGATTAGCTGTAGATTTAAGAAGGAAAATAGGTAAAAGGGTGCAATTTTTGCATTTACTTTTCCATTCCCAAAAAGGGGGCTTCCACGCAGTTGGAGCAAATAGACCTTATTCCCCACGTTAACTGTTTTAAATAGGCACCGACCTTAACCACAAGAAATGGTCGACTTTAACTTAGTTCCTGTTCGTGGAGGCGAAGTGGGAAAGCTGGCAAATTTACAGTGGAAACCTTTAGACGCTTTGCCTCAAAGCCTCCTAACCGCGAAACGCCAGCCGTTAGCTGCTTTGGCTGAGCAAACATTCTTTGCGCATTATGCAGACGTGAGGATGAAAACATGGAGGCATCTTCTGGTTATCCTTATCATTCTCATTAGAATTAGTGGTGAAGTTAAGTTGCCTTGCAAGTAGTCATTGGCAATTACTATATGCATGAATGACACCTAAAGTTCTACAAGACCATTTATTGCCTGATTAACAATGCTTATTAAATTCCACTTCAGTTAAGGGCAAACACGTTTGGATAAATGAAGAAAATACCAACCCACTGTAGCGAGAGAGACCTCAATGCCTTTGATTCGTTGTCTGTTTTGGCGATATAGAGTCCTGCTTTGCTGAATTACTGGCACCCCCATTGAGACGACAAGTCGAAAGCGGTGACGGGGACGACGACAACGCTGCCACCATTGACCTCGAAAGTGGTAACACAAACTGCAAGTGAACAGACCACTTCACCTGCAGCTACTGCTAGACACGGTTCAGTGGTTAAATTCAACGCTTCCTCCTCTCTCTTAAGATGGCATTACATTGCACTTAACTCTACATAGAGGAACCGCTTCTTAACCTTATTCGAATTATTTTGTAAATATTAGCCCAACTTTATTGTGCAATTCCATCTTTTCATGCTAATCCAATTTAGCATTCATTTTATAATGCTAGATGTAGCAACATCGCTAGCTACTTATTTTTGGGAGCTTCAGCCTCTTTCAATGTATGGTTGCGATGCGCATTGTTTTTACCCTACACTTGTATTGTGCGTTAAACATCTTTGCCAAGGCCAGTTGGATTCGACTCACGTGCTTGTTCAAAAATGCAAGGATTCAGTCTGCTGATTCGCGGAGAAGTATGGGTGCATGTAGTAGAAGATTGTCATCGAGAAAACGCGCCTAGGTGCTCCTTCAAGCAGACGCCATTCTCGGCTGCGGGAACCGATTTCTCAGTTAATAAATGCATGTATGATGTAGGAAAGGAGGGCAAACAAGGCTATTTGTTTCCTCGTGATTACCTCATTCTGCAGAGGCGGCTCGCAGGTCACCGGCAAATTCAACCGAATCACTAATTTTGCTTGCCTAGTCAAGGCGACGCAACTGCCAACACGAAGTAGAACATAGAGAACCTTAGAAAGAGGCGAAGGGGAACCTCTAATCTGTGCCATTATATTAATCTCTACTTTAACGAAACGTTAGTGAGTGTCGCCTTGGACTTTTGCTGCGCCAACTAGCCTCAAGCATTTCAAGCCCCACAATATGCCACCGTGTTTTTCTCCATACATCGAAGTTCAGTAGCGGATGAGGGTACTGCTTTGCCCTTCCTGCTGCTTTACCTATCCTAGCCTTCTTTATGCCCATGAACAATTCTCTGCTATCTCAACCACCAACATCATTGGATGATAGTCATCGCTATGTGCGTTCCTCTTTATCCCCTCACTGGTCCACTCTGCACCGACGCCATCGTCCTTCGCTTCTCCTCATTTCCCTTCAGTAACTTATTTGCCATTTGTGCTATTTCAAGTGTCTGTTTTACTCTGTGAAATGCACAACAGACTTGAGTCATCACGGACCGATCAGCACACATTGCCACCACATGGGATGGAAAATAACGAGCAAGCCTCATTCCACGGAGGCGTTTTCATTAAACTCAACCAAAGCCCTGAGTTTACCCACCTAATGAAGTCGACACAACTCCACACAAAGCGATTTGAAGACCCAACCTGCACATATAAAGCAGACTCGAAGGTGTCCTATAAGTTGGCGTAGAGGAGCTTCCTAACCGACAGTATTATATCAAATTCTACTTCAACGCAACCACAGTGAGTGTCACCATTGCCTTTTACCACCCTCACCAGGATATCGAGCATTGCATGTCTCATCATTTCCTACCGCGTTTATTCTATACGTCAATCTTCACACGAGTGAAACGTATTCTTTGTCCTTCTCATTTTCTTTAATGACACGCAAACCTCTCTCCCCTTTGTCTAACCTAGTCTTCCCTAAACTTTCCTGCTACCTATGAACAATCCTCTTCCACCTCATCCACCTACCTTTTTAAATGGCAGCTTCTCTTCGTGAGTTCCTCTTTATCCCTCCACTAGCCCTTCTCTGCATTAGGACAGGCTCAATTAACGCAACGATTCATAACCCCCAGATCAGGCCCGCCCAGACTTGAAGCTTCTTCTCCATTTCTCTCCATCTATCGTAGTAGACTCTCTCAAACCACTCCACCTAATTTTCATCTACTCTTCCTTCTCTGCCTTATCAAATGCGAGCAGAGGTGGACGTATTTCTCCTACCATGCAACTCCCAACACACAACTACCATCAATCAGTCTCATTACTTATAATGTCATTTATTTTGGTAATAAATGCTCCTATCTTGAGCTCTACAATAGCAGGTGAGTACGAACACTTGCAGAACTTGATAGCCTTCTCGGTTTCACCAGATGCTTTAGGTTGTAAGGGACTTTGACAAGTACAAGTGGACACTTTATTGCCTTCGACAAAATAGTCGGAAATAGCATTAATTAGGTCTTCAAAACAGTCTTTGTAGTCGTAGATGAATGAAAGTTGCTTTTACTCCTCCTTCAGAAGCTGCGCCTGGGATATAAAGGATTTGGCGCTCATTTAATCCTTTGTTTAACTGCAGCAGCACTTGGGTGAAAGGATTGCCCTTGCCAGATGCACAAGCAACCAGGCCATGCCAATAGACCGGATAAACCTCTTTACTGAACATGCGTATTGCCTCAAAGCAGAGGCAAATCCACTGCTCTTAATACCATTGACTTTGACTTGCAAGCTTTATTTTGTTATTCGGTGCATGGCAACCTTAAGATCCAGATGCAATGGCACACGAAGTAACCACCATGTCGTCCTCTCTCAACGCCAACTCTGATTGTGCTCGAGGACAAGGGCGACCAGTCGTGCCTGCTCGTGCCCCAGCTTACTAATCAAATACGCTAATCCTCATGCTAGCCTTTATCCAACCCTCCAACATTGAAACTTGCAAGTCAGAGCGACAGCAATCGTTCTAATTTGTAGCAAAATATATGCTTGGTAAACAGGGTTATCGGGTCTACTGGCATGGCCTGGTGGCCAGCCCGTCTGGCAAGGGCAATTCGTTCAGCCGTATCAAAACAGAAAAACAAACAATTGAATCACAGCTAGATTCCTGTTCTTCCTTGAGCACGCCTTTTAAAGGTGAAGTGGAGGTGCGACTTCAATCGTCTTCGACGACAAAGGTTATTTCGCATCCCCTACGACTACTATTTCTCACTTCTTTGTCCATGGCAATAAACTCGCCTCAAACCAGTCAATCCTCTCGCACTTCACACCCTTGCTTATATCCTACGCATCCTAGTGAAATCAAGAAGGCTGTCAAGGACAGAATTCGCCCATTTCTACTTGCCATCATGGAGTGCAGGATAGAGGCACCTTCTACTAAAACAAATGACAAAACAGGCAAAATGATAGATGGATAGAATTTGTACCAGTTTCAGATCGCATGGTGGGAGAAATACGTCCACTTCTGCTCTCATCTGGTAATGTTGAGGAGAGAAATGGTGGCCAAAGCTTAAAATTATGGCCGATCCGATTTAGAGGTTAGTTGCGATTGCGTTATTTGAGCATTCCTCGTTGCAGAGTGGGAACAGTAAATGGATAAAGATAACTCACAAAGAGAACATCATCATTATCATCATCCAAAGGTGCAGGTGGTTGAAGTAGCAGAGATTTGTTCGTAGACATGGAGGAAAATTGTGGAGAAGGCTAGGATGGGTAAAGGAGCAGGAAGGACAAAACAGTTCGCTTATCCACAGATGAATTTCGATGCATGGAGAAAAAACAGGGTGGGAAATTATGGGGCATGCAATGCTTGAGTGCAGTGAGCGCAGTAAAAGTCCAAGGTGACACTCACGGAAGATGCGTTAAAGTAGAGATCAGCATAAATAACACAGACTAGAGCTTCTCTGCGCCTCTCGCAAAGGCATTATCGGGTCTGCTTCGTACGTGCAGTTGTGCCGACTTGATTAGGTGGGTTAAATCAGTGAATCAGTTGAATGTAGTGGTGACCTGCAAGCAACCTCTGCGGAACAAGGCACACACGGGGAAACAACGAGATTTGTTTGCTCCCATTTTATCTGCATATTGCAATAATTTACTAACCTGGCTCAAAAGATCAATCGTTTGATGCTCAGAGAGGGAACGAAATAATGGGACTAATTCGCTTTTACAATTAAACCTTACAAGTCAAATTAGATTGCATTAAGAGCAATAGATTTGTCTCTGCTGGCGTTTGATCAAACAGACTAAGAGCAGTCCTCCCGCGTCATCAACCTCAATGTCATCTACAGACAGTTCTCACTTGCTCTAATCTAGACCGAGAATTGGCTCATGAAATTTTCACCGTATTTTTGAATACCACTTAAGTGGAAGCAAAGTATTTGGAGTTTACTTATGATACTTCGCATGTCGGCCAAACAACAGGCTTTTGTGGCAAATAGCACTGTGTGACTTTGGAATCGCGCGGAATGTGTTTTCGTCAAATTATTGAGCGCTTTTATTGCGCAGCGCAGGATAGTGTCTTACAATGGGAGTCTTCTTAGTGGATAGACAAAGGCGAATTGGCCAGTCCGGATCGCCGCTTGTTTTGCGTGCCTCTACAGCAAACAACGTCTGACGCGATGGTTGCGAGAACCACAAACTGCTGAAGGGCTGCAAGATGCTCAGATTAAATGCCAGTGATTACGATCCACCCTAAAAGTTGCCTCCACCTGTGAGGATGTTAACTCCCCAAAGGGAACGAACCACAATCGCTGTCCATTACTCTAGTGACGTTCAGCCTTACTCAGGCGTCAAATGATAAGGCAGAGCGCTGTGTTGTGCAGCTCAGTCTCCAGTTTTCCAGCATGAGTTAAGCAAGAGCGTGATGGCACTCAGGACTAACTCAAAATGGGGCTGGCGCATGGCCTACATCCGCCCTCGCAGCCATCCAAGACTGACCAATCCTGCTGCACTCATGATATGGAGCTGACACGCATGCAATCCCTGACAGACTAGTAACTTTGCATCGCTTCATTAGAAGGTAGTATTCATAGTGCGAGCTGAGGCGAGTAAACATTTCAGGTAGCCACTGCAATGTCCACACCTGCTAGAATAGGTGGACACATGCTGCAACGCAGTTATGCGCTGCAGAGTGGGAGGTGGTTGGTCGAATTGGGTTAAGCGCTCGTTGAGTTGCGCCCATTGGACGTGGTGAAAGTGAGCACGGATGTAGACCTAACTGTCCGAAGAAGTTTGACCAATCATTGTCGTGTGGCTAAGGTTCTCATCAAAACAGGCACATCCACCTGCAACTGTTCGTACCACTGAGACAAAAACAGGAAGTTCATTCTTCTTCACTTTATGTGGAGAGCAGCAGGAGCAGGTGGAATTGTCGATTGAGGAAGGCGGCTCATTCAAAATTAATTCTTTGACAGGGGCATACGCGAAATAAAGGCGTCGTACAGCGATTAAGCAAGATTGCGAACAGCAGACCGACATGAATGTTTAAAGCAAATGTTCTCGTAAACACGAAGCCTTGCATGTAATGCGATGCTTCTACTGAGTTGTGTGCAGTAACATCCCCTTCTGCAGCCGGTAGCTTGAGCACTAAGCTCCTAGTTGCCACTCCCTTCTAATTGCACCCCAACCCAACCATAACCAACGTCTTTGATGTCGTGAAGCTCGCACACAATGCCTCTTCGCAGCTAACAACGAAGACTAAGCTTCTCGCAGCTGACTGTCGCCCACGCCAAGTGTGTGCGGCCAAACGTCAGATTAATTTAGGCATTAGATTGCGATTCTGCACCACAGCCTTGTGAGTGAAAACGCATGCATTGGCTTCTGCTTGCAGATCAAGCTCCACGTGGCTTTGACAATATGTCTAATCAGTAGATGCGTTGACGTTTTGATTGCCAAAGTAAATGCAGCGCCAATTTGCGATTGGGACTTCGCAGCCACTATCAGCTCACTGTAGGCTGTTCCACTTGGATAATACCTTGGCATTGTTTGCGGAACATTAAGCATTCAAAGGCAAAATTACTTGTCGTTTGTACATGCTGAGCAATGCAGCCATCAGAAGTGGCAGTTACTCACCCAGAACTCATTTAGACAGCTTGTGACCATCTTGACATCAAAATTCACTCAAATGCCTGCTCACATCCGGCGGCTCTTCCAGACGAAAAGATAATTAGGAATGCGAGGATTAAACACTTCGACAAACTTGATGCTGACTGCGAAAAAGCTCTTCCTGGTTAGCTGAATAAGTTGTCCATTCCAGTATAATAATGGGAATAGCTGAGGAAAGCAATTTATCGCGTAGTTGGCAGTTGATCACAGAGGAAGCTTGCAGCGGGGAATCTTTGATAAGTCATGCATGCAGACTTTGTATCCGATCACATAGGCTTCATCCTTGGATCCTTCCTTGCAAAAGTATTCTAATCTAGGAAGCAGATTAACAGGTAACATTCTGAGAATGAACACATCAAACTTCAAACCGCGTTTCCTCATCCTTTGTGGTATTGGATGTTGAGGTGTGTATGCTGAGGACTCTCGGCAATTGCAAACAACGCAGATGATGAAATAGCTGAGGACATCTGCATACGTTCAGCTGATTTGGAATGGCAGCAAATAAGCGTCGCCTAATAGGTTAGTTGAACTGAATGGGCTTTGAAGGTTATCGGCGCTTGCGAGGGAGAAAGGGCTTTGCAGCTCAATGCTCCATAGGCGAATTGGCGAATTATATGCCTGCTACACCACTTTTTCCTAATAGCCATCGACGTTGTTTCCTGCAAGTCGATCCTGATTGCCAATCTTTCTCTGCCGTGCAATATGTAATCACTGGATTTAAAGTGGTAAGCAAGCTTAGCATAAGGCAGTCTAGACACACTCCGTGACAGTTTCGTAGCCGTAGCCCTTTGCGCATCGATGGAGCCTAAATACTCCAACAATTGCTTTTACTGGTGCTCTTTCGTTTCCCCCAAAGGGATGCTTTTATCACCTTGGGATTTCCAATGATAGTGTGAGATGCGGCAGCAAGTAGAAATCAGATAATGCCGTAAGCCGTAAATCAGGGTTAGTTTGCCTTCTTGAAGACTAATCGTGCACCTACGCAGATCTCTAAAACGGCAACCTTCCGAGGCCACAAATTTGGCTTTGGGATATGCAACGCGTTGCCTACTGCGGTCCAATAACATTCAACTTGGCATTTTTAACATTGAAAATACTCTCACTTGTCACTCGTTGAACGTCTTACCGCAAGTATACTGATTTTGCCTGAAGTCATACTCGCTGCACGCCGTCTTTATTTCAAGTATGCCCCTGTCAAAGATTTAATTCGGAATGATGCACCTTCCTCAATCGTCTGTTCAATCTGCTCCTGCTGCTCTTTGCTTTAGGCGAAGCAGAAGGAACTTTCCGCTTTTTGCCTCAGTGGTAGGAACAGTAACAGTTGGGTGCACCTGTTTTGATGAGATCCCTAGCCACACGACAATGATTGGTCAAAATTCTCCGGCCACTTAGATTTACATCCTTGCCCACTTTCACCACGTCCAATGGACGCAACTCAACGAGCGCTTAGCTCAATTAGACCAACCACCTCTTACGCTGCGGCGCATAACTGCGTTGCAGCATGTGTCCGACTATTCTAGCAGGTGTGGACATTGCAGTGGCTACCTGAAATGTTTACTCGCATCCACCCGCACTATAAATGCTGCCATCTAATGAATCGATGCAAAGCCACCACGTCTGTGAAGGATAGCATACATGTCAGCCCCATATCATGAGGGCAGCAGAATTGGTCATTCTGAGATGGGTGCAAGGGCGGATGTAGGCCATGCGCCAGCCCCATTTAGAGTTAGCCCTGGGTGCTATCACGCTGATACTTAACTCATGCTAGGCAACTCGAGACTGCACTGCACAAAACAGCGCTCTGCCTCATCACTCTGACGCCTGCGTAAAGTTGAGTGTCACGAGGGTCTCATCGTGTGCATGAATGCAAATGGTTTGCTCTGAAGTTAAAAGATCTCCTTGATGAATCACGCAATGAATATGCTTTAGGCTGGTAGCGGAATCATCCATGCAATTCAGTTCGTTTCCTCCTCAGTCTCATACATTTGCGTGAGCATGTGCAGTGCATGGAAGGGGAAGCCACTTCCGCAGCGGGATGCAAAACAGCTTGGTATAGGAACAAAGCGTGCTCGTACTACATCATGAGGTTTTGGTTGAACCTCTGCATGACAATATGTGAATGAAAGAGGAGCTCTAACTGCCGATTGAAATGCTGGTGCGCCTAACTTGTGGCTTTGACAACTGCTCAAACCTCCGCCTCGCCAAGCCTCGCCAAGCCTCGCCTAGCAATAGAATTGTAAATGCTGCGGATTTTATCCTTGATGAGTGCGACCATACACAATTGTGCCAGGAAAAATTGGCTGGCCGGGATTCAATGCAATAGACCTGATGATAGTTTCGGCGGCTCTCTGCTGGATGTCTTTCCTATCCTCGAACTAAAGCAGCACTTCGTTTGATGCTTTCATCAAACCTGATGGATCAGTCTTGTATTAGCGTGAAACCAAACCCATTGCACGGATCAAGAATGCAATTCAATCCAATCAATTTAAGTCGCTTTTCTCTATACGCCACCTCAAAAAATGCTGGTACCGTCGTAACCCATAAAATCAAGTGTTATGCATAACTAGGATTGCATAATTAGCAGATGAAACAGTAGCCAACATTAGAGGACAGAGAAGATTAGGTTCAATACGCCACTGTTGGGGTCACTCAGTGCACAACCATAGGTTTGCCTGTGGATGCTAATTTTAGGTTAGTGCCAGCATCCGTACGAGGCCGCGAAAAGGGACGAAATGCTGCTTTTGCGCGTAATGCACATAACGCTTCCATCCACGTGATTGTTCGATTCCAACCGGGGGGCAAGCAATGCCTGTCCTCCGATGATGTTATGCGACTCCACTAGCCATACACTCGGGCAAATTAGCCTGTCCTTTTGCACCACAGCAGCAATTGAGAAGCAATAGCTACGCAGTGCAATGCTTTTACAATTTTACCAACGTATTAAAGGGCAGTGAGTAGAGCACAGCAAATGTAAGTTGACGAAACTGAATTTGACCCGTGAGACAGAAAATGCATTCCAATCCAGTTGTGCTCAGATGTGGGTTTCTCGCGATTGTTCGCATGTCTGCTTAGTCAGTGGTTCTGCTCAGCGAATTGAGTCCCATTGTTCAACGTCTACGCTCCCGGTTAGTGTTATTCGCAAAAATTGATTAGGTGCGTTTACTAGTTGCGAGCTGTGATGGCACTAAGAGCTTGTGGAGACCAAATGAGCTTGCGGAGACTTCTTGCAGGCAAGGTAATCCATCTCATTATCTTCTGGTATTTGGTTCCTTACTTCGTCCAGACTGTGGTAAAGGCATTTGGTTTTCGTGACATTGTAACCGAATCACAAGATGTGGTAAAAGACATGAATTGCACAGAGTACGTTAGCAGAATTGCATGACGAAAAGCAACAAAAGCGATCACTTAGAGCATTTGTCTCATTGGAGTGTCACTTTGTTTCATCATCACGAAATGAATGAGGCAGCGGTGAGGCAAAATGTGAAAGTCCTACTTCACATAAAGTGCTGTGGCTGCTCTAGAGGGTGAATCAAGTATGTGAGCGTGATGCTGACCTTCGGGACAGGGCGAGTTGGCGTTTAAAGAGTGCTAAACGAGCTAGTGTCAGGGCATCATCACTGATTGGAGGCATCCGAGTTAGGGAAACTACGGCATCAAATCCGATTGCTAAACAGTTGGCGGTGTTAAGTGCCTTCATAGAGATTCGGCAGCGTTCACGTCATCGTTCATCAGGTGGACCCCTCCTTGGATTGTGGAGTGGGTGGGTTGGTCATCCAGATGATTCTGTCAACTGGACTAGAAAGGAAAAGCTGGCCGAGTCGCCCTACAATAAAATGCTCCATAATGAAAGCGAGCAGTGCTGAAATTGACCCGCTCGCTACATTAAAGTGGGTTTATTCGCAGCCTTTATGCGTTTGCACGTAAGGCCTTCGCGTTAGGCTGGATCTAGGGACGCAGAAGAACAGTTTGTTTTTAGTGAAAAGGTCAAAAGGCCATAGGTGTAGAAAATTATTTATAGCTGTGGTACGCTGGTAGAACCCGTATGTATGCATGCATGTATAGCTCATGTGAACGAGTACACTTTCACCAATTGTGTGCGCGCATAACGCTTCTTTTAGGTAAAGGTGGTGTGGGTCTATGGAGATACCAATACTAAGGCGTTCAATAAAATTTACCCAAACTGGGCGATTATTGTTGCTGGAGGTCCTTCTGTCTCCCAGCGTCTCCGTGCTCTCTTTGGTTTGGGGAGAAGAACTCCCAGGCAAGCATCAGTTCTTGTATGTGGATGTGGGGCTGGATCAGGGCAGGGTGGCATTCCTCCAGCTTTAGGCCTGCGTGTATGCCGATCTTTACAGCGGCTGAGAATAGGCTCCATAGAAAAACATGTTTTGCGGAGAATTTATGGCATGATTCAATAAAAGCATGAGGTTCTATCGCTGCTGCTGCCAGTGTAGTAGGTTCGGCGTTCTCCGACCTCAGCCTTCATAACCTTAAAACGGAGAGACGAGTTTAAGGAAAAGGAGGTATTTCATTGCTTGGGACTAAATTAAGAGGCACAAATATCATGCTTGGAGGTGTCTGGGGTTCTCTTTATTTTGGGAGGTTTGACGGTACCCGATCCGTCAGACGATTTGCGTCTCAGTTACCCATCGCCTTGAAGCTATTTTTGACAACCATATATTATAGCACTGCTATTAGGACTGTTCAAGATCGTTTTGGATTTTTGAGTGATTGAGCGACTAAATGCTCTATGAATCTGTGAAATTCGCAAAAGAATGGAGAAAATTTGTGCTATTTACAGGACTTAGTCACCCAAACTACTTTCAAACCATTAAGTAGATGGCAACATTTTTGTCTGGAATGGAAGGTAAAGCCGATTTTCTTAAGACCAAGTCATCCAATAGCTAGTGCAATTTGTAGCGAAGGCCATCACTCATTAGGGACTTCCAAAGATAAGACAGACACAAAGGCAATGCCAGACTTAGATGCTGCCCGTATAAAGCCTGGTGTTAATCGTATAGTGCCGCAGAATCCGGGTACAGATATAAGAGGAGATGTGGCTTCCAAGGCAATGACAGGTAATTAAAGTAGCAAGGGTGAATTATTTTGGCTCAGCAATTACGCAGGTCCAAGATCCGTTTTAGAGTACGATTTTATTGTTTTAATGGTCTACAAACTGTGCGTTTGATTAGATGGACACTTAAGTCGCCATCTGCTACTTCAATCAACTGTAAAGGTGGTCTGAAACGCACCTTGCCACCAGAGGGGTGTCGTTCATGCAATACAGCAAACTCAACTTGTATAATGCGTGCCAAACAACCATTTTACAGCTTATAAACCAAACATTTCTTGTGATGATGAGGACAAAAGTATAATTGAATGGCTAGTTTATGTGCTGTAAGCTAAGTAGAAGCGTAGGAATGGCGCAAGAACAGTTTGCTTTGTTCTCATACAAACGCAACTGCCGCATTACTTTACAGGCGCTGAGGAAGCAGGCCGTCACGATGGTTTGATGACGCGGGAGGAATTATGCTCCTCACGATTTCATGAACTGCACACGCTTGGAACCGAAGAGTCACCCCCTTACGATCGCGCATTCAGCTGTAGCCGAGCGCAATGGAACGAGTTGAAATTGGAGGTGGTAGAGTGCACTTGGGGCAATTCCAACACTTGTGTAGCCCATCAGCACCACCAATGCCGTCTCATGCTACTTTTAGGCAAAAAAGGGTGAAGACTGCGACCAGCTTCCTTTGCGTCACCGTGGGCATGCAGCTATTCTAATTGGCATGATTTCCATATTCCAAAACGCAGCTCCTGTCAGGATGGCCGACGTTGCCTCCAGCTTTACAAGTAGTGCAGTCTCCGAAAGTAGCGGCAACGGTGGGACGAATAGCAAGAGGAGGAAGAATGGTACTACCAGGATTTTCGCAACCTCGAACGAGGCATGTGATAAGGCAAGGTAAGCAAGGGAGGGTGCATAAGCCAGTCGCTGGAGGTAATTTGCACACATTGAGTTGATGTCTGTCATGGCGTGGTAGGCGTGCTTTTGGACTCCTGTGCTGCGAGTGCTAATGTTGATGGCAGCACCGTGGTCAAAGGCCCAAAGAGTCGTGGTCACATTCTTGGGTGGCTGTCAATGCCATTGGAACCTGATGGCTTTGGAACTTGACTGGAGTAGCATGAGCGTATCATTTCAGCCCACGACAGTTCCACAACGCTGGGTGTGGAAGAGACCAAAGAAAATGGGGTAAGTTCTAATGTGGATGTAAGAATAATGCGTGATAATGGGTTTGAGCAAGCCTGCATTCGATGGACACGTAAGCAAGGTTAAATTAGGGCAAAAATACATCTCGCCATGCCTCATGGTTGATAGGGTGTCGGATGGCAAGTAATGATGCTCTACTGCTGCTCTAAGGATAGGAACGTTGCTAAGATGTGGGCCGCGTTTCCAAGTGGACAAATTGACGGCGTCAGCTGCTACCTCCTCCAAATCACGTTTTCGCCGCATGTACACTGGGTGCGCTAGGTTGGACTCCGGTGACGACAGCCTATCCACCTGGGGAAGCAGACACCGCGAAACGCCAATCGCAGCAATGCGTTCACCATAAGTAAGCGTGGTCAGCCACCGCCTGCAGTTGTCTTGATTCGCGTGTACAAGCCTGATGACTGACTGGACGATGAGCGTTCCCTGGTAGGCATACTGAGCGATCCAGGCGAAAGTACAATGATTGAATGACCTTGGCGCCCGAGCAGCAGCATCCTTCTGCTCCACATGGGCCATTGCCGAGGGATCAAGTGGAAGCTCTGCTGTTATGAGCATTCGTTGATGTGCATTCAAGCAGAACTTGCTATTTATTCGTGAAGGAACGGAAATAAGTTCTTAGGATTTGCAAGCACTCGCATTTAAATTGCTAGTCGTGCGCTCGTCAAGCGAACTCGCACGGGCGTTTGTAGGAAAATTAACCTCTTGTATCAGGCCCGACGTCGACGCCTTAAGACGTAACATGCGCATATTTCGCAAAGCTTGCACTTTGAGTGATGGATTTTCAAGTCATTTTTTGACATAAGATGGCCGCAATGGTTGCAAGCTAGCTTGTATGGGCTGCTGGCAGCACATCAAAATGAGTACGAAGAAATTCAGCCAAGTGTTGCCAATTTTTGGCAGCTTTTAAGATGTGAGTGCACCAGTCTCGCATACAGACAGATGGTCTAAAGTTGCGGAATATTTGCCCAGAACACAAATATTCCATCTTTCCCGCGGCCTTTTCCTCGTCTCTCCTGACTTCCATCGAGACAGAAATTCTTCCCACATCATGGAGAACTTGCACGAGCATATTGCACATCCAGTTCGGCCGGTATTGGCTGTGCTGAAAACAGAAGGGAGGACCCATCACACCCCAGCTGGCAACGCATAACTTTGCTGCTCGATCAAATGCAGCATTGCTGCCTTGCAGCCACGAAGCCGACCTGGCATGAGCAAGGCACAATCATTGAAGCAGTTTGAGTGACACACAAACAGCATCCTGCATTGAGCTACAGAACCACCTACGCACATGCGAACATCAGTAATTTGGGTTTTTATATATGGGAATCTCTTTTGTTAGGATGGGCTTCAAATATGCATAAAGTCGCGTGGTAATCGTATTGTGTCGTAGAATCCGGGTACAGATATAAGAGGAGATTGGGCTTCCAAGGCAATGACACTTGATTGTAGTAGCATAAGCGAATCATTTCGGCTCAGCAAACACTCAGGCTGCAGGATCCGTTTAAGAGTACGATTGCTCTTTTGTTTAAATGGTTTGCTAACTGTGCGTTTTGATTTGATGGACACTTAATTCACCACCTTACACTTACACTTGCCGATGTAGACTGTAGGACATTGCTAGTAGTCCCTCAGCCAATCTCTACACCAGCAGCGCTTTTTCTGTTCCAGTATTGCTACTTCTTAAGCCTTTTGTAGCGTCCCGAGCACCCCTAAAAGACGAAGAGAAGGCTAAGCGTAGACCAGAATGCATGCATTCCATATAAGGCGAAAAGGACTGCTGGCATGGCCAGAAGGCCAGCCCACGCAGTCAGGCTCAAGACGGAATCCCCCAGTGTGGAGGATCAACCAACATTCCAAACAAACAATGCACCACACATTGAAGAAAATTTACAGGAGATAAACCCACGTTGAATTTTCATATTCCCGTGGACTTTTTTCTTACGAGGTAATGACAATTATTTTGAACGTAAAAATCTTTTAAGTTAAGTTGGAAATGTTTCCAAAAGTGACACAGAGGAAGTTGTTGGGCAGTGTGCAGGCAAAGTTGCTCAAGAGCAGCTTCAAATAGCATTGATGAAGATGACGGGCTATGAAAGTGTTGAAAAGGGCATTAAGGAAGATGGAAACCCAATAGATGGCTAGGGATGGCGGTTGGAGCATCAAGCTGTGGAAGCATTCCTATATGACTAAACATAAAAAAGGGAAGGTGATGAAGGCACGGTCTGCAAAGGCAGACTCGTAGCGAATCTTTCACAATGAATCTGTCCACTACACCCTCGTTCAAGTTGAGGCAATTGAGATGCATTTAATTGGTCAACTGAAGGAGCCAAAGCGCTCTTATTCACTTCGTGTTTAGGTCCAACATTGTGCTTGGAAACACTCGATAATCAGGCGGCCCTACACAACTCTGATTGTGCCTTCTTATTCGTCGACGAGATGCAAATGTGCCCTTTTCCTGTTTCAGGCAATTATTGTATTGCCAAGTGGGGGTGCATTTCCGCTGATGAAGCCCCAAAGGTTGCCTCATTTGACACAAGTAGGCGTGGCCACGCACATGCAGTCGGCAAGGTTTGAGCCACTACTTCAACTTCCGCCAGACCTAACTGTAACGGATGGAGGCTGCCCGTCAACCTAGCCAGAATCTATCAGTCACGGGCTCACATTCCTCCAAGCCTACTTGAGATTGTCGCCACAGACTGCCGCCAACGACGTAAGCGTACAAGCAAAGTATCGATGAATGTGAACACTCGATTTCGACTCCGCGCTAAGGCTTAGTGAGTGAATATGCATGAGGGAGCTTCTGCTTCCAGGTCAGACCTTACTTGACCTCATTAATTAGTCGAACAACAGACTACTGAGCCAGTCACACTATTGGAGTCCTTCAGCCAACATCACCTCACTACACTTTGTTCCTCTGATAGCCCACGTCGATTGGATGTGTGGAAAAGTTGACACATATTCCACTTGTGCGGATGTCGATTCTCCAAATGGAACAGACTGCAATCGCTGCCGATGAACTTCGTGAAGGCTGGCTCACAAATGAAGCAAGACTCCTGATCTGGTGGTGGCAAATTTGTCGTGTAATGCGGCAAAGTTGATGCAACGCTTTGGCTGTACGAGGGGAAATTCGGAAATTTGGAAGAGCTCATAATGACTTCCTTGATTTGTGCAGTGGTCAGCGATGCAAGAACATTTCGCATCTATCTACTTACCTATGAGGGCATGCCACTGTGCTTGAGCAAACGGAAGCTCGCGTCAGCTATGGAGAATTCTGCACCCTCGGACTCCCTTGATGCGTCAGCTTGCGACAGAAGGCTCAATTGCCTCCGACTAGAACATTCTTTGTCGTCTTTCACAAAGTCGCTCTATTTTTCGAACAGCTGAGCGTCGGACACGATGCAAACCAATTTTGTAAATTGTAAGTGAAGACCTTTTTTTTACAAGCTGTAGTGTTCCTGCACCAAAAGAACAAAGGGTTCAAAATGATTAGTCGGCACCTATTTGCCGTTTCCACTTTGCATGAAAGAGCACATGTCTCCTGATGTTTTATGCGAAATCCCTGTTGGCAAATGCCTCCACTATGGGGATGTCCATTGCCAACCGAATGGATGTCGCCATATGTGCTGATGCCGCCTGAAGGAGAGGTTGGTTTCTTCTCCGTCCACACAGGATAATGCTACTTTAGAGACTTAAGTAGAAGCGCCATGCCTAATGCAACACCTAATGGGGAAAAATGCAAAGCTGGTTGATAAAGCCAACTTTGCGTCTTACCGCGGTGCATCCAAACTCGGTTGGCAAAGAAGACGGTGTGAGTGTTGGGACTGAACGTGTGTTCCGAGTTGCGGATACATGGTGAGCTCGTACTTGAACGTCTCTTAGGAGGAGCATAAGAACTGTCGTTGGGGACAGAGATGATTTGACTCAACTCCCTGTTTACCAAGCATATATTTTGCTGCAAATTAGAATGATTGCTGTCGCTCTGACGTGCAAGTTCCAATTTTAAGTGCTCAGTTGGATTGTTGGATAAAGTCTAGCATGAAGATTAGCGTATTTGATTAGTAAGCTGGGGCACGAGCAGGCACGACTGGTCGCCCTTGTCCTCGAGCCCAATCGGGGTTGGCAGTTTGAAGTTTGATGTGTTCATTCTCAGAATGTTACCTGTTAATCTGCTTCCTAGATTAGAATACTTTTGCAAAGAAGTATCCAAGGATGAGGATTATGTGATCGGATACAAAGTCTGCATGCATGACTTATCAAAGATTCCCCGCTGCAAGCCTCCTCTGTGATCAACTGCCAACCACGCCACGAATTGCTTTCCTCAGCTATTCCAAAAGTGTCGTAAATATCAGTGCTTAAAACTGCCAGCCACCAAAACGCATCTGCAGCATGTCTAGAACAGTAAAACACAAGCCTCCCACTATTATATTGGGATGGGACAGCTTATTCAGCTAACCGGGTAGAGCTTTTTCTCAGTCAGCATTAAGTTTGGCAAAGTGTGCAGTCCTCGCATTCCTAATTTTCCTTTCGACTGCAAGAGCCGCCGCATGTGAGCAGGCATTTGAGTGGATTTTGATGTTAGGATAGTCACAAGCTGTAGTTATGAGTTCTGGGTGAGTAACTGCCACTACTGACGACTGCATTGCTCAGCATGTACAAACGATAAGTCCTTTTGCCTTTGAATACTTAAATTCCGCATGCAATGCCAAGGCATGATCCATATGGAATAGCCTGCAGTGAGCTGATGGTGTCTGCGAAGCCCCAATCGCGAATTGGCGCTGCAATTACTTTGGCACTCGTACCGTCAACACGTCTAGTGGTCAGACATATTGCCAAATTCGAGTGGAACTTGATAAGTAAACAGAAGCCAATGCATGCATATTCGCTCACAAGGCTGTAGTGCAGAATCACAATCTAGTGTGTGCGAGTTTCACGACATCAAAGACGTTAACTATGATTGGGTTTGGATGCAATTGGCAGGAATTGGCAACAAGGCGCTTAGCGCTCAAGCTACTGGCAGCAGAAGGGGATGTTACTGCACACAATTCAGTGGAAACATCTTATTACATGCAAGGCTTCGTTTTAAAAGGAACATTTGCATCCGACATTCATGTTGGTCAGCTCTTTGCAGTCTTGCTTCATCTCAAGGTCCTCCAGCCAGACGAGAGTTGACAACAGGCACACCTGACCAGCTGGAAGCAATGGAGGAACTGTTTAGGTAGAACAGGTACCCAGACGTAAGCGTGTGTGAGGACCTTGCAATTCGACTGCGCCCTAACGAATCGCAAATTCAGGTGTGGTTGGAAAACCATCGAGCCAAGCTAGGAAACTCGGAGCGGCATAGGCGGATGCAGTGCAGTAGTTAGTCGCCACAAATGAAGGAATAGCCACTTCCAGTTTGCTAAGGCATACGCTTCAATCCAAGTCTCGAATTACATGCAGTGAAGTGATGTGAGGAGGAGGAGGTGAAGGAGGAGCATCAAAGGGATGTGCTTTTCACACCACCTCCAGAATCGACTAATCAGCAAGCCAACGACAATGCAAATCACATTCTCTATCTACCTACGGCGAAGGCAGCAGCAAACAAATCGACGCTCAACAGCTCTGCTGCTCATTTTTCTGTCGAGGCAACAGCAAATTGCAGTTACCCCACTCAACGCAGCATCGACAGTAAATGAGTCCCGGGTGCGACCACCACCACCGCAACTGAATCAGCAGTAGCCGAACTCTGCTGACGGCACGCCACATAGCAAATGATATGCCGAACAGCCGATCTTCGTGAGTAAAGGGAAGATAAGTGACTGTGTGGTAGGGAAGGCGATTTGCTATTTGCCCCATGTGCCGTGGCCTCCTTACTATGTTAGCCGTCTGCTTCTCACCCCATTTGTCCCTTCTTTAAATCATTGACACTATTTTACCCTCAACGGGTAATCATAAACGAGTCAGGGGAATGTTCCACAAAGTGTATGGTAAACTGCATCTCAAATAATGCTTTGATGGAAAGTTTGCAATATAGCCACCGCTTTGCGAACCGCAGTTAACTAACGATCAACTTACGGATCCCTTTGCATTTATATTATTGGGGTGTCCTATGAGAAAAAAACTTCTTAATGGATTTAGTTGGATTCGAGGAGATTGCAGGGGTGGTGTGAAATGCGGTACACCCAGTTGGACTAGACGTGTGTGTTTGCTCAAAGTATTTAAGGAATTTGTCAGCTAATTCGTGGAGAAATGTGTGCACGTAGTGGAAGGGTGTCATCCAGACAATGCGTCTGCCTGCTCATTTAGCAAAGGCTACACTTTGTTGCACAACGCACCTACAGGAACCGGATTCGCGGCATTAGCAGCAGTGCTAAGGTTGGGAAAGCTTCTGCAAAGTGCTTCCTGGCAGCTGTCAATCAAACAAAAAACGGTGGAGTTGACTCTGCTGAATTGCGCTCAGGGTTGTTGCAAGGGGAACCGAACATCCTTGGCTCCGTACTCCTACCTATCCAAAACTCATGGACTAACATAGCCCGGGTCGGCCACGCCGTTAACACCGTCACCATTTCGCCAGTTTGCCATCACGTTGCATATAAAGTGCCTTTCCTTCAGAGGGACTGCATGGCCTTCAAGCAGGCGTGACCTAAACCGTGACCTGACCACTTCGTAAAACACTAGGTGAGCAACATTTCCTGCCTGTATAAAATCGCATTTGACATTTTTGGCCAATTGCTTGGATTGATACGCAGTCAGTCTCCTCTTATCTTCTTTGGATGCTCAACGCCTTTAGATCCCCCAATGTGATCGTATTGGGACTGAGCTTTAATGGTAGCCGAAATCACTGCTGCGATTTCAAACGTTTGGCAAAGTTACTTCCTGGTAGTAGACAGTGGAACGCACTCTCACATGCGTTACCCCTCTTCATTGATAACACATTAAAAGTCATTTAACGCTTAGTCTACTCAAGCTGAATCCAACTCTCACGTACTGCCCTTGCTGCCCTCTGCCTTTCAGCTAAAAGCATCTTTTTCATTGGATGATTTTGTCAGCAATTTGAATACCTCTCTGTCTCCACCATCCGAAATTGAAGGTTAAGTAGGTCAATCAATGGAGATGGAGATTACAGGCAGTGGCAAATACGTCAGCTGAGTACGGTAGATGGATGCGTGGCAGAGATTTTGGTGGACTACCCGCTGTGCCCGATAAGTGCATCTGCTGAGTCCTCATCGCAGCTTTGGTTAACACGCTGAACGGGAATGTCTACTAAGCAGAATGAAAATGGAATGAATGAGTCGCGCGGTCGTCGAATAAAGTCGCAAATGACAAAGTGCAGATTTTTTGTTTAGTTTTTTATGTATGGCTCCGTATTGTAGCTTTTTAACTATACCCTTGCCTTTCCGTTTAGGTAAGTTAGACTGTATGGGTTCCCGCGTTCCCTGTCAATCATAGTTTGGAAATGATGGACTGAAAGCAAACGAAGCAGTGTCGTCATCCCCACCGTTACCGTCTTCAAGCTGTAGATAAGATCACCATCAGTGTAATCGGTGGGGGATTGCTGCTTTCTGTTCTTATGCCAGCTTCTCTTACAAGTTCAAATCTTGTTTAAAATCACTCTACCTAGTCACTCTTAAGCTGCAGGGCAATTGAGGCACATGTTGTTCGAGGAAATCTCCTTAAATGTCCCCTACTACTCAACAGCTATCACTGTAACTTTTCCATAGAAGGACTAATTTACTATCAGGCGACATCAGAAGATGGTCTTAACTCCGGTCATTTTGCGGGGTTTGAGACGTCAGACATGGCGTGGGAACTGTGAGACCCAAGATTTTCGCTAGCTTTGACGATTAGCTGTGGCGCGTGAGGTGAGAAGGTGGGGGAAGAAGATGAATAAAAGAATCAAAGCAATGCAGAAAGTGGAGCAAGTAACGAAGGGGAAAAGAAATGAAATGATTCAAACGAGAGTAAATGTTAGCACGGTGAAGAAGATGAGATTGTCGAGAATGCATTGCAGGGTTGAGTAAACGACGTCTCGCCACGGGTGAGTTAAAACAGCGGAATGACCTCACCAGCAGGCAGATTTGGCAGTGTTGAAGGAAGGGAAATCAGAGCACCCTTCTGTGTGCATTCTATTTTTTACATCAGTTTCGCCCTCATCTTTTAGAGACATTTGTCTTTATTTGCTACGATTTAAGCGACCCTTTCTAGCGTCCATTTTTAGTGATGCCAGCGCTAAGGCAGCGGTTGTTGAGCAGAGGCAGGAGAATCAGCACATTTAAATGGAACGGCTTAAAAGGACGAGAGAAAGAAGAAAACACTAACATTGAGGAGGAAACTGCTTTCCGATGTCGCTTAGTGACTTCACCGTCAGAGTTCATAAAGGCAGTTGACGAAGCGGAATGCCCAGCTTGTCACAATAGAACGACTTTCTACGGCATCTCTTTGAATCAGTCCCCACTCAGCTCGACTTCATCACGTCCTGACGATCGCAAAAATTGCTTATGATTCTAAAGTCAGTGATCCTTCTTCGTTGTTGTTATCAGAATTAAAGGCTGTTTGGCTTTCGCACATGAAGTCGTCGCATAGGCAAGGGCTGCAGTCAATGGCAGGAGTGAGGCGACATGCTGATTTGCTGGGTTCTCGCAGAAATGAGTTTAAATGGCGTTTTACTTTTAACTACTTTCCCAACACTTTCATTTTCTACATCTCCAATCACTGTTGCTTTTCTCCACCCTTTCCAAGGAAACATTGTAACCACTACCTCAGTTGAGCGGATGTTGAGCAAGAATTATGCCAATGAAGATGCCAATGAACACATTGAGAATAGAAAGAGGACAAATGAGTGAATGAATAGGAAGATCGCAAAATGAATAAGCATGAATGCATGCATATGCAGAGATCTGAATTCTTGAGTTTGTAAAAGGGAAAAAGAATACCACCGTTGGCACCGACTGCATGGTGGATGCTCGTAGCAACATTAGCATAAATACGGCAATGCCTTCGAGTAGCCGCATCAGCAGCAACGGGGCGAGTGTCTGATTCAGGTATCAATGCACAACCTTTTAGCCAGGGCTTATGCGAATCTTTGATGCGCTGTAATGCTTCATTGTCTCTCGAGTGACCCCCCATTTCCCCCCAATCTGAGTCTTCAAGTATTTAGTGCAGAAGACATGCATCATAAATTGATCTGAGGCAACCACTTAGGGAAGAATGTAGCCATTGCAACCCACTTTGGTGACCTGGTAGGTAAGAGTTTAAGAAAACCGGAGCAGAGCAACTCATAGGAAGGAGGCGAAACGACAAATTTTAATGGGAAAACATCGGAATTGAACAGTCAACTGGTTGCACTGGATATTACGTTCGCGCTAAATTAGCGTCTATCTTTTTAAAGATTGTACGTGTTAAATGCCTACATGTTCACGGGGCAAAATAATTTGTCTCGTGAAGAATACGCAGTAGCCAGGGTTGCAAGTACGAGGAGAACACGCACTTCAGATTGTTGGGCAGCATCAGCTCCTATGGCACGTAAATTTTGGCGCGGAGAAGTGTCTACACCACAATGCCACTTCAAAAGGACGCGGGCAGCTACAGCGGTGGTATTGAGCGCAAAAAGATAAGGAGGGGTAAAAGAGAAGTACGTAAATGCGCAACAGAAGTTAGGCAAAAATTAAGGTACCAGAGTTCTATAAGTAACCCAAATAATTCGAGAATAATAATGCAGGGCCTAATCATGTAAATATATTAGTCGAACCAGTGTACCGAGCACCATGTGGGAGCAAAAATGAGTTAAAACAGTGAAACCACCATCAAAAAGTTGTAACTCAACCACCGTTGGAGCTTTAATTTTAAGGGGATAAGACTTTAAGTTAACTGACTGGCTCCTAACCTTCAAGGTCGTTAAAGCTGGCATTGTGGATAGCATCCTTGTGGAATTTGAGTTCTGTCTTTGCCATCACATCGTACACATGTAAGCAAATGGTGAGTAATCCCTTAGGCCTCCTTGTTTCCTAATAATGCAAAAGTCGTTGACGATTGCCATTTACTGTACGATTATGCTCTGCAACTTGATCTTATGATTTCCACTTTCGTTACTCAGCAATGGCTGCTTTAGTCGAGTAGTTATGGCATGTAAAATACTAGCGAACGCAAAGTATCTAGAATATAGAATTGACCTAGGTAAAAGGGGTGAGGCCAGTGATTAGCCGCTACTCTCGACCTACCATCCTATAAGGAAATGACCGCTTGTGTCTGTGCATGGTAACAACCGATGAGGGTGAATCAACCGCCATAATGTCCATGAATTTGCAAGCAGAATTATTGTTTTGACTAAGGAAAGCCCCGGCTGTTGGATTACTAGGGTTAGGTATGGTGCCGCTTCACCCATTTTTATTCGGCTACAGGCTTGTGGCTCTCTGCAGTAGTTCTCCGTCTTTTCATTTCAATCAGTGGCAAAAGAAAGGACGGATGGACGTTTAGTTTTTTTTTTTTAAGAGACAGGCATAAAATCGTGTTAATTTGCTATGCTCTATTTCACTAAATATGATTCAGCCCTATTAGAAGGCACTCTCTGCAGCCTCCTGTAGGGCATAAAATCGGGTAATGCTTGGATTGATGCTTGAGGTTGTTCTCATGACAACAAAACGGCCTTCTGGGTACTAAAGGTAATTGCTTGGAAAGTTGTGGCAGACTTAAAGCATCACCATCAGATCGTCAAAATATTTTGACACGTAGATCTGCTAGCACAGCGCATTGGTAGACATGAGGTTTACTTGGCACAAGAGGCGTGGTGTTCGATCGTGAGATTTTCATTTCTGTTAGGAAAATGTTTAAGGCGTTGAAAAGGCCAAAGAACCGTTGGCCTATTCAATGCCGCTTCTGTCAGGCAAGGATATTTTAGCTCTGCTTTTGATGATGTCACAGCGTTTGATGTGTGGTGGCAAATCGGCACTTGCGGTACCACCTCACACTAAGGCACACTACCAGCTCGCTTCAATCGTTTTGGTGTTTATCGCATCCCATCCAATCCAGCGACCATTTTGGGTAAGGAATGGGTATTTAGGCTTATCAATGTCTTCGTTATCGTTTGTGTGGTAGTTGGTGCAAATCATGCAAACAAAAAATTATTATTTTCTTGATGGCGGGCGCACATTGAGGCCACTCAGGTGTTCGCTCTTTCCTCGAAGATCCAAACGCGCTGATGCATGCCAAGGCAGTTAAAATTCTGGTTCAAATGAGGTTTAAAAGGGAAATCTGCATTGTTGCTCAGTTGTCGAATCGCCGATTGGAAGGGTTGCATCGGGATGATTTGGGCTGATGCGTTGCAATTTGCCTAGCTTCAGCAGGCACTAGGTTCTTCTTCTAGGCTGGATTCGCAGTGGAAGTGGGCAAGGATGCAAACCTAACTGTCCCAAGAAGTTTCACCAATCATTGTCGTGTGGCTTGGAATCTCATCAAGACAAGCACATCGAACTGTAGCTGTTCGTACCATTGAGGCAAAAATCAGAAAGATCCTTCTGCTTCGCTTTACTCAAAGAGCAGCAGGAGCAGACCGAATAGCCGATTGAGGAAGGCGGTTCATTCTGAATTAATTCTTCGACAGGGGCATGCTTGAAATAAAGGTGGCGTACAACGATTATGACTGCAAGCAAAATCAATGTGCTTGCGGTAAGATGTTTAACGAGGTACTTGAAGTCAGATGCACAACCAGTGGCAAGTGACAATCCTGTCCATGTTAAAAAGCCCAACTGAATGTTAATGAATTGCAGTAATTAACGCGTTGCGTATCCCAAAGCCAAAATTGTGTCCTCGAAAGGGTGCCATTCTTAGTGCTCTGCGGACACGCACTGGTCATACCAGTGCATCGGTCGTTTGCGCTTTCAAAGGCATGCGCAATGACACCATCGCACCAGCTCCATTCCCTTGCCCCACACACCAATTTCCCTATTGTAATTAAGAAATAAAAGCTAATTCAGCTGGTGGTACAATCGCCATGAATCCGCTGGAACGTCTGTTACTCAGTCTGCGACAGGCAAATCTTAGTCTGTTTGAGGAATGAATTACCTGCATATAGCCCGATTGACGGTTTTACACGACCTATATGGCATGAAAAAGACATAAAATTACTATTACTTGCAATTGATTGAGACACATCTGGCATTTCCTTGATAAAATAACAACTGTTTGTCCTCAGTCTTCTCTTCTAAAACGAGGAAACGTTGGCCTTGGCTCATCACGGTTATGCTCACAACTTCGCGTTGCATCATTGAGTGAGAGCATCGCTTTGCTTTACAGAGGCGCGGTTGACGCTGACGATCCAGCTATGGGAGGGAGGTAAGCCCTTATGCAGTGGGCGAATCCATCTAAATCCGTCTAGAATTCACTTCCCAAAGGGACACCCAAATAATGCAAATGCAATGGGATCGCAAGTTGATAGCCGGTTAACTGGGGTTCGCAAAGCGGTGGCTATATTGCAAACTTTCCATCAAAGCATTACTTGAGATGCAGTTTACCCTACACTTTGTGGAACATTCCACTGACTCGTTTATGATTACCCATTGAGGGTAAAATAGTGTCAATGATTTAAAGAAGGGACAAATGGGGTGAGAAGTAGACGGCTAACATAGTAAGGAGGCCACGGCACATGGGGCAAATAGCGAATCGCCTTCCCTACCACACAGTCACTTATCTTCCCTTTACTCACGAAGATCGGCTGTTCGGCATATCATTTGCTATGTGGCGTGCCGTCAGCAGAGTTCGGCTACTGCTGATTCAGTTGCGGTGGTGGTGGTCGCACCCGGGACTCATTTACTGTCGATGCTGCGTTGACTGGGGTAACTGCAATTTGCTGTTGCCTCGACAGAAAAATGAGCAGCAGAGCTGTTGGGCGTCGATTTGTTTGCTGCTGCCTTCGCCGTAGGTAGATAGAGAATGTGATTTGCATTGTCGTTGGCTTGCTGATTAGTCGATTCTGGAGGTGGTGTGAAAAGCACATCCCTTTGATGCTCCTCCTTCACCCCCTCCTCCTCACATCACTTCACTGCATGTAATTCGAGACTTGGATTGGAGCGTATGCCTTAGCAAACTGGAAGTGGCTATTCCTTCATTTGTGGCGACTAACTACTGCACTGCATCCGCCTATGCCGCTCCGAGTTTCCTAGCTTGGCTCGATGGTTTTCCAACCACACCTGAATTTGCGATTCGTTAGGGCGCAGTCGAATTGCAAGGTCCTCACACACGCTTACGTCTGGGTACCTGTTCTACCTAAACAGTTCCTCCATTGCTTCCAGCTGGTCAGGTGTGCCTGTTGTCCGCTCTCGTCTGGCAGAAGGACCTTAAGCTGAAGCTAGATTGCAAAGAATAGCAGGCAGGCAATGTTTGATAAGGCAAAAGGTCCTCATTGTCAGCGGGGCGCAGTGAAAAGCAGGAGACTGTGTGCGCAGTTGTGATGCCAAATCTGCAATTAAGGTGCATAAAAAAGGGGTCAGATTTGGAGCAGCATTCCTTTCATTGTGTACATATGAAGCACTGTAAAAAACGGTGTTTACTTCGTCGATTAGTGAATTTTGGCATCCCTTTCTTCAATCTTCATCTTGGACTACAACCCGTAATGGCTTCCAGTCATAAACCAACACCAAGTTAGACAATCTATTTGTTTGTACGACTGTAATCGTATCGACCTGCCACGAGGAATTGATACAACAGCAGTTCTCCTTTCCTCCAACTGACGCGCTCAATTCACACAGCACAAATCGCGCTTCTCTTTCCTTACAATGCAATCACTTGAGGCTTCGAGTCGTCAATCGCAAATGATTCCACCCTTCCTTTTTTGCACGACCATCATCAACCCATCTGCCACCACGTCTTCTATCCACCATCACTTCCTCTTTCATTCACTTTCCTGCCCCATTCACACAGCACAAATTGCGCTTCTCTTTCCTCCCAACGCCCTTTTCTGATTGTTTTCAGCCCTTTTCCAACACATATTCCTCACTTCCTTTTTTCGCATCACTCCTTCCTTATCACAGATGATAATTTGATGAGGCGGCTTAGAAGTACTTTGCTTAATTTTGTTGTTTGAAGTTTCTTTCTTTCTCCACCAGCTCCGATGCCTGCTCCATCTTGAAGCAGCCATTTCCAACTCTCACCATTTCTCGTATGAGCGAGAACCACCTACTCCCTTCCTTTGCCGAGCTACTTATCAAAAACCTAAGTGCAGATTGTTTGTTTGCTTTTTTGTTATTTGTGTAAAATTGTTTTTATCTGCAGAGACTGCTTTACTCAAATGAGGTTTTTCTCATTTTGCTTTCGTAGCCGAGGTAAGGTTCGCACTTCACTGATACTCCGTGCACGGTATTTTAGGCCCCTAATGCTCACAATAAAAAGAGAATTTATTTATTTTAGGAAAATTTACCTCCTTTTGCTAGCAAGTTTACTTTTTATGACTCAATTCTTAAGGTACGCTATCGGCTGAATGTACATCACTGCATTTGCCTATAGTTTTCATAGCAGTGTGGCGAGGAGCTATTTTATCATGTGGTCTTTACCTAAGAAAATATTTCCAACATTGTTAATTTACCACTGCTTCATTTCGCCTAGGTGCCGTTTTGCAAGGATTAACTTAACATTCTTCTACCGCTTCATCTTGGGAAGCATATCAGTAACAGTTGCCTGCAGAAAGGACACAAAATGACTTGCTGTTCGTAGAAAGTAAAGCTTTTTCGACTAACTATACCAAGGGTAGAAGAGTTCCTTTTTTAGTAACGGACTTGGACACGGAAGGGCGGCCAGTGCATGTGCAATGTGAAGAGGGTCGACAGGTCATGGGTTCTGTCCTGTCTCTGCAGTAAAAGGTGAAGTGGGATGCTAGCAATGGCAATGTCTAAAGACGTCTCACGAAGTTGCGCTTTGTCGACTTGCTTTGTCGCCTCTTGGAGGCTGGACTGCACCAGTTGGGATAAATGTTGACATGTGTAGCGAGTTTAGTTTGCTTCTCTTCAAAGCGCCTTTACGCCTCAGGGAAGAATTGGTTAATTTGACGAGCCTTTATAAGTTCTTAGCCTGTTTCCTACTCTTCATTCATGAGGCTAACAAGTACCGCCTCCATACTTTGGGGCGCATTTAATGGCCAAATGCTGAATAATGTTATGCGCGGTATGAACCGCATTGCTCTGAAGAAAAAGGATTGATGTTATGCAGATAATCAGTGCCAAGGGAAAAGGCTATATCCAGCTCTCGTGCCGTAGCCATTCGCTACAATGGCGACAAAAACATTTTCCGTGGTTGTGAGAACGTAAGAATATCATCTAAATGTTGCTGTATGAAGCGTCACTTAAGATGCGGTGTATTTGTGATTATGGACGAGCTGGAGGGCACACACAATCAGACTTCTCCGTACACACAAAATTTCCCTTCCGCACACAGACGGGGATGGAGAGGCGAAAATGTTGGTTAGAATTGAGACAGCGCAAACAGCGCAGTGCAGCAAAGACCTTACCGTGGCAAGTGAGTTTGCGGTTTTAATGAGTGGCGCATGGTCTACGCTGCGATTAATAAATTCATGTGGGTCAAATACCAGTAAGGCAGATGTAGTTAATTAGTGTCGTTTAAGGGAGAATTCCATGCACTATTAACATTTGGCCTCTGATATCATGTTTCTGTCTTCGCCACCAAAAAGCTTGCTTTTAAACTACAAGGTGTGACGGAAATTACAATTTTTATACCTTGTTGTTGCTCCAACCTATGCTAAATGTTTATTGTAATCAATTTACTTGTCCAAAAGCAGCAAATTGGTTGTGTCAAGTAAATGCAGCATCATTTATTAAATAACTTTTGCATTATGATGACTATAGGAGTGCTTACAGTGATCAATGGCGTCCAAACTAACAGAATTCGGAATCTGGACATGCACTGACGTGGTCAAACTCGAGAAAATTATCTGTCCGTGAATTATGCATTATTTCTCCTATGTTCATCACGCATAAAACGTCGATGTTATTCTTTAAAACAGTTGCATTTATGCAAAGAAACTCTTTTTTGGCTCTAATTTTTAAAATGCGTGCATGCGCACCTTCTTAACGTATGATTGGCCCATGCGTGCGCCAGCCAATCATGAGGTGGCGCAAGAATAGTAGTAGGGACCAATGAAATATTTGAACCGATTTGCACTGTGTATAAAATTAATACGAAAATGTAAGTTCAGGCCTAAATGTGGCTTTTTGCGAAGTATTACTAAAAAATGCAATGAGAGTCCAGCCTTAAATTTGTGAATCGGCTATTAATTATTTTCTCCACTCATTGTTGGTGACAATGCCTTGTGGGGAAGATATATTTAGTTGAATAAAAGAAGAAGGCATGTGTTTATATACGAATCGATGAGAAGGCAATGCAAACGCTCTATAATAATATCTGAATAGTGATTATATGTGAATTAAGTCGGCTATGGGTTGCCATAAAAGCAGTCGAACAACGGCACCTGTTGGAGTGGGCTTCGCGACACAAATTACGATCTAATTTAAGGCTACTTTTGACCGGCGAGGTAAGGTGATTCAAGAAATTTCCTTTCAATGATACTAATGACGGGTTCGACGTTAAAATTTTACATTTGGTTAAGTTCAAGTTGCACAAACGCTAAGTAACAGTGAATCGCAGTGTTGTTGATGCGGAATACGTAAGATGATGGCCTTAAAGAAGATGAAACTCGATTCACACTGCTTGCGCCTGCACACCACTGCACGTCTGCAGCTATGGCTTCCTCTCAAGGTAAGTCTCGTAAGTGGCATTCTTCTTTTCAATGACGAGAGCCTGCTACCGCTGCCGCATTATTCTGACGACAATAATAAAGTTGTTCCATACCATGTAATGGTCATTAGCACGCCTGATGGATGCTACATTGTGACATAAGAGGTGAGCGATAAGGGAATTAAAAGGGATGAAACAAAAGAGAGCGGGATTCGTTATGCATACCATGGGCTTTGCATTTGGCTAAGAAGTGACAACCCCCATGCTGGTGATATCCGGCTACAAGGGCATAAATAAAAATAATTCTTCTGCCTTTAATTCCATTTCTAATTTGAAGTCCTATTTAAGTAACCTCGCAAAATCAGCATTTAATGGAAGGGGTTTTGACCATACTTCGGGTGTTGATTGTCGACCAAGGCCCATCCCATCTGATCCAAGCGATGGAAGGAAGGAAAATTCAGCTTTACCATCCTCGCTCATAAATGCTAATTGCTTTCTCTCTTGCTGTGAAGGCTGTTGGTTCTGCTTAAGAATGCATGTCTTCTAAATAACTTTAAGTTGATAGGTAAATTCAAGTTATCAGATTTATTTGCGGGCAGACAGGATTGAATAGGGAGCAGTGGACTGGAATTTGGGAGCCAAAACTCCAAATTATGCTGCCTGGAAAAGTTTGTCATTAAAGAAATATTGGCAAATGATGAGGTAAAATGGCATCAAAAAATGGACACGCGGACTTAATCGCGCATGGCTATTGAGCTACGCCGGCGTCGTAGAAATGCAAACCCTTTCAATGACGTGCATTACGCTTAGTGGTGAAACACCCGCCTTCCGTCATGCAACTCAGGTTAAAAGTCAATCCAGAATCCTGATTTATGGATCTGCATACGGTTTCTTGCGATTCTCAAACAAACTTGTGTTGGGGTTGTTAACGACCAAAGGAACAAATCTAAGGCAGCTAAAAATTGCTATCCAATTTTTAAATGTTACCAAACGCCTCACCATAAACGCAGAGTGAGCGTTCTCTGGAACATGGACCGATTTTATCGAGGCATTCCCATATCTTGCCAAAAGGCCTTAGCTTCAGTACAGCATTGGTTTTATTCTGCAGGTCAAAGGGGTAGAGTGTCAACCTCAAGCTTGGAAGACGCTTAGCTTCACGCACTCTCAAAGTCACCAGTACATTCGTTTATAGTTCCCAGGCAAAAAGCGTTTTTCCACAGGATATACGGAGCGCTGATAATTAATTTTTAAAAGCGTTGGCAACAGCAAGGTGAGGTTGAGTCTGACTGCCACCCGGCCATCTTTGGTAGTTCACGTGATTCAAATTCTGCATTAAATATGTCTCCTGCGATATAAAAATATTACTGACAGCTACAAGTAGCCAAAATTTACTGCGATTTAAATTTACTGGCTTTTAAGATCGAATGGAGGCATCTTTGCCGGAGCATAAGTACCTCAGCAAGAAGAGTTCCTGTCTGCATTTCGGTGTGTTCGTAAACTTGTCGCACTAACATATATAAAATTGGTCAATTGCTCCTCCTTCCTTAAGCTTTCAAAAATCAACGTCTCTCTCAACGCTTGCGAGGTTTTGCAAGCCGATCTCTTTGACTTACAGTTTTAATTATAAAATAAGCACAGCAGGAGAGTGATTTCGCACTACTCCTGCGCTTTGTTTGGACACTTGCGTTGCTACGCTGATTCTTCAAATTATAACCACGACCTTTCCCTCCCGGTTTACAATTTCTCTTGAATCCTGTCTGCTCAAATAATTCCTACTTTGGAAGTCTTACGTTTAGCTAGATGCAATGCACTCATTTAATCTTGCTGACGTGTCCTTCGGAGACAATTCAAGTAATAACGCTAAAGTTTGTGCCTAGTAAGAGCTCCCCCATGTTTCATCACTTGTGAGGTACAGACATCGGAGGTGTGGTTACGGGGATCAAAAAGCTAAAATTATCTCGTGATAAGCAGTGGAGTGGGGCAATGACATAACAAATTTCTCTGGTTGTCGCGCCTAGACGTCATGCATGCAGGCAGTAAGTTCGATCAAATGTACGTCATTATCAAATTTAAATCCACAACTCGTAACCAAAAGAGCATAATTAACTTAAAGGCAAAAAAATACAGTCGTCTGAATCTATAGTAGAGCCCCGAGCATCCCTAAAAGACGGAGAGAAGGCTAGGTGTAGGTCAGAACACTTGTATTCCAGAACACACAGCTAGCTCCAAGGTGGCCGCCACTAGTGTGTGGGACCAATCAACAGTCCAAACAAACAAAACACTACATAGCCCCTCTCTTCTTTTGAGCGTTGTCCCCGACGCGTCCCTTCATCCACCTCCCGCGTCAGCCATCACATCGCAATCAGCAATGCGAGAAGCACTCACCAGCTAACCGTGCCACGCGCCGACGTCCGACGCAACTGAGGCGAGGTTTGACACCACGTCAATGGTTCCTTATGGCGGTGCGGCTCCACCCGGATTGCCAACTAACTTCGGAGAAAGAAATTCAGACGACTATCACAGCATCCTTTACGTGGTTAGTTTACCGGCAGCCTATCCAGATTGTCCACGGTTGGGATCGCTTTGGTTGTTAATAGCCTTCATGTAGAGCACGGGAGTGAGATGGTATCGGTACCGTTGTAAAGGTAGGAAACGCATAAATTCGGGTCGGCTTTCCGCTGCCACCACTGCAGCACCCCGAGCATCCCTAAAAGACGGGGAGAAGGCTAGCTGTAGATCAGAATCCTTGTATTCAAGGCGGAAAGAAAGGGGGCTGCCGGCATGGCTGATAGGCCAGCCCACTCAGCTAGCTTCAAGGTGGCCGCCTCTAATGTGTCGGACCAACCAACAGTCCAAACAAACAAAACACAAAATCTATGACTGCTGCGATGATAAATAAAGCCCAAATCTGTGCTGTGCATAAGGTTATGTGACCCCATCATCAAGCATTACAAAGTTTAGGGTATTTTATGCGATTAATCCTTTGCTTTGAGGGCTGACGTTATGAATGTGAGGGAGGGGAATGTGATCTCTCCGATTTGGAGCACTTTGGCATTAAGAATCCAAAACTTCTCAAATCTATTCTTCCGTTGCATATTACTTGCGTCTGTATTAGAGGCCTGCCTTGGTAAATAAATGAATGAACTCTTTTGTCCCGTTTCACAGTGTTAAGCATCAAGGGGATTGGAGGTACATTAGCAGTGGCAAGTTGGATGATGATGAGGCCTTCCCCTTAAAAGACGCCCCTACTTTCCTTTTGGCACTGCTGTCACTGTTAGTCACTGTATCCAACTGATCTCATAAACCAACTGTCAATTCCACCATCGGAGCATCTAAGGTTTCCTACTTTATAGTTCGAATCCACGGCTACGTGTTTTCATTTAGTTAGCTGATTCTATCGAATGAAAAATGCTCATACAGTTGCACTCGCACATGTCAAAATGTCCTGCCTATCTGCTAATCCGAGTACTTCCATCTGCAGAGGGGCTTCGGTTACAAACCTGCTGTTTTGCCGAGTGACCAAGCGTCTTTGCGTTGACGGCGGATAAGACTTCTGATTGCTGTTGGGTTACGATACTAAGTGTGAAGGCGAAGCGATGAAAATCGTCGGCATCGCAGAAATCCACGGATTTACGCAATTGGGGACGTTGACTTGTGGTTTCGGCAACCCGGCTGTGAATGTGCGGATGCGAAAGCTTGTGTTGCATCGCAAGCCATGCAACTGAATCTACTTACGTTTGTGCAGTAAACAACTAACGAAATCCAGCATTTTAGGCACTTCCACTCATGACACGAGTGTGTGACTGTGATTTCGATGATGTCAGGGAAGATGCGGACCCCAGGCCCTGTAGAATGCACCTCATTCGAATCTGCTTTGCAGAATCGGGAATTCAATTTCAGAATCCGCCAATTAGTCACCTCAGTTTTGCTTCGGGAATAACAATCCTGACAGAAGCAAGTAAGTTTGAAATGCCTGACCAGAAAGAGCAATTAAAGTGGCATAAAAAAGGTCGTCTCACTAAAACGCGGTGCTTCTCGGCCCTGACCGTTGTTGGCGCCAACAAGACATACCTTCTCATTTGTTGCTAATAGATCCCAGGAGCCAAAAACCAATGAGAACTGCGCGTTGGGTTTGGAAGGCTGGACGATGCCCCAACTGCCCATCATCTGCTGGCAGTTCAACCATGTAATATGGTAGGACGCACCTCTCCTCGCACTTCGTTTTCAGTTGTAGCATTGGGATGCAAATTTTTGAATTTACGCATTATGAATAGCTGGATGCTTTCATACATCAACAGTTATAATTGTCCTGCTTCTGTTAGGCTTTTCTGTGTTCATCATTCTGCAGCTGTCAGCTTCTGCTCCGAATATTTTAGACCGTTTTGTTCCAGCAGCAAGGGCACGGATATTTACAATTATGGACCAAGACAATCCAAATACTATGACATAGGTTCTAAGTTCTCATCGTGCCTACCTGCAACAACACTGCGATTTGCTAGCAGTTCCTCCAATTCTTCCATCGATCACCTCCGGCCAATGCCATTATCCCAACTAGAAATTAGATCCAGCAACCAAATTACCTCACAAGATTCCCTCGCTGATCTCGTCCTCAGCTTCATCCCTACCGTCACTTTCCTCTGATCAGCTGTCGAATTTGGGCACTTTACAGCACACCGTTTGTCTCGCCATTCGCCTCCACTGCAGCCTTATAGTTGCGTTCTGCATGCCTCCAATCCTCTTCTTACCTGTCCCTGCCTACCCTCAGAGACTCGATTTAATACGATGAGCAAGTATTAAAGCTTGGGCGCTTCAAAGCTCGTGAGCAAAACTTCTATATTCTTCCCCATCAAGCCAATCGGAAAGCTGCAAATGAGAGGGTAAATAACAACGACAGGAGTAAATGCATCACCAACTTACCCACGACTCGAAGGATTGCAAATGTTGGGAGAGTAAATAAAGAAATGCTGCGGATACGGAAATGCAGGGAGCGTTGGAAGGCGTACAAAAGCACCGCCTCTCGGCGAACGCATAAGCTGGTTAAGATTCAACGCCATATACATAAAGCGACTTCGGATTCCTCACACTGAAGCTGTGTCGCCTTGGATTTCTGGTCAAAGTGACTGAAGCGAACTTGCACGAGCGTGAAACAAAATGCATTGGACAAATAAAGAAGAATCAATTGGCGAATCCAATCAGGAGTGAAAGGGATTGCAGCTTACCAGCTATGGTGGAATGCGCTGCTGGATGGGAACATCCGTAAGGCTGAATTTCGGCCTTTCCCTTTAAAAGTGCTTCGTTTCCTCCCATCTATGAACAGAGTAGTGGGAAGTTACAGTCAGAACCAAACGAAGAACAGAGCATTATACTTTATCCCGATTTCGGCCAAAATGGAAGGTAATTGTTGTAAGCGCATTTATAATAAATAAAACATTGAAAGGAGTGGGTCGCAGTCACGCAATGGGAGGAGGCGTATGAGGCCCGGTTGAAGGCCAAGTCGGGGCACACTCGATGTTCTACTCAGCACCTGCGATTCCAGTTGCGTGGGATGAGTGCTGTTGCTTGACTGCGACCCTCGGCTTGCGATCTTTGGCAAGGCAACAGCATTCAAACTTTCCTACCTGCATTATCAAATCATGATATGACCTAACCTTTACGAGACGGTGAGGTTCAGCGATTCCCTAGTTGCCTTCTGCATCGTCATCGTATTTCCTTCGTCCGGCCCTTCACCCCGGCCTCGGTTTGCTAAAGATGGCATGCCTTCATTGTGCTTTAAAAGCAACTCAAAATCACCTGCCTTCCAGCCGACGTGGCACTTCGAACCTGCGAATGGTTTGGTGGAGGATTTGGTGAATGTATGCATAAGTATCCCCAAGTAACAGTGGGTTTTTTGAAAAAATTCCTTTCTTCGTTCGTTACTTCCTTTCTTACTTTACCTCTTCCGATCCGTCGCAGCGGAATTCTCCTCCATGCACTGTAAATTTATGCAAAAAGTCGTTAAACACACGACAGTTTGTGCCACCTGTGCTTGAAGCCGACGACATGACTGCTCACACCCCAATCAACGCTTTGCCTGATTACTTATGGTTGAACTTACCGTTGCTTTGTGATGGGATGTGCTAGTCGAACCGCCTGATGTGGAAAACGTGTCGACAATGGGGCAGGCGAAGTGAGAGCTCGGCACGCAGCATGGATAGAGCCGCAAGATGCAAATGACAGCAACTACGCGCAATGGCTTTGATGTTAACCTAGTTTCTTGGCAAACAAGGAGGGATTAATAGCGAAAAAATTTCCTCCAACGAATGGAAGGCAGCATTCCTGTAGAAGTAGCTGAAATTATGGTGGTTGTAATGACAATACAGTCGCATAGATGACTAACTTGGTTGCACCAGCGTCCATGGAAGGAGACATTGACGTCCACAGTTATGATACCCTTTCTCTTCCACGCCATTTAAACACCAGAAGCATTGCTCCAGTTCGCGGGAACCATCCACTCCTAACCTATCCCGCTTTGCACCGTATTTCAAGTACGAACAAAACATTCGTGACACCTTCCAGCAATCCTCCACCACACCGTGGACGGGTCAGTCTGACCAATAACTACGACTCGGACGCGATGCGATCCTTCACCAAAACCAAAAGACAAACAGCAAACAAAAAAGCAGCGAATCGTTTTGACCAACCTTGCTTTGTAGTTCACGACGAGCGTCTTTAAAATATTTAAATAATAAATTGTGTGGCGCATGCAGAGCCTCATTATTACTCGACACTGTTTGTTCAAGTGACCGCGTTGACGACCGAATGACGCGCTATTCAGAACAGCGCCATGATGACGTCCTGCTGCTTTTGATCGTAGGTTTTAGTCCCCCCCTCCACCCCTGTTGTTGTCTTCGCTTGGTGTCCAGGACTAGTCAAACAGGATTGTGGGAAGGATTTAGCTTTACCGATTTGATGTCTACCAGATTGCCACTATCCTTCCGTCCACGCTCATGGTACCCTTTCTTTGCCGTCCAACGCATCACCGCAGTCCACAGGAACCATCCACCACCGACGCACCTCGATTTGCTCTTCAATCTCCGAGCGAAAATACACCGTGCCTGCCTATCCATGTAGACAAACAATGCGAGTAAAACGCTTTCAAGCAACTCCTAACCACACTGTGAGCGTATCAGTTTTCGGCCCTGCGGCCGAGAAACAGCCCTGCCTATTGTCAACAAGCCGAAATCCTTCATAGGTTAACAAGCAAGCAAGGGAGTACTTTAAATGACCGCATTTTGTGATTTACACGAAGCATCTTTAAAACGCCTAAACAAATTTCGTGTAGAACGTGCAGAGCTTGACTAACTTTCGCGATGATTTGTTTTAATGATTGGGTTTTGACAGTGCGGGCAGTGGTGCGTTTGTTTTCATCATTTGGCACTAACCGGCGATGCCATGGAGGAGTTGGACATAATGTATTCAGAGAAGTATTGTGATGACAAATATGAATATCGGTGAGTTGCTCCAAACTGTCTTCTCAGGCTCAAACTGATTGCTGTTTGCGATGGTGTGATGTGTAGAAGCAGGATTTCATTCTTGTGCAGTTGTGCTCATCTGATTGCAGCCAATTTGTTCTATCTTAAGGCATGTTGAGCTGCCAGCATCGTTGGGCGACCGAATTCCAAGAACCCGACTCATGACCGAGAGCGAATGGCGTGCACTTGGAATAAAACAGTCGCCTGGATGGGAGAATTACTTGATTTACGAGCCAGAGCCGCACATCCTCCTCTTCCGCCGGCCTCGTACAGATGTTTTGGCTGCAGGTGAAAGTGCGCCTTCCGATTCCAGCCCTAGAGACGCGTGAAGATGGATTCTAGCGATCCTTTGGCACAATACATCTTCATTTCTAAGCAGTGTTACCCGCTTGAGAGATTTTGATGGAAGAACACTCAGGTGATGCATTTTTGTGCTGGCAATACCGCCTCCATGGTTTTCGTTAGTACAGACTCCAAAGAATTCGTAGGCTTCCTGGCGCCCATCTCGCATGTGGACACAATCCAAAGTATCAGGGCTGTAACTTATTGCCCTGATCTTGCTTTAAATTACTAGCCACCTTACAATTTAGTCTCCGATTGCAGGAGCACGTTGGACTGGGTCTAGTAAACTTCCAAAGGATAGTTTAATTTCTCTAAGGTGGTCACGAGTCACACTTATCTGCTTTTTAGCGAGGTAATTTCAAGAAGACTTTTCTCAGTTCATTAATTTGGTCGTCGACTTGCTGCTGCTACTCTCTGGAACGACTTTAACGCCATTTTATAATTGTTACAAGGCTGTCCCCTCCTTTTTTCCTCCTCGTTGCACAAAACATAGATGGCTACAGGCATGCGGAGTCGTTAGGTTTGCAAGCATATGCACCACTGGTTTCACGTCCCCATAGTTTTCCACAATCACGGGACCCATTTGGAGAGCTGCAGTGGGCAAAGCCTCGCAGGACTGCATCATGCCGGTGAGTGACATCTGGGGCGCGTGCGTCGTTCCGACAGGTAGAGGAACTGGATGGGCCTCTCAGTGCCACCTCCTCCTCATCTCAGTCTATCCTTATGCAGAAATAACCGACATGAAGTGAGGTTGGTGACCGCTTACTTGGCGCGTGTCGAGTGGATGAACGCGTGATGGTTGAAGCTGCCCAGTGGGTATCGTTCCGCAGCCCTTGAAGCATTCACCTGTCGATAGACTTGCATCACTTCCTCAACGCGTCAACGCACACTTGTAGCCTGGCATAAATTTACCGAGAAATGAGAATCCTTGCATTTCAACAACTGAGTAGACTGCACAATTTTCATTTGACTTCAACACACAAGAGCGTCAGTGGCGGCTTTCAAGGTTAATCATGCCGCCGATATTCCACTTTTCATCGTGCGGTAAAGTCGAGTGATAGAAGGCAAAGAGTAAGATCGTTTCAATGTTTCGCCGGAGCATTGACGTTGCCTACTTTATAGGAAATCGGATTGCCATCTTGCACGACTTGAAACACCTCTAGTAGGGGTTTCAAAATCAGGCGCAGTTATTCATCCACTTAATTTTGCTAAAGAGGGACAGGTAGACAAGTTCTACAAAGCGCCCACCAGCATTTGCTGTGCTGTGTCTTCATGTCAGCTAACAATAGGGCAGCAGTTCTAAGATGGTGCATGGGAGTTGCATGAACGCAAATTCTAGACATTCCTCGAGAGTTGGCACATCGTCTGCTGTTCAAGTTTTGTTAGTTACCCATTTCTGCGTATCAATTTGAGTCGCAATACAAACTGTTTTGCGTGTCGGTTCAGACCTCACACATCAATCATCTTTAACTGAATTTCGGATCTCTCTAAAATACACGCCGTTCTATCCTGTCACCCAGATTTGTTGATCTAATGCGTGAGCGCGACAGCCTAGGACTTCGGCTAACCCCACAAGCGCAACGCTATGTGAAGACGACCTCCTAACACCACGGCGAAAAGGGCTGTTGGAACTGAACGGTACTTTTTAACATTGTCATACTCAGTCATCCTTCCAATGGCGACAATGGATGCGCAGACGGTTGGCTTGTAGCGAGTGCAACTGTCGCCCGATTGCGACCACAATCGCAGCTATGTTCTTGGTGATCCAAGTTGACCCATTCTGCGATCAATCACTGTCGTATGGGACGTTGCTCTTGCACCGCTTAACACTTCCATTCTTTGCTCGCAGAACATTTACATGTGAGAGGAAGGACCACCGGATAGACCCTCTTTTAAACATGTAGTCTCACTTCGGCTGCATGAGTTGTCCCGATGCTGAGCTAGAAAGCAGCAACTCCTGAGGGTATTTGCCAATGAAATGGCATTGTCCCTTCCTCACCGTGCCAATGTAGAGTTGTGGAATGGTACACATCGATGCGAAACGCGTCTCTGTTGTGCCAGTAAGGTGGACCTTGCAAACCTCTGGGCTAGGTCACACAAGGGTGCAATTGCTGCACGTCACAGTTGGTCAGTTTAAAATTACTTCCTCAGTGAGTATCAAATTGGATTGACCTTGCAAGGCGGAGGATCATTTCCCATTCGGTTCATAAAGCATTTCGGGAGGCTTGAGTTCAGAAGCTGCGAAGCATTAAGTTGATCGTAAGGAGTTAAGCCAGAGGGGCGGACCAACAGATGATTCCACCCGAGACCACGGTGCAAATACGCTTATGTCAGCAGGTAAACTGGCAATAAATGCGATAGACCAACACTTTCTATCTGAAAGCGTTGCTAACCCATTTCAGTGTATTTGTTACGTTAATCTGTGCCACACCTCTACCCACTGCACTACCTTCTTACCTGATTCCCAGACTTTCCAAAGGACTACTTTCTCTCAACTTTAACTTGGCAAAACATCGTCGTGCCTTCTTGATAGCAAAGAAGCCACATCTGTGATGGTCGGCATCTTCGTTATTGAAAACTTACAATAACCGAATGGTTTCGATGCATGGCAAGGGCTTTTGCCATGTGGGATTCAACCAACCTTCAGTGCGGCAAAGCTCGAGATGCAATCGAGCATCCATTTTCTTCACGCTCGTTATCTGTGTAGCATCCACGCATTCAGCGCACTTTGGACTATCTCCTGCGATGTCAACTGCCGCTAACCTGTCATTCACTATTTGACAAAACCCTAATGGCATTTTCATTGGCATGTGCAGTCACCACCAACACTACAACCACAGTAATCAGCCCGCCACTGTGTGGCTCTCAAGAAGTCGCAAGAACTCGAGTCAAGCTCAAAATGGAAATTCGTGTGGCTTAAATATTCTCCTTCCAGTAGCCCCTACAGTTGCACATCAAAAATCCTTCTCAGTTTTGCGTTGCCGATGTTTGGCGATGCAATTGAATCCAGTCAATAGCAAAGAACTTACTTTCATTTTGACACTAGGAAAGAGAAGATTTATTAATCCTATGGTTTAGGTTAATGTCAAAAAATTTAAAAAAATTGCTTGGATAAGGTCAATTTTTGCATGCTGGTCTCCTGATTAGCTCCACGTGACATCTGCCATCAATTGTAAACGCAGCGCTCAGGACAATGTCTCTGCCACGTACTGGCATCACCGAATTTAAGCAGCAGAAGAGAGGAAAAAAGTCTTGCAATGATCGCATTAATGTAACGTATAATGTAGTGTTTTGTTTGTTTGGACTGCTGGTTGGTCAGACATGAGTGGCGGCCACCTTGAAGCTGGCGGCGTGGGCTGGCCTGTCGGCCATGCCAGCAGTTCCCTTCCTTGCCGTCTGGAATACAAGTATTCTGACATACACCTAGCCTTCTCTCCGTCTTCTAGGGATGCTCGGGGCTCTACATATGGAAAATGAAGTTAAGAAACGCCTTTAATTTAATTTATGCGGTAGCGTTGCTTTCTGCCCAACTCATTCTTGCAATAGAAGCGTGTAGGCAGATTAATATGAAACAATCCCAACTGCCGTAGTGGTTAAAAGGTCGGCTTTCCTTACGTATGATGGAGGAGTCATCAATAAGGAAATACAAGCGAAGAGCCTCAATGTGACTTGGGACAGTAGCTCGAGAACACGAGTTTTTGCTAAGGTCCTCCACCCAATTGACAACATGTCGAGACGCGGGAACTTCATCGCGCTGACGAGACTTGCGCCTACAATCCTGTTTGTCTGGCAGCGAACTAACAAGCAGACTGAGTAGATGGTTAAGGTTGCCATGGTAAGGGGGTCATGTCATTCACGATCCCTAATCGAGTTTGATTGACGCTGGACTTCGAACGACTTCCAACTTGCGGACTAGTCCTGCCCCACTTAAGCCGTAGGTCAGCGACCGAAGTGAAATGAGCTATCAGAAAATGAGACGGAAGCATGAAGCCTTCTTCATTCGCTTGACCCTTCCCCCACCTTCCATCTTTTCGATTCTCCATTTGTTTGAATAAGTTACAATGCCATGTTTGGTTGCGCGATTGCGCATCGTCAGTGTGTTGTCCTGCGATTACAGAGAGATTTGTCTTATGGGAGGACGCTCCTGTAGGCGGAAAGAAGGAGTGGGTGACAAAGTTGTCTGCATGCATGTAGAGCGGTGCATTGTGGACTTGCTGAGATGACGGATTGGAAATGAGGGAGAAGTCCGCGTTGTGTCTGAGCTCGTGCTGCCTACTCAGCTAATCTGATGATGATCCAACACCCTGTTCAGAGGAGTTGTTTCTGCTGCAGTTCAAACTAGCAAGTGTTGTTAAGTTAAGCTTCAACTTGGCCAATCGAAAGGTCGCCCTCCATAGGCGAACTGGAGGGAATGGAAAAGCAAAAGAAGGCAACGTCTGGGCAAGTGGAATGAAAAAACGTGCAAACTGGGATGACTTCTTTACACAGACAAGTAGTTTAGTGACAAGGTTTCAAACCATAATTGGGTGAATAGCTGAAAAGGGAGCAAAGTATGGCACAGGTGGATGGCGTTGCTTAATTGAAAATGCGCCATTTCCTGCTTCTGAGGCCTACTAGCAGCCAGCTCTATGCCACGGTGATACTGTGGTCGACGGACCTGAAAGGAGTCGATTTTTGTTTCTTTTGCAACTACTTTTCACTCACCTATTAGTGCTCTTCAGTACTTAGTACATCAGCCCAGAAACTTGCATATTTTCCTCCTTATGCGTTGTAAGTTTTCTCTGATTGGAGGTAAGCATTACTCCTAATAGGCGGTCCAAACTTTGTCTTTTGGCATTATTTAGGCTCTACAAACCAATGTTACCTCGTCTATGTTGATGTGGAACAGCGTAACGCTTCCTTCCCCATAGCTTAGCTTTCTAGAACAGACAAAAATAGAAGCCTTTTGACGGCCTCTGCCGACCTAGATGGAACAAGGCCTAGAAGGGAGGTTTTTAGATGTTCCTCAACTTGATGAGAATCGTGTTTGACATCCTGGCAAGTCGACCCATCTACTGACATATTTTTCACCCTACTCATTACATATAAGTAAACGTTTAACTGTTCTCCAGCTTGCAAATCCTCCCTAGTGGGGATAAGGCGAAACCATGGGATTTGATGCACAGATGGCCAATGCAATAAATACGTCGTCTCGCCACATTCTGCCACTCAAATATGTTACACTTTGAAATATCGAAGCAGTTCCTTCGCATCATTTACCGGAATTACGTGAGTTACTGCCTAAAAAGCTCTTTAGTCTGCATAGACACTCCAGAATTTATCAGTTATGTTTTCTGCTAGTAAGTTATTTTTGACAATTAAAATTTTAAGTTCCAAAAGTTTTACCAGTATAATCTGCAACTGCGTCAATTATAAACGAACCCGATAATATATATTGCTTGAGTTAACTCTTCTAAAATGTTGTTTTTTGATTGTGTTCATTATTTAAGCTTAGTGTGAGAACCAATGAATAGATGATTGTGAAATGACTAACAGGCAAATTTAGAAGCAGTTATCAGCGACGCCCACCACCACGAACGTACATAGCAAAAGCAGAAAGCCGTCACTTTATAACTAAGTTGTTGGCGCAATCAAACAAATTATGAACTCAATTTAAATAACTTATTATCAAGTTCCCTTGCCTTTGGTCTCTTGGTTTGTTTCAGACCTACAATGCGTCTTATGGATACGAAAAGTCCGTTCTGTTTCATCCACCTTAAAAGTGGTCCAGTGCGTCCCCCACCCCATTCAGCTACCTCAGCAGAACTCCGCTTGCAAAATGAGGACCACAGACTCATGCCCCCTCCAAGCGTGGTAAAGTGTACCAAGTCCAGCGTCCACTACGAAGCGCAGAAATACGCGCTCGACGCGCCCACGAACGGACCTGGACGATCCACCCAACAGGTGCGAACACAGGCACACAACCTCAGAGGCGGCCATTTTCTTTAAAAGTACAATGATAAATTCGGGACAATTATACACAAGGAAGGAAGGACTCAGCGTAACCAATTCTAAGACCGCCTTCCTATCTTTTTATTTTTCGCCTTCTTCCAATTATTCTCTTTGTTTCTCCCTTTCGATGAATTCTTCTGTTTACTGCCGTTCCACTTCTTAGCTATTTTCCCACCTTTTGCACTTACAGCAAGAGGTTTCGTCTTCTTCTTGTCCGCCACCATTCGGCGACGCACCTTCGAAGGGAGAGTTTTATCACCTCCCTTTCTCGCCTCCTCGTCTCCAGAGCTGAAGGAGTCCATGTCGATATCCATTGGTTCTGCTTCGTCCGCGCCCTCCACTTCACTCTCTGCCTCATTCAATGTCCGAAGATCTGGGTCCTCGCGCATGATGCGCCGAAGTCGTTTGGCACCTCCTGCATTGTTATCGTCACTGTCCTCAAGGTCATCAATTCGGAATTCCCTTAACTCATCCTCATTGCCATTCGCAATTTCATTGTCATCATCGCCATCTTCCTCATTCAGCAACGCATCCAAATCGAAATCGCCGTCAGAATCTGAGCTCTCTCCCTCCTTCCCTTTTGCCTTCTTACTCCTCTTCTGGTCTAAACGCGAGATGTGAGTCACTTTGGTGCCGTCGTCAATGTCGTAGGAAGCATCGCTTGCCGTGTCCGAATGGTCAGAGTCTTCCTCATCAAGGGTGCGAGAACGTCGCTCCGTCGCCTTAAGGCCCTTTGCTTTCGTGGGTGCCTCCTTGTTTTGCGCGAAATCATCTTCCGCCTTCATATGCTCTTCGCCCTGAAAGAGGAGAAGGAGGTTTAAATCTACTGCACCAACTCAATGACAAAAGCACCACGTACAGGCAACTACCGAGACGTAAAGTTGAATTGCCTCCACCCAAGGCCGATGAATTAATGATTGACCCGATTAAGCAACAAGGCATCTTGCTGTCAACAATCACGAGTTAAAATTTGGAGGTGCAAATCGCTTTAACGGCCAGAATATGGATGGCATGACTTTACTCCGCAGTTCAGGTAGAACTATCGCCGGTGACTGAGAAATGGGATAACGCTTGCTTTGCCCCTGTTTTTCCCTGGTTCCAGTAATCCCATACTTCCATTCTCGATGGTGAAAACACGCTTCATGCACCAATGGCAGTGAGCGCTTACAAAGTGGAACGGCATAGGGGCTGGAAGTCGAATTCTGCTAATGTGTGATAGATGGTAGAAGCATAGGCAAAAACGAGGTTCATTTTGCATGCACTATCTCCTGCAATAGAGAGCACCACGAATCCCGCCCTCTGCAATATTAATGTGGATGGAGTTGTTTCCCAGTTAAACGTTGACTACCATCTTATCGACTTCGTTGCCACAATCGCAAGCTGAAATTTGCATTTCCAAAAGAAAAAATCAGATGAGACTACGGTGGAATGGCATCGAGAGTGATCCGCAACCTCTTCAATAGATAAAGTAAACTTCATGCCATAGATTTTCAAATGTGTTCCTACGCAAGGCATCCGCTAAGCAGTTTAATTTGGAGAGGAGAACCTACCTCATATTTAAAACGCTCGGAGAGAATGGCGAGTTCGCGGACGCGAATCTTACGATGGATCAGGTAGTAAGCAAGAAGAGGTGACTCCGGCTGCCCAAGTAGGGACTCCAAAGCGGCCTAAAACCGAGGAAAAGCAGCAGCAAAAATCAGAGATCCTGGTCCATTAGGAAAACCTCAACTCTGTTCAGAGTATCACCTGAACATACAACTGCAATATTGGCTTCGAGAAGACCGAAATACGCCCAAAAGGCTACAGATAAACCCTGACTCCACTCTAACCGTTAAAAAGGTTGGCGCGTTTGGGCCGCTGAATACTAAGAGTTCTGACAGAAAAACAAGTACTAGATAGAAACCAAAGAAAAGTTAGGCAATGAGGTCTGTGTAGGCTAGCTGAACCTCAAGAATGGGCCTCGGGGGCCCTTTGGCGACGTGAAGGAAGTACACGAGTGTTCCATCATGCGCACCAAACATAATTTACGAACTTATACATAAGTCATAATGGACGGCGTCCTGCGCGACTCATAAACATGGCTCAAAAGAAAGCACTGCAGACGTTAAGAGAAAAGCTTAGTACACTATGCTTACAATCTCCCGGGAATCCAAAAGGCTCTTAATGACAGCCCGTTTTCTTTTCACAAAATCTGCGTGTTCTTTTGCCTTGGAGAGGAGAGCCTTAAAGTCGCGCGTGAAATTTGCTACTCGGCAACATTTTAGGAACGCCCGTATCTAAAAAGAAAAGCCGCATGACCGCTACCTTTAATCGTGAAATACCCAGAATGCTTGCGCCAAGATAGTCGCACACGATTAGGAGCATGTTAGGAGAGAAACCGATTGATACCTCAGAGAGGGCAGCGGCACAATACTCAGGAAACGCAACGGAGTTGGCATAAAGGCAAAGGGCCTCCGTAAGTTGATCGTGAAGCCAGACTGCAACGGCGTCCATACAAGCTGTCTCCTTGCGTTGAGACGGAGAAAAATGCAGCATAAGACGTAGATCCATGGGAGCGCTTAAAGAGAGCAGTTGAAAGTACGTAAAAGTCAAGCAAGGATCACAAAGTTGAGGGCCAGGTTATAAGAAAATTTACTTGGAAGCAGTACTGGCACGTTTATTGAAGTCAAAGAGTTGAAAGACGTCGAGGAGTAGGGGGAGACTTGGAACTAGCAAGGGCGCAGAATGTCTTCCTTCTTCATTGTTACCATTGTCTCCAAGATTATGCAGCTTTCTGTCCGCCCCAGCAAGCAAATGGAGACATTCCACGAGGTGGAAACGCAACGGAATCCACCGATTCCCTGGACTCAATCTGAAAGATGACTATGATTGAAATGCTTACCTCACTGCACCAAGGATGACTTGTGTCAGAGGATGAGTGAGGGATTTTATGCGATCATTGGAGATGGCATTGCGAGCCACAAATTCGCACCAGAATTTTAGACTGCAAATGAATTGCCAATTGTAAACCGAACCGGTATCCCCCTAGGAGAGGGACCACAACTTTTGAAAAAGTCAAGCATTAAAAAGGCATTAATAAACATTCGCAAGGCGCTTACTTTATCGGCGTGAAGGAAGGCATTACGAACAGCAATGGCCAGCTGTCGAATGAATACGAAGGCATGCTTGTATGCCTCGTCCAATTGCAGAGAATACACTTCCAGGAGCCCTGTCTTCAATAAGTTATTTTTAGCAATGCTATTCCCATAGATGAATCTGGAATTCTTCACATAGATAAGATACATAGACTATGGCACAGTAATATTTAAAATATGGCTTTACTCGTGTACAAGGACTAAAGAAGTCAGGATTTCGTTGAAGTGATTTTACGATGATCGAGAGTGCAAACATCATCCTTTCCTCAGAGTCTTGACTCCACACAGTACATAATTTCTGCAAATTGATAACCAGAGCAACGGCAACACACCTTGAACATTGACTGCAAGAGTTTTGGGCGCTTTGAAAACCTATTAAGGTTGCCAAGTACTAAATTTAAGTCCAAAACATTGTCCTTTAGAATTTCTTTCAAAGCATTCTAGGGGGAAAATGCATAATTCCTCAACCTCAATACCATCCTCACGTTCCCAACTTTTAACAGACCGCCGGCGCCTCCCAGAGTTACCAACAAATCAAACATGGAAAAAAAATGTCGAGAATCTTGTGACTAATTTTAGTGACTTTCTATTTACCCTTAGTATTAAACTTTGCCAAGCGCACAATAAAAAATTAAGGTAGTGGCTTTGAAGCGAAGAGCTTATAGTTTTGGGAAACACTATTGTGATTTCAATGATAAATCGCTCATTGTTCAACGTTAAAAGTTGTGACTACAAATGCGAGGCACATTCAGTGCTAATGGTTAGTAAAATTGAACAAGACATACCTTCCACCTACCTCGAAAGCTGCACAACTAATGCTTTTAGGTCTGCAAGTGCCAACTTTTGTTCTTTTTTTGCTATCCAACTTTGATCGTGCATCGTGTACCTCAAAACTGAATCGCTTTCACCAACCCAGTGCTCAAATATTTAAATGAAGCATTCTTGTGCCTCTCTGATCACTTCACACTGTCAATATTAAATACCGTCATCATAACAGGACCAGTTAGCATGATCCGGTGGAGTTCATCAGAGGGTATCGAGCCCCGCGAGATGTTGACACTGTGTGTGATGCACTGTGTGCACCCCCCTATCCCAGAAAATATGGTATGGCGCGTCTTTCACGCGTTTGGTTATGCCGTTCAGTGGACTGAACATACTTGAGCACCGGACCAGCTCACTCAAGCCCGCCCCCGATTTGCCTCATTAAGGCCCCCCAGTAAAGACTTTCGCTAAGTGTTTTATTCTACTTACACAAACTGAGCAATAGGTTTTTTTCACAAAAAGAACTGTCTCAAAATCCAATGGAAGAGAGGTGAGGGATGAAAGATAGGAGCTCGAGAGGAAGCAATCATTCCAAGCAGAAACACGATTGGCCATCTCAACCATGCATCACCAAGCGCCCCATCCATCATCATCTTCGACTGACTTTTTTAGTTCCGCTGGCCTTCGGGTGGTCACTGGATTTTTAGGTTGTCGTGGAGTGGGAGAGTGATGACTAGATGCAATGGAAGATGCTCCCGAAGTACCAAAGGTAGACGTCCTTCCTGAACCGAGCAACTCTTGAAAGAAATCATCCTCAGTTGCTGCAGGCTTTGCTCGCTCCCAAGCCTTGCTCGCTGCGGAGCCTCCCGCCGACGTATTTGATGTGCGCATCCATGCTGTTGAACATGTCTGTGGCAAACTGAGCGACGATGCCTTTGCAGTCTGTGACCGTATCACAGGCGCAGGAGAGGCGGTGGCACTAGTGTTCCAGTCAGTCGCCTCCTCGTCCCATGGCCAGTCCTGCTTCACCGATGTATTAACTGCCTGTGGCGATGCTTTCGGCTGCGGGCTGACCGAAGACGCTGTACCGATCCAGGAGGTCGACTGATGGGGCTGCTGCGGTTGTATCGGCTCGTCCCAGTCAATGAGCAGGTCATCAGATTGCGTTTTCTTCAGTGCAACCGCGGATGATGCTGACTTTGGAGCGATGGAGAGATGGGAGAAATCCAGCTCAGTGCCTTTATTGCCTCCCCAGTCTCCTGCATCATCTACAAGGTTGCACAAAAGTGCAAATCTGCTAGCCATATGAATCATCGTGCCAAGCTTTGTTGCCATGAGCAGAGATTCAAAGGGCAAAATCAGCAAAGAAGCTCTCCACTCAAAAGTGGGATTCAAAGCGGTTCGAAGAAAAATAATGCTTGCCAAACCAGATTTAGAGATCAGAGCTACTGGCCGCCCACAGCTAGTGTTATCCAAGCACTCAGAAGCAGCAGCCTACCTTCACCCTCATTCTCATCATCAAGATCATCCCAGCCCGACTCCGCCGATTCTTTCTGCTTCCCTTTGGTGTCGTCTTCCCATCCTTCCTCCCTCCGCTCTGCCATGTCGAGTGGTAAGTTCGGTTTTTTAGTGCCTGTTGCATCCGCCGTTGCTGCTGATAATGATGAGGTCATGGGACTTGACCTTTGTTGCTCATCAATTGTTTTCTGTTGATCGTTGTTCAACGCCGAACTGGTTGTTGAGGCGCCTTTAATGGAGAGAGAAGTAATTTCTCGAATCAAAGCCATTTTTTCACCAATTTGCCCGCAGCAGATATTCATAAATGAACGCGGTCTACCTGAAGTGGCCTTAGTTGCATGCTGTGCAGCCGCAGCTAAAGCGGTGGAGGAAGAAATGAGACGGGAGGAGATGGTAGAGAGTGCAGTGAGAGCCCAGTTGCCAATGGTAGCACCAGCGGCAGTGAGTTTCCCACCTGCTGCTGCTACTGCCGCAGCTCCCGATGAGGTTGCGTGACCACCGAGCACTGAGGTATCCGCGTCACCCAGGGAGGGGTCTTCGCTGGCCTGTAACAAATGGTTCATTACTTCGGGATATTTTAATCGTACATATGATTACATGGAATCCAGGATAAGTGTCAATGATGACCTGAATGGATCCAAACTGTCTGTACAGATGCTACTCACAGCACTGACAATCTCATACTCCCCATACAAACCAGGAAAACCATTTTGAGGGTAGCAGTAGCAAGAGGAGCACTTGGTATTGAGCAAGAGCTGAAATGTGCATCGTTACGATATGCTGATTTTAAGACATTGCTGAGCTCTGCCGCCAGTTTTCGGGACTGCCTTTCTAGGCAGGAGCATCAGGCAGTAAAACGAGGCCTTATCGCGAGGTAGTACATCAAGAACTTAACCCCTCCTTTGATTGAGTGAATCTGGCTTGACAGGCGTCAGTGAAGCGCCAACCATTGGGGACAGAACGTCAACTCGAAGAACGAATGTATCAGCGGCGTCAACAGCTATCTGTTTTGTAGATGCCGAAACGAAGACCAAGCGCCAAAATGAGCAAAGAAACACAGATGAGAGGCGCTCTGCATTTCCAGCGAGAATTGCAGAATCATGAGGGTAATTCAGTTTGAGGTCATGATGGTAAAGACAATTATGAAGGATTGGTGATTGAAAGGCACAGATACTTTTAGGACTGAGACGCTGGCGAATGCTGAGGCCTACTGTTTTAATCTTCATAATGTATCTTTTTAATGACAGTGGAGAGGAAAAACTTGGAGAATGCAGGAGGGATCTTTGAACATCACGAAGAACAGTTCCCATAAGGTGGACCAACCCCCTCCAGACGTTCGATCATTCCACGCAGAGCCTTGAGTGCTGTATCCCTTATTTCCTTCTCCGCGTCCACAGCCACGAACGAGAGGCAGGGGATTACCTTACCAGCCAACTCCTGAGCCGAGAAGAAAGTCTGAAGATGGAGGTGAGAAAGTCATTGCAAGGGGGCCAGGATATGTGAGCTTAGCAACACTGTCAACCCCACTAACCTGGCAAGCGGCTAGACCTGTAACAGCAGCCTGACGGCCCGGTGGGAAAGGATCACGAGTAGCACGGAGGAGGGCGTTTAGCAAGGGACCACGACGAACGGCCGGGTCCAGGCGGTTTGCCAGTTTTGCAAGGCATATCGTGGCGTTGGTGCGTATGCCACCCTGGTCATCCTTGAACTGTAAAGCGTGGAAGAAAGTGGCATTTCAAAGCTCTTTTGAATTTATTTGGATAATACTGCATCCTGGTGGTTCCTAACCGGGCATATCCTTAAAAGTATTACATGACTGCTATGATAACCAAAGTTTACAATGTGCAGGCGCTTTTTAGGAAAAATCCGGGTCAATGGGGGTGGAAGCAAGCAGTTCCTGTGACAAAAACCAGCTTTAACTTTTGGTTCTTCCGAATCACGTCTTACTACAAACGAACCTGGCCCCTCCAAGTTCATTTCACCCACCTCCAGTGTAGTCAAATGCCTCACCAGGGCATCATTAAGTATTCTTGACGGCAGGCAGGGCGCTAGATGAACCATGGCGCGTATGGTGGCCTCCCGCACCAAGGGGTTGGCATCGGTGAAGCCAGCAGAAACGGGACTGAAGATCTGCGTTTCAACTAGAGATCGTGGTAACTTATCCACGAAACGCGGTAACTGGTCGAGCAAGCGAACACGAGTGGCGCGATCGGGTGCGGCGAAGAGACGCACCAGACCCGGCACCACTACCACCTCAAAATCCTCGGACGGCAAGAGGTGAGCCAACTCAAGCACTGGAACTAGCGCCTCTACACCTGCAGAGCCGAAGCGGAGGCTATTAACCAGATGGGGCAGGATCTACAACAAAAAAACTACGACGTGATGAGGTGATAAAGAATGGACTAGGCAGCCCGAGTGTGTCCATAAACACCGCACAGACTAGACGGGCACCGCATGGTTGAAAGTGCGCAAGAACAGACGCCTCAAACGTTCGGTCGGTCAGTAAACATTAGTTATCAACTATTCCGTGGATCTTCATTGTGTTCAGCCAACATCAACCGTCATATTAATTTTAATCGATAAAATGGAAGCAAACGTCATCTCTCTGTACCTAACACGCTCTCCTTCACCTACTTTATAGCGGCAAATGTCATCCGGAAACAGTCCCACAGCCCGCTCTCCCAGTTTTCCCAAGAACTGGGCCTTTTCCTCCTTGTCCTTCAACTGAATCTCCTCCAGGAAGAGGAGTGTATCGATATAGTCGTTGCGGAAGAATCCCACCTTCAGAAAGGCATTGAATGGCGAGCGAGCACGCGAAGCAACCATGGGGGTTCGTGTTGCCAAAAGGCGCCGATAAGGCGCTACCAAAGGCCGAGGTAGACGCTCCAGGCTCGCTTTTGCGGCCAACTGACTGGTTTCTGTTAAAGGCTCGGGGTTAAAAATTTCCCAGATAAGGCAAGCTAGTCCCCAGGCATCAATACAGTGGCCATTAGGCGCACAATAGGCAGCTGTGAAAGAAGAAAGAAGTCCAGGTCGTCTTGGTAGTAGTCCGTTATCCTATATCCTATTAGATCTCACCTACCTGGTCGAGGAATGTTCAACTTTTGTTCACCAGCCTCACTCAGCGGAGTGGCGTAATCCAACCTCCCTAACTTCCACTCACTGGAACGATTTACGTAAACAGCAGCGGCACAGACCGCATTATGCGAGAGATGGCAGTCATCGTTAAGGAAGCTCAGGGCCCGGGTCACCTGATAAATACCCCAGGAGGCAAGGAAAGCAAAATTGTTACTGCTGTCGGCCTGTTCACGAATGTACTCCAACAGGGGGTGGACCTCCTCCGTGATGATGTGGAAGGGAACTTTGAGCTGCTCACTTCCCGTTAGCCAATTAAGGATGTTGGGATGACGCAGAGTCTTCATCCTCTTCGCGGTCTGGGAAAGGATGGTGGTGGCGGCCAAAGAATCGGAGGAGAGGAGGTGGAGGCAAGAGAAGACGGTAACACGGTCACCAGGTTTGCGCTGAGAGACGGCAGACTGGCGCAACCAATGGATATCAAAGGGGCCAGGAAGGAGCTCCTCGGCCGGAGGCGGTAGGAGGGTGTAGGCAGCGAGGGGGTCATCAGACCCATGGGAGCCCAGAACGGATCCAAGGGTGGAGGCTGAGGTGGTGCCATCTGAGGATTTACTCGAGAAAAGCCACATTTTTTTTTACTGGAACGAGATTCAGTAGCGTCGACAGATACTGTAGTGGGACAAAAAGAACATAGTGGAAAGAAATGGGAAAGGAAAATAAATTTGACATGCTTGCAAACGCCTTGCTCACAATAGACTAAGACTTATTGACGTAAGGAGCATAGTAAGATGATAAAAGGAGACGTCCTAGCTCCATACCTGGTATAGCTTTCACCGAAAGCGTTATTAGAAGAGTAGGGGAAAAAACCGTCCAGCATGCAAATATCAAATAGTGCGGCGGCATCGCTGTATCGGATGCTCTACGTGCAGCATAAAGAACCAAGAATAAGACCAAGAAGCACAATAAGAAAGGGTGAACTTGCATAAATTGCAATTAGGTTGTGTTAAACTGATTTAGTAGCCAGTTTCGTACATATAATTCATCGCAATTAAATGTAGTCAGCAATCTTGAAGATACAAAGGTTCTGAAGTGGCACTGGTGGACAGTAAAATAACTACAGGTGATCCAAAAATAGAAATAACTTTGATTATACTGAGAGGCCTCCAGCTACAGGTGAGACTCACTCGCCTTGATTTATGCGGAAAAAGGGTCAAGACCAAATCTCGCCATAAGAGAATAGAACTCAAGAAAAATGGGTCAAATTTAAGACATTAAGTCAACGAGATGTCGTCGAACGCGTCACCAGGAGACTACCCAGAAGGAAATGGCAGCCGTTCCTCCCCGATAAAATCTTTGGACATTCGTAAAGACAGCATGACGCTGACAAATCCACTTGATACCTTTTATTGAAGATATTTTTGGGCGGCCTGCCGAAAGCGTCACAATCCCCCAGATTAGCGCAGCCCTACGCTTTTAAAATGTTGCCTTCAGCATTGAAAAGAATGAATACCATTTATAAATTTTGTAATAGCACATTTCATTTACTGAATGTTTTGCCGATCAAACATACTTGTACTCTTTGTCTTGATTCTTGCAGCATCTATTAGGCTCTTTGGCATGCGAAGCTGGCAACTCCTTGCTTGAAAAATGCACTTCATGATGCTTTGTTTTTAAGGTATTTATGCACTCGCCATTACCAATGGGCCAACACAAACTCTTTTGTGTCATAATCACGCTCTATAGATGCTACTTTAAATTCTCTTGGATGGTGCATTTCCTACTCTTCGCCGACTACGTCGCTAATTTTACTGTTTTGCATCTAAGCAAAAGACTATTTGTGTACCTCTATCTCAATTTCGGAGAACTGATGCATAATCTGGATGGCGTAAACACCTCAGAAACTGAATAGACCTTTAACCAACACGACGAATCACTGGATGCTTGGCAGATTCTCGCGTTGCTTACCTCAACATATTAGGCGCCCTCTGCGTTACATTTTGGCAGTCCCACTGTGCACATACTGCCCCACCTGTAAATCATATTTGGGACGAGGCTATGCATTTATCCCACTTTCCATGTCCCCCTGGGACTCTACAGCAAGAGCTTTTCACCAGCCAAGGGTGGGGTGGCTTTATTGATAGCAAGGTTCGTAATGGTTTCATAAGGCTGATGTTTCGGAAATAGGCTTTCTTCGCAGATCGTGTTGCCGAGTGAAAGCACAGACTTCAGAAGCCGATGCACCCACATATTTAAACACGGATGGATAAAACACCGGCCAATTACAGTAGTGAAGGGCATTACCAAAGTGATACGCCGTGTAGTGATAAGCACTACACCACTCAATATACGGCCATGACAGAGATTTCTGATACAGAGCTGATATGAGAACCAGATCGGACTTCGCGATCGGACCCAGTGGAGTGTAAGAGGCATGAAACAAGTTACATATAAGTTTACAAATAAGTTTACCTTCGTCCACGAAAATCTATCCAACAAATCCTGCTCCCAAGCCGCAATAAATCTGGCCCACTCACCGCACACAACACCGCCGTCCCAAGGCGCACTCGACAAAAGGGAACTTTGCTTTCAAATAAAGGGCATATCTTTCAACTCATTAGTAATAACAATAATAATAATTGGAGCGTTAACCATAACAAGGAGTTCAGTAATGTGAGTGAAGCAGCTCAATGGGACCAAGCTGACACTGCCATCACCACCGCCACGGATGTGGTACCAAGTCAGTCTAGTCAACCTTGACAACACGGTAGATAATACGAGTGAACATAAAACACGAGAGAAAGCCCACGCTGCCTGAAAGGTGAATGAGAAAAAGAGAAAGGATAAAAAGTGATGCATCATTTGATTTCAACTGACAACGTGTGATAACCTGCGGCGGTGCCAAGCACAGGTAGGTAGCGTGAGCCTAGCAATTTGGTAGCTCCACAGAGCAATGAAAGGCGAGTTTACAAGTCCTACAAGCCTGAAGGTATGACGTTGCATAAGGCTAGTCAACCGTACTCGTTCCAAACTCCGCAAAGGTGATATAATTAGTGGCAATATTTAAAAATGTTTGCCATTGAGCGGATGAAGATACCAGAAGGCTTGAAGCGTAATTTTCGCTTATTGAAGTATGAATGCGTGGCAGGTGATTGCCCACTCAGGGCTCAGACGCTTCGCCTGGAGATGGAAAAAAGACGCCTACTGGTTGTAATTTAGCGGCGACGGAGCGGTGGCAGTCGAGGCAGCGCGAAGATAGTACTAAATGAACCAACTAGTCTTACTGCTGCACTTTCACACACAACCGCATCAACGCCACATCACAGTGTTGGAGATGACTTCACCGCGTATGCCTGCCTGGTAATGGCCTTTACATAGCACAACGCTCAGAGAAGAAAAGTAACCTCATCATAGCTACGAAGTAGACTGAAAGCCAAACAACCGGTGTCAATAACCATTTACCAAAAGGTACACCTTCATGTGACCACCACAGCCATCTCAGGAAAATATACACTTTAAATTCCTCCTCCAGAATAACGAAGATGGAGGACTACCTTATTTTATCGCTCAACCACTAAACAACCTTCAAACTTCTTTGCCTTCAATTTCGGATCCCACTGAAACACTGTCAAAAGCCAGGCTAAGCACACGTACTTCGCTACAAGCCGATGGGATGCAGGAGGAAAGTGACATAAATAGTAATTTCTCAAAAAAACTATTCAGTGACTGCTTCTAAAACAGCAGAAGAATTCATGGATTGGTGAAGAGGGAACTCGCTGACAAGATTCGAGAGTGGCTAGCATTGATGCGGATATCTTTGAATCCACTACGGCTCCAGACCCTGCCACTTCGGACAAGAATACCTCCTACTCGGCGACTGTGAGTTGGTAAGACTTGGATTGCATAGAAAGGCATGCGTTTTGGAAAATTTAACCCAGAAGGTGATACCCTATAGGCACTTAGCTATGCATCCGTTGTGGTACTTTCCATTACCTACGGTTTTAAGGCAAGGATAATCACACAAGGGACTCAAAGTATTAAAGGCGAAGCATTAATCAGTGATAAGCATGAGTTACAACCTTTCCAGATTCGGGGGACACAAGTGATAGCAGAGTGGAGTGGTTATTGCTTATAAGTGGGCTGTTCGACTCCCATAAGAAAGTTCATGAAGAGCTACAAAGCTTATAGACCTTCTGGGACCTTTCGGAAGATAAGATGAGGGAATAGGGTGGGTTCATCGGATTCGATTGGAGTCGAATTTCCAACCGAACTTCCAGAAAAAAGGAATAAATTAGCATGCCCAAGACTGGGAGTGATCAAGTGAACATGAGAACACGATGATTTGACTCACCAAGCATGATGAATAAGAGGCCAGAGACGAGAGTGGTGCAAGTGAGGTAGAGGAAACCCGAGATGAAGCCCTTGTACTGCGTCTTGAAGAGGTAATAGTTCACCGCGTAGCCTAACACGTAGATCGCCGTTGATCCGCCCGACAGGAAGGAGCGCCACCACCATCGGTAATTCTGCCAAAAGTGGGGAAAGTAGGATGGAATTCGCTCACACACAAATGCACTCATCACGCTATTCTGAGGACTCACGCTACCGACAGCAGCAACTCTGTGTACCAGAGTAACCTTTTCGACACAGGTGTAGAATGAGTCAAGATAAAAGGTTTTTCCCATTTTGCTTGGAAGACCTTGCATAACCGAGGCATCAAGTGAGTGACCACTTCAGAATAGAGAACCAATTACCAGACTCAAAACCTCGATTCCTCTTCAACGCCACACCCATCACCAATTTGAACACGCTTTAATCTGGGTTTTGTCATTCTGGCTTAATGTCTTCGTAAAAGTTTATAAATACCAATTTTGAGTTCCATCGTGGAAGGAGCCAAATAGACCGCCTAAAATACCGCATAGGAACGCCGGCATGGGTGTGAAGAAAGGGCACAAACACGAGGAACAAAAATTCGACTATGATAAACGGCTGCTGACCACGGGCGTTATTGGCAGTCATAAAAAATGCACACAAAGGGCAGCAAACCAGTCAGCAGCTCTTCTGGCAGGGTACAGGATAACTGCGAGGGGAAGTTGACTACAGCTAAAGGAAGAGCGAACAGTGGTAGACGCAATAAAAGAGGGAGAAAATAGGCAGCATTCTGCGCCCGCCTCCAATTTCACACGACAGGAAGCAAATGAGGGAAAGCTTTCATTGTCAAGCGATTGGCACACCCAAGCGCAAAAACTACTTCAGGCAGAGGGTGGAAAAGCAGAGCTTACCAACGCAACAGCATTGGAAAAACAAGTGTAGGAGGGAGCCATTAAAAGGCACTACTTTGGTACGGTAAAAGTACATCTGTCGAACCACAAATCAAAGCCAATTATGAGTTGAGCGCAGTCAATTCGAAAGCGGTTCAAGCCGACGGTAGGGAAGGGAAATACCATGGTTAAGTAGGCAAGCTAACTGCGGTTAAGTCGAATAAAGAGTCACAGATGGATTGGTTGAATCGTAACCATCACCGGAACGGATGCCGATTGTGTCAACACAACGCGGTGCTGAGTTTGTTGAACAAAGGTTACGGTTGAAGGAGTAATCACATTCCGTAGAATGGCTGACACCATCAAAGTGTGATAAGGGAGCACAAATTTGTATGCATCAAAAGGGTCGTAAATGATCACACTGGCATGGCTCCGTGAAAGTTTTGCAACAATCAAACCCAGGACGAAAGGAGAAGGGCTCCGAGAAGTGAGTTGTGGCGGGGACGAAGTATCAGCACTAGAACTGCCTTCTTTCCTTCTTTCGCCTCGTACATATGCTTGCAAAACGGGCAGAGATGGCAGCGAGGTCATAAAAAATAAAACACTTTGTTGAGGGCACTGGGAGGACTCAGTATGGCGCTGTGGGAAGGAAGCAACTGGTAATCTAATGGACGGCAATCAATGGCTACGTAACTCAGGCTCACACGAAACTATCCAAGCGTGAATCCCGGGAGTACAATCAAACGCGTGTTGGCAACTCAACTAAGCGGGAGGAACGGAGATAAAACTTTGCGCCTAAGCAAATGTGAGTGGAATGGAGTGACGTTTCCACCTAACAAAAACCGTGCAAGGATGAGTGCAGCAAGGCCACTCTGGAGTTATGGGGATAGAGTGTTGAAAACGGTCTTACAGACACTGAAAGCCCAGCAAAGTTTACATGTATGGGGAATTGTAGGAGACCAAAACCTTTTATAGCGTTGGGCCGCCTCTCGAAAGAAAAAAGAACGTTTTCGTAAAACCCTGAATCAGTTGGGAGCACTTGACCCCAACAGGATCCCTTCCACAATGTGAGAACTTTCGCCATTTGGTCATATCAGAGCTATTCTGTGCCAGATTTAACTAATCACATCCGGAATGGCGTTTCTTCGTGAAAGCCTATCCAATGGGAAAAAGGCGGCCGGGGCATCGCCACAGCCACATCACCTTATCGACTAGTTCCCGAAGGTCTAATGCTAAGGGGGTACATAATTTCACCTTCGGAAGTCACTCGGCCGCCAATCTCATGACTACAGCAGGATATGCTTGACACCCACCCTCCTCACAAAAATGCTTTCACTTACGCAGATGTTTTACGAAAATTGTACAGCCAGAAGGGTCGAGCGGTTGAAAGAGCAAAAAAGAGGCCTAGTTTAGACGGCTAATTCCACGATGACTTACAGAACAGACTTTAATCATCCATCCGAATCTCCTCACGACAGCTCCACAAGTGGAACTGCATACAATAATCCTGAAAAGTGGATGACAGATGTGCTGATGAAGATATGAGAGTAGCCCAGACACGTTTCCATAGCATTAAGGCGAAAGCCGAGAGAGAAAAATCGGGACCAAGCTGCAAGGAAGCACCCTTGGTCTACCATCACAGCGCACAGGACAAATCCTTCAGTGGAAATGATAAATCCTAATTACTCATAAGCTATTACAACCTGCATGACAGTTTTACACTTTAAGCCGGTACAACAGACTCTCCTGGGATGGTCATTCCATGACAAAGTCGCCATATGGGCATTGTTAAAAGATGTTATGAGTGCATTAACTTGGCATCAAGGAGGAAAGCTGAAAAGCAAATGCCGCGTCAACTCCTTGAATTTTGTCGACTCATGCATTTTGCGAATTCACAGGTCCCAACATCACTTAAAGCACTTTCCCTGTCAAACATTTCCTTTCCTTCAGTTTATTCTCATCCATAGCTGCGGCAACGCAAGCCTCTCGGCTTTACTATTTAGTTATGGTAAAGCTGCTTCAAGCCTCATACGCTACACCGTTTTCTGTGTCACTGATAGACAGGAGGATAATAGACGGGCTCCAACACAAAAACCAACCTCAGCACAGAGTTGGAAGTAGCAAGTTAGAACGGTAATCTCAATGATGCAGGCGAGGAAGAAGACAAACACGAGGAACAGGAAGCCGAACATGAAGAAGAGCTGCTGTCCCCAAATGCTGTTGAAGATAAAGAAGAGTTGGACGAAGATACAACCGAAGGGCAACAACCCAGTCAGCAGCATTGCCGGTAGGGTGCGGGTGTAACAAGCCTGTGGAGGCACCTGCCTTGGGATCTGGTTAGTGCGAGTGGGCACTCGGATAACCTGAAAGGAAGCAAACAGGGCTCGAGCGGACAATTTTCTACTTTTTTTCGCCATTTAATCTGGCTACACCGAATGTGACCCAGCAGTCTAAGAACTGAACTGCAACATTTTGATGCAAAGACATTCAGAAAAGTTTAAAATCACTGACTCTCTTCGATCGACATCGGCGTCGTCATAAACATTCTCAAAACTGATGCAAAAAAGTGGGATTTAGAGGATCCACCTGTTGCCGAAATCCAAAGAAAGCGCCAATGAAACAGAGGGGCAGAGAGACCAAGAGCCACATAGAAAGGATGGAGAGAATTGTGGTGAATGAGACGGCAGCAGAGCTGTTGAGACAGATGAGAACGAAGTTGATCATCAGAAAGACACTCATCACGAGGCCCGGACAAAAGAGACCAGTCATTAGGATGTTGGTCTTCCAGCGTAGCCCATTGAAGAACTTGTAGAGGCGTGCTGAGATGTAGCCTGCAGTGCGATGAAACAACACACGTTTTAGCAATGTTGATCTTTTGAATCAGTAGCGATTTGGTGAACGCATCACTTCACAATAAAGTTACCTCTTAGGCTCAAGAATTGACGTGGCCTTAAGGATAGCGCGGATACGATAGCAAGAGTGAATAACTCTGCCTCGAAACCATAAGAGCAATGGCCATCCCCAATGGATAGATTTTCAGTCCAACAGATTCGAGCAACCTGCTGTAGATGTGGAAGAGACTCGCAAAGAAGAAACACTGAACACCTACATCTGATATTCTTCCACCTAAATTTCCACAATGGAGGCAGCAATAGGGCAAAATCTGGCATGATCTAGAGGGAAGTACTCTTGTGACGACGGCGAACAAAACTCTAGCAAAATCTCTTCAAGTCATTCATGCTGGTAAAAGATTGGTGAGAATAGTCCATGTATGCAGCTGAACATCCCACGACTACGGCCACCAGGGTAAATGGTGGTGACGGTCAAAGCAGAAGAGCGATAGCGAGGGACACCGAGGCTAACACTTAAGAGTGAAGGGACCAAGGAACAAAGTGATCCGGATCCATAGCAATTTTATAATTAGAAAGAACGTACCAGCAGAGGCGCCCAGGCAGACGAAGACGGCGATGGCACAGGTGGCAAATGCGCCGCGGTGGATGGGCGAGAGGATACCGAAACAACCGAAGAAGAGGGTGATGACAGACATGAGAGCCATCTGCACCCCAGAGCCGATCAATACGGCGAATAGCATAGGGTAGCGTGGCGCTCGGAAGACATCACCGTGGACTAGCTTCCAGCCAAACTCTTCCTGGGTCTCGTTGGGCTTTTGAGTGGGAAGGTAGAAGAGGATTCGTCAAAATGTGCAAAAGTAAACTCAAATACCCCATACAGATATTTTAGCAAATGACATTATAATGAAGGCAGTGCAGGTGAAGTGGTAGGATGGCCAGTTTGTTTAAGCGTTGTACCTTTCACAATACATGGCCTACGAAATTTGTCCTCTAAGTTACAATAGACGTACTGGTGTTGACTATTTATCTTGAGCTCCCACTTTACATGGGCGAAACTTAAGTAAAAGCAGAGAGCATGGAAACAATGATTTGGGAAGAGGATGCTCACCTCGTTCTCCATCTTGTCGTAGCGTAAAAAGTCGCGACGTAGAGTGCGCACCAACACAATTGCCACGAGGATGGTAAGAAAGAATACGACGAGTACAGAGTTTATTATGGACACCCACTGAATACTCTCATGTGGTGCCTCCGAAATTAGGTAGCTCCATCGACTACTCAGTGGTGCATCTCGTATTTCCTGTCATAACAGTAAAAACGAAAGGTTTAGGTAACTATCCCGCACTAGTGTGATTCAATCAAGGCTGGGAGTAAAAGGGCGTACGGCGAAATGGACGCTGTAGGTATAGACGATTGTGAGAGGTGTCTTGAGTTCGTCCGGCAGTGCCAGTGGCTGGTCGGTGGGGCATTTGAGATTGTTTACATCGTGAGCAATGCTAGAGAGGGGGACATTGGTTACGAATGCTTCACACAAAGATACGCTGATGTAAGAACTTCCCTCGCTCGAGTATCAGCGTCTACACATTAATGAGCATAGGAGTCACGGGAACCATATGTGACAACAAAGCACAATTACGAAATGAAAGAGAGAACATCCCTGCTCCATTTGACGGCTCACTTTCTACTGCGCATTAACCACTGATTTGAAGCTGCCCCGTTCAGTCCCGTGAAAAAAAACTACAACTAGGTTGATCAAACAAGTGCGACTGAAACAAGTAATGAACAACAGAGAACATGCATCCCTTCAGCTACTAATGGAGCAGTGCTCGAGCTCAACAAACGGAGTGGCACCGATACTCGAACTAACTTAGTGCACACTAGTAATAAAAGTTTAGCAATGGAAAAAAAGCTCGTAAGATGCGTTAGTGAAATTCAAACTTGTACCAAATAAAATGCCCACTTATAATTAATAGCATTAATGAAAAATAGGTAAGCATAAAACAAATACTGCTTTACTAAAAAGTAAAGAAAAACGCCACAACGCACCTCATTGGAGTAACTTGAACGGCAATCAAATTGTATTTTGAAGGCTCTGCCGTGGTGTAGGTAATATTAAAGACAAAATGATTGAGGAGGTAAAATGTCTCATAGTGGCCTTCTGCTAGCTAAAAAGTCAAGGAAATTGAAGAGAATCAACTAACTAATGGAGTTTGAAGTGTCAATAAATGGCATCTTTCGGCTTGCTCTAATCAACCTTATTCACACTTAACATCGGGGAGTACAGACGGGATGAGCTCGCAAACATTTACTAACGTACTTGCGCTCATGCATCAAGATGACCAGATGGGGATGAATAAAAACTACCAAAGCTCTGCACTGTGCTGGTTCGATCTGTGAATCTTCTTTGTAACATCCGAGGGGAAAACTCTTTTCGCAAGCCTCACCATGAAGGGTCTTTCTACAGGCGATCACTGGAATATTATCAGAAACCCTAAAAATAAGTTAAAATATTGACACTTGTCGCAGTTTACCAATATCGATTGTAGGAGTATCTGATTCCTTGTAACAACTTCGTGTAGGTCTCCATGGACAAGGAATCTTGCGGGTCGTAGGTTTTACGACACAGTTCTACACATTCATCTGACTTCTTAAACTGCATCTATACCAAAAGAACTCAATTATTAGCATTCCGACACAAGTAGATTTGCCGTTAGAAAAGACACATGCCCTGATATTGGTTTCTGCCAACATTTCACCGAATAGTTTTGCACCGATGTTTGCCGAAGAATATGCTGGGTTGTCCACAACACATTGATCAATCCTACGGAATGTTTAATGAAATCAATGTGACCAACTGTGGAGGCAGAGAAGGACCAAAGAGGATCGGGGACGTGAGACGTCCCGCGTACACTTCTATTGTAGTCTACGGGAATACCGATAAAGGAAGCAGGCTTACAGTACAGTCGCCGGAAAATTTCTCATCACAGTACTTTGCTGGCGAAAGTCCAGGTATCGACTCAACGCTCAGAACGTTTAGCAAAATTGGGAGCGCAAAAAGGAACATCCCGGCAGACGCTATTCACAGTCAGAACCAAACGGCCGTCCTATTCGTAGTTGGCCCCACAGTTTGCTGCAGGTATGTTACTGAAAGGTCTATGCGTTGTTTGAGGCTCTGACTACGAATTCAAGCAAAAGACCACGTTTAATGTGATACAATTGTGCATTTAAATTGTTTACGTCCCGTTACAAACTCGCGTAATTCCATCATTTTTCCTCTGCATTGGCAATAATTCCTTTATTCTATGGTGAAAAGCTTAAATTTTGTTAAGTGCTCCCTTTGGCGATGCCATATGAGATCTTTTCGTATGCTGATTGTATACAGTAGTAACTTACTTCGAAATACTCTGAGCCATGCCTTTGTGTGAGGGCAACGTGGTCTCCAATCAGACTTCGATGCAATCAATAACATTTTTTGCATCCGTTACTGTTGAGTGAGAGATCTTCGCCTCTTCTTTGGCAGCCATTTAAGTTAACATAGCCTATTCAATGTCTCCAGCCAGCCTTGATAATGATAAAATGCTGTATTTTTATTGTTCGTTTTCCCATGACAGCCTCTGGTTTAGGACAGCTGCAACGCCCCGGGCATCCCTAAAAGACGGAGAGAAGGCTGGGCGCAGATCTGAATGCTCGTATTCGAGACGGAAAGGAAAAAGGCTGCTAACATGGCCAGCAGGCCAGCCCACTCAGCCAGATTCAAGTTGGCCGTCGATATTGTGTCGGACCAACCAACATTCCAAACAAACAAAACACTACGACACCTACCTGCCTGATAGTCAAAATGACCGTTGGCAATTTATGAGCGCCCAGTGGCCAACTGAACGAACTCAGGCATAGCGGCAGACTTAGCACCGCTTTCCATGGTTGACCGTTAGATACACTTAGGCTTAGCAGCAAGGCAAGCGCTAGGCTTCTGAGGATTGGACAATTATGCCATTCATTGCGTAAGCATTAAGTTTTTTGCTATCAATGGACCAGTGGAAGTGGATCGTTGAATTTCAAGCTCTCTCAACTCTGAGAATCTGTGTTTCGTTTTTTATGGCTGCTGAAATGGTTCCCTTGCCTAATTTCAAGCTTGGCATGGAACACCTGCAGCAATAAAAGTGCCTTGTCCATTCGGATGATGGTGCACTCCTTTGGTTTAACAATATGCTCTATTCCTTATCGTGATGATGGCACATTACATTCACCTTAGAATAGTTTAAGAGGGATCCCACCTGCTGGAAAAGGGCCATCGTAGTTGATGCTCCCAGCCCCCAGAAATGACACTATTTTTCTTAACCTGTCAGCATTTCAAGTGGGCGTCTACTGCAGGTCACTACCACGGCATTTGTACTTTAGGAAGCCAGCGCTGACAGGAAAGCATCCGGTATTAAAAAAGGAGTAAAGGGCCGTGTTTGGACTTTGACCCGCCGACCATGTCCACAGAGTAGGAGCCCTGCTGTGCACCCATGGCAGATCCTCCGCCGTACCTGCAGCGGCTTGTTACGCGCTCAAGGGAAGCTCAAAAGAGGAAAGCCAATAATCTCCACCGGCCACACTATCTGCATTATGGGATGTCAAATTTCACCACATTCCACGTCCCGCGACCATGTTAGGGACACTATGCATCATAGCCTCTAGAACCCATTGCCTCCTCTGATTATCCTTCGATTGTGCTATCTACAGCTAAGACGGTAGGTCTTTGATATTAGAAAAGCTCCTAAAGAAGGAAGTGCCGCTGACTTGCAGTGGGGAGGGGCAGCTACCAATGTAGTGACGAATTTTATTGACCGTGAAATCAAAACTAGGGGTTAAACAGTCAGGGCATTGGGTAGCCCCGAGACTCTCCTCGGTCAAATGTTCGAGTTAACCAGAAACGCCCACGAACCAAACGCACTGACAGTGGATTTTGACGATATCCTATCCCAGCCTTGACAACCCCAATTGGCAATTCCACTGGATCTGGAGGGGCCTGGACTGGATAAAAGGAGAATACGCTATTTCTAAGAGCGCTGGCATGAAAGCAGGCATTGAATGAAGGACCGCGCTAAAAAGTGGTCCAGTAGAGATGTTTGGCGTCTGTTCACCTGTGACACCTACCAGGGTTCGACTCTCCGGGAGGTATCTTGTGCTAACTTCATTGCCATCGTCGTACAGCCTCCGTCATCAACCATTCAGCTAGTTCACGGACAGTGTTTTTTCTGCAGAAAAGAGGTCCAAGGTAGGCATCATTCTTATGCCTCCTGTTGGGAACCAGCACAAATTCTCTCATCCGCATCCCATGCACTTCTCCCGTCATGTCAGGGCTCAGCAGTCAGGCATAGCAGTCAAAGTAGTTGTACTTTAGAATCGAGTTTGCCCTCCACTGCCACTAAAGCAGCGCCCCGGGACCTCCCCGTAGACGAGATAAGCCAAAGAGCTAGGAGACAGAACATGTGCTGTTAACGTGCAGGGGAACTGCGTGGAAGTTCACTGGCATAACTCAGAGGCCATGTCACCGAATTGAAGTACATTGACAGAGCCCCAATTGTTCGCTAAGTTACAATGCTTCAACTAAGAAAGTACACATCTATTTGTGTTTTGTCTTGCCATTGTGAAATTGTACCATAGGCTATACTTGGTCCCACTCTATCAGCGATTAATTTCAAAACCGCTTGTGACGCGCCAACCTCTTCAAAAACCGCCTTTTAGCAAAAAAAAGTGGCCAAACCCCATCGGCAAACTACTGAAAAGCTTTGAGTAGCATGCTAGTGTCAGTAACTAATATATTCGTCATATCATTAATACGGTACAACTTTGGAGCTTCTTTAGCTCCAATTTCGGCTTGTTCCCCACTCTCGAACTATTGCAAAGCGGAAGAGATGGGTGTGGCATGCAACCTCCTGCTGGTTCAAGCATGACCCAGATGGCCACTTTACTACCCTACGCCGGAGGCACAAATTCTAGAGTTCTCCTCTCAGAACAAAGCAAGATATTAGACCAGAGCTCAGTGAGCTCAGCTGGTGAACGCCGCGATCGGCTATCATGGCGATTACTCACTGAAATTCGATCTAAGACAAACCACGGTAAGCGGACCAACAATATGAGAGATTTTGAAGGACGTGTAAAATTCCTGTCCTCCGCGAGCTCTTGCATCGAAGTAATTCACCCATCAGTGCAGACAGCTAGTGGTATCATTTGGCAATGTGCTCGTCCGGAAAGCACTTAGAAAAGGTTGGTTGATAATCTGCGAGAGGAAACGAGTCATTCATATGGAAAATCCCGTGCCAGAAGTTTATTCACGATGAAATCAGTCAGCGTTTGTGGTATTGTGAGTTTTCCAGCGACCATAGGACCAGCTTAAAAGAAGTTTGATGCCCTGATTTTCATGTCAGAGCTTGCGCTGCTATGGTCTTCACAAGGGAAGGGACAGGCTTGACAGATCAGACGATGCAAGCCACCGCCGACGGAATACTGCTCCATGCTGCCCGAAAATGCGTTGTAGAGGTTAAGATATCATCCAGTGACCAAACTGGTCTCATGAGAAGTGGAGGCGAGAATTGGAATCTAAGCTGATCGCATGACCAACCACAAGCAGCACAAATGGATTGAACTTCAGAAAAGCGATGCGGCGACCGGGATGCAATAATCAGTAAGGCAGCCGATGATTGTCAAGTTTTAAGCAAACGTATCACCCCAACTTAAAAAAAATGAAGCTCGACGCATGGGAAACATAAGCCAAGTTTGTGATCGTAAACAACGAGGATGGAAAGGCAGTGTCACCAAGATCAAGACGAGAGTGGAAAAAGAAATGCCAGAATTGGCTTTCAAGCCGACTCCAATGTGATGCGCATGGAAAGCGTTGGAAGCGGTAGTGGTACTAAAACTGTCCTGCATGGCTCACATTTACATCTAACGCCTCCGGTCACTTACCCACCCACCTGCCTTCCTGCAGAGAGGAAGATCGGACGCTCGTGGAAGAACTCGTACCTTTCATCGTCTTCAACGCCGTAACGAATCACAATATTACACAGTTATGCACGCACACGCGTACACACACATACAAGCACAGGCAAATTTGAAGTAGAAATATGACAAAATAAAAAAAGAGCCATCCAGGAACACAAACTCACGGCATCGAGCGAGCTGTTAAGTGAGTTTAAAAGCAGGGAGATAGGAGGAGGAGGAAGGGAATGGACTAGAATTCCGACTAGATAAGTAACTCGACTAAATTGTGGATTGGTCGTGGGCTGCCGCTGCTTCAGCCGCAGCAGCGAGCACCTGATGATGCATGTCAGCAGCCGAGGGGGAGAAAGCGATCACGTCTTGGTAACTTGGTGGAGGCGGCTCGTCCAGTCCACCCGACCCATCACCGCCTTCGTCCGCGACCGACAGAGGCGGTGTCGATGACGGCGGCAAAGCCGGCGGCGGTGACGGTGGTGGATTTGGCTGCAGAAGGCGTTGATTGGGGCTCCCGTCACAAGGTTCCGTGTCTGCGGGCACGATTACGGTCATGGCGACCACATCTTTGTACGCCGGTGGAAGCTCCGAGTTCAGACTAATGGTAAAGAGAGAAAGTTAGAAACAGCAAACACAAATAAAAATGTTCATTTTGGAGAAGGAAGCATGGGATGCCTTAAGAGAGAGCTTTTCACTGAGATTTGGTCTAGTGGTCACAAAGCCACGCCTTTACGGAAGAAGGAAAAGAGAATGGTGGTGTCTGTATGCACCAGGGCGTGTCGTGTAAACACTACCATCAAAACCTGGCAAGACGACTTCTTTTGCAATTTACTGCAAGAGCTGGTAGGGGAAAATGAAATTGACGATGGCGCAAAATGCACTGCTGCTGAATCACCCAGCAGCGAGACTCGCAAGGACTTTAGGTTGACTAGCACTTGAAACCAAAAAGAAAGGAAACTCCGCTGTGATTGAGAGAAACGGAGACCTAAGGTGACTACCCATGCCGCACACAACGCTTTGGCGGTGTTTGTTTTTTTTTTTTTTGTTTATGCCAGCCGTTTGAAATCGAACCCACCTCCAACACGGTGATGGAAAAACCAACACTATCGGCTCGTCAGAATCATGGGGGAGAGGCTGCATCAGATTCCGATAGGTCAGGGAACCACGTAAACACACATCTAACTGTCGCCTCTATGATAATTCATATCCTCCATGAGGGATTCCTCTGTAATTAAAGCTCAATACGCTAATTGTTTATTCAACTCGCGGTTTTGGATAAGAGGGCAATTGGAAGCCTCACCACTGCATTCTTCCAGTTGTCGTAAGGCCTCACTGTGCTTTTACCCCCGACGGTGATGTCTTCGCCAGTCTCCGGAGAAGTCCCGACCCCACACACTGATGGCAGTGAATAACGAACCCACTTTTCAAATGCATCAACTTAGATTTCAATGACTAGTGACGATTCCTAACAGGAAGAGTGTAAATAGCGTCTACCGTTCATTACTGCTTCAGTCCCGTTTCCTATACGAAAGCTATTAACAACAAAGGCGACAATATCCGTGGGCCTTTTGAAATAGTTCGTTAGGAAACTGTCTGCCATGGTAACTCTCCAGGTGGGTGAATAGAACTTGAATAGATATGGATGGGCAGCACCAAAGCGAAGACGGTTGCGTGGAAGAAAACCACACACCCACGGACCATGTTAGATTGTATCCTTTGTTAATTGATTTGGCCTTTGAATCAATGTTCCTACGGCTGTGAATAGACAGGCTTGATAGCCAGCATATTGATCACCGCCTCCCTCCTGAATTCGTTGCCTACACACGATGAAACTTTGCGTCCAGTAGGATCAAGTACCGCCTCAGTTGCATAGAAACTCGACACCTGTCACACTTGCTTACCACAAATGTGTCGCGCTAGCCGACGTGGAGGATTGACGAAGGAGAACTAATGCAACATCTCGATTATTTGTTTAACTCTCCGCCATTGTACCTCCACTGGGTGGCCTGGTCTTCAGGCCATGCTGCTAGTCCACAGCGCATACTCTGCCCAAATGCAATATTTTGGAGACTGCAAAGCTGTGCCACGAAGCTTGTCGTTTACGCAGAACATGGACAATAAACTGAAACATGAAAGCCAGGTAAGGCAATGCAAGGGACGAAAGCACGCCAACAGCTGTAATCTACCTACTCTTGCAATGGAATTCATGCTAATTCTCGTGCCATAAGTAATCACAAAATCCAAACTAGACGGACGTTGAATTTGAAGTCGATCCATACTAACCAACCGTTACCGGCCAAATGACTTCGAGTAAGCTTACCATGTGGTTCGGATGTGGGGGCTCCAGTTGATCGTCGAGGTGATCAATTCGGGACTGCGATGCTCGAATGAGATGTGGAAGCACTGCAAACACTTACGCACTGACCCTAGGCAAATGAAGCGGATGACATGACCTCAACCCAATGACCAGTTTTAATTGCCATATGGCCTACAGGATCAATGAATAAGAAGTTGCTTTATCAACAGCACGACTAATAGCACTCTGGCAAAGTGGGGAGTAAGGCCGCTCAGCCAAATCGCTTATGTAAATCAGGTAGAGAAGAGGCGACTTCGATACATGGAACCTCATACAGTGCTGAGCTAACTCACGACTTCAGCATACATCTTGTCAACGCACTTCACATCGTAATCGAACCCGGCTTAAACGAGAGGAGCAAGGCCTTTGAATGAAGTCAGAAGAGGAGCATGAATCACCATTCGCTGAAGTAATTAGCATTCCAGCTTACGATGCAGCCATTGTTGAAATTTTCCTCATTTCTTTCAGACTGGCTGTTCTACTTTGTGATCATGTAGTTGCTTCATATTGGTGCCAAGCTGATTAGTACCACTTGAATAAATGCCAACAATCCACTTCATACAGGACAGACGCAGACTTTAGCAGATAACCCACAGTAAGCTGTTTATTCGAGTGAAGAAAGCTACAATACAAAATCCGGTTCTCATGAAAAGTCTTTCAGTCATCAAACCACCCAGTGGACGGTGTGCACCACAACGTAAGATAGATGTGGGGATCAAAGTGATAGTCTTCGAAATTTTCTACGATTACTTGGAACACGTGACACAAATTGGCTTCACCGCAGCCTTCCCTGTTACTATAGGGGTCAAACACCTGCTTCATCACATGACATCAACGACTCGTTACTCCCGAAGAAAGTTGTTGACAGTGAAATAGCAATGGAGACATTGCACAGCAGCAGCAGCAGAATAAAATTATTCAAATCAATGTTGGCTAAACCTTTTAGCTGCCTGACAGACACAACTTTTCCGCAAAAAAGTACCGCCTATGTTACAGCCAATGAAAAATAGAGGCTGTTATGCCATCGCTTCACTGGGAAGCGTGGATTATCCGATGGGTTTTGAGGATGAATATCCACAAACAATGCCAGTGCTGGCGCAATCTTGCCTTCCACAAATTATTGCTCAACTAAAGGTTGGATAGAAATAAAAAAATTGTAACCTAGCATTTCAGGCACTTCCCAATGCCGAACGTAACCGGAACACTGGACGTGTAGACTGCACGAACTAGGCATTCATCGATTAAACCTCCAGTAGTGAGCTGGCCCACAGACAAGATAGCGCACTCTTGTACAATGCCGACCAAATCACAAAAAAGCCAAATCCAAAGCATGGCACTGGGAGTGGGTCAAAATAACTCACAAATGTGGGTATGGCAGGGCACTAGCAGAGCGTCGCAGGGCAGGATCGTCTGTACCATCACCGGAACCGCCCCCAATGACACCGCCACCTCTGCTACCATCACCGGAACGACGGACACGACGACGAGAACCGAAGGAAAAGAAGAAGAAGCGCACACAACAGAAAACGATTATTAGAAAAGCTGCTGTGCCGAGAGCACCGCCCAGAATGGCGTAAAACTTGCTAGAGTTTGCGGAGGCCGCAGCGGCAGCGCTCCGGGACTCTGCTAGATCGGAGCAAGGCAATAGCGGTTCCCCCTTGTGGCTGTGGCTATAGATTCCGGAGAAGGGCGGAAAGCATGTGTGACAATCCACTTGCTCTTCATATTCTGTAAAGAAAATCGGATTACAATGACACTTATTCACACGATGAGCAACGAACTCAGTTAAATAGTTCCAAATCTTCATTTTAAGATAGAACAAGCTAATAAAATTATGAAAGCATGATTACCAGAAATGAAAACGTTACTCTCATTGCGCTTCCATAACTCATTTGGCTCAAGTCAGGTGGCCAAAGTTACGTGACAAAGAAAACCAAATGGTGACAGATAAGGACTAACCCTAGGTTTAAATAGGAGTCCTAATTCAAACACGATTACAGCAGCGACTTTTAAGCCTGAATCCCGCAAATGTATCGAATGAACGGTCCATAACTATGGGAAGAGTCCGACAAATAACTAACCATTTGCCCTATTTCGGTAAGGAAAAAATCATTCGGTAACTTTATAAAGACCACGTGTAGGGATGGACACGGCTTATGGGATCCTGTGAGGAAGTGAAAAAGGCTAATGCTGAACTCACTAATCTCTTAGAGCCAAAAGAAGAGCAGATTATCACAGTGTTATAACCTTGAAAGCATCGTTTGGAGTTTGGAAACCATGACGATTAATGACAGAAGTTCTTATGAAACAAGCCTGGCCTGAAAAAACACAAGAGACGATTCTAGTGAAAGTTTTCAGCCTGAAAAATATGCACTCCTGTACTACTTCACCCTCTTGTGCTGTGATGCAGACTCCAAAAAAGCGTACACAGGCGTACAGAGATATGCAGGTATGCGAGCAGTTAGTAAGAAAAGTTGACTACTGAGCTCACGTGCATGAAATTAGAATAAATTATTGTCGAACACAACTGACGTATGCATTCATCCAAATACGGTCGGAGGTGTGCCTCACGGTAACACATTCGTTCGTTTTGCGACCACTAATTCAAACGCTAAATCGGATAAATCGCTAATCAGCTGATCAACTCGGTCATCTACACAGTCTACGGATTACTGACCTTTGCAGGTTTTTTGGAAGAATCTGTCAATGAGGCTTTTGAGGGTGTGACAGCGACATTGCCGACGGCGCTGCTGCATGGGTCTGATGAGTTGGAGAGTCCCGCTGCTAGCCTCCTCTGGCCAATGAAGTGCAGTTATTGGGGGTTTGGTGGAATTAAAACAATACTCCTTCAAAACAACCTCCTTAGGTGGATGATCAAGGCCCTTCGAGGACCTTTGAAGACGATTTTGAATGCCTGGTTCACAAGGTTCCACAGTGCACGGTTCCCAGGAGCGCCACGTACACCACGATGGTGGCCAAAATCCAGCCATCTAGTTACCGAATATGGGCGTTAGCAAAAAAAGAATAGGTAAACACAACCTTAACTAAAACGCAGTTAGTTACAACTATTCAACAGTTGTATGGATTAACAAAAGAGTCTCTGGGATAGCAAGTAATGAAAGAGTCAGATCCGCTGAGAGTTCCAATGAATAACGGGTGGTTAAGTAGAAATAAAAAAGAACAGCAACCAATAAACATTATGATTCCCAGCATAACAGCCAAAAACTCAAAGTCCCAAGTACCTTTTGAAGGAAGAATCAATGCGAGAACGTTGGAAATTCCCAAGTGCACTTAAGCCTCTCACAACGCCTTACGATAAACAAATAAGCCGCAAGGAGAATGAAGCAGAAAAATAATGCAAAAACTAAATGTTTAAATTAACGTTTATTTAAAAAATATTTAGGCTCCTGTTTAATTTAAATATTGCAAACTATAGCATTAGTTTCAAGTAAGATGTTATCTATACTATCGAGAATGAAATAATGTATAGCTATGTCAAACAAATTACGCCCCTCATTAGGATTAAACATAATTTATTTTATTTTAAATGTGCAAATCTACTCCCATAATGTTTACACGTTTACCTATATTCGCCATGCTGCACAAGTAACCGCCTCTGCCTTTGTCGAAAAGCGAATTTTCCTTTTAGTGATATAACTGTGTCAATCGAGCTCAATTAGCAATCACGCGTTTGGGAAATCACTGTGATTAGAATCGACAGAAACAAAATGTGCACTGCGTTGCAACCTTGTAGCGGCTGCTTCAAGGATGACCTCGAGGCTGAATTCGCACACATTGTTGCTCCACTGGTTCTGATTGCTCTCGTATTTCATATATCCATTGACGTTTAGCGGCAATACTCCACCTAAGCAACATATCTGTGTCGAACGTGTTTCCTATGTTTAAATCGACTGGTGCCGAAACACTGGATGTAAATGAATTGTTGTCGAGGGTAATTTTTCATAAAATGGACTTTCGTAGAGCCAGTATAACAACAATCTCCTGGCCCGAAAAGTCAGAGAGGGCGCTAGAGACCTTCTTTTAGAAAGCAAAAACAACGAACTTCTAGATAATGACGATCTTGCCGTATGCATTGATTATTTCTACGATGTCTTTTACAGAATTTGTGGAACATCTTAGAGAAATACAAAAACCCTGCCGCTGATCATGGAAAAAATTATATTACCTACCCAAACTTTATGAAAGCGAAGGACGAGGTTTGCTCCAAAGCAAAGTACGTCGATCCGTCGTTTTTTTGTAGTTTTAGGTTGCACTAGCATCTTCCATGCTGATACTTCTTTTGGCATAAGTCTGGTAATAATATTGTTTGCATTTTATCGATTAATCTGCAAATCTTACCGTAATGCTATCTTCCAGGCGCTTCTTTACAGCAACCACCTTTGCAAAGCTTTGCCACGGTGACCGTTTTTCCCGTGTAAACATCCTCAACTTCTTCAATTACGTGATGAAGACGGTGTGGTTACAGCAGACTCGTATCGGCATCTCCTTTTACGACGAGAGTGGTGAGGGCTATCTGCGCGAATCGGACCTCGAAAACTACATTACAGAGCTCATCCCCTCTCTCTGTAAGGTGGGCGACACGCAGATTTGCCATTACTTGAACGACGCGACAATGCTCTGTGAAGGGTTGGTACTCTAATGGCAGGTTTTTGCTCGGCCAATCAACATGTGTTTGGGATTTGTTCCAGTGTTTTCATTGATTGCGATTTCTGGTCTTGAGTGATAGGACTGGCTTATGGAATGGGATTATCGTTTGGTAGTCCCGTACCTCCCCATAAAGGAATATCAGTGAAGGAGATTGGTCCTACCTTCCTGGTTCCTGTCTCGCAGTTGTGCTCTTAGCATTAAGCTGTACAACTTTATGACTTTTTTTTTGAATGCTCACCCGCTGGATTTCGATAATGAACTGAAGCGACGACAACACTATCTGTACTCTGTTACTTATTTGCAAATGAATTTTGGTCATTGCACCGTCTGTAGGGTTGAAATACCTCTCCCAACTCTCCAATCGATTTACTCACCCTTTCTGCCCTTATCAGGTGTCTAAAGTGGACGAGGCCTTTAAGCCCTTCTATGTGTGCACCGCCACGCGGAAGTTCTTCTTCTTTCTCGATCCAATGCGTGCGGGCCGTGTGCGCATCTGTGATATCCTGGCTTGCGGCTTCCTCGATTCCATCCTTGAGCTGAGAGAGGCTAGCACATCGCAGGAGCGACTAGAGGTCAATTGGTTTTCCCTCGAGTCAGCGCGAAGAGTGTATACCAGCTACCTGGGGCTCGACACAGACCAGAATGGAATGCTCTCGCGGCAAGAACTCGCTGGGTGGGTCAGTGTCTTGATGGTGGAAGGAGTTGTTGGTGTGTATAATGTCTGTGTAGCACGTGACTGCCTCGTCTTATGTATTCGATGGCAATGTATATCCACTAGTCGAACTTCATTGACGAAATCGTGCCAAGTGGCATCTGAGCGCCACCTCACGCAGCTGCACCTGGTTGGCGTGTTTATGTCCTCACAATTGGTGCACAAGCCTCGAACCTTCATAAATTTCGTTAGTCATTACTGCGAGGTGACTTTAAGAGTACTTGCATTTGCTTCTGGTCATCATTTATCCCGACCAGTGAGTGTAAATTTCAGACAGGATGGTGGAGTGGTTTCTTACAGGAATGGGTGATTGCATAGTTGATGCCTCTCACAGATACAACAACAGTTCCCTGACTGACGTTTTTCTGGACCGAGTCTTCCAGGAGTGTCTCACCTACGAAGGGGAGATGGACTACAAGACTTACTTGGACTTTGTTTTGGCGCTGGAGAATCGAGCTGAGCCGCAGTCTATCGCCTTCCTCTTTCGCATCATTGATCTCAGCGGCCGAGGGCGATTGTGCTGCCAGACCCTCGAGTACTACTTCACCGCGGTCCAGGCGCGCCTTGGCGATGGACCCGACGTGCCGCGGTTTTGCGATGTTTTGAGCGAGATATTTGACATGGTGCGACCGAAAAACCCAGATTTCATTACTTTGGATGATTTGCTCAAGTCGTAAGTCGCTGTCATTGCTTAAATCTGCTTGGGGGTTCATTGTCCCCTATCGCTATCACTTAAATCCCCTCTCTGTAGCACATGACATCTGCTGAGCCAAATCCCTTGACGCTTCAGTGCTAGCTGATTTAGTCTGACATACTGACAGCTGCTTGGTCACATGCGAACACCAAATACCACTTTAAGCGATCTTGATAATCGCACACTGGCTGTTCCATTTACCGACCTCGCCTGGGCTCTAAGTGCTTTCTTCCTCTTCCTCTTTCGTGTTTAAGAGGCAAAGGCGACACTGTCTTGAGCATTCTCTTCGACATACAGGCCTTTCTGGTGTATGAGAACCGCGAGGCTCTGGCCGTCGGAATGGGAATGGAAGCCATCATCTAGTCCTTGTCTCCTCCCGCCTCCTACATCATCCGCACCGCACCTCTCTTTCCATTTTCCACCGTGACGTCACATCTAGTTGTACGAATTGGACGATACGGAACAAAAAATGGCTACCGAGTTCATATGACTTATTATAAAGGCAACTTGGGGATACATGCTGAGTTTCCGCGATTCCACCCGGTTTCATTGCAGATGTCGTTGCCTGGCCCATTCTTTCGTCTGTTAGCTAGTTTTGGCAGGCTGCAAAATCTCATTCCAGCTGCGCGGAAGTGGTAATCGAGAAGGGAAATACGTATACAGATAGTGTACAAAAAAGTCGACACCTCAAGAGTTCTGCTCCTCTTTAGGGGATTCGGGATCCCCAAGGTTGAATTTACTTTCCAGCAGCATGGTCGCATCACGCAATGTAGCACTTTCGACCACTTCGATTCGAATGGGTTTGAAGTGTTTTAGGGACCCGTCGGGTGGCTTTGTCGTGGGTGGTTTTGGAGGTTCTGACAGTTTTTCACGAAAGCGGTCTGAATCCGAATTCAGAGCCTGAATGCAACGTTGCACGATGGCCGATTGTTTCTTGCGCATCTGCTTCTTGTTGGCCTTCGTTGAGTTTGATCGCCGCCGATTGTGGTTTGGATGTCCCATTCAGCTAAAATGAACAGAAACGTTCTGCAGAGATAAAGGCAGCGGTGCCCCCCACACCACCGGTTAATCGACATTTGTGAACTAAAATTGGCCATGCAATGTGCGACTACATGCGTACAACACCCAAAGACTGCCCTAAAGACAAAAGGAAGGAACACTACGTCGGAACAAATGTATTTAAAAAAGAAGACCTGAGGATTACTGATGGGAACCAGTGCCCATACTACCTGGAGAAATTAAAAGGACCGGACAGGTCACCGCCGAACAAAACATGGCTGAACGAGCAACAAACGTATTGCATCGCGACGCCCTCGGTAAACGTCCCGCGCCAGCTACCACAACGCAACCAATAGCAAAAGAAAGCACCCACGAAGTAGCCGTACCCGTCACCGATTTCTATTCAACTGAGGCAATCCTGGATCGAAACTCCACCGAGCCCTCTTGACTTCAACCAAGTCTGGAGTTGCGTCAGGTATTTAAGTTCGGTTCACATGGATCGTACACTCCTCTTAATAAAGTGCAGAAGGGGTAAAATTTGCGAGAACATAAATTAAATTCAACCAGCTGAATTGCCAAGAGAATGCTAAAAATCCTTAGGAGGGTACGAACACAAATCCTAGGTGACCCCGATTTCTTCGACGGAACCCTCTACTTCTACCAGCTCCGCGGTCCATAATCACCGAACGAACGACGGTTCTTGGCATTGCTAAAAGCAGGAAACGCCGTACAAGACAAGGCAGAATGGGGGGCCTTCTTAAAGCCGAGTTATCAACATACATATCAAAATTTGTCAGCAAAGAGGCATGTTTAGCAAGAAATGCAGTTTGTTGAGGTCTTGACGTGGGGAAATGTCTGCAACAAACAAGGTTCCAAAGTCTATGAGAACTCAATAACATTTTTAGATTCCTCCAGTCCAAATACATTTCCTGTTGGTCGATCCATCGTAGCTACCGATAAAACGGCTCAAAACTCCCCAGAAAACGTGGTTGGCCGCAGCACTTGCACAAAACATACAGTTTCCGCAAGCATAACCAAAGCCACTGACACGACGCGAGGATAAATCAACACGACCCGACCGCCATGATCAAACACACCTCGTAAGCCAAATAAAGAGTTAAACAAACCATTAACGCATTATGTAACATGAATAACAATTGAACATCTGCCTTTGTTGCTAAAGTCGCTTTACCTGGTGGGCCGCGATGACTGTGCTACAATAGGAAAATGGTATGACAAACTGTCAAGTAATGACGTGCCAATGTTCTCACGAATCTCTCTCATGCAAAATAATGCAAGTGTATAAGCTTTAAATTTTAGCTTTATCAGCACAATCTAACGTAAGAAAGAAAGGATTTGATTGCTGCAGATTTATCCTTTGATGCACAGTTGAAACGAAGTAGTGTGGAACTATCAGATATTTTGTGACTTTAGCATATTGTTTGTTTGGGCTGTTGGTCGGTCGGAGATGTTAGTGGCGGCCACCTTGAAGCTAGCTGCGTAGGCTGGCCTGCCGACCATGCCAGCAGTTACCATACTTTCCGTCTAGAATACACATATTCTGCCCTACACCTGGCCTTCTCTCCTTCTTTTAGGGATGCTCCGGGCGCTACAGTGACAAAGCATGTAGCAAGGACATCTCACCCTTTTGGCTGTATCTATCGACTTTCAGTCAGAACACTCTATGAGTTAAAAAACCACCCGTTAAACCAAAATAATCTAGTACTAAGATTACTTCTTACAGTGTCGTTGCTTTCCGTCTGCAATGCTGATTTTACTCGTTTATACTGGCAATGTGAATGTAGCGTTTTGTTTGTTTTGCGAGGCCGCTAATACAAGCCTTTAAGAGGCGCCTGTTAACAACGCCACTACTAATTTACAAGCATTAGCATTTGGTTGCTTTACAGAAGCCGCATATTCGTTTGCTATCTACCTCTTTATAATTTTGATTTAAGAATAGTGGAGATGGGTGTTGAACCAATTCGCTGCTAAGCGAAAAACGTCACAAGTGTATTGCTACTCATTATCCCTTTCAGTAGGCACCATCCCACCGTGAGGATAGACGCTCTCCTCATTGCCCTCGTTCAGCTCTGTAATGTAGGCAGCCAGTAAGTCTTCCATTGCTTCCTCAATCGCTGCATCTTTGGATGAAAGTAATGTTATAACGTGTAAAAGTATCAGCAAAAGGCAAAGCTAGCAACTAAGATGAAGTTGGTGTGGTGGTTACCTGCATTTGAATTGCTTGTTTGTCCTCCAGTTTGAGCCGTAGAAAAAGAAAGCAAATAACTTTATAGAAGAAGGCAGCTTAAGCCGCACAATAGTTCTGCTGCGTTGACTTGAAGGTGCCAATGAAAGCGTATTTTTGACTAAAAATTGCTTTGACGAATGAGGGCTCAAGAGAAGCAACTTGGAGACAAGGTTACTATTCAAAAAACGGTTCTCATCACTTATCTTCTTCTTGTTTTTGGAGGTTTGACGACGTGCAATGTCTCGTGATTGTCCTTTGAGCCTTGATTCCTCACATTTCTTTTTGCTAAAAACGGTTTAGTTAAGTGCACCACCGTGTAATGGTTGCGCATTTTCTCTGTTCTGTATTTTTGGAGTGAAATGGCAACATTAATGTCGCGCATGTTGAGGTTAAACTCCCAACAAGCATGACTGCACTCGCTTAAGCTTTGAATGGTGCATGCTATGACCGCTGAGAAGTATCCTTTCATGCACTCAGTAGATGGCAATCGAAGCTGTGAAGATAATCCGACGGAATGGCCTCATGAGCCGTGCACGCAACTGCTAGCCTGGGCATTCAGTCACGTCTACAGCCTTCCAAATGCATGATGAGGTCTAAGTGCTGTTATCCTGCTAACATAAGGATGTGGTTTAAGCATCGGCACGAACATTGGAGCGCGAGCAGGCCAAACTGTGCCAAATTTGGTCGTAAAAAGTCGCAAATTCATCCCGTCGTTTGAAAATGCAAACTAACAGCAACGCTGTAGGTGGCTGATCGCTTACCATTCTAAGACTTACGCAATTGGTGGCTAGTTTCTGCATTTTGATCCAGTAAGCTGTGAATCTCCTCCCCTAAAAAGTCATCATAAAGCAAGAGAGCTCAAAATGCACAATTAAGGAGCAAGTGGTTTGATTTATTCATTGCTTCTAAAAACTTTGACGACAAAATATGTTCCAATGAACATAAACCTTTGTGATTAGACTCCAAGCTTTGCTATTCGCATCAATGAAACTCACTAATCGCTTCCAAGCGCTCTAGTAGCTCTTTCCTCCTATGGTCGACAACTACAAGATGTAAATTAAAAGTTATTTTCTCTCAATACGAAGTCGTTTATGCGGGAACAATCGAGATTGATGTGAATTACGGACTCCTTAAATCGCACACTTAGAGACACTTCCTCGAGAGAGGTAAATCTCTTAAACACTGCTTTCGTTGCATTATAAGCTGATTCATCTTGTTCTTTCATTAGGCAATGCGCCGGATACAGGGTTTTGCTAATTAGAGGTTTGAAGCCTTGCTCTATACCTGTTGAAGATTGCAATAAGTCTTTTACGTGTTCAAACAATAGTTGTGTTTAAACGAAGCTGGAAACTTCTGAGTCAAATGGAATTAGTATCATAGTTTAAACCACTATGATCTTCTCTTAACGAGCTGGCGTAACCACGTTTGGTTCCAGCAACCGATCACTCGCTTTAAACACCAGAGCGTCGTAGTCCAAGCAAATCCATTCTCTTTTGAAGATGAAGTTGCTACTCACCCTTCGTTTCCTCATTTTCTTCTTGCTTGTAGCCGACGAAGTATGACCACTTGTCTTCACCTTCATTGCAACGAATGCACTTAGTTGCTGCGCGCGAATCCCGGTAAGCAAATATAACATCTGGATTGTGGAATTATCGCGTGATCTGTGACCATAGCAACCAGTCGTTAATGTATTTGCTAAACTTTATGACTTATTTTGAAGGTTGAAGACATTGTCATGGCTTGTAATAGTGCATTGCGCCTTAAAATTTTACACTAAAAATGTGTATGGGGGTAAAATTAAGATGCAAACAAATATTCTCCTAATTTAAAACCGTAAATTTATAGAACATTCGTTCAGAAATATTCGTGATCCGCATGTTTTCAATGACTTATTTATGTTAATTTTACTCCTTACTACCTTCTTTAAAATCCTAGGTTGGAAAATTGGGGAAAAATTTGTAGATGTGACTGATTTTCCTTACTTTACGACAATTTTACAGACAATCTTTAGATTTATAATTACGTTTTTTTGCAATAAATAAACTGGTGCCACGATAACCGAATATTGGGATTTCTTTTTGTAAGGGAAGGTGCATCAAGGCGCACGATGAAACATGCGACAGCTTACACACAATGTAGCGTCCTTCCAATGGATTGCAAATTACATCAACAACAGACCTCCAAAAGAAAACAAGACTTCCAGCAATCCACAGGAGCAGAGCGGCGTCAGCCACCACAATAGCTGTCGCCATTAGGCCCTGCAATGCACCCAGGTCATCATAAGGTGGATACATGTCTGTAAATTTGGGATCTAAGGCAGAAGCAGCATTCCTCCCTCCTGACAGCAACGACGGCGGTACGTATTTGTGCGAGGGCTCCTTTGTGTCCTTTAGGAACTTCAAGAGGGCTTCCATTGAGGCGACATTGTAGTCATTGTAGACCTGCAGACGCCAGAGGTAGAGAGCGCAATTGAGATCCGGTGATTGTGCTGTCATGATGACACTTTGTCACTGCCCCTCTAGTACAAATGTGGGGAAATCAATGAAGAAATATGGATCCCATCAGGTGATGTGGGATGGCGGAGCACGTGAACGCGTTCGGAAGCAGCAAATGGCATCGTGCCAGCCACGAACAGTACCTAACTAAGTGAGCTTATACTGGACTACAGTTTCCGTAATGAAGGAGCCTAATCTAAGCTTTGTTTTCAACAATTCCGAAGTGGAAAATCTAAGCAGGCCGTGAAACAGCTAATTCTCATATTAGGTGGGACTTTTGTGTCAGATAGTCAGGAATTTGTTCATCAAGGTTACATAGAAAGCCAATTTTCCCTTACAAATATCAATGTAAAAACAACCCCAACTTCATGGAACCAAATTTAGGCCAGCCATAAATACGCAAATATGATGCAAACTTACCTATTTTTCCGAGGCAAGAGGTGTGCAATGAGATAAATTAAGTTTATCATTTATGCGTAGGACCGAAGTATTACGACCTGGCAGGTGTTTTAAGCTTAGCTTCAACCAGTTTCCACTTTCAGGCCCACGAAGACCGAGCTCCATTTTTCACACCAGGTACAGACTACATTACCACCAATGGTCCCTCGTCCTTTTCCTGGATAACTGCGTAGCGGCCTCATCCCTAACGTATTTAGTCGCCTTTTTCACTGTGCTGTGTGCTGTCTCTCCTCGGTCTCTCTTTTTCTAAAATTGGGTAGTCAGTCCCTACCCCATCGCTGTCATCCCACGGCAAGGCATCTAAAACTGATATAAATCTCCATTGAAATTAGTGATCCGATGTTTTGATTTCTATTCCACTCACGACAAGGCAATGGAAACAGTATGGAAGGCAACAACAACTAGGCTGAACTTTTTTAAAGACGGCTTGATCTCATCCCAGTGATTGAAATCTAATTGGTTAGCATCCAGCCAATCATGGCTGCCCAATTATTGGGCACCTCCGATTCGCTGGTGTTTACATCATTACGGATGAAAATGTTTTATTCTATTTCTTTCACCTTATTTAAATCAAATTACCAAAAAGGTAGAGGGCAAAAAACCAGTCGAAAAACGCTAGGTCTGCTTGTTTACATGTAAGCAGATGCCAGGTTTACATTCATAATCCATCGTGCCATCTCTGATATCTTTTAAGTGCTGATGTGTTGTGTTTCTGCCCCATTTCTGAACCAAGAAGGCATGGGGCTGCTTTTTGTTTCCTGGGAATAATGCATAGTGCTGCAACGTTTACATGTTTCGTGAGTTGCGATTTCGTTTCTGAGGTCAGTAGCGTAGATGGGACAAATTCTGTTCTTCACTGTTTATATCTCATGCATCTTAACTTATAATGGTGACTACTTTAGTTGGGAAGAGTAGGCATCCAAAGAGTGGAAGATTTGCCAGCTTCCATGCTCCTCCCTTATTAGGTGCATAAATATTTGGCTTCAATAGCTCCCCTGGCTCTTTTTCGCCTTTCTTCTCCATTCCACGAGGGTAAAAGTTGATTTCAGCGTCTTTTTGAAGTCGTAGACATGGTCAACTGCGTCTCTGCTGTGCTCCCCATTCATTTCACCGACGCAACTGCCTCCGAGTTCTGGGAATTTTGCTCATAAAGGCCCACCAGAGAGAGAGAACCATTCCTCCATGCACATTACAAGAGACGATGGAGATTACTTTTGTCAAACTGTAGCTGCCAACTAGTGCACTGCAGACATTCACATATTTTGGATCCAATAAAAGAGCAACTGGTGTTGCTGCTGTTGTTGTTCTTGTTGATAGCTTTATTGTTCTCACTTTTACCTCTTGTAGAGAAAAATCGCAATAGACGAGCCTTCCTTGTTTTTCTATTAGTTGAAAAAGCTTAACAAACTTATTTTTATGCTAAGCTTCTCTTTGGACGTTTCCTGAGTAGTGGTTTTGCCCCAAAGATGGCCTGATTTGCACGGTCAGTGGTGATGCAGCCTGTCCCCATGGCAAGGCAGGCGGCGCCCATGTTTTCCTACCCATAGCCCCTTAAACCCCAACTTGGCATTTATCCAGCCAGGTTGATATGAAGGATATGCGAGGCACTATGTGGACTTGTTTACTTTCCGTGGTTTATGAGCCTTTCCGCTCTGTCTTCCAAAATGCTGTTCGGAAGCTAACTTCCATTCACCAATGGCTTACCTTTGTGCTCAGAATCTCGCATTCTAGAAACCTAAGCGTGTTTTCTTTTCCCAACCCAGCCGATCAAACTGGAAGACGACATTTTTATGCCAATTTGTTACGTTTCGTCACCACTTATCAGGCGTCGCTGAAACTGTAGCCAGACTTCTGGACCCTTCCCACTACATCCATGCCATTAGACTACGTGGCATTCTCGTCCAGACTTTACACTTGGGCGTTCAAAGCAAACCTCAAGCATTCGAATCACCGTCTTCAGTCAGGGTACCCGCAGCTACCGGATCCTTATGTTACTTCTTCCTGATGCTCCTCCAAAGCCAGTTTCGATCCCTCAATTAAGTATCTTCCACCCTGAAACCTCTTTTTAAACTTCGCATTACAGGAAACTAAGTGTATTGCTTTTCCCGTCCAGGCAGACCAAAAAGGCAAATCACTTTTGAAAATCTGACACCTTTTTTACTTTAATCAGATCCCACTGAACAGGCAAGCAGATTTTTGGGTCTTCCCCACTGGCAGAGTGCCATCCCAATGCTAGTCGCTGTCGTCCACATTGTTCACCCGAGCACTCAAAGCATTCTGGACGCATCGTATCATTATAATCATCTTAGAACTGTCAAACCCATCCTCATTTAGTGGAAATCACATTCTGTGGTTAGAGTACGTGCACACTTCAAAGCAACGCAGCCGTCAGGCAGGCAGCCGGTAGCGGTTGGGGGACGAGTGTCCTCATCCTCTTGTCTGAGGTTTCGTCAGCCTAATCACAATCTGATGTGTACGTCACCAGCTTGTGCTTGTACGCACGAGTCAGCCTCTTGACTTTTAGAGCCCATTCACACTACTCACCCCACATCCAGGCCTCATGTCGTGCTCCACTCAAGTGCACGAAGGCACAAGCGCTGACAATGGGAAAGGAGGGATGGAATGACGCAGTCCTCATCATATCCGAGGGAGGTGAACAGTCTGCAATGTACGAACTGCGTAGTAGTCGATGCCGCGATGACGATAACATCGATGAGTGAGTGAATGAATGAATGAATGAATGAGTGAATAAACAAACGAAGGAATATATGAACGCACGAACGAAAGAACGCATAAAGGGATGAAATGAGTGAGTGAGTGAGTGAGTGAGTGAGTGAGTGAGTGAGTGAGTGAGTGAGTGAGTGAGTGAGTGAGTGAGTGAGTGAGTGAGTGAGTGAGTGAGTGAGTGAGTGAGTGAGTGAGTGAGTGAGTGAGTGAGTGAGTGAGTGAGTGAGTGAGTGAGTGAGTGAGTGAGTGAGTGAGTGAGTGAGTGAGTGAGTAAGTGAGTGAGTGAGTGAGTGAGTGAGTGAGTGAGTGAGTGAGTGAGTGAGTGAGTGAGTGAGTGAGTGAGTGAGTGAGTGAGTGAGTGAGTGAGTGAGTGAGTGAGTGAGTGAGTGAGTGAGTGAGTGAGTGAGTGAGTGAGTGAGTGAGTGAGTGAGTGAGTGAGTGAGTGAGTGAGTGAGTGAGTGAGTGAGTGAGTGAGTGAGTGAGTGAGTGAGTGAGTGAGTGAGTGAGTGAGTGAGTGAGTGAGTGAGTGAGTGAGTGAGTGAGTGAGTGAGTGAGTGAGTGAGTGAGTGAGTGAGTGAGTGAGTGAGTGAGTGAGTGAGTGAGTGAGTGAGTGAGTGAGTGAGTGAGTGAGTGAGTGAGTGAGTGAGTGAGTGAGTGAGTGAGTGAGTGAGTGAGTGAGTGAGTGAGTGAGTGAGTGAGTGAGTGAGTGAGTGAGTGAGTGAGTGAGTGAGTGAGTGAGTGAGTGAGTGAGTGAGTGAGTGAGTGAGTGAGTGAGTGAGTGAGTGAGTGAGTGAGTGAGTGAGTGAGTGAGTGAGTGAGTGAGTGAGTGAGTGAGTGAGTGAGTGAGTGAGTGAGTGAGTGAGTGAGTGAGTGAGTGAGTGAGTGAGTGAGTGAGTGAGTGAGTGAGTGAGTGAGTGAGTGAGTGAGTGAGTGAGTGAGTGAGTGAGTGAGTGAGTGAGTGAGTGAGTGAGTGAGTGAGTGAGTGAGTGAGTGAGTGAGTGAGTGAGTGAGTGAGTGAGTGAGTGAGTGAGTGAGTGAGTGAGTGAGTGAGTGAGTGAGTGAGTGAGTGAGTGAGTGAGTGAGTGAGTGAGTGAGTGAGTGAGTGAGTGAGTGAGTGAGTGAGTGAGTGAGTGAGTGAGTGAGTGAGTGAGTGAGTGAGTGAGTGAGTGAGTGAGTGAGTGAGTGAGTGAGTGAGTGAGTGAGTGAGTGAGTGAGTGAGTGAGTGAGTGAGTGAGTGAGTGAGTGAGTGAGTGATGTATCGTTAAGGCGTCCGGGGAGTTGACCTCCTTTGCCTTCCATTTTTGTCAGTAAATAACAATGCTTTCTCTTCACATTGATTTCTCCAACGTGTCAAACTTTTACACCGGTTGTCGCTCCCCGTCTGGTCACCCGACAAATTACCCATCGAACCCTAGCACATAGGGCTGACTTTGACAGGTAACTGATTAGTCATCTGTGTCAGACGCAGTGGGGAGCATTTTGAAAAGGGTTTTTCCAAGCCACTTGCCAAACTTAGGTTGTAATACTTCACATTTTAAAAATAAACTACCAATAACAATCCAATCGTAGTAGAGGTAAGTGAAGAAATGAATCCAGGTGACAACTGTGGTGCGAGGAGGCAGAAAGATGATACGGTTATGTGCTTCACACCAAGGCAGAACAGCAGGGGATGTGGACTGTGGAAGAATAATTGCAAGGCTGTTCAGCATAGCCGATCTCAATCGTCGATTGGGGGAGGAAGAGTGTCGGCTGAAGGCGACTAGGAAAGCCCGGGTCCAACGTGTAAATTGTCGGACTACGAATCATCCCATCTCATCTCACAAGTGGTTGTGATTCTGTTAAAGTCTGCTCAAGTATTCAAAACGGAAAAATGCAGGTTTTTGGAACATCAGAAGAGATCGCCTTCGGCGAGCAACAGGAAGCGACCAAGTGATGTTTCGATTAATTAAGCTGAGACCAAATTTCTGAGCACATTCACTCCAACACATCAGAAGGATCCGATCATCTGACCTTTTCCACCTGACTGGTCGATTCCTTGCATGGAAGGCGGAACCAAATGCCGCAAAAGCTGTCCAAAATGGGTTTGGGGTCTATGCTGCTATAAGGAAGGCAAGTGGAGAAAATGTACCATCTGCTTGCCTAAACCAACCATTCCTTCCACGAACTTTTGCAGAAAAGTTACGTTTTACGGAAGTTGAGGACCAATTTGATCAACGAAAACATGACTGAGATAAATAGCAGACAGAGAAAGAAGGGGAAGGGCGGATGCGAATATTAAACTCGACATTAGTCATGGAAACAAAAAGCAATCACCGAGGCCATATTTATCATCACTAACTTCAGTTGATTAAGGGAGGTGTCAAAATGAATAGGAAGTTTGCGGTCTACGATTTCAAAGGCGATTTGAAGGCCGCTTTGTGCAATATGTAAGCATCAAAATACAAACGGGAAGCCTGTCTTGAGGGTTCACGGCGAAGGGCCACAACTTGGGTTGGCTCTTCCCTTAACTGTACATGAGTATCAGGCAGGGCGATTGGAAACAGACTGCGAGTCAGCGCGAAGAGGCCACGATTCGCGGTGTGGTAGGGGATTAAGAAGGCCAGAAAGCGAAGACGCCCCACAGTGCCACAAAATTGAAGGCAGAATTGGCCATGGACGGAAATGCTATGCTCATGGAGAAGGAAAAGTATTCGCGTACTCTGCATCATCCTCAGAGGCCTTTCTCGGTCGGGCAAGCCGCATCACTACTTCCACGTCACCGGTAGCTGCAGTGGCATCGCTTCATTTGTCCGACGAACAGGAAGACGTCGGAGGGCTTTCTCCGCAAACGGGAGAGGTGGCACTTGTCGAGAAGTAAACTGATGCAGCGCTGGTCACTTCTGAGTGAATATTGTGTTCTGACGCGGCCTGACCTCACGAAATGGATGATGGCCATCTCACACATACTTCGAGTGTGTCTCGTCACAGCGCCTCCTACACACCCCCCGGCGAGCCTCTTCTCTCCCTCGCCTTTCATCCCCACTTCTTCTCCGTGCACGTTGCATCCATCATTGGTCATTGAGCATGGTGGATGCGGAGTGATTGTGCGGCCTGAATCAGTCTGTTAGGTTGTTGATGGCCCTCCGAAGGCAGGAGTGCTGCCTCACTCTCAAAAGGCGCAGCGTCCGTCCCTCTCCCTCATTTGGTCGTCGCTTGCAGAAGTGCAATCGCCTACATGGACCACAAGTGAATGAGGCAAGGGGCCACAATGGCTGTGTGCTGGACAACGTGCAATCGGCAAGAACTTGTTCGCGTCGTGTTAGTGCGAATTCGTTTCTGCACTGACTGCTTCTCCACTGTCATCGGGGCTGTTTGAAGAGGTTGTCATGCCTCACCGATTCCTCTGACCACTTAATCGTAAGGCCACTCTACCTCCCAACCTCGAGCTTGTGTGACATGGTGGCACACGTGGTCCCTGTCTGCCACAAACACACCACCCAAGTCTACCTTGGTGGAATGGGTGCCAAACGCCCCTCATCTGCACATGGCAGAATGGGCACAATCTGCTACCCACTTGTTAATGCTACCTCGAACTGCCCTCGTAAGTAGTGCGACAATTCGTGGCTGAGGGATGGTAGCAGCCGTTGAAATAAGCCATTCCATTCACTCCACCTTTAATCTGCTCAGCGTTGTGGTGTGCTTTAAGGCTTAAACAAAGCAGTTGGGTCAGCTCATTCGTGCATTACCAAAGGGAAGGAGACGGGTTACTGGCGTATGATCACGACGCCACTGCATTCTCCGCAACCGTCGAAGCGCTTTGAAGCCCTGTAAACAAAACGGCAATTTGTGAGAGCGAATGAGATCAAAGTAATGCTATCATAATTGTTGCCATGACTGCGCTTTGACGGTGCGTGGCAAGCCTGAATGGAGGGACCGCCCATGTCCAACAGTGGGTGGCGGGGTAGGTGGCACTCAACTCGGCTCCTTTCCCCACCCAAAACGCTTTCATTTTGCCCTTGCAATGCCTGCACTGCCGAACTGCACCAAAAAGCAGTCTAGGTTTCCGACCAAATGCAGCCCCCCCTCCCACTTACTAAACCTGATTGTGCAACGGGTTGGTGGCAGCTAGGCTCGTACTTGACGAGCTAAGAGACAATTGACGAGTGGAAGCAGATGCCTTGACAGTGCATGGCGCTTTCGGGAGATGGTAAGTTGGACTAGTTCCACAACGGTGTGCACTGAAGAGCTTCTACGGAGCTGGGGAGGTCTCAAATGTCCCGCGAGGTGTGTATGTGTGTGTGCATGGGTGGTCCCGTAGGCGGTGGAAGATGGCCACGGCATCGAGTCACACCACATTGCCTGACATTCCTTTGCAAGTTTCGGTGAGGCGCGGCCACCGCCTTTGATCTCCTCTGTCTCCACAAGCAATCGCCCGTAGTCACTGCGAGACACGTGCCACCCGAGAAGGCGACATCTGACCTCCACATCAATTGCCTCCGCGTCGACTGCCTGTGTGTGGTCGAGAGACGAGCGACCCAACTGTCTAGCCAATATCTTCTCAACTCTCTTTCGACGCCTTAAAAACGCAAGACTCCCTTCTCCACCAACGAATGGGGAAGTTGCCATAAAGCGTTCTGGTGGGTAGAATTAATGAATAAATGAACAATCTGGCACCCTGCTCACTTGGGGCTTTTGGCGCACGACCAGTCCACGACACCTCTTTCCCCCAGACGCAACCAATGGTAAGAGAGGGCAGTGCGATGCACCTGCACTAGGACTATTCTAGCAGTCAGTGAGGCTGTGGCAATGGAGGCCCATTTGGGTGGTGTTGTTAGAGTCCATTCCCTCCTACTCCTTCTTCTCCTCCTCTTCATCCTCCTATTCCTCCTCCTCCTCCCCTCATCTCAAACCCTCCTTGCTAGCTTTAATGGCCCAGTACTGGACTTTCAAAGCAAAAGCGCGCATTCACCACATCCCACATTGGTTCTCGTCTACAAGGAAGTCACGCCTCCGCACCGAATGTAAGGCAGCACAACATCCCTCACCCTTGCTGCCACTGTGGTGAGGAGTGAATTGTGCCAAGGCATTGCTGACATGGCGTTTGGTGGACAGGAAGGGGGAGCGTCGAGCAACTTCCTTATGTCCACTGGCTAGCTCAGCTCTGACGGAACGCTATTGACTTGGAAATGGAGGACTACTTCCCACAAACGTCTCTGTCTATTAGGGGGTGCCAAGTGGATCAGAAAGACCGGAACAAGTATACATTTGTTTGTTAATAAGCCGACACATTGCGCCACCGTGCAGTTTGCTTCCTCATTAGTAAATCCACGGCTGCAATGCATGAGTGGTGCTGAAATCGAGGTACTGTTCCCACTCCTGCAGGCTGAATACTCTCTCAACTCAGTGTGAATGTTGCCTCTTAGGCTCTAAAAATGTGCCACCGACTAGCTCACAGCCATCATGAAAAATTTCACATTCTGTCCAACACCAGCTGGTGGCAGGTTGTGCGAAGACCAGTTAGCCAGAGGGATGGGCGTGGCAGTTCCACGTGATGGCCTCTTGTCCACTGAGTATGAGACTTGGCAGTGCCACGAACAATGCCTCGACACTAATCCAATGCGCAATCTGTGAACTTCGCAACTTCACTCTGTCGAGGCCAGCTGCAAGTCCTCTGCATCAGCTCCATGAGTTGCTGCTAGCGCGTTTGAGCCATATGCGTCCATTTCCTTCATACCTCATCGAGACCCATTCTTGCATGAACAACCCGCGCCAGTAAAAATTGCAGACTTGATCAACTGTGGCTGAATTGGTTTGGGCAGGAAATTGGAGTCAGCTTCGGTCGGTGGGCAGCAATGGACCAAACCTGTTGTCTGCATTCCCTCACTCCGTCTGACCTCCATGCCGCAGAGCTGTGGCGTTTCCGTTGTGTCGAAGTGGGAGTGAATGTGAATGTGAATGTGAATGTGGGACGACGCATCCCCAGAATGTCGCTTTGGCTGCCACACACCTCCACGAGCATTTCCATGAGGCTGACGCACGTGCGCGCTTGCTGCGTCTGCCCCTCGACAAGTCGTCCTACCCAAAGTGATTGGCGCAGGGTGCAGATCCACTGCACATCACAGCATTGAGCAGCGTCAATGTGCTAGTTCCTCATTCCACTTCTCCCTTCCATCGCCTTGTCCTGTTACCACTACGCATTCACGCATCACATGGGGCGATGCTCAGTCCTTTACCCTCGTCCATATTTCCCTTCATGTATGCTGGCGTTTAGAGTGATTGTGGGTTATCCAGTTTTGGGTGTCAGAAACTGCCCTTCGTCTTCCATCGACAGCGGTGCCAACCTCGATGATATCGCACTGTGTTCATTTATGTTGCCTATGCTGATTACAAGCCCACACTCAGATTATACACCTCCACGACACCTGCAAGGTGAGGCAACGATTCGAACAGGCAGTGGAAGCTGCAAGCTGCTGCAAGACCGTACCAACCAACGCCAGTGTTTAGCGAGGTGCAGTGGTTTTGCTTGAAGTGAGAAAAAGAGGATGAATTTTTGCTTGTCATTCCACGCCATCGCATGCGCATGTGGCGAGGAAGGAAAGACCACCTCCATCCTCCCAATGCGACGCGTTGCTGGTGAACAGTTGTTCTTCTCACCTCAAAGGCAAGGTGATGCCAGTGGACTTTTTAAGATGCTGCAAAGGAGGCGAAATGTTAAGCGGCACCGGAAGATAATGTGGAGTGGTGAGGGGCGTTCAGGATGGAAGACGTTGCTACGATAGTGTGGCAGACCTCAGGCGATGGAATGCACCACTGAAAGGGTGGAGGAAGGCGCATTCGAAAGACACGTGCCGGTGCAGGCAAGAGGGGAGGAGTAAAGAATTTACCAGTTCTTCAACGCACAAAGCTCTCAGCTCTCGAAGTCGAGGCTCCGGCAGGCCAAATACTGCAGTCTAGCATTCGCCCCGCACTCTCTTCAATCCACATGCCACTTCTCCTCCACCATTCACGATGCATTGATTCGAGAAGGGAGCACACCCTGCAATCGAGGAGACCGACATGCATCCGTGCTGTGGAGTCGGCGTTAAGAGCTTGCAACACTTCATCCAAACGCATTGTCCAAAACGGACACACGCACTCGATGCCATCCAGCATGGGACGAGCGGCGGCATTGGCTAAGATGCAATGCTCTTCTCACCCACTCCTCTGCAGGAGATGGCTGGTAGATGAAGTCTGTGGGATGGGAGTCTCGTGGTGATGCTAGTCAAGGTAGACAACATTGGCGCAGCACTGAGTCGGTTGCTTGAGTCCGTCTCCTTTTGTCGCCTTGGTTTGAGTGGTTAGCATGCGCTTGACATGAGAGCTGATTGTCCGCTGTCAAGACTCCTCTGCACGCGCTTGTGAGGACGTGAGACGTGAGCTGGACGAAGAGTATGGTGGAGGGACCGGCGATGATTTTTGTGTTAGTCACGTCGTGCTCTTAAAATGCTCACTTACACACCCAAACGTACGTCAGGCTCCACGTCTCATGAAAATTTAAATGCAATGGCGCTGGATAGGTGAAGGGAGCTAATGGCTTTCGTCTTAGAAACCCTTTTGAATGAAAATGTATGGAGTAGATTTATTGGAATCCTAGCCTAGTAGATGCATTTCGCTCTTTGTTCATAAAGAATTTTTTTCTGCATTCTTTGTGACATTAAATTTATCTTTTGCTCTGTTTCAAGCCATCATTTGACATTATGTAATTAACTGTCGATGTCAAATGTTTTGGTATACAAACGGACTGCGTTTGCGCAAAGCAGTATCAGTTTCTACATTCATGTATTGTTCTGTATGGGTCACGTAACATCCCTAGTCTACCCAGAAGACAAGAGAAGGTAAAATGTGGGAGTACTACTTGTGGATACTCAAAAGACGGGGAAAAATGCGTCTGCTGCTTTGGCCTGGAGGCCCACTCACATTGCTAAGTCAAGATGTCAACCAACGTGACCCAAAGCCGGCCAGCAGTCCATACAAAGTATTACGCAACCACCCTTTTTTTTTTGAGAGTCGTCTCCGAAGGCCCCCTTAGTAGACCTGTCGCGTCATCCATCACAACGTAATCAGCACTTCAAGAAGCATCCACAAGCTAACCATGTCTGGCGTCCAAATTCGACGCAAATGAGGCGATGCTTGACATCACGTCAATGATCCCTCTTGGTAATACAACCCAACTTAGAGGTTCGTCATGCCCAAAAAATAACTTTGTGGAAAGTTTTTGCCCACCATTCGTATGTCCGATTGGAGACGTTGGTTAACAGGTCTTCTTTTAAGGTGATCTACGGGAAAGGCGCTCCGGTTGTTAATAGCTCTTCTGTAGAATATAGGAATGGCGGACGTCGTGCTTAGCTCCTCTGCTATGGCAATCCTGAATTCTCTCACCTTCAGCAAAGGCACCCCTTGGCACCGCTGCAATGTCACGGGCAGTACAAATCGGGATAAAACTAATACAAAGTCGAGTACTCTTCCCATTGTCACCACTGACGGCAAAATGTGGGGCAGATTTTAGCCCAAAGAAACAAAATAGTGCATTACATTAAACAGAAAGTATGCAAACAGGCAGAAGAAGGTATTCATTTTGTCCTAACTTTATCTTTTCACATTGCGAAAAAATTTGCCCAAATTCCTCGAACTTTGATTGGCCAGCGCATGGCCAATCGCAATTGCCCGAGCACTAAAACTAGACTTTGTCCGCCACTTTGACACACTTTTGCAAAAGCCCATTTTCTTCTCTTTTTTGTACTTTCTCTATGACAGTGAGCAAATGGTTAAGTGCAAATTTGATCAAAATACAGACGAAATGCTGGAATATCTGCATCTTAACTGACGCAAAAAAATCAGAGGTACGAATAAAAATTTGCAATAATTGGGTGACTTTTAGCCTTATAGCTCTTCATGACGTGGTTGCTTAGGCACCTCACTTGCCTCACACCCACACAGCCTTCTGACTTCTCCTTCATATTCTTCTCTTCATGACTCTACTTCAGCGGTGCCCCATCACGTTGTGCGATCGTGGCTGCTTTCTTTTACTTCTCCGAATGGCTCTGCATCTGTCACATCGGTAGGGCTCTTTCCAAGGTCTTTACGGGAAGCTCTCCTCCCATCATCTCGCATTGTTCTTTCCACGCAAAAAGTAGCGCATGATAGACGGTCACTCCTCTTCAATGCAATTGCCAGTTAGCCCTCAGGGAATCCACTCTATTAGGTGATAAATATCATCGATCGCCTGACTGTTTTCCTTTTTTACCCTTTAAAACAAAAATTCAAGGCTATCGCAGACCTATTAGAAGCACATTTAAGTCACCATTGGGTGATGAAGCGCCTTTTAGAGCCATTTTCTTACCATCCGACATCGAGAATGTATTGGGGATGTTCTCAACTGATCAAAATCTGTTCTGTTAGTTGAGATACTCCTTAGCGCCATTGCAAAGCTTACATCATTCGTCCCTCTCTCTCCGTGAGTAGCGCTGACTGCAGTTTAGCATTGATCTCGTTCACTTCGTGTCAAGGCTGTTACGAATCGGAGTGCCGACGTGGCCGAAGCAAATCCAAATCCACTCCCGCACCTTCTGCCTAGGTCTTCCTATTTTTCCACTTTAAGTCTTTGATCCACTCATTAATGACTCTTTGACCGATCCTTAATCGCAGAGGTTCCTTTGCAATTGATAACTCCATGTCACTCTTTCTTACCCAGCGACAGGTAGAATCTTACTGCCCGCGTTGGCAAGTGACACCCTTCAACCATCAGTTCCCATAGAAGCTGCTCATCAACTCTTCAACCTTTCCTCACTGCCGCGATGGCGCAGCTAAGGATGCATTCCAATGCATTGTTTCCAAAATTTTACCAATTTTGGGGTTACAATCATACCATTGCCGTCGTTGTCGACAGCACACATCATTCCACTGCACAAGATTCCCACACAGGTCAGTAATGTTGACAGCCAGAAGGTCCTTCGGTGCCTCATCTTAAGTCAACATCGAAAAAAAGAGGAGATGGTGTGGTAGTCGAAGCGCCAAATGAAGGTCTAAGACGAAGCATCGCGAATGCTTTAGTTGTGTTTCAAGTGAACAAGATTTGAGGCTCAATTTCCAAGCAGCATCAATAAGAACTGATTCTGTGGTTTCCTGCACTAAAAGCGCCAGTGTAAGCCGCCTTTTCCAGTCCTCAAAACATGAGGTGGGAGTGATTGTATTTGAAAGAAAGAGGAATAGCAAAATTGCAGATTAATCCACCGCAATGGTCCAGATCAATCAACGACTAACCAACATTTGCTTCTCCGCCTCTCTGATCTCCTCTGATGCCCTCATATCCAATGCCATTTAATTTTTCTTTATGCCTTTAGAGGCTTCATGTTCTGCGCTTCTTTTCGGCTACAAAATGAGGCATTCAATCTGTTTTAATCTTTTGTTTTAATGAGCAAATCATCAAGCCTGAATACTTCATAAAACACCGCCGGTTTCTGGAATAAACAGTTTAGTTTTAGTAACAGATTTGCAAGTTATTCTTGCAAATAGTTGCCTGCCTTACTTAAAGTCAGTAAATAACAATCTCAAGAGCAGGCGAAATTCTTTGAAATATTATCCTAAGCCGCGTGTTTGGTTTTCGACAGCTCTGCCACCGCCCCAGTGGTAGGGGCATTCAACCCTATTTACAGACTGCCAGACCTTCTAGGCTCTGATGATGAAACACTTTAAAGCTCTAAACACTCTCTCTTGCAAAAAATCACACCTTTTTGAAACAGGCTGCACCATCATCATCAGCCTTTACATGTACTGTCCTTGAATGGTAATTTATAATGAAACTTAAACTTAAGTGGATGTCAACATATTTTGTTTCGAAGTTTGGCAAGTAAAAATTCTTTTCTTGAATTGAAAAATTTCGCTCGCAGAAAATACTGCTAGATAGCTCTGTCCATCAACCAGTAAGCAAAGTGTTTGCTGTACAATTTATGGGAAAATTGTGGAATGCAATTTTTTTGCTCTTAATAGAATGCAATTACTGATAACCCGAATTGTAATGCTGCTTATGTCTTATTAGTCATTTTACTGTGGCAAAAAAAGGGCCCAGAAAACTAAAGTCATCAGACAATTTTTTTGCTTAACCACAGAAAAGCAAAGATATTGATAAGCGACGTGCAAAAACTACAGGCCAACGTGAGCCGACTAACGACCAGTCCAATAATTAGTTTCTTTTTTGATAAAATCTCTAAATGAGATGGGTTTTAAAAATCAGGATGGCGGCACAATTCAGTAACCACAAGAGTCAGTTATGTGTGCCATCGGAAAAGAAAATTAAAAATTTGTTATTATTTATTTTCAAAATAAGCCATCCGAGCAAAGATCATGCCAACTGACATATAAGGACACTGATATGAAATTTCACTAAGGGTTGCAAGAATTGTGTTTTAAGTGTTGATTCATTCCCAACAAAACCCTTGGTTTTAAAGCCAGCGAACTTGCCCATGTCAGTCCAATGCACTTGTGTTAGACATCTGCAGCGAGTCACTTACGCAGAGATAGCAAAAGTTGTTATTTCAACCCTATGTCATCCCAGAAAACAAGAAGTCAATGTACATCTTCCGCATAGTTATGCCATCACCTTCGTGACCAAAGAAACAGGACCAAATATTTCTATTAATACATGGATCACGCATAGTTTCAATGCTACATTCGCAAAGTGATGTAAACATTTTACGAGTAATTTTTTACCAAAACCACAAACAAGTCGAATGCGAGGACATGGAATGCGCACGCGGCCTGTGACCATGGCAACGGAGTATTGAAACATTCCGTTATGTTTATATCACACGAAATGCTATATTTATGTCAAAATTCAAAGGCGTTAGCTGTTTTTGGTCCACAGCGAACATTTTTGAACACAATTTGAAATTATTGCGCTATGAAGAGCTGAACGACTGCTCGTGTGCAAGCCATGGTGGGTGCTTTGTAAAAATTCACTCATACTGCTATTCAGTTTTTCGTCATAGATTTTTAAATGAAACCCTTTCCTCAATTGTGAGTATGATTACTTTGCTTATTTTGTAGCGCCCCGAGCATCCCTAAAAGAAGGAGAGAAGGCCAAGTATAGGCCAGAATACGTGTATTCTAGACGGAAAGTGTGGAAACTGCCGGCATGGCCGACAGGCCAGCCCACGCAGCTAGCTTCAAGGTAGCCGCCACTAATATGTCCGACCAACTAACAGCCCAAACAAACAATAGGCTACATATTTAGCAAAGCCCAAGTTCGACCGCAAAGCCTTTGTTTTTTCTCCTTTTGAAACGCATCATTTCAATGCGATTTGCCATTTATGCTAAATTATTTGTTAATGATGGGATAGGCAAGTGAAATTCTTTTCAAGAGCAAGCGTTAGTGTGCAATGCAAACGTTATTGAAATTAAGCACGATGTTGTGACCACCAGTGGACTAAGAACTACATCAACAGAGTCCTTCATGGGAGCGAAGTGGCACCTGAATCCACCATGTTCTTCGCCATTATCCTCTGCAACACATCAAGACCCTCATCTAGTGGACAAATGTCTGTAAATTTGTCATTTGTAGCGGGGACAGCATTATGCTTTCGCAACAGTATCGATGACGTTACAGACTTGTGAACGTCAGCACAAAAACCGCAGTTGAGATCTGGTGATTGCGCTTTACCAATCTTACTTTTGGCCGCATCCCGATTGCTATCGGGGAGTCATGGGCCGATCAAGTGCGCGAGAACGGAGGAGCACATGTGCAATGCTTTTTCGTTGCCCACCGGTTTCGATTTTAGTCACTGAGGTAGCCAAATCAACCCTAGCCATGTGCGAGGTGCCTCAAGATCGTGCCGGCGGTCTCATTCCCTCTGCTCATTAAACGCGTGCACACTGCTCCAGCACTGTGCCTTCTCTGGCCCACGAGGAAGTTTTGGGACGCTACAACGTAAACTAGGTGATGTGTTAATATGAGCCGGCCCTTTTTACATCAGCTCCTTAAGGGATATTGGGTCTTGATGAAAGCAAAGCAGAATTTATGTCGGCTCGACGCTTTATAAAGGAAAATATTAAGCTGTCTTGTGATGCAGCGACCCATCCAATCGGATGTAATTGTTACTTTTATTAAACCTGCTATTTAGAGAGCAGTATCATGAAAAAAGCTGTTGGAAATGGTTTTTTGAAATCCATTTTCGCTTGTGTGAATTCCATTTGCCGGAATGCAACAAACGCCCCATTAAAACTGTTCAATCCTTTAGGCGGGTAAGACTGTAAGAAAAGCCTAATGAGGGTTATTTTGCCTGTCAAACAAAGCGCAAACCTCATTCCTTTACATCCACTTTCTTGTCGCGCAGTGCCCACTCGAAGGCGCTGCTGCTGTGCGTTCCTCCGCCAAGATGCCACTGTCACTTAAACGCCCACTCATTCCCATCACATCGGTTGCCAGAATGGTCACCAGCATTCCTCGTGACTAGTTGCGCGGGCAGACGAATGGAACAGCTTGTGTGGGTTCTTTTTTCCCTCCTAACCGAGCGTCACAGTCACAGTATAACGACGACTTTTAATCAGCCCAACCGCCAGCACGCTTTGATACAATAAAGATCTTAAGTTAGAAGGGTAGAATGCAATCGCCTTCTCCTTTACCACCGTCGCTACTGCACGACCCGCTATCGAAGTGGCCTGATCATGTTGAAGGTGACCTAACTAATCCCAATTTGAGAGAGTGAATGGAGGCAGTATTGAGGGGTACGACCAAAGTGGCGATGAACACAGGGAAGGATGGAGCGGGTGAATGACGCATCCTCTGGCGCTGCTGTCGCTTTCATGGTGCTGACGTGGGGGACGTCTACGCTCACTGATTTTGTTTAAAAACTTACTAACCTACCGTGATTGACTACTATAGCTATGCGGATATTCTGAACTCACAGAAGAAATGAATCTGTTTTGAAGATTTGGTCTTAGCGGTAAAAACGAAGTTTTTGTCCAAAAGTGGAGTCGTTGAAATGCGATTTTGGCCAATTCACCACTCCATGGCCGAAAACAGGGCGAGAGTAGCCCTGCATTCTATTTACAAATTTAAATAAAGTTAAATAAATCATTTAAGCCTACAGGACTTAGCGAACGAACTGCCGCTGCCGAGTGCACATCTTCGAATAGCGTGGACAGGGCCAGCATGGACATGGTGTTGGTGGGAAGCTCACCATCCGAGTACAAAATTTGGGTATTGGGGCTAGCAAATGTCGGTCGAACAAACCCGAAAGCTTTCAAAGGAGTATTTTAACCATTAACAGGACGACATGCTGCCTGACACTGTTTCCGGAGGCGAGACAGGCCAATTGTGGGTGGCAATGTGCTAGAATTGGTTTCAGTTTATCATCCTCGAGAGGGCTCATTCGAGGTAACCTCAATTTTTATGTATTCCACTTCGAGTGTAGTCCTATGAAAGCCTTGAAGTTACGTCAAGACTTAAGGGTCCCCACTATCGCCTGGGTGGAGAGGCTGAGGCACCCTCACCAAAGAACCAGCTGCCTCAAGGCTATGGGACATCGCTACGGGGAAAAAAGGGACTGTCTAATCGTGCCTGTTTCCTCATAAGATAAATTTATTTGCTCAGAATAGAATGCTTCGCGAAGTCATGCGCAATTATTTTGGTGTGAGTGCTACGCAGGGCTGACGCGCATCCACCCCGGGGGAACAATGCCAGCATGAGGGTTGAATGAAGGGAGAAAGGGGAGCAAAGTTGACAACTGGGGTACATTTATTTAGGCTCATTCTCCTTTCGTTGCTATGCGCTGCTATGCACACGCAGATAACGAGTAAGCGTGATCGTTCCCCATTCAAGAGTGAACTTCCAACTCCAAAGATGGGAGAGCCTTGCCTCGACTTTCCAGATGAATCAATCCTGTCAAATGAGGGTGATAATCACTTGCAGGGGTAATGTTCTAGCCCTCAAATTGCGGCAAATTTTGGGCGTTACGGCTAGGAGACTCTGCTGGGCTGCCCAGCAAGAAAGGGACACTGCTCCATCCAAGTGTTTCTCTCGAGGAAGTGATTCCTAACACATCTTTACTTTCCCTCCTTCCACGCTCTAATCGCATAGCTCAAAATGGCATGATACATTCAATATGTGTGTATATAATCATGTCAATAGATCGTGCATCGCCTGCCCGTCTGCTCGTCTATTCGTGAATGTGTCTCGATGTCTTGATCGAAGGTCACCAACAGAGGGAATGTGCATCGCAGACGTCGTGTCTCTGATTTTGTCTACATCCTAGACGTAGCTGGAGTCCGGTCCTGGTGCCAGTGGAGTGAGACACGATTGTTGGGGGTGAGGATGAAGCAGACCACCCTTCGACGGTAAGGCGGCAGGAGTAGCGGTGGTCCCTCGATGATCGAGATTGATGACGTAGTAGGTGTTTGAGCCATCACTGTATGCTGGCTGTGCTTCTAGTTGCTGTTGCTGGTGACTTTGGTCTCCAAAACCTTTTTGCTTCGGTGCAACAATGGGGGAAGCGGCTCTCGGTGGCAGGAGAATCATTGATGCAGGTGGAGGCGGCGAGAATTGCCTACCTTCGCCATGAACTTGATCTGCAAAGTGAATTGTTACGCTTGAAATCCAGATTTTGCTTACAATGGTGACTTAAAATAGCCTCACTTTTACAAGCCTTTTGGGGAAACAGCACTCCTGTCATCTTGGATGCAAAAGACTTCCTCTCCTGCATATCTGGCAGTGCCTGCAACACAAGGGGTGACATTTCAAGCCTCTAACGATCATTACAGATGGAAATCAAACTAAGCGCAAAGCCCTACTGCAATAGCATTGTTGGCCAAGAGAGGTCGACGAATTGCTGCGTTGGCAGAGGATGAGACTACGGTGGTTGGACACGCGGTGATGAGATGCCACGAGGTAGGTGAAGGGGAGCTGCTAGAGTCCCTGCAGGCTCCAATCGTCACGCCATTGCCCGAAGACGCTGCAGGTTGGATGTAGGCGTTCAGCGCGCCATTGGTGCCAATCACTACAATTTAGCAGGTCAGAAATTACCAGCGTTCTGAGCTTTGTTGGTCAGACCAATCACATATTTTGGGCAATCCATTTATTCCACTTTTGGATGGGTGGGCGCTGTGGGGATTTGCTGAAACTGCCTGAAAGCACTTACGAAAACTAAATTATTTGAAGAGCGGAAGCAACTGTTACAGACAGATAGGATTCTAACTATTCCAGCATTTGAGATCAAGTTTCCTATCATGTAACTACACCGTGGGCAACTTTTGCGCAGCAAATTTTTAAAAATTTAGTGGAGTCAGTTTTGGGGAATTGAGCGCAAAGTAAGAGCACCTGTTATGCGCCTGCGTATGCAGTTTCGGTTACAGTTCGCGTTAGCACTCTTCTATGGTTCCTTGATTTGCTGGTGTGTATTCTTCGTAACTGACTATGTGCATTAACTCGTCAGGGGTGTTCCAGGGAGCTGAAACTTATGCCCTTCCGGAGAACAGCTGAAATGCATGGGAGCGAGAAGTCTACTGAAGGCTTATAAGTAGAATGCGTTTATTGAGTATGTCAGAGTAGGGTTCTTCAAGCTGGGACAAGGATTTCCCTTCAAGCTGTGCTAAAAATGACGCTTTAAGGATAGAAATTCGCAGACCTTAAATAACTCGTGCAGCGTTAGTAGACAAATTTGAAGTGAGTGCTGTCAAGAGCCGGATGTTTGCTACAACGACCAACTTACCAAGGCAAAACTGCGGAACATAATTTTGATAAATCATTGGAGGTTTTAACAGTCATTTTCATAGATTCAACTTTAAGGGAGTGGTAAGGGCATATAAATTTGACGATGGGGATCTCTATAGACTTACTATCGTTGTAACATCTGCGGAGCTACTGGAGCAGATAATGATCCTCGTGCCACCCGGTTTAGAGATCTTGAACCCACCTGAATTTTCTTGCTTTTTTCACCTGTTTGTGGATGCTTGGATTATCCCTAAATCCTTCATGTTTGATGATCAAACGGTGCCAAAGAGTTTCGCTCCATCACTCTTTGGATCAACCACGGGCGAAAACCTTAAGCGATGTAACAGTAGAAATGACAAATCCCGAACCATGGCGCATTTCCCAACCAGCCAGGCGGAACTACATGCCCTACCGCCTCTTGCCGTGCGCATCGGGCCGAGCAACGGTGTCGGTTGGATGGCTGCGCCGATCACTGGTTGTAGTCACACCGCTCGCCTTTTTAACGTGTAACTACGCAAGTCCTTCCAGTCCCCCTCTTTAGTGACCTATTGCTTTGTTTAGGCTATCTATAACATCGCTCTCTTTCAGGCCTCCTTTTCGCGTCACTAGCAGGCCTTTTTTTCATGATAGCTTGGTGCAGTACAACTCTATGACAATCTCGCTCACCGAAGTGTTGGCAGGATTGTGGGCCTTGCAACAAGCAAACAAAAATAGGCGCATTGTTTCTTTGGTGGAAGGTGGCTGCTGTGAACGGCTTAAATCTAAGGTGACTCACAGAGGGCAAAAATGCAACAATCTATTTAAAGCAAAGTAGAATGGAAGGAAGGAAAAAAGGTGCCTAGAATAGCAGCATGGACATCTTTACTTAATGGTCTAGCCTTTGGACAGAGGCATTAGGATAAAAAGAAGTGGCATCGAAGAGCCCTTGGCCGTAGGCTATCACCTGACCTGCAGTAAAGTAGGTGTAGTAAGTCCTTTTAATACAGTTCCACCGGAGAAGTCTCCAATCCTAGGGGGGGCAGTGCCACTTAACTACCCATTTTGAAGGTAAATGGTCCCGCGTTCGAAGCCAAAATCCTTAACTTGGATTCACTCCAGAGCGTTTGCGGTGCCCAAAATTGCCCATAGCATCGCTTAAACCAACCGAGCCAAGCCAAGATAAAGTTAGCATGCAATTAGCCACCGAACCACCCTACAGCTACAGCACTCCAATCATCAGGTCGCACTTCCAGTTCACCCACAGCAGTGGCATTAAGGACCTTCGTGATGGTCATTAATTCCAGTTGAAACGGAATCTGGAAACAGTAAGTGCCTGAATGGTAGTTTCAGCGAAGTCAACGCCATTTCCCGGCTAAAATCATGTTACTCTCAGCTCCCACAGACAAAACATGTACCGACCAGAGATGAGGACACTGATCGTGGGGAGTTCCAAAGGCCGCGAGGTACACTGTAAATACCTTGTTTTGTTACCACAGCATTCCATTTTTGTGTCACCGAATTCACAAATCGCGATGTTGATGATAAACTACCTTACAGACCAACACGCCTTAGTGCGTCCGAAGGAATGAACGATGGTGCTTGGCACAGTTGGGAGACAAAGGTTACGCAACTTAGTAGTTAGGCACAGCAGTAGTCTGAGTTATAGAGACAACAGATCGACGATGACAATGGACTGACCACAGGACAATTTTGTATATTAAGGTCCGATGTTGCCAAAGCGGAACATTTGACTCCTAGCAACTGAAATGACAAACCTATTGAGTGACCTTAAGGTACATAACATCTTTTTTTGCTCCACCAGTTGTGAATGGGCACAGAGCTTCGTCACGCATATGTGACGCTAACGCCTATCACGACTTTGAGGCTGTTCAAAAGAGTTGATGATGCATAGCAAGCTTGTAGGAATACAGCACTCTAGAGAATTGCAAAAGGCTAATTTTATTGTCTAGTGAACAATTAGTCGTACCCTTCTCTCACAGGGATTGGGACAGGGGGAGGGAGGGAGGGAGGGAGGGAATGGAGAGGGAGCTGCCGATTCCTAAATGTAACTTTGTTACACTAGCCGACGGCTCAAATATCTTTTTTTCCCTCGGGACGCTCGAGCTAAGTCAGCTTCTCTAACTCCATCGAACTCGTAGCTCTTACATGATAAAAAGAGTTAGCTGGAATTGTTACTGGCAGGACTCGGTGTTTTATTAGTCTTTTAGGATGCCGGCTTGAATTGGAGCATAATTATTTCGTGAATGAGGAGGTGCAAAAGTATCTGACACTTAAAAATCAATCCGCATTAGATGAAGCATTCACCGTTGGTTCTAAAGGATGCTTGCTAATCGGGCCAGCCTCTTTGGGGGGAATAAAATCGCTGGTAAAACTTAAGAATACGCTTCCAGAAAAGCCTTTCGTGGGCAAGATTTAGTTGGACTAGAACAGTCCAGGTTTTGGCTAGAATCCTCTCAAGATAATGCAGCGCCCACTGTGCACAGCTTTGCACCCAGGCCAGCCGTTGGTCAGAGACCGCGTCTCGCAAAACATGCGGAGAAAATGTACTTGGCTGCCTGGTTTGGGGGGAAAGAATAGCCCGCATCGTCAACTAATCCAACAGGGAATTATTTATCGCCTGTGTGACCTCCAGACTTCGTAATGAGAGAGCCTAGGAATGAAGCGGGGTTGGGTAGGAGGAGGAGGAGGAGAAGGGGGGAGGGAGCAGGCGAGGGAGGGCGGGCCGATTCCCGCTTTTTGTGTGGTGTCACGATGAAATTTGATAAGGTCTATAATTAAAAATATAATGCATGCATCCTAGTTAAGTTCACATTGCTATTTACACGCGTGGATGCTAGATCGATGTGGAAAGGGCGGATTTGCACGTCCCGGACTGTGAAACTCAGGTTCTTTTGGAAGACACACACGGAAACAAAAACGCCATCTATTGCTGTAGAAAGTAAATCCGTTTGGCAAATCGACAATTTGCGAATGTGGTGAGGATGGAAGAAGGATGTTACCTTCGGGTGTATCAAGAAGAGAGAGGTGATTCTCCGACCAGTTATGGTGGATGCAAAGCATAGTCTTGTGAGAAGGCGTAAGATCCCATTTCCTTACGTCATTCCATATAACAGTCACCTAATGCATCCTTGTCGAGTGCTCAAGAAAACAGAGCTGAAGACTCCACCCCCTAATGACTTTGGCATGGAGAGGCACACTTGCAGAGCAAACAATCTTGGAATATTTTAAGACTGTCTAATCGCATCCATTCGCTACAATGGGAACAAGTCGTATTGTTAAAACTGATGCAGAACATCGTGCTTGCTTCTCTCAACCTCGAACTGACTTAATTCAGCCAATCATTCATGGAGAGTAAGAAAAAGGGCGAAGAAAGGGTGCTTTAGTTTGCCTAAGTTTACTGAAGTATAACAATGCCAGCTGCACTGACGCTTAACCTCGTCTCTCACCCCCCAACCCCATTAGAAGCGTCAGGAAGAGGGTCTAATGGAGGCGCAATTCTAGAGGAGAAGGCACTTAAATTGAAGTTGAGTAGTGATAGCGCTGCCGCACCGATTCCACCACTGCTGCCGCATCTACCACCACCACTGCAGCAGTAGCTTAATGCAGTGTGCACCCCATGGCAGGTAGACAAGGCGGAGAAACTTCTGCTCCCCTCTCCCCCTCCTCACCCCGGAGCTTTTTGTGATCGGTTCGGCTAAATACAATATTTTTAATGCCAGCAGTGCTGTCTGTTTTGGAGAATGGTGCAGACATATTTCGTGCTCTGGGATTGCTTATCCCAACTTCTACGCTTCCTCTGATTTGGTATCCGTAGCGGTGACATAGTTTCTAAATTTCATACTTCCTCTCTCTTCCGTATCTGAATAAGCGAATTGACTTTGGAGTTGTCGGTGTTCCTAGGTCCTTCTTTTCACAACTGCAGGTGCCACCACTCCATTGACATCGTCTATTACCGTCAACTCAGTTCAGGCCTTCAGCTTGCTTCTGTCCCGCTCATAATTTCGTGTCGCTGACTGAAAAGCAACTTTTTACCAAAAACAAATTAGTCTCCAGTCTTTGCCCAGCCAGCATTTAAAAAGTCGTGGTTAAAAATACTCAATTGGAGAGTGGTTGCAGATCTACACGACTTAGACTCAGCTTGGAGGATTCCTTGACATCCCAAGGACGGACCCAGTGAACTCCTTCCTCTATGCCGGAAAGGAAGTCCAAGAGTTTCGCTGCATTTAGCTAGTGCTTTGCTGCAATGCCTTTTTGAGAGTAGCCCGAAGGGCTTGTAAAGGGGACACTCTTTGACTTGGGGTACTTCAGAGCCTTAACAAGGCGTCGTCAATTCGACACCAATGGAGTTGCCGTAGTTCACTTTCTGAAGTCATTTAGCTCATAAAAGGAAATTAAACGAAGTTGGCACCGTACAACTCACTAGATGGTGGTGAATCACAATGTCATAGACAATGCCGTTGAGAACTTGTGGCACCACTTAGTGCGGAAGTAAGAGTCTATGTGTGAAGGACATCCATTGATGACCCTAAGGATTCATCGCGAGCAGTGCACAAAAGGAGCAGATAGTTTTGTTATTGTTTAAGGAGTGCTGGTGGTGCCAGTGGTGGTGGTCAAACCCCTTCGAATGACTAGATTCTGGTGCGGTCGGGGGGTTGAGAAGGGGCTTTGGGTGTCACTCAAGTGCCATTTACTGACAAATGAATGTACGCCTGTAAGACTGTCAATTAGTTTTTTCCCCTTTATTTTACCTATCTCTTAAAAGCGCACTACAATGCTGTGGACTTGTGGTGAGAAGTGGCAAATTTGCATTTCCATTTCGCTTTTGGCGTTTACTTATGCTACAATTCTGATGCATAGACAAACTCATTCTGATCTCTCAGTTGACGACTTCTTTTGTTTGCCCTTCTGCCTGCAAGTCGTGATGGAGTGTGGACTGCATTTCGTTGAATATGTCGAAGCTCTTCGAATGAAGGTGTGACACGAAACCCATCTTCTCTGGAAATGCTAAAGTGAGTCCATGGGTTGGACTAGAGTACTCTTCTGACAAGGCAGTCCAACAAGACCTTTTACTCCTCATTCCCCATGGTTACTCGTCAGCTGAGAAGCAGATGATACTTCCATAGTTGGGGTAGGGATGATGTTCTTGAATGGGCTGAGATCACACTCATTGGTCATGTGTGTATGCTAAACAGAGCAAAGAAACAGATTGCATCCCCGTCGTTAACTATCCTTCCCTCCCTAATTACTGTCCTTCTGCCAATACTATTCCTTTGGGCGGATACAGTCGCACCTCAGAACATACCAACGCCGAAGAAGGCTTACTAAACTGCCATGCACATTGGACTGGACTGGGCTACTGTGCAGTTAGGGGCATTGCGCAGTTATGGCAAGATTGAGGCTGGTGGCCATTTTTAAAGGCCATTTCAGTGAAAAAAATGGTAAAAACGCGAACTTTTAAATGTCAATGGCGTCTTGGAGGAGGATGGAATGGTGGTAGCAACAATAGTGGGCGATGAACCTAAACCCGCGCCGAGTCGACTTTTCAGAAGAGGAAGAGCATCCAAAACCAATGTGGGACTGGTCATCCCATTCCCTAACCAGGTTCTTCTAACTTCCGGACGCACTTAAGGAAACGAATTAGATTATCCAAGATAGCTTCCGCTCTAGCAACTGTAAAGGTTGTCCTTCCGAATTCACCCATTAATTAGCATTTGGGCAAGCTTTCAATGGGTGTTCTGAAGACCGGCAGACTTTTGGCCTGTTAGCTAAAAGGTGATAAGCAGGAACAACCATTGGAGACATCATTTTTCTACTAATCCTAATGTGAACTATTGTAACCTTCCAAACAAAGACTGCACCTTTTGAGCAAGTCAAGTTCAGGGCAGTTGCTAAGCTGTTTCTACATCGCCTAATGGAGTGCCGAGTGGCTTCCAAAATGGTGATGAGGATTTGGGGTCGTTCATTCACCCTCAGCACCTAGCGCACGGCATTCAAATCAAGCCGAACCTCTTATGTAATAAAAATGGCCTAGTTTTATGGTTCAACTTGTAGCAGGGGTTATTCAAAGACTGTTAGAGTCCGAGTGATGGCCATCTCTGATCCCGGTATCTCCCCGGCGTCCTTAATAACACCGCAAAACGTGATTTCCGCGTATCCTCCCTTCCTCTCCTCGCCTCCCCCCACCTGCTATTCATTCATTCATTCATTCATTCACTCACTCATCGATGTTATCGTCATCGCGGCATCGACTACTACGCAGTTCGTACATTGCAGACTGTTCACCTCCCTCGGATATGATGAGGACTGCGTCATTCCATCCCTCCTTTCCCATTGTCAGCGCTTGTGCCTTCGTGCACTTGAGTGGAGCACGACATGAGGCCTGGATGTGGGGTGAGTAGTGTGAATGGGCTCTAAAAGTCAAGAGGCTGACTCGTGCGTACAAGCACAAGCTGGTGACGTACACATCAGATTGTGATTAGGCTGACGAAACCTCAGACAAGAGGATGAGGACACTCGTCCCCCAACCGCTACCGGCTGCCTGCCTGACGGCTGCGTTGCTTTGAAGTGTGCACGTACTCTAACCACAGAATGTGATTTCCACTAAATGAGGATGGGTTTGACAGTTCTAAGATGATTATAATGATACGATGCGTCCAGAATGCTTTGAGTGCTCGGGTGAACAATGTGGACGACAGCGACTAGCATTGGGATGGCACTCTGCCAGTGGGGAAGACCCAAAAATCTGCTTGCGTGTTCAGTGGGATCTGATTAAAGTAAAAAAGGTGTCAGATTTTCAAAAGTGATTTGCCTTTTTGGTCTGCCTGGACGGGAAAAGCAATACACTTAGTTTCCTGTAATGCGAAGTTTAAAAAGAGGTTTCAGGGTGGAAGATACTTAATTGAGGGATCGAAACTGGCTTTGGAGGAGCATCAGGAAGAAATAATAGAAGGATTTAGTAACCACGGTTAATGGGCACTGTCTGCATTCTACCCCGCAATAGCCCCGATGTCAAGTGAGCGAAGTGTGTTGAAGTTAGTGGCTTAGCGGTTACAGAGCGAGGCTGAGTGACATCTGACAGGAAACGGTGATGAGAAGTAACATGACTAAGGAGACAATCCGGCTTCCTTTTAAGACAAGGTCGTGATGCTGAAAGACAAGCCCATTTGCAATGAAGCGCCAAAAATTAAACAAATGTTCTTAGCAAGCAATGCTTCACTTATGCCGAATGCTAACTCGCCTATTCCATGGATTGTTGACAGCCAGCTGATTTGCCTAGGGATGCCAGGATGTTGCCAAGCAATCGATGCAAACCTGACATCCCAAGAGGGGAATTTCTGTGAGAGTTACCCAGTAATCACTGTAAAGAGGAATGACCATCTACCATGGACGAGTTATTTACGTGTGGTGAATGCGTGCCGGAAACAAAAGCGACTCCTATCAGGCCCTGCAACGTTGGAGCGCGGTTACACAGACACTATTCTCCTCATCGCAATCTTCTATGCTTGACCCGAATCCCCCGAAGATAGCTGCGCCAGTAAGATGGACGTAAACGGCCAAAGCTACGACCCTTAGGTACGAGGTAGAAAAGTCGAAGACATTTCACGAAAACGAAATAGATGAATATGACGAGGCATTAATAACTCTGTGCGAGTAGTTCAGCAGGTGATTTTACACGTATTCAATATAAAAGGGCATAAACGGTTTTTAGTGCATAAGAATTAAGTTAAATTGAATAAAATTTTGATTAACAATTTAGAAATTAAATACCAGTCAACCCCTGCACAAACCATTAAAAACGACTAACACTAGTAAACTACTAGAAAATATTTCCTCCTTAGATTAAAAAATTCCCATCCTTTCTTTTCCGTCCCAAAAACGTGCACAAAAACAGCACAGCTGCATCAGTTAAGACCCAAAATGGGCAATGTCTTTATCCGTCTTTTTAATGGCGTTGCATCTGGTTCCTGTTCATGTGTTAATAGATAAACATCATGCTTTTTAAGATCGTTCATCTGCCTTTGCCTGATTTTTGGTGCCTTAATTTAGATAAAGCGAAATAAAGGTGCTGGGAATAATGGGTTGGAGAAGGGTTCTACGATTAAGTAACCATGATTGGTTGACAGCCAACCAATCAAATGTCAAAGATATGTGTCAGATTCTCATTAAAAGTGAGAACAGGAAGTTTTAAAGAGGCGTACGCTAGTTTTCGTCCCTTACTCCTATTTTTGTTTTTAGTACCTAATGCGGGATGCAATGAAGAAGGTGGGACAGCTACTTCTCTGTAAAAAGATGTCAGCTTTAATCGCCTTACTATTGGTCAGCTGTGATTGGACGGAGCCTGATCAATCACAGTCCAGAATGGGGAACAAACAGAATAAAAAAGAATTCTGCTTTGAAATGAGCCGAAACTAGTGAGTGGTTCTCCTCTATTCAATCATATTATGAAGCTCACGTCCTCAGTAAAATGTGGCGAAGCATCACTTCCAAATCCAGACTGAGAGTTGACGCCGTTGTAGCAAAAACCACTGAGATATAAGTTCTGTTTGTTAGTGTTTCTCAGCGAAGAATTTCCCCAGACAGTACATTGGATCGCATTATTGATTTGGGTTTGTCAAATTATGAAAGTCAGAAATGGAAAGGCCTCAAAAACGTTAGAAAGCAATTTTGCAAGTATTTTGTAGCGGTGTAGCAAGAAGTGAATAAGAGGAAAAAGTTAAGGAGCCATAAATGCCAGCAGATTACAAAATGAAGTAATAGAGAAAGTTATAAAAGATTCTGCTCAATATCGAGCCGTGCTGATTGGTTAGGGACCAACAAGATCATATTTTACCTTCTTAAAAAGTGGCTCAAAAGATTACACCTTTTAAACTTGTGCTCATATGCAAACGCATAGTAAAAGAAAAAATTATCTACCAATTTCATCGGCACTAAAAGTAAACGATGCACTCTTGACTATTGCAAGTTTGGGTTTCAACTTAGCCAACATAAGGCGGCTCATGACACGGAAGCCACAAGCTCCCTTCAACCGTCCAGCGCCATTGCATTTAAATTTTCATGAGACGTGGAGCCTGACGTACGTTTGGGTGTGTAAGTGAGCATTTTAAGAGCACGACGTGACTAACACAAAAATCATCGCCGGTCCCTCCACCATACTCTTCGTCCAGCTCACGTCTCACGTCCTCACAAGCGCGTGCAGAGGAGTCTTGACAGCGGACAATCAGCTCTCATGTCAAGCGCATGCTAACCACTCAAACCAAGGCGACAAAAGGAGACGGACTCAAGCAACCGACTCAGTGCTGCGCCAATGTTGTCTACCTTGACTAGCATCACCACGAGACTCCCATCCCACAGACTTCATCTACCAGCCATCTCCTGCAGAGGAGTGGGTGAGAAGAGCATTGCATCTTAGCCAATGCCGCCGCTCGTCCCATGCTGGATGGCATCGAGTGCGTGTGTCCGTTTTGGACAATGCGTTTGGATGAAGTGTTGCAAGCTCTTAACGCCGACTCCACAGCACGGATGCATGTCGGTCTCCTCGATTGCAGGGTGTGCTCTCTTCTCGAATCAATGCATTGTGAATGGTGGAGGAGAAGTGGCATGTGGATTGAGGAGAGTGCGGGGCGAATGCTAGACTGCAGTATTTGGCCTGCCGGAGCCTCGACTTCGAGAGCTGAGAGCTTTGTGCGTTGAAGAACTGGTAAATTCTTTACTCCTCCCCTCTTGCCTGCACCGGCACGTGTCTTTCGAATGCGCCTTCCTCCACCCTTTCAGTGGTGCATTCCATCGCCTGAGGTCTGCCACACTATCGTAGCAACGTCTTCCATCCTGAACGCCCCTCACCACTCCACATTATCTTCCGGTGCCGCTTAACATTTCGCCTCCTTTGCAGCATCTTAAAAAGTCCACTGGCATCACCTTGCCTTTGAGGTGAGAAGAACAACTGTTCACCAGCAACGCGTCCCATTGGGAGGATGGAGGTGGTCTTTCCTTCCTCGCCACATTCACATGCGATGGCGTGGAATGACAAGCGAAAATTCATCCTCTTTTTCTCACTTTAAGCAAAACCACTGCACCTCGCTAAACACTGGCGTTGGTTGGTACGGTCTTGCAGCAGCTTGCAGCTTCCACTGCCTGTTCGAATCGTTGCCTCACCTTGCAGGTGTCGTGGAGGTGTATAATCTGAGTGTGGGCTTGTAATCAGCATAGGCAACATAAATGAACACAGTGCGATATCATCGAGGTTGGCACCGCTGTCGATGGAAGACGAAGGGCAGTTTCTGACACCCAAAACTGGATAACCCACAATCACTCTAAACGCCAGCATACATGAAGGGAAATATGGACGAGGGTAAAGGACTGAGCATCGCCCCATGTGATGCGTGAATGCGTAGTGGTAACAGGACAAGGCGATGGAAGGGAGAAGTGGAATGAGGAACTAGCACATTGACGCTGCTCAATGCTGTGATGTGCAGTGGATCTGCACCCTGCGCCAATCACTTTGGGTAGGACGACTTGTCGAGGGGCAGACGCAGCAAGCGCGCACGTGCGTCAGCCTCATGGAAATGCTCGTGGAGGTGTGTGGCAGCCAAAGCGACATTCTGGGGATGCGTCGTCCCACATTCACATTCACATTCACATTCACTCCCACTTCGACACAACGGAAACGCCACAGCTCTGCGGCATGGAGGTCAGACGGAGTGAGGGAATGCAGACAACAGGTTTGGTCCATTGCTGCCCACCGACCGAAGCTGACTCCAATTTCCTGCCCAAACCAATTCAGCCACAGTTGATCAAGTCTGCAATTTTTACTGGCGCGGGTTGTTCATGCAAGAATGGGTCTCGATGAGGTATGAAGGAAATGGACGCATATGGCTCAAACGCGCTAGCAGCAACTCATGGAGCTGATGCAGAGGACTTGCAGCTGGCCTCGACAGAGTGAAGTTGCGAAGTTCACAGATTGCGCATTGGATTAGTGTCGAGGCATTGTTCGTGGCACTGCCAAGTCTCATACTCAGTGGACAAGAGGCCATCACGTGGAACTGCCACGCCCATCCCTCTGGCTAACTGGTCTTCGCACAACCTGCCACCAGCTGGTGTTGGACAGAATGTGAAATTTTTCATGATGGCTGTGAGCTAGTCGGTGGCACATTTTTAGAGCCTAAGAGGCAACATTCACACTGAGTTGAGAGAGTATTCAGCCTGCAGGAGTGGGAACAGTACCTCGATTTCAGCACCACTCATGCATTGCAGCCGTGGATTTACTAATGAGGAAGCAAACTGCACGGTGGCGCAATGTGTCGGCTTATTAACAAACAAATGTATACTTGTTCCGGTCTTTCTGATCCACTTGGCACCCCCTAATAGACAGAGACGTTTGTGGGAAGTAGTCCTCCATTTCCAAGTCAATAGCGTTCCGTCAGAGCTGAGCTAGCCAGTGGACATAAGGAAGTTGCTCGACGCTCCCCCTTCCTGTCCACCAAACGCCATGTCAGCAATGCCTTGGCACAATTCACTCCTCACCACAGTGGCAGCAAGGGTGAGGGATGTTGTGCTGCCTTACATTCGGTGCGGAGGCGTGACTTCCTTGTAGACGAGAACCAATGTGGGATGTGGTGAATGCGCGCTTTTGCTTTGAAAGTCCAGTACTGGGCCATTAAAGCTAGCAAGGAGGGTTTGAGATGAGGGGAGGAGGAGGAGGAATAGGAGGATGAAGAGGAGGAGAAGAAGGAGTAGGAGGGAATGGACTCTAACAACACCACCCAAATGGGCCTCCATTGCCACAGCCTCACTGACTGCTAGAATAGTCCTAGTGCAGGTGCATCGCACTGCCCTCTCTTACCATTGGTTGCGTCTGGGGGAAAGAGGTGTCGTGGACTGGTCGTGCGCCAAAAGCCCCAAGTGAGCAGGGTGCCAGATTGTTCATTTATTCATTAATTCTACCCACCAGAACGCTTTATGGCAACTTCCCCATTCGTTGGTGGAGAAGGGAGTCTTGCGTTTTTAAGGCGTCGAAAGAGAGTTGAGAAGATATTGGCTAGACAGTTGGGTCGCTCGTCTCTCGACCACACACAGGCAGTCGACGCGGAGGCAATTGATGTGGAGGTCAGATGTCGCCTTCTCGGGTGGCACGTGTCTCGCAGTGACTACGGGCGATTGCTTGTGGAGACAGAGGAGATCAAAGGCGGTGGCCGCGCCTCACCGAAACTTGCAAAGGAATGTCAGGCAATGTGGTGTGACTCGATGCCGTGGCCATCTTCCACCGCCTACGGGACCACCCATGCACACACACATACACACCTCGCGGGACATTTGAGACCTCCCCAGCTCCGTAGAAGCTCTTCAGTGCACACCGTTGTGGAACTAGTCCAACTTACCATCTCCCGAAAGCGCCATGCACTGTCAAGGCATCTGCTTCCACTCGTCAATTGTCTCTTAGCTCGTCAAGTACGAGCCTAGCTGCCACCAACCCGTTGCACAATCAGGTTTAGTAAGTGGGAGGGGGGGCTGCATTTGGTCGGAAACCTAGACTGCTTTTTGGTGCAGTTCGGCAGTGCAGGCATTGCAAGGGCAAAATGAAAGCGTTTTGGGTGGGGAAAGGAGCCGAGTTGAGTGCCACCTACCCCGCCACCCACTGTTGGACATGGGCGGTCCCTCCATTCAGGCTTGCCACGCACCGTCAAAGCGCAGTCATGGCAACAATTATGATAGCATTACTTTGATCTCATTCGCTCTCACAAATTGCCGTTTTGTTTACAGGGCTTCAAAGCGCTTCGACGGTTGCGGAGAATGCAGTGGCGTCGTGATCATACGCCAGTAACCCGTCTCCTTCCCTTTGGTAATGCACGAATGAGCTGACCCAACTGCTTTGTTTAAGCCTTAAAGCACGCCACAACGCTGAGCAGATTAAAGGTGGAGTGAATGGAATGGCTTATTTCAACGGCTGCTACCATCCCTCAGCCACGATTTGTCGCACTACTTACGAGGGCAGTTCGAGGTAGCATTAACAAGTGGGTAGCAGATTGTGCCCATTCTGCCATGTGCAGATGAGGGGCGTTTGGCACCCATTCCACCAAGGTAGACTTGGGTGGTGTGTTTGTGGCAGACAGGGACCACGTGTGCCACCATGTCACACAAGCTCGAGGTTGGGAGGTAGAGTGGCCTTACGATTAAGTGGTCAGAGGAATCGGTGAGGCATGACAACCTCTTCAAACAGCCCCGATGACAGTGGAGAAGCAGTCAGTGCAGAAACGAATTCGCACTAACACGACGCGAACAAGTTCTTGCCGATTGCACGTTGTCCAGCACACAGCCATTGTGGCCCCTTGCCTCATTCACTTGTGGTCCATGTAGGCGATTGCACTTCTGCAAGCGACGACCAAATGAGGGAGAGGGACGGACGCTGCGCCTTTTGAGAGTGAGGCAGCACTCCTGCCTTCGGAGGGCCATCAACAACCTAACAGACTGATTCAGGCCGCACAATCACTCCGCATCCACCATGCTCAATGACCAATGATGGATGCAACGTGCACGGAGAAGAAGTGGGGATGAAAGGCGAGGGAGAGAAGAGGCTCGCCGGGGGGTGTGTAGGAGGCGCTGTGACGAGACACACTCGAAGTATGTGTGAGATGGCCATCATCCATTTCGTGAGGTCAGGCCGCGTCAGAACACAATATTCACTCAGAAGTGACCAGCGCTGCATCAGTTTACTTCTCGACAAGTGCCACCTCTCCCGTTTGCGGAGAAAGCCCTCCGACGTCTTCCTGTTCGTCGGACAAATGAAGCGATGCCACTGCAGCTACCGGTGACGTGGAAGTAGTGATGCGGCTTGCCCGACCGAGAAAGGCCTCTGAGGATGATGCAGAGTACGCGAATACTTTTCCTTCTCCATGAGCATAGCATTTCCGTCCATGGCCAATTCTGCCTTCAATTTTGTGGCACTGTGGGGCGTCTTCGCTTTCTGGCCTTCTTAATCCCCTACCACACCGCGAATCGTGGCCTCTTCGCGCTGACTCGCAGTCTGTTTCCAATCGCCCTGCCTGATACTCATGTACAGTTAAGGGAAGAGCCAACCCAAGTTGTGGCCCTTCGCCGTGAACCCTCAAGACAGGCTTCCCGTTTGTATTTTGATGCTTACATATTGCACAAAGCGGCCTTCAAATCGCCTTTGAAATCGTAGACCGCAAACTTCCTATTCATTTTGACACCTCCCTTAATCAACTGAAGTTAGTGATGATAAATATGGCCTCGGTGATTGCTTTTTGTTTCCATGACTAATGTCGAGTTTAATATTCGCATCCGCCCTTCCCCTTCTTTCTCTGTCTGCTATTTATCTCAGTCATGTTTTCGTTGATCAAATTGGTCCTCAACTTCCGTAAAACGTAACTTTTCTGCAAAAGTTCGTGGAAGGAATGGTTGGTTTAGGCAAGCAGATGGTACATTTTCTCCACTTGCCTTCCTTATAGCAGCATAGACCCCAAACCCATTTTGGACAGCTTTTGCGGCATTTGGTTCCGCCTTCCATGCAAGGAATCGACCAGTCAGGTGGAAAAGGTCAGATGATCGGATCCTTCTGATGTGTTGGAGTGAATGTGCTCAGAAATTTGGTCTCAGCTTAATTAATCGAAACATCACTTGGTCGCTTCCTGTTGCTCGCCGAAGGCGATCTCTTCTGATGTTTCAAAAACCTGCATTTTTCCGTTTTGAATACTTGAGCAGACTTTAACAGAATCACAACCACTTGTGAGATGAGATGGGATGATTCGTAGTCCGACAATTTACACGTTGGACCCGGGCTTTCCTAGTCGCCTTCAGCCGACACTCTTCCTCCCCCAATCGACGATTGAGATCGGCTATGCTGAACAGCCTTGCAATTATTCTTCCACAGTCCACATCCCCTGCTGTTCTGCCTTGGTGTGAAGCACATAACCGTATCATCTTTCTGCCTCCTCGCACCACAGTTGTCACCTGGATTCATTTCTTCACTTACCTCTACTACGATTGGATTGTTATTGGTAGTTTATTTTTAAAATGTGAAGTATTACAACCTAAGTTTGGCAAGTGGCTTGGAAAAACCCTTTTCAAAATGCTCCCCACTGCGTCTGACACAGATGACTAATCAGTTACCTGTCAAAGTCAGCCCTATGTGCTAGGGTTCGATGGGTAATTTGTCGGGTGACCAGACGGGGAGCGACAACTGGGGTAAAAGTTTGACACGTTGGAGAAATCAATGTGAAGAGAAAGCATTGTTATTTACTGACACAAATGGAGAACAAATGAGGTCAAACCAAGATGGATCAATTTGTTTCTAAAAGGACTTCTCCTTGACCTTAAAAAAGTGGGCATACTCATCGGCGATAAACTTTGAGATGAAAATTGAAGGATTAACTAAAAGTCGACTTACAATCAAAGGCACTAACGAATGCACAAGTGGTTATTCATTGAACTGTCCTATGTAATTCACCTTCAGCTACGCCTTTCACAGTTTAGGCTACCTCGAGGAATGAGCAATTGGACATGGCTAATCGGTCGGCTACTTGATGGGAATGCAAATAGTGGCCTATCCCACAGTTCGTGCATAAAGACCCGATTCATGGAATTCAACCCGACTATTGGCAGAGATAAAGAGGCCACAGAGCCAACCTTCTGTTCAGCGCTTCTTCGGGGGATCATGTCCACCACTCCATGGGGATCCAACTATCTTGAAGTCACCCAGCTCCGTCATCGGCCCAACTCTAACTAGGTCCCGACGTGAGTGAACTTAGACCTTAGGCCAAAATTAACGTAGACGAGAGTGGGGTAATAAGTAATCTGACTTGTTCCCCTTGGCAATTCCCTTGATAACGAGCAGTTCACCACCTTGAAATAGTCACGCTCCCTCCCCGAAACTGCAAAGGCTAAAACCGGCCATAAAAGCCTCAGTGATTATGTGGGACAAGTCAATGCGTTTGATCCTTCACTCCACTGCCTTTCCACTTCATCCAACTTCCGGTTGCAGCAGTTCGTTACATAGAATGCCACTTTTCTACGTTGCATTCTATTTTTGAAGACAAATAGCTCTTTATTCAATCTTTTTCTCCTCTTTATCATAAAAAGCAGATTGCAAGCACCCAACATTGCTATTTCGCATCCATTCTTCAAATGACCATTTTCTCATGCTACAATCATCCAAAGTTGTCACCATTTGAAGTAAAAGTAATGCCAGTAAGAGGATCAACTTCGGGAAAGCTAGCGAGTCGTTATTTTGAGGGTCAAAAGAATGCAAAAGTACCAAGTTTCCCATCAATTAAAATATACTACTACCTACCATTTCAGCGACTACGTGCACTTCTCATAATCTCCGTTATTTTTATACTTGCTTGTATTTTATGTTGTTTCGATGTCTACATTGCATTTTTAGACGATAAAATCTGTTTCAGTATTTTGATGTTCCAAGGAAGGTAAAAACAAACTGCAAGTCAACGACTTGCGAAGCATTGAGGGTCGGGATGTCGATAGCAAGCCAGATGGAAAGGGACCGGCATGGTTGGCACGGCTTCGCCTTAAAACGGGTGAAGGGTTGTCTAACATTCGTGAAAAAAAACAATGCACCTAAAGGACGCGATAGCATCTCCGCCACATCAGTCACCGAAATAGCAGAGGTGGCTCAGGCTCCATTTGACAAAAAAATCTACGCTAGAGAAGTTTTTCCGATGGCCTTTGTTTTCGTGAAAAATATTGCATTTCATGAATTAAGTCATCACTGTACGCGAGAGGCGAGGCTTCAGAAATGAAGGTTGAGGATGCAATCTAAACGCAACCTCCACTTTTTTCCAGTTTGAACTGGATAACTTCTGCGCCCTCATTAACATGGAATGACGATAAGTCTGGTAAAGGTCATGGGTGTGGAAATGTATGGAGCTACCCAGTTTGTTAGCAGAACAAAGAAGCGTCTGCGTTGTTTAGTTGGTCTGTAGTGGCACGCAATATAAAATCCAGTCGGATAGGTGCGCTTGTGTATGTTTTTTTCCATGTCAAATAAGTTTCTTCTTAACCCCGCCCTCCTTCCCCTCACTGACACGCCTCATTTGGCAGCTTCAAAGACGGAACATCAGCAAAAAGATGAGGCTCGTGTTTAGCTATTCTAGCCACCTATCCACCCGCCAGGCTAAATCACCCAGAAATCAAAGATTCAGTCATGCGTCTTTTTGCTGGCCCATACTAACCAGACGAAAAAGGGAAGGGCGACTTAGCTTTGTGTGTGTGTGTGTGTATGCGTTTCCTCTTTATGCCAATCATCATCGCCTACAATGACAGCCAGCTATCGCAAATCAAAGCGGGAATGAAAGAGCGAAGCAAATTCATCTGTTGCAACTACTGGTTGTGCTTTGGGACAGTTTAACAAATGGAAGCATTATTCGAACTGACAACTTGCCCCGGCGTCTTAATTACAGAAAACTTAGGGATCAGGCCTTAATAACAAAGCGAAGTGCGATGCGCTGGTCACCAAATGCCGTCAGTCACTTGAACACTGATTTTTTAACACTTCGCTTTTCATTGGTCGATGGTTTGTTTGAAAGTTTGGGGAATAGGCGGGTCAATCGTTTTGTGGGCTGAGAAAGGAAGGTACCACGGGGTACGAAAGACAATCTGTAATTTGAGCTTAAAGTGGTCGAAAAATGGCTATTGACCGTTTGTAGATCTACAGCATCCCATGGTGAATCAAAATAACTTAACTGAAGTTAAGGGAACAGGTAAATCGGAAATGGCAGGTTCATGAAGCGACACGGGACTGCGCAGTGAACAAAACATCAAGATAGAGGGTCATATTTCTGAAAGAATGTTCCCGATCCTGCCTTATCTGATTACAATGAAACGTGGTTTGAACCAAATTTTCCTCTCCATAAATGCACTTGCAATGTTATATAGAATAATAAAATTTGCTTGCCCACCTTTTCAATCGTTTAACAACGTCTCCAATGGCGTGAGGTTTCCATGCCCGTGAAGGCGGCTGCATTGAACCCGACTCGACATGCTTCAGCAGCCATGCAAATTTTGCTACTGGTTTCACCAGTGCCAGCATTCTCATGCAAATAAGGGATTTTGGAAAGAAGAGCAAAACGTGAGTTAGAAACCAACCGCCGAAAGATTTGTTTTCAATCAATCAGGGAGAACTTTAAAGGTTTCCTCCAAGGGGCTATGATTGGGTGCTAATTAGATAAAGAAATTTTGTTGACGGTGTTTACACCGAGGTAGTAGCAAAAGGCCAAAAAATATTGGCATATAGTTGAAGAACAGATTAATGGCCCAGGACCAAAGCAACGAAATGTTGGTCGTGGCTATTAATCGGCGAGTTCGGTAAGCTAAAGAGAAACCGCGTGAACTATTAACCGAAACCCTTGTAAACGTCCGAGGAACAATTTCCCATAGAAGTTCAGGTTTGAGTGTATGACATTTGTGCGATCAGGTCAATGGGAATTTTTACCCCATTTATGAGAAAACGGAGTAGCCAAGTGGCTTTGAATGGTCGCTGCACTTAAAGCCGCAACAACAGCAACTACAACGCTAGGGGTGAGAGATGGGAAAAGTGGAGTACTTTTTCCACTTACTGTGTATGCATGCTTGGCGGCACCCATTAGTTTCCCTTGGGAGATAAGATCAACTTTATTGTGGCACTTAAAACTAGGCAAACGTAATCACGCCTAGCCATCAACTCTCTCCGCTCTGCCTGTAAAAGACTGGACTGATCAAAAGATACTACTTAAATGGAAGGAGAGTAAGATCTAGCTTCCCCCCTCCGCTCCAACGACTTTTCACCATGAGGGTCTTTCTTCCTTTCCATCGCTGTCACTTTTGTGATGTAAGGAAAAGGAAGTATTCTAAGCACTCATATCGCATTACACTACGAAAAAGGCGTCTCAAAAAAGCTTCAACCCCGTCGAGAGCATCCTTCCGGGAGCGAAAAGAAACAATCATAGCTACCTGACGAACTTCCACTCAAAAGCTTATCCCCAGCTTAACTGTTGCATGGCAGAAGGCGTCTGAGAGCTTGTTTTCTTTGATTTAATCAAAAAAGACTTGAGAATAACCTTCTCTCCTCCTCCTGCCCTTCCCTCTTGTTGGTTACACCTCATTTAAAAAGTAAACAGTTCACCATTTTCTCCATTTTTAACGGTGTCATGAGACCAACCTTCTTGCAAGTGGAATGAACTAAGGGATTGTTATTTTGGGACAGACTGATGCTTATTTTTATCTCTCAGCCCGTATCCGTGCTTGCAAATAAAGCCGATTCTAGGGGCTGTAGGTTCCCAAATGCCTTTACTTTGGGTTGACAACTTTAATCCTTGCCTTGCAAGGGTTACGAGTGTGTTCTCATTGATGAAATTCTGTAGTTATCTGCGGCAAAGTATTTCAAGGTGTGCCAACGAGCCCAAATTGTCCTTTAAAAAAGAGGAGTTAAGAAAAGACGGAGTTAAACGATGGTTTTGATGTACAATTAGATGGCGCTTGAGTGACAGTAGAGAGTGGGAAGATACCAACGGCTTGTAGCTTCTGAAAAGTGCCAAGTAGTTTGCCCTTCAGGCCCACATTTCCACCGTTAGGTAACAGTGAACGGTATGTACTTGCTAAAGAACAATAACAACTGTCCCCCCCCCGACGCTTCATTGATGCCTGCTAGATGACTTCTAGCTTCGATGAGGAACCATTAGTGGTTTGCTTTTTTATCCTGCCTCATAGTTGATGTCGATCCGCCAAATGGCAGCAATCAGTCGGTAGGTGTATTCAGACACCATTCCGCCGTTAGACAGACAAATGAGTACCCTCTTATCACAAAACTATAGATTCTGAACAAAATCCAAGGCTCTGCATCCAATCTGCATTGATTAGCTGGATATGGAGGATAATTAAACACCGACTTACTTTCGATAGGTTCCGCATTGCGTGTACTCCTTGCGGTCCCGTAAACAGTGGTTGGAGGAGAATATGCGTCTGCCAAAAAGTCCTCCTTTTTCAAGGTTATCCCGGGTAGATACTGGCTCGACGGAAGGGCATGCACCTCTCCTCTTTCTCCTCCCGACCCCACCGCAGCGGCACCTTCATCCACAGCGATGCGTTTTTTGATGAAGTAGATGAGGAGGATGAGAAGGAGAGTGAGTCCAATGAAGACGGTAATGAGCAGAAGGATTCCTAGAAATGTCATGCGGTTGGACCGGACTGATGCGGACTCATCCTCTATGCCTCCACTACCACCACCGCCGGTATAGCGAATGCCACTCTCTCCACCTCCTCCCACTTCTGATACTCCATGGACGTACCGATTGGCCGCGGGTGGGTCGGGAGAGTGGGGGGAAAAGTTCGACAGCCCTGTGGACGCGTTTCCAGCTTCTGCAAGAGCGGTTTCAACTGTAGGCACGTCTTCCATCACAGGAGGTCGTGTGATGTGGAGAGTGACAGTTGCATTGCTGTTTAACTCTGGTCGATGGGGATCGAATGCCATGACAGTGAGCCGATATACCCCGGTACGATCACAAGGATCAACTGAGGTGGACATTTCGCTATTCTGGCCGTGGAAGAGAATTGCACCAGTATCAGGCTCAATATAAAATAGGGAGTGTTCCTTCTCTGTGTTACCCTTCTGTCCAGCCGAATCGCCAAGAGGTCCTTTCACATTCAAAATCCGGTAGTTGATTACCGTGTTCTTGGGTAGGCTATCCGCATCCGTTGCTGCCATGTCCAATGCAACATAGGACTGTGTGCAAGGCACCGTCTTGAGGAAGCTTCCAACTGCTAATTCAAAGCGTGGAGGTGAGTCATTGACATCCTCAACCTGAACCACGAAGGTTAGCGTTGAACTTAGAGCAGGGATTCCCTTGTCCGCGGCGATAATAGTCAGCTCGTAGTGCTCATGACGTTCTCTGTCCAGTGGCCTTGTCAAAAATAATCTGCCATCTGGGTGAAGAGTGAAAGGGTTTGGAGATCGCTGGTGTTGAGCGAAGAATAGCGTAACTGTGCCGTTCTCTCCTGCGTCCTCGTCGGTTACGTTGATGACATGAAGAAGACTATCGACAGGCCTATCCTCAGGAACAGTCAAAACAGTCTGTGAGTGAAAGACGGGACTGTTGTCATTCTGATCCAGAATTGTTACTCGCAAATCAGCAGAAATGGAATGATTTTCAGCACCACCATCAAAGACAAACACCTTGAAGCCAGTCAGAATGGGCATATCTTCGCGATCAAACACGCTCTGGGTTGTTATTAACCCGGAGTTGGGATCAATCGACAGTTTTTTGTTGCCAAATGGCAGAAGGGCGTAGGTAAGAACGTCGCCCACATCTGGATCTTCAGCTGCGATGCGAATTACGGGAGTTCCAGGTGGGAGACCTTCGGAAACCGCCACATCGATTATGGGAACTGTGTCGGTCGCGGTTCTTCCAGGTCCAACGAAATGTGGAGGATTGTCGTTTTTGTCCACTATTGTGACTTGAACGGTGGCTTCCGCAGAAAGCTGGTAGTCCTTCAACGCACCTGGATTGTCGTTACACACCACAGTTATTCCCACTCGAGTTCCACGAGCATAAAACCGATTATTTTGAGTAGAGGTGGTGATCGTGGTAGTGGCAGTGGTTGACGCCAACGCTTCCCTGTCGATCGGCTTTACCGCCTGGAAGGCCCACAGGTTGTCGCTTATGCGGGTCAGCTGGAAGTGGTCCGAAATGACTCCTGGTTTGAGATAGCACTCCACTTGACCATACGCTCCAGAATCTGCGTCGCTGACAGTAATGTAGTCGATGTATACATCAGACTGACTATTTTCCACAACTTCAGCCTGTTTCTCACCTCCGGAAAAACGTATCAGAGGTCGATTATCGTTAACGTCTTTGAGGTAGAAAGTGAGCTTCCCCGGTGTGGAGAGCCCTCCATTATCCGTGACCAAGAGGGGTACAGTCACCGCTCGATTCCCAGCTGTCTCAAAGTCCTGCTTGCTCACCAACCGTACTTCGCCAGTTCTTGAGTCAATGTCGAACAGGAAACCTCCTTTCTTCTCGCCTTCCATGGAGTAGGTAAGCCTGCCATACACTGGGTCCTCATCGCTAGCCTTGAGTTGAAGAAGAACTGTGAACGGTGGGATGGACTCGGGAATCTCCATTGCCCATTCATCAACAGTTTCGTTAATCACAGTGATGGCAGAATTGAGAATACTTGGTGGTTTCCACACAGGTTTGTGGTTATTCACATCGTCAAGATGAATCTTGAGCTGCATGCTTCCGCTGTGTTGCCCATCAAAAGCAGTCACGGTGCAATGCAAGGGCCATTGTCCAGCAAACTTGAGCGGTTTATCGACTCGAAGATCCAGCCTATCTGGAGTGCTTATATCATAGATTAGACTGAATGGAACGTCTGCTTCCGGACAGTTAAGACTATAAGAGCTCACAGTGTGCTCCGGATAAGCATCGGCGTCATGTCCGGTTGGAAGTCGAGTCAATTCTCCCACTTGCGCATCCTCCTTGAAGTGAATACTTACCGTGCGTGAAGTCCCAAAATGAGGAGAAGATGGGAAGGAAGGGGGATTATCATTTTCGTCAGCTATACAAATGGTCAAGTCGATCACCGAGGGAAGTCCAACCTTCTTGGTAGGAATAGCCACCAATTGAAGCGGTAGAGCGCAATCCGGACCCGTGCCCAGACGGTTTGGGTGACTGTTCCCTAGGTGGCAATCACACCCGGGCTCAGTTTGACACAGACTTTCTCTGTCAATCTTCTGTCGAGTAACCAAATACCATGGTGAAGTGATTAGGGATGGATCTTTGGGATACCAAATACGCCAGGGATTTTGATGTTGATGTCCGCTTGTAGCCATTTGTACTCCAGGCGAATCGGAAACGACATTAAAGTAGCGATTCGTGTTTGTCACCTGTAGGCTAAATTGTTGAAGATTTCCAACTAGTGTTTTGATGTAGGGCAGCGCGATGAGATGGCCTCCAGCTAAGTTTTCCTGTATGACAATGCTGCAGTTTGGTGGAAAGTGAGCAAATACCCGGCCATGAAGGAGGACAAGAAGGAAAGGAAGGAGATTGTGACAAAAAAGGAACTTGAACATAGCTAAGTTCTTCAATCGAGAACCAAAAATCTACCATCTAATCCATCTTCCATTGCTCTAAAATAACTGCACGTGAAGGTGGCGTGGACTGCGGGGCAAAGGATACAACACCCCTCACTCCACTATTGGCTATCGCGGCCAACCAATAGTGTGTGCGTTGGCGTATGATTGGTCAGCGGATGGGAAAATAATTAGAACTGGGGCTTGTCGTCCTGTGCAGTAACTAGGAGAGACTTGACAGTTGTGATGTCCCGTCATCATCCTGGCCGATCCAGGCGCAATCATGCATATTCAATGGTACTGTGTCATTAGACTCCGGATATTGTGGGATGGCCGAGTGCCTGTACTCAGCGGGCAAATCCGCACAAAGGAGCTTTGTTGACAGTCTGAAGTTAAAATTATATTTAGTAACTTTTTTCCTTCTCACAGGCGTATTAGAAAAAAAACTGAGGAAGGAGAAACATTGGTAAATTCAATGTCACCACTGTAGAGGATGAATAAGAGGAGATTTTCAGTTCTGTCTAATGAGTAGGGAAAGAAAGATTCCTGTCCATTGTTGGGCAGTTGCTTCTTTGCGTGGGGTCCACTTTGCTTCCGACCTTTTTGGTCTTTAATCTTTGAATGACTGGGCTCTTTACTTTAGTCTCTTTCAAGCACGATCCACATTAGTAGTTCTTAACAAATGGGCTATATGTGGTCTTCTTAATCAGCAGTGAGCAAAGGTTCCAGCATTTATGGATAGCCTTGACATGGAAAGATGATGCCGGTGGACAATAATGCAAATCAAATGCGTTCCCATAGGTTGATGCTATCGCAGTAAATGAACACCACTTTATGCCTGAAATGAGAAGCGCATGCATATAGGGTAAAAAGGGAAACTGGAAATTGCTTGTAACACAGACGGAAAAAATGGGTGAAACAAGCATTTGCTCACCGGAACTCATCATCACTGCTCCGCTCCCTCGACCCCTTCCCCCTCCCCCTTTTGTATTGGATGGTGGTGTTCACCAGAGCGTGACTAGACACTGAAGGCGACAAGCGTTTCACCGGTCAGTCTCCCTACTTCACGCTCTGTCAGCAGCAGTAATAGACATTGCAAAACCTGCCCTCACACTTCACCGTCCTTGTGCCTGGCTTTGAGGGTAATGGGTCCACGTGGAGCCCACGAGGCCGCCTTGCCTGGTCGACATGCCTAATTAAAAGTCAGAGAGGCATGAGAACAATCCTGCAAAAAAAATAGATTACGAGAGATTAAAGTTGATTTTAGTGTTGGATTTTGCATAGTGAATGCCAAATCAGCCCTGCAATCTGCATCCAAGCGATTGAAGAACCTTGTTACATGTGTAGTCTCATTCTTTTAAAAGAAATGGCTTCTAATTAGAAAAGAGAACTTGAAAAGGTTATGAAAACAAAGCAAAGAGGACTGCATACCAGAGTTTAGACCCTTTTTTGTTATAATCAGCATTGTTTAGGTGGTTTTAGAACAATGGGTTTTGGGGCCATTGAAGCCATCCTCACTAGGATGGAACATTACATAGCGGTCGCAATTTTCGATCTCTTTTTGTAAAGCTTTTTTTATAGATGGATATGAATTATCTCTGTATCAAATATGGCATTGTTATCGACTTTTAGGGTCCCATTATGACGGATTTGTCAGTGAAAGTCCATTTCATCGAGGTCAACCGGAGGAACGAAAAGCAACGATCACTTTTAACCAAAAATGTGATTTTGCTTGAACCCGAAACACATTTTTAAATCTTCCAGTTGCTTCAATTTTATAATTGACTTGTGTTATTGCTTCAGTTATGGTTAGAAGTGACTTAGCCTCTTTAGCAGGTCTTCCCCTCGGTCGGGGAATATACGGTAGTTCTTACTAGATAGTCCCATCCTCATCTTGAATCAAATTATTCTTCGTGAACCCTAAATGGCCCTTTTAAGTTAATGATGATTGGTTTGACGTCAGATGTTAATTTTGCACTGAGACCTCTTCAACGAGGACCACCTTGCATTCAATCAGAAAGCATCAGCTATTCTCGCCCAAGTCAGGATTCAGGCCGCCAAGGAGCGATAGGGAATGGAGGATCTAAATGCCCATGTAATTAAAATGATTAATTGACAAACGATTAAAGTGTTACTCTCACAACTTCCACATCATTATGCATCCTTTAACTCAAAGGTATTAAACGAAATGGTAGTTTGCCTTTCGGTTATTCATTCCTTTAAAGTTGACCAAGTGCGGGTAACAAGACCGCGTTTCTCGGGCTTGATGTATAAATGGCCTCGCCCCTGACGCCTTCACTGGAGTGGAGGGTATTGGAGCTAACTACAAAGGGCGGAGGGGGAGAGTCAATGGGTGGAGAAGAGAGATGGATGGGGATGTTATCGATTAGCCCAAAGACCTTGGCGACACATCATCCGTCAAAACACTTTTTCTCATCACATTTTTGGCAAGATTTTTCTCACAACATTTGTTGCAAAAAGTTCTCACACGCTCTGTCCACCGGAAGTACTCAAACTGGGTGGCTGGTGGGTGGAGGGGGGTGGAGGGTGGCAGTGCTCCCCTCCTTCCCTCTTCCTCCACCCACCCAGTCATTCCATGCCTTGGCCTCCCTGTCCACCCTACCGACCACCTGCAGTTCAGTCAGATTTCTGCATGCTCCTATCACTACAGTTATCTTTATGTTAGACATGTTTCTAAGTTGCTTTTTTCTTTCCTACTTTAGCATTTGGAAATATGAAAGCAAAGTAACCTTGTTTCAAACAGTGAGTGGGAGTTGTATATCGCTTCAACAATTTCCATAGCTTTAATGTAGTGGAGTAGTGCATTAGTTAATTGCTTTTTATGTTTATTAGCCTTTCGCGTCCTCAAGACTTCTCTATAAAAGGAAGGGGCACAATAATGGACCATAATGCGGGTCGTCGACGTGCAGAAGAACTGGGTACTACTCCAGCATGGCCTGCAGGCCAGCTCGTCTGGCAAAGGTACAGTGGCAAAGCTTTGAGGTGGTACGCTAAAAACACGGAGAAATGGGGGAAAGGATGCGGGTAATAACAACCCTTGAGAAGCACTGATTGCCGAAAACCAAAGCAAAGTCGATTATAAACGGCAATTGGAATCCTAAAGTTAACTAAACCACTAATCGGATTTGCTTTTTGAGGTAAAAATGAACATAGATGTTGAGTTTTGTTATTTGCAATGAACACCTGGAAGGACTTTCATCAATCTATCAATCCCCTTTGTGATGCCTGTGATCACAATGACAGGTGAGTGCGGCCAAATATGATTGGCTAGGAGAAGGTGCTATCAATCCCACTTTCTAATCGACACTAATAAGTAGGCTCACTGTTGAACATTGATTCACTGTACCCATAAACTATTTATTGGAAAGGGGTAATGATGCAACAATTCTGTAAAACTCTGTTAGGGGCCAATTCAAGTGCTCCGCCATTGAACTTTCGGTGAGCGAGTCATTTTAATTGCCGTAGGCTCCGACATATTAGTACCGACTGTACACTTTTGCATTGAACATTATAGCTCCTCCCTTTGAGTTTTGTTTTTTTGGCCAAAAGATGGCACTTAGATATTGCCAGCTGTTTTTATAGAAACTGGTATGGTTTTTGTTGTGTTTCGAGTCTCCCTTAAAGACAAAAGGAGGCAAAATGTAGGAAATAACACCTGTAGGTATTTAATAGAAGGGGAAAATGCGTCTGCTGCTTTGGTCTGGAGGCCCACTCACATTGCTAAGTCAAGATGTCAACCAACGTGACCCAAAGCCGGCCAGCAGTCCATACAAAGTATTACACAACCACCCTCTTCTTTCGAGAGTCGTCTCCAAAGCCTTTCTTGGTAAACCTGTCACGTCACCCATCACAACACAATCAGTGCTTCACGAAGCATCCACAAGCTAACCACGCCCGGTGTCCAAATTCGACGCAAATGAGGCGATGCTTGGCATCACGTCAATGATCCCTCTTGGTAATACAACTCAACTTGGAGGTTCATCATACCCAAAAACTAACTTTGTATTAGGAGGTTCTGTTGACCATCAGTATGTTCCCTGTAAGAAGTTAATTCACCAGTTTCCTTTTCAGGTAGTCAATGACCAATGACGTTTCATTTGTTAACAGCTTTCTGCAGAACAGAGGAATGCAGTGGATGTCGAAGAGGAGCGTCGTTATCAGCCTTTCTGCTATAAGATAATAAGAGGTCCTTCCACCTGCAGCTCAGGCACTTCATTCGCTTCACCGCAATGCCACAGGCGGTATAGATAGGGATAAAACAACATAAAGTGGGGTCTGCTTTCTGCTGCCCCCTCTTTAGAGTCTGAGTCTTCCCAAGAGGCGAGAGAAGGCAAAATATTAAGTCAAATTCATCTGCATTTAATGGACAGAGGAAACGTGGCTGCTGGCATGGCCCGGAAGCCGACCCACGTTGTGAGATCAATGTGACGATCTAAGTCACCGAAAGCCTTCCAGCCGTCCAAACAAACAAAGCGTTACAGTCTCAGTGTAGCAGTCGTTGCTTCAAGGGGATGAAAAACATCGACGAGTAGGCGGGTAACTTTTAAGTCAAGTTGTCAATAGGAGAAAATAAATGTTTAAAAAATTTTCAGAATTATTTTGCTATTACATTTAGACTAACCAATCAGCTTCTTGGATTGGTTTGTCCCCAAATCTACCCCGCCATAAGTCAAGTCAAAGTCGTACAAATTTAATGAAAACTTTTATAACCTAACAAACATTGTTGAAGCAATTATTTAGCAAAGCAGTAAACATTAGTACATTATGCACTGTCACAAGATCTCCACCCATTAAGTTCAGCCTAGCATGGGCTTACACGATGCATTGGACTATTTAGGCTCCCAAGTGGGTTGCAAAGTAGACAAAGTTTAATTTAAAAATTCGTAATCAATGCTTTGTTTGTTGTTTGGCTCTTAAGGTTGGGTAAAAGTTCCCTGTGAACTTCACCCTTTGCACCGCTGCCCAAGGGTCTTGCCCTTGGACCGCAGCCATGGCTCTCCCTGCCCTTCTCCATTTCGGTGTGTCTTCCTTTGCATTCATTTGAATCTAAGCGCGCTAAATGCACTTACTTTCTGTTTGATACAACAAAAATGTAATCTACACCATTGGTAAATAACTCCATCGCGGTTTTCCTTTACACAACCCAAGGGATCTGGAGTAAGAGGAAACAACAACTTTCGGTACAAACAACTCTTTCCCATGATTAAAAAAATTTTCCTATTCGCTTTTATCTAAATAGCCTATTCAAAAGTGCTCAGCAAACCGTCCGGAAATTTTCCTAACCACATCTTTTTTGCAAAATGACAGCGTTATGATTTGATTTTTTTTCTCAGGATACTGAACGCAGTCAATGTCACAGTTATCCGGTTGTTTTATGGTTTGAATTTTTTATTCATTTTTAAACACTACAAGTTAAACCAGCTAAACTTTTTTCGCTTGACATAAATTTGATTTGGTGCCTCGAGACTTTCCCGAAGGAGGAGAGGAAGAGTAACATTAGAGTGGAATATGCGTATTCGGCATAAAGTGGGTCTGGATGGCAACACGGGCTACTCAAAAGACCGGACCACCCCGCAAAAGTGGGATAGTGGAGCCCCGGAGCATTCTCTATGCATAATGTGAACCCTCGCCTCCTTTAAGCATCGTCACTGGCTCTGCCCCAGGTCCGCTCTGACAGCAAGACGTCGTTGGGGCCAGTCACAAAATCCGCATGCGATTTACACTGGAGCTGGACTTCAGAATTTTTTGGGAACTGGGTAAGGGCATGAGTTCTGTACTGTACGTCTTCCGTATCTTTGATCAGCAGTAGAAGGAACACCGAGGCTAAAAGAAAGGCTATTCAACAGAGGAAGGTTTTTGGCATGGCATTTGCATTCATCCTCCCCAGCCATTTGCTCCACTCCAAAGTTGTTCATCCATATCTCTCTCAAATTTTATTCATCAAATCGAGGGGTGGAGGAGGTGTCGCAAGTTCACAGGAACAACATTCGGCTTCATTACGAATTATTTTAGGTGATTTGCGACAAGTGCTGCTTCCGCTGTCAGCAGCATCTCAACAGAAAGTGAGACCAAACAGCTGCTGTATGCAGACCTAATCTTCAACTCTTCCGCCTGGCAGTAGTCACATATTCTCCCATCCACGGAATGTGCCTCTCTCTTCCGACACGTCAAAGCTTAGCAATTGTGTAGCCTGAAATGTGAAAGTCTCTCAAAGTCGGACCGCGTCAGGCAAGGTGAATCAGCCAATCGGTTAGGGTTTAAAAGTCAAAATTACAAGAACTACCCAATTGATGTTATTCATCAAGCAAATTAGTGTGGAAATCAGTTTTGAAGTGACTACAAAAAAGGCGAGTGAACGGCATCAATTTTATGATGTTTGAACAACACAGAAAATGGCTGAAAAAATGTGAGCAGGTCTTTTTAACTACCTTTGGAAAGGCATAACGTGAAAACGAAGAGACGGGGATGCTTGTAAGCTAGCTGCAGTTATTTTGATGTAGAATGAGTTGCAGTATTTTTTTTCGAAACCGGTGAGACTGCGACTGTTTCCATGGACTGCGCACTGGTTACCAAATATAAACAGGAGGCCAGACACAGATCCTATCTACAGAAGGCGCATTCAGGGAATTCCACTTTAAATGGGCTACAGGGTTCGAAAAACAGGTTGCTAGGACAAGTTTTTGGTATCTCAAGGCATTATTTTAATCTACCATCCTCTCTGATGGGCAATCTCAAAAAATAAGTAAGATTACCCCTCGCCGTAGAATGCTCTTTCAGAGATTCTTAAGACGTGCTTGAAATCTTTTGGTTGGACGGATAGGACTAAATATCAGAGAACCTGTAAGAGGGAAAGCAGAATCTTTCCTACTCACATTATTCCCCTTTGGATACTTTCCCAACCCCATACGTAAACCTGTTCTCGATCTGGATAAGTGTTGTACCTCGAGCTTTATTTATTTCGGAACCTGGACGAATTCGATCCAACTATTCATTCAATCCAGGCCTGCAATCTTGACGAAACTGCGACTATAGCCACTAGTCTATCATGCTATAAGCTCACTTTAGCCGTGTGCTTTCATACTGCTCTAAAGGAACATTATCCGACCCATTTAATATTACTATCGCTTTAACAATCGGTTCCTATCCACTAGTACTTTTGAATAAGAACAGTCGGGGATCGGAGATGATGAGTGAAAAGGACGACGAAGGAACAGGTGTGTTTAGAATGGATAAATGAATGGATGAACGCATAAATAGGAAGCTAAATGGATGTAGATAGATAATAAAGGCATGGATGGATGGATGGATGGATGGGTGGATGGATGGATAGATGGATGGATGGATGGATGGATGGATGGATGGATGGATGGATGGATGGATGGATGGATGGATGGATGGATGGATGGATGGATGGATGGATGGATGGATGGATGGATGGATGGATGGATGGATGGATGGATGGATGGATGGATGGATGGATGGATGGATGGATGGATGGATGGATGGATGGATGGATGGATGGATGGATGGATGGATGGATGGATGGATGGATGGATGGATGGATGGATGGATGGATGGATGGATGGATGGATGGATGGATGGATGGATGGATGGATGGATGGATGGATGGATGGATGGATGGATGGATGGATGGATGGATGGATGGATGGATGGATGGATGGATGGATGGATGGATGGATGGATGGATGGATGGATGGATGGATGGATGGATGGATGGATGGATGGATGGATGGATGGATGGATGGATGGATGGATGGATGGATGGATGGATGGATGGATGGATGGATGGATGGATGGATGGATGGATGGATGGATGGATGGATGGATGGATGGATGGATGGATGGATGGATGGATGGATGGATGGATGGATGGATGGATGGATGGATGGATGGATGGATGGATGGATGGATGGATGGATGGATGGATGGATGGATGGATGGATGGATGGATGGATGGATGGATGGATGGATGGATGGATGGATGGATGGATGGATGGATGGATGGATGGATGGATGGATGGATGGATGGATGGATGGATGGATGGATGGATGGAGACAGATTGAGCGGTAAGGACGATTGAGATTGAGGTCAAAATGGATTAGAGGGATCGACAAACGACAATTTACTCCATTTTAATTAAAAATTCTTTACCTCGGGAGCAGTGGTCGGAACTCGATTTCCTTGGTCCACTGTACCACTCGCCATGCTTGTCCCAATTCTGTCACTGAAACATAAAATTGCTCCACAATCATTGTCCAGAATCCTTTGATTTTTTATTTTTCCTTCAACCAGTAAAATCGGCATTTAATTTCTTTGGTTGAACTTTTTAATCAAGGCCAGCATAAAAGTACTTCCTTTATTAATGCCCGCCTTGATGCTGTTCAAGGCGTAAACTTGACTGCAACGCCCCTGCAGACAATTTTACCCACAAAAACACGTCACACACCGACAATCTTGTGTCCGCGACTTTTAACTACCCTCCCTCCATCAATACTTTGGAGCAGTAAAATTTTGGGCGCTTAAATTTCCCAAGTCCGAGACATTGCGCGGTTATCCGATTTCAGAGACCCAGTCAGTTGGACGAAAGAACAGTTGCTTCAGCTCTGTGAGCCGCATCTTGACGCAACCGAGTCATCGTACGATGACAGCACCGGCAACAGCCCAAATACAGGAGACAAGCACCTCATTTTGGGAATGAAGCGTCTGCGTCTTGGAGGCGCCACAATTCGTTTAATCATGCTATTTTTTTCAAGTAGAAAGTTGGGAGGCTTTGTATTTGGCGAGACAGTTGCCGACATGCAAATGGAAATGTCAGTGTGTGTGTGTGTGTGTGTGTGTGTGTGTGTGTGTGTGTGTGTGTGTGTGTGTGTGTGTGCTTGATTGCTCCTCCGTCCCACGTGATGGCCATTTATTCTAAGGGCACTAGTAGGGTCCCAACTTTGACATTTCAATGTCATCTGTCTTAATTAAGGGGCTAAAAGAAATATGATGGAGTTATCGCATGAGACAGACCATTTTAGAGCATCATGAATTGTCGGTGACTGCTTCGTTAAGTCTGATGCATCCATCTACTTCCAAATTCCTCAAAAAAACGATATATTGATAGGATTGAGGTGCTGTAGCGAATACGTCCATACTTTGTCCAGTTATGGTCAGTCTTGAATAGGTCCAAAGTGGATTAAAGCGTTGAGTAAAAGTATGCATGGATGGATACTGAATGAATGGACGAATAAAAGAGAACATGCAGAATGGGTGGAAGAGTTAGTGGATACTGGATAAAAGGATAGCTGGTTGGATGTTTGGAAAAGATGACAAGTCGGCTGATAATTTATCTACACAAAAGCCTCAATATTATTGGAATGAAGAAGAGCTCGAGAACCCAGTTGGCAACACTGACAACTTCACAAAGAAAATTTTCACCTCACAATCTTGATAGGTTATAATTTGCATTCTTCAGTGCTTCTTCTCGCAGGTGGAGCAGGATGCTTCGTTACTCTGAATGCATCTTTCCTTGATGCAACTGATCTTGCCGAGGACGCGATCCTCCCGTACCTCATGCATATTCAAGAAACCTCGGTGCCAAAACCGGCATTACCCTTCCCTTAGTGTTGCATGGCTACATGCAATCCGCTTCTGCTTCGTTTTTTCGGCGAGAGGTGTTGAAGTGGCCTTGGTGAATGTTAAAGCCGATCCTTAAACAGGGAGTTTGTGATGGTTAGGTGTTTACCTTGTGGCTTTTCATATTCCGCAGGTTTTATTACTGCTTTAATGTTGGAACCTTTGGTTGATTCCTGAACTGCCTTAGGCCTTCTATATGGTAGTGATAAAATCTACCCTAATGCTGTTATCACCCAGTAACGCCTTTGGGGATGACCTAGAGCGTCATGTAGCCCCAGTGCCAACAAAAAGACATTAAAATATTCCTGGCATCCAGGCCATGCCAGTACCTGTCTAGCTCAATTTTAAGGCTGTGGTGCGCATTCTGCCTGAGCATTATGTCTTCTTTCCTCCTCATCGAAGCATCACCCTACAAATTGCCCTAAGGGGCGAATGACCTGATCTACACTGCTAAGTGGTAAACCTTGGCGAGGCGGAAGAAGTGTATGCGCAGCAGCCGGGGTAATATTTAGCATATCCAAGCGGAAGAGTTAAAATTAAGTTTTCCTTCGGCAACTACTTTACCCCGTACTTTGCTGAAACACTGTCAACAGGTGAAATGACATTTAGCCTTGAATTGGCCAAAGGAGCATGTTGCGGAGGTGTCCATTGTACCCGTCTGAGGCTGTCAAGGAGGTGCACACGCGGTACCCCCTGCACATCTTTATTAGCTAGGTGGGACCTGGATATATATTACTAAGCAGTTCTGAGGATGCGATAGCCCATTCTCACAGACCCATTTCGTGCCCCGGCCTTCACTATGCGGTTCTGTTCTTAGGGCACTCTGCTAGGAACAGCGATGGACACGCAATGTAACCACTGCATTTTCTCCTCCTCAAATCTGCGGTTACCTTAAAAGGCCAAGCCTTAAAATCATTTGCATGCAATTCGATTACTATTTCGCGATGGCCACCGCCACTCAAGTGAGAAGAGAGTTGACGCAAAAGACCATCAAAGAGCTCCCCTATGGTATCTTCAGTGGCCTCAGGGCTATGTCAGTAGGATCATATATTAAATCTGGAAGTCCCAAGGCTCTTTTGTTGCTTCAAATGCGCTCTTTTTATTGTTTTGATGTTCAAACTCATTTGTACTCATGAAGTCACTTCCCAGAGCTCCTTCATAAACTAATTAGTTTTTCTTCACTATTGGCTAAGGGAAATGACAAACAGCTCAGGGTTTAATTAATGGTCAGTAAAAGTTTTTTCACAATCTTCAAATTTTTTAATTAAAAAGAAAATCACAACACATTACAAGGTTATTTTAGTAGGAAAATAACCCCTTCTGAAAGTTTACCTTCATTTTACCAGTCCAAGTCACGCATACTTCATTGTCTCACCTGAATGGGCATTATATGAGTCGTGTGGAAGGCTCCTCACCTGAATATTTCAGAAGCACCGTCACCTTATAAACACGACTCTGCTACGATGTGGTGCCTTTTTACACGCACACACACACATACACCTTCGAGGAATGAATAATTCCTCCACTTTAACGGCAGGAAGAGAGCGCGAGAGTGAGATAACACGTTATCGTCTACGGCTCTGCACGCAATGCCTGAATGAAATATTCACTTGATGCAGAAGTAAGCTTCAGTTATTAGTGGATTGGCAATTGAATTTGCCCCTGTTTATATCCCTACTTTTTGCCTGCATGTGTGTAACTACCTTGGTTATTAGGCTGGGAGCACATCTTCTTCCCTATAAGCTGCGAAATAATGCATTTTAGCGATTTTTTTCACTGCTTTTGTGGCCCATTTAACTAACCACAAAGAGGCGAATATCTGCGCCGTGCAAGCCAATTTAATCCCACCTCTGAAAAAATCGATATCCCACCTGTCATCCATGCATCTCACGCCTGGGAGGAAAAAATCAATAAAATGATCAATAATTTTTGGGCATCGACGAAAGTGCTGTTTTTAGATCAAAGACATATTTTTAGCAAGAAAGGTAGTTGCATTAAATTAATAAATTTATTTAAATCTAACTTAATGTATTGCGTGACCTCTTTACTCATTTTATACACCTGTTTTTAAATGCTTTGCAATCAAAATCTGGCTCATGGTACATAAGTTTTATTCCTTTTTATGGACTCCTAACCGCTTATGAATTACATGGAATGGATTACTTAATGTTGCGGTTTTTTAATCCCTATGACCACTGCATTGTGGGAAGTGATAGTGGTATCACGTTGTTCCAGATATGAGTTATCCCAGCGAAGCACAACTAGGCCATTTTTCGCTACAAAATACTCATGACTAAAGTCACATCATCGCGGAGGTCGGTAAGGAGGAAAGTGGAAGTTGCTTTGTTGTTAGTTGGCTTCGGTGTTTTTTTTGTGCATTAAAACAAAGAGAATAAGCGGGATAACCGGATAAGGGGGTATGGATATTCTTTCTACTCGCGATAAAATTTATTCATGCATGTAAGATAGAGTAAGATGCGGCGCCGTGGAGCTTATGAGTTTTGTGCGACTGAAGATTGTTTTAACTTAAAAGGATTAGATTAAATGGAAAACATGGTTTACCCACTGTAAAGGGAGTAAATTTATTGCACGTTTCGAAGATAATTGGGATTCCATTAACAAAGAAGCATGAAGTTAATAGCTCATGTCGATGAGATGTTGAGGGAGCATTCTAATTGGTGCAGAAGAATGTGGTGAACAAGGGCCATGAATTCCAACCAAAAATCACTTTCGAATGTAAATTGATACTAGGCCATACCAGTACTTTCAACCCGTCCTCTTCGTTTAGTATCTTTTGTTTTCCAGAGAGGCGTAGGTCACTACGTCTAACTTTAGCTTGTCAGTAGGACTAAGGGAGGCGTCACCGAACCCCATGCAATTCAGTCCTCGATGGTTTTCTTGTTGTATCTTTGAAAATAGTTCCATTTAAGCCAAAAATTACTACAAACAAATTTCAAAACATAAAATGAGCTGGTTTGCTTAACATAGCCTAATTACGAAATCACTGCTACGCCTAACGACTCAGTTAGGTGCTCCCAAGCCTGTTTGTTTGCTTGTGCTAACAGTGAAAGGAGGAAACCGCAGCCCATTAATATATAATGAAAATAACTGGTTCGGTAAGGATTTTTTGCAGCATGAATATTTAAATTTTTGTTTTGAAACCCCAAAATATTGCTTGAAATTGGCTCAGAGGACACAAATGGCATTTTCGTTCGTCTTGGCCCAGTCACCTATCACAGCGGTTCTAGTCTTACCAGTTCCTCCGCACCTGATATCAGATCCTTCGTCCTTATTCCTGTTCTATTCTCTCACTGTTTTAAGACCCTCGAATAACTAAGCAGTTTAAATTTAGCCAACCCAGACCATTTACAAGCTCTTGACTTCTTTAACACCTCATATGGACCATTGCAGTTGTCGTTTAAGGCAACAAACTTATTTGTTCCTATTTTGAAAATGGCTATAATGTTTTGAAAGCCATCAATATTCTCAATGCCAATTACGTGATAAATTATTGTGCTCATGATTAAATGATCTTTTAGGACTCGTAGTTACCTTGACCGGGAGATGTTGGGTTATGCAGTGGGCTTCTGTTACCGTCTATCCACTAAGTAATTTAACCTACGAGCTATGCCAGCCTTTTAATGCAAAGCGTAAATAAGTGCTATTAAGTGAATGTGTCTTCTACCTTCATAGATGTCTTGAGGCGCTGCATAGGTGGCAGCTCGGTCCGAAAGAAAAAGTACCTCAATTTCTATTACAGGGTGGTAGGAAGTTTGTGCGCATCTTGTGGGAGAATATGTGACGATCCTTAACAGAGGATTAAAAATGACCTCAGTCTTTGGCACCTCCCTTAGTTCCGCCTCCTGCATGGAAGCTATTACCAATTAGGAAATATTGACCTGGAGCTGTCCCAGGTATCCGCACAAAGCTGTTGTTCATGTGAACTCGTGATACCTACTGCTTAGTAGGTAGACCCATGGTGCATGACCGAAAAGCTCTAAAATATTATCTCTTCACCCACAAAATCTTCACTTTTAACTATTTCTTTTCAGACCAGTGGTCCTACAGTTATCAATGGGCAGCGTACGGCCAGCAAACCAAATATTCTTTCATTATGCTTTTCTGGCTGGACAAACCTCTAAATTTAGTGAAAGTAAGCAAGATGAATCAGCAACGATGCAGCCAAAAAGCTTCCAACCTTGATATCCGAAGAGAGTGAGTAGTGAGTGTTTGGCCTCTGGACATTTTGTTAGGCGGCCTGACCTCTGAACCTCGCTAGTAGCGCCTTAGTTCTTCCGCAGGTCAACAGTACATATCCACCTTACCATAAGTTTTGGAGCGATTCTTAAATCTACAAATTTATTTTCAGTCATAGCTTCATACCTTTTCTATTGTTATGCTTTATCGTTGACCGCCATAAGATTTATGCCTCACTTCGCCGAATTATAGCTGCACATGCTCAGTCCCTAATCACCACATCACAACAGCACATCCACTTCGAAAACGACAATTATCATCTAGACGGAAGTAATAATCCACCAAGTCCTGCTATATATCCACATTTGCAATGCTCATAATTCAGTCCATACAATTTATATAATAGAGTGAAAAAATTAATGCCATTTGGGAAGTGCATACTCTACACCCAAAAAGCCATACACGTTGCGCAAACCTGTCACCGAGTAGTTAAAAATGCCAACCTCCACAATTTAGACAATTCGACAGTTGTCAAGATGTTGGCAGTAATGCTAGAAATTAGGCGTTTTTTTAAACCCTTCTTTTCTACGAAAATTGTATAATTCAGTGCTGCAAAAAAAGTGAACGTTTGGCTCCAAGCCCAGGCAACTACAGCTGCGTGAGTCATTCAGGGGCAATCAATATCGATCAATCATCGACCTGTAAGGGCCTCGCTTTTACTGCTGTTTTCGTGTTTCAATTTTCACTAATAGGAAGGATTTTAGAGGAATAGAGAACAAAAGCTTCTTTTGTGAGTTTGGAAATTCGTGAATCTGCGCAATTCACTCGAACCGTGTGATAAAATCTTTAGTGGCCTTGACTACTGGCTTGCCGCAAGTGCTTCGCCCATGTGACCGTGGACGGGGGTATTTTTAAAACATGTGGTATAACACCAGTAAAGGATGTTTCCTCTGCTCCCAAAAAAACACTTGGTACCTACTTAGCGGTGATTAATCGACGCGATTTAATTGAAAGCCAAAAATTGCCTCCTTCCACCGCCTTTCTTTACCACATCAAAAAAGTGCCGATTTGTGCACTTATCACTCGACCGCTATGCTAATCTACCAAAGTTACCCGGTGGTATGTGCATTGGCAGCTAGCCATGGCTCAGAAGTCCTTCACAGGGATGGAGCCCATGTCAATTCTCGATCTCCCTCTCTCACTTTCTCACTCAATGCGCTTTATCTATCCGTCGCTGAATGTATTCACTGTAACATGCCACGAAGTTTAATTCATCGTCCATTCCCACAAAGGCATTGATAATGCTAGCAGAGCAATGAACCCAAATCGCCGTGTATAAGACTAACACGAGTAAACTTTGCACCCTACTAGCAAGCTTTCTCACCCCATCAATCGAGATTTATCTAACCGAGGACAAACATCAATCGCCCCGCTCAGCTGACACCTCTTCAATTTGCAACCTTTCTTTTTAAACTGCCGCTAACACCCGTAATGACCTTCCACCAATAATATTAACACTGAGTCGAGTAACAAACCAATGAAAATATTACTCACACGGTTCTGGAACCCAATAAAAAGGGAGTGTCCTCAGGGCCTTCAACTTTGCACCCACCACCCCGCGAAGTTAAATTTCAGCAAGGAATTTTTAGAGTTTTCAGTCCTTATTTTGGTTTATTCAAAATCTCGATAGCATTGTTTTCGGAAGAGCAATAATAATGTAATATAGTTTTATGAAAAAAATGTTTCTATGTGCCGATCATTCTCTGCCATTTCAATGGGAAAGGGGGCAAATATCCGTGAGGGTTGTTGGTTTTTTGGCAACCTTTGCCTCCTTTCGCCCACGACCACACACACAGATGAATTTTGGCCTTTTGAATGAAAAAACGGGCCGCAGAACAGCGGCGACGCTCTCCGGAACCCAAGTAGGCTGGTGTCATTCCTTTGGCGGATACATTGTAAAACAAAGTTAAATTTTTATCGAAGTAACCTAATCGTGATAGTCTTTACCCAGTAAGCAGTTTTTCCCTAAGCTAAGGAAAGACTTATGCAAAATAACGAATGTAGAAGGAGGCATTTATTCGTCTTTCCATTTGGATCTTTAAAGCTGTGTTGTGCGTAGATCAATAGGTCTGCGGTTGCTTTACTGATTACTCTCTCATCTTTGTTCATATATTTTTCAGCCTGCAAATTTTAAAATTGGGACGAATTTAATCAAAAGAGGGTGTAAAGTCTCTTCAATATTCGTGTTTCAATGTTAAACAATTGTATGGTTTGTTGAAGTAGAATTTAAACGCTCATATCTAAACGTTAAGAGCAATTCTTTTCAAGCAATTGGTTGGAATGCGAAACTTCAAGGGGTAGTGTTGCAAAGTGTCAAGTTCTCTTTACTAGATTATTTTCCATGGATATGACAGCTGACTTCGCCACAAAAAGACTTGCAACCACAACAAAAAAGAGGTTGTCATTTATTAACAGAAGCGCATCATGCGCTGTGTAACGCACAAGAGAGGGTTTAACACCATGTGGTTCAATACCATCAATGGTACCGATGGTGAATCCAGTTCTCCATCGGCTACGTTTAAATATCGCCACAGTAAGGATCGTATTGTAAGTAAAAATGTAAGACGAGGGATGAACATAAGTAAAAATCCCAAATTTCGACTTCCTTGCCCCCTTTACACAGAAATTCTTGCAATTTTATTGTGTTTGTGGGATTATCCACCCCATTCCCCTACTCAGATGGATGACTAAGCCCTTGCTCTGAATTCCGGACAAATCGATAGTTGCATGTGGTAGGGCAAAAATCGATCAAAATGGAATGTACCCTGTGGAGTGTGAACGTGTAATAGCCAATGGCGCAACAGTTTCTCTCAAGTGTTTACCACGTCACTGTTTAATAATGCATTGCTGCTTCAAGCTGTAGACACTTTTGCGTGATGGTCAATTTAAAACAATCTCTGTGTTTGCAAGCTTCTGTATGCACGCATGCACGCACGCACATGAAATCCAGGAGAGGCAGCGCAAAAGGGAAGATACCGAAGGGACTCACTCCCACATTTACCACCACCACTAGGGTACTGAGGCGCGGTTACAACATTCGTCGTCATTGTAGTGGTGGTGGTGGGCTTCCATTATTCAGGCGTGCGCCAAGCGTTGCACACAAGTTGTTTGAACTACCGGAAGTATGGTGACGCGACGCGGAACAATGCTAGGCAGAGATGGGGGAGGCACAAGTTGCCTTACCACTAGCTAAAGGCTCCGCCAAAGAGTGAGTTAAACTCTATAAAAAAGGGAAATTGAAGCCAATAATTGGCATGAATTTATTAACATCAGATGTTAACATTAAATTACCCTGCAGAAAAGTTGAAAACTCCTAAAGGAAATTGTTGATGTACAAGAACGTGTTAGAGTAAACAATACCGCCCTTAAATTCACCAAACGATTTGTGCTTAACTTCAAAAATTTGTTTGCATAGAACGCAGTAAGGCGGGGTTATGTTTGTCACCCCGTTGTCAACAGGAAATGGAGGGCTTTTGGAAGTGAAACACGACACGTTGGGAATTAATTGCTTAAGCTTTTGAAGCGAAGGCTATGCACAGGCGGCTAATGCAAAGTTCTTTTATAGCCCTCCGTGTCATTTTTGAGGACGAGAGGAGTGATGTGTTGGCGATCCACAGAAGGATTAAGGGACCAGCGGCATGACCTCGGACGATGTTTCCTTCGTCTCATGAACAATCTCACATGCCGGACATCACAAAATTAAAATTTTTAGTCACTTTGACTGACAAGCGGCAAAGTAGATTGTGGAATGTGATAGCTACATTTTATGATGGTTCCCACGAGGCGCCAAAAGTTGGCAGGCTAGACGCATTTGAATCAGAAAAGAATGTAAGCACACGTGCATCGGAAAGTGGGATGTGAAAGCGGTGCCCCGTAGGTTATTACAATACCAGGTGCAAACCTTTTTGAAGTAAGGACTATCGTAAATCTCAAATTCCTTAGAACTCGTATTGGGAATCCAAAAATACTACTATAGGCGTGGGATTAACCCTTTGTAGTAGCGGAAAGCCTCTTGATGCGACACTTCCGGAATCGGCCCATCCGTGCCACGAGCGTCTCACGGTAGAAAATTGTAGCACAAAATATCAACTATTTATGTTAAAAATAGATAAATGTCGTTGTTTAGACGTGTGGACATTTGTAGCTTGACAATTTACCCCTAAGACTGGAATCATAGGTTAGGTGTACTCCAAACGCCCTGGTCGATTGCAACGAAGTCGGTTTTTTGACGGTAGGGTTAGCTAGCCTTTCTCGCCAAGAACGTTGATGGTGACTTTACTGACTGAATGGCTAAAATCCCAATTCTGGATTGTAAGAAACTGCCATTAATGGCGAAAGACCATCCTGCGTTCAGAATGTGGGGGTTTGTCGCCTCCTCTTGACGTTACACGAAGTTGGTACTAGCGGAGTTTACCGGCAGGGTGGCATTAAAATCGCATTGACTTGAAAAGGAAGCATAAAAAATGAGCACGTTAAGTGGGGCACTTCGGTAAATTGTTTTCTTGCAGGTAGAAAGCATTTGCCAGTAAAGCATACTTAAAGTGAAAAATGTGCTGGTTTTTCCCATAAACAGATGACATGCAATAAATAAGTCCATATTTGTAGTTTTTGTACCACAGTCAATTGTCGGAGCACTAAGGGACGACGACTGACCTCGTTCCTTTGACCCTGTCCAATGAATGCACGTGTTCACAACTATCAGCTTGATCCACTTAGGCTTGAAGTTGCTATCATGTTCAGGGTGCGGAGTGCCTAAATGCCGCCTTTGCGGTTCAGTTACGCAGTCCATCTCCTCTTTTGAGGTTCATCCCCGTTACAAGCTAACCGCTTCAGTCATCGAACTCGCATGCAACTGAGAGGATATTTGACTGCAGAGTGACTAATCCCTCTTCGCAATCCCACGGGATCCGAAAGTTCGCCCTGATTGAGAAATGGTAACGGAAATGGCAGAAGTTGTGCTGGTTATCACAAGTGTTTACAAATATTTGGTGAAAGAAGGCAAATAATATGGTACGGAGGTAAGGCGTCGCATCTATTCTTTTTTGTTAACTTTTTTTCACTTCAGTGCTGCCCAAGTACTCCCGTCGAGGTGCCGTTCAGCTGGTCAAGAAGTACGAGGTCTTATCACGTGTTCACCTAATTGACATTTTATATGGGTACCGTAGACAACTTTGTAGTGAACTTTTCCAGGTGGCGCACGTCCAATGTCAAATTCCCTTGCATTATGGGACTAAAGAAATTGCCGAGGAAAGACGCCATATTCCACCCTTTTGTTAGAAACTGGTGCACGTTCTTTGCCTTCAGGAAGTGCGTCAAGATCTACTCACCCGGCCGCAGACGCAAGGCTATGTCCCCCGGGACTCTTCCGAAGACAAAGAACAGCGTATTACTCAAGTAGCGCCTCATTGACTTGGCCGAAGACCAGACCATTCATTGGTGGCAATCGAAGATGACCTCCACTTGCCAAAACTGAAGGTTAAATGCATAACCAACTTAATGAATAGTTTCTAGCCGAATGGGCGAATGTTTTGAAGCTGGGACAAACATCCAAACACAACGACCAGCTAAGTTACTTTTCCAAAAGGTAGCTGAAGAAGTTGATGCAGTTTGTGGAAAAAATGTGCTTTCGTTACGCAATCACAAAATACAACTACAAAATCGCAGCTATTGTTGACGTTAGAAGGGACAGAAGGAGGGCCACAAGACCTCCCAGTTTTTATTGCTTATTAAATCAACCCTGGAACATGCTTTTGATGGCAATTTATTTATGATTGCCAAGTCGTTAATTGGTTGAGGTATTGCTACCGGCCTCTCCAGAAAATGTGCAGTAAGAATTAATTAAACTGTTGAAGAGATTTCAGTCGAGTGGCCCCAATCAAAGCCACTCCAAGAAAGGATTGTTGCGGTGCAAGGTAATTCAACCTGGAAGGCCATTTCTTATGAGTCCAGACTGCCTCGAGGAGTGAGTTTGATTTGTCCAAGTCCTGCTACTGGCGGTAAATTAGAGGTCGAGGACGGATAAATTACTTCTTAATGGACGTTGCCAGACTTCTGAAGTCTAGACAATCATTAAGGCTTTATAAGTAAGGAAATTGCTAATTATAGCGGAACTACTCGCCTCATCGTGGAGACGATAGGACCAGCGAAACGCAATGTTCCTCAGCAAATCATCAAATTATTTAAACACAACGCGTTCTTAAGTTCACTGTCCATTTTAAATGGAAAATAATGGCAATGCAAGGTGGTAGCGACGATAGGCAGAAGGTTAGATGTGATTAGAACGCCACGGCCAAGGAGACACAAACCGAAACACTCGGTTGGCGATTAGTACATCAATTCAAACAAGCACTGATGTTGTAAAATAACTCCTCAAGCCATCATTATTACTGTTAAGTTAAATTAGAAGAACTTCTGATCTGATCAAGCATTTTGGGCGCATTAGATGTTTTTTTAGTGATTAGGCTGGAAAGATAAGCCCCTTTCATACACACACACACATTTTTACCCACTCTATTCATGAGCATCCGCTGAGGCAGGCAAGCAAAAAGTGTGATGTGGAATCTCATCCTCCTCATAACCTCCGTCTCCACCTCATTCTACTTGCTTCGCCCTTTGTCCCCATGTTTTGCGCGTTTGAAGCATCGGAATACCACTACTGCTGGAAGTGCGCAGTTAGCAGCCGCTCACTTATCACTCATATCCATCTCCCAGCTTAATCCCTTGGAAGACCTCGGTCCCTCTTGCTCACCCACCCTTCCCTGTCCAACAAACTTTGCTTCACCCATCTGCGCACCCAATCGACGTGAAAAGAATTAGAAATCAGCTTTTTCCCTTTTTATCATCATTTATTGTGAAACTCAGTCGGTGTGATGATTTTAGATAAAGGTACGTACGTAGGTACGTGCAAAAGGCCTTTTTTTCCATTATCATAAGAAATAACCGATTTTCAGCCTCTGATACATGTACTGTGTAGTGAGGATGTTAAAATCTTTCCTTAACTACCTTATTCCCAGGCTCCAAGCTGGTCACTATCGATCGATCTGTGGCGCAGGTTTCCGATTGGTGCGTCTTGAGCGAAAATCGAAGCAGTGCATTGGTCGATTGGCAAATGAATAGTTCTGGAAGGGTTTTTCCTAAGCTCTTCGCACGTTTTTTGAGTTGGCTGCTGTTAAAGCCTTGCGTCAGCGCACCGTGCCAGCCGGTTTTTATAGTCTCAGAGGTAAATTTCAGGATTGTTTATATTTTTAGAGACTACACCTATAATTTGTTGCCTTTAAATATCATAATGATTTTGTTTTTAGCTGAAGCACCTCTAGACTTTGATAAGGATGATGGAAGCTTTTAAGCGTGGTGGGGTTGCATTAGGGCCTGATCCATGGGCAGAGCACCCAAGTGTTCCCTTTTCCAAAATCAAGAGCCAAACAGGTAGCCAAATTAATGCCTTAGTATCAGGTAAATTATAGGCTTGATTTGCTGGTTTTAGCACCCGAAATTCCAAATTGAGGTCGTAGCACGGTTATTAATAGAAGATTATCTGAGGAACGCGTACGGTATTTCAGGAGTGTTTTTATTTATCCCTTTACGCCTATGTAGTGGAGTAATTTTGCCGACCTTGAACTTTTATCTCCCACTTTATGGTCCACGTTCCTTCACAAATGCTCGTTATTTTTCTAGGCCCACTATATTATCATTATACATCTCATAAATTAGTAGGCCGTTTTTATTAACACAGATCTGATGATTAGGTTACAACCTGGTAATAAAGCGCACCTTATGCAATGATTTGAGCAGCAGGTTTTGCTCAGCTCCGGCTCCGCTTCTGACTTCGTGCCATCCATTCGGTTTTCCCAACCCCTTCCCTTCCAAGGATCTTGCATGTCAAGCTGAATTAATGAGTGAGTGGTCTACAATCATTTCCATCTTGTGCCCCTTTACTACACATTTAGGAGAGTGGGTATTGCCATCCCCATCCGTTTCCTTTCGGAGAAGAGAACCCCAAAATTGCACAAACTTTTGACGTTGCACACATGTGGTTTGAATGGTTTGTACAGGCATTGTGGACTGCATCACGAGCTATCACGCAATCAGTTCGACCGCTTTCCTTTACAAATGGACATCTTTTTCGATACCGATCCGTTGAAAGGGGTTTTCGCTCTTTCCCGCCTATAGTAAATGCGCTGAAAGGAGGAAATTGCTTTAAAGTCGTTTTAGAGGAAAAATGCACCCCTTATTTATGACATGTGAGCAAAGTGGAAAGCTTTTCCTTTCTCATTTATAATCCACACAGTTCCATTAGCAGAATTCTTTTTTAGGGACACTGAGGCTGGAATTCCGCAAATTTGCGTGAATATGCAGACAATCCTTTTAACTCCATCCGATTCTAATAGTAAAAAGATGCCTCTTCCGAAATTTTACTATTAAAGTATTCGCTAATTTAATTTAACCGCTAATGTGACTTTCAGGCACGACTTAGCACCGACTTAATCATTGCTTCCTTTTTAATGCTGCGGAAGAACCAGGTCTGACCGGACTCCCCAAAGTGAAGGCGATTCCTAGACATCAGGCTTGGCAGAATGTAGAATGACTGCGTCTATGACTTCCGCCTATAACTTCTTTTTTCATACATGAGAATTGTGGCTTTCGATGTACCACCGCCTCTTGCCGCAAAATTGGTAGGCAGGCCAAAATGGAGGTCGAGTTTCGTGACAATATGTACGGCTTTACAAATCGTGACAAGTGTCCCGCCCCTCTACCCTTTTGATAACTTTCCCCTAAGGATTGAGGTCTACCCTCGACAAGACCTTTGTTACTGTGTCGTTAATTAAGTGTGGTGACCTTGGCACCGTATCGGGTAGTAGTTATTTCCAGTAGCCCTAAATTGGTCGATTTATCTGAGGCAGAGTGCCATCGTTCCTCTTAATCCGCTCTCTTGATTAGTAGTTGGAAGTCACGTCCATCGTCAAATCATTAATTGCTCGTTTGACAGAGGATGTTGTTATTACCGGGGCATCCTCCATTAAAACTCCACACGGTTAGTTTGGGGAATTCGCGAATCGGCTTGTGTGTTATTTGGCGCTGCGATATGACATTCTTTTCCGTTAAGTATTTTTCATTTTGGATTTGATTAGCGCTTGACAACTGGTCAAATTAATCGTACGCAAGTTGGAAAGACATCAATTTTTAGTCAAATCACTTTGCATTGCCCTCATTTTACGGTGTAAGCAATTAGTGCGGAGTTTAATCGTGATAAATAGCCCCTCTCTTTCTTCCCCTCTGCCCAGGCATGTAAGCATCTTGCCCACCCAAGCACCCACTATCTCCTGTCACCTGCTTTCTCTATTTCACTGTCCAAAACACGTCAGGCAAATAAGGGAAGTCGAAGGTGTTTGTATAAGGAAGTGCAATGAAAACCACCCATCAAGACGCTTCCTATGTGTTGTGATGATTGAGCTAGAGCTCTAATTCATTTGCCTGCCTTAAATTCGAATTATTCTAGCCTAAGCTAAACCGTCTTTGCTAAATGACTGTTTTATTCGAGGATCTCCCCCAGAAGATGGGGCTTCTTGCATTTGATACTTGTGGTAGTTCGACTTTAAAGATCCTCCCTTTTCACTCATGATTCGATATTCTCCAATAAGCGACTTTGATGTGTGGACCCCTCAAGGGTCCGGACTTGGGTAGGCGCTGTACTTGCTGCCGGGGATCGCTTAGAAGGGAGATTCAACATCCACTTTTTTGAGACGCATTGACAATAGCGCTATCACTCCTAAATGGAGATAATAAATTTGTGATTATAATTGCACAACTTTTTATGTATAAGACAATCTTCAGCCATTCAATCCAGACAAAAGAGCAACCAAAGTAACTTATCTTGTTGACTAGGGAGGAGACGCGCTTACCTGTTGATATGATCACCGGCAGCCTTGCTACCATTCAAGTTTAGGAGTTCTTTGACGGATGGTGTTAGTGGGGGAACAGATTAATTTGGTTTCTTGGCAAGATGTACGCAATCGTCTGCGTCCAAAACGCACAAAATCTTATGAGGGTTTCGAAAATGGAGTTCTCTGGTAAAGTGACTGATGGGTGTTTTTGCAATGTCATTTGTGTCATTTCCACTTCATTTTATAATTCTACAAGTGTGTAACGCGTTGTCCTAGGTTGGGAGACGCACCACAAGCTGTGAAACCGACCGACAACTACCCAACTCTCAATAATTATTCTAAAACAAAAAAACGATTCAACCCTTGTGCTTCATTTGACGGGCACCGAAATTCGCTGTTTGTTACCTTTAACTTGGGAAATTAAGTGAGGCAATTGGTTTGTACTGAAAAAAATGTGTTGAAATAAGGTGGAGAGCCATGATGGGACATTGTGGATAACCAACTGAACTCCAAACCCTTTGCTGACAATGTCAATTTGTACTGAGAAAAAGGAAGTGCAGCAAGTACCTTCTTTTAATTACATGGGCTTGACTAATTAAACTCAGCATATCCTAATTATCACTGTCATTATTTAGGGTGTAGATGTTGCATTTGTTGTGATGAAATGCTTCACTAATTACTGACGGCGAAAACCTCAGGATAGGCGAGTGGATGAGAATAATTATTTATGAGTTATGGTGGATGTGCCTATGTATGTTTAATTTACTCTTTTTTGAACTGATGGTGTACGGAGGTACCACTGACCCCCCAGAGCGCTAATTAATTGGCTACTACCTGTCCATCTTCGTTGAGGGAAGATTGTCGTTCCTTAGCAATGCAAATAATAGCTTGAAGTGTCTGCAACCCTGTTTTCATTTCTAGGAAGCTTTCACTCTCTCCCGCCATTCCAGAACGCACCACACTGGCATTCTTTACATTTTGATTGGTCGTTGATGCGCTCTGTAAGCACAAGTTCAATCAAAAGCTATAAACGCAGGGCACCTGAACCACCCTGTGTCTCTTTCACACCTTCCATTAGTCCCATAAAGAACGTGCTGTTTACTTACACCCATCGCGAAGGCTGAGGTCTTTGTTCACTGTTGACAACCCCGACTGCAAATATGACCACGTCCAAGCGCACGCCAGGGCGTAACAATAACCGGAAGTGTTTAATAAAAGCATGACTTCATTCAAGGTGGATATCTGATGCGCCCAAAAAATGTCACAGTGTTATTTATAGAACCGCAAAAGGCGCAAACATTGGCATTTCTTAATGAACTGCGAGGAGCAGTAAGTGTAAGTCCAATGCGTCCGGGCATACTCTTAATTCCGTGTTCACCAAGGGTAGACTTCACCACCCTCGTTAACCCGCATCTCCAATGCAGGCATGATAAGTCAGTCAACACCCTCGGATCACATTTTAGGCATGCAAATGGAGTGAAATATGACGGTTTGCAGAAAATCGTCTGCGTGCTTTGATGTAGCTCTCTCTCTCCCCCCTCTCTCCTTTCCGCCCATCTCCCCCCACACTCCACTCCCCTACTTAGGGGGAAGCCGACGTCTCGTAATTCACCGCATTTTGTGTCTGTGTGAGAGAGACATGGGATACATATACTGGATGTATTTGGAGGGCTTAATCAAAATAAATGTTGCCATTTTACGGTCGTGTGGCAGGGAGGCGTTTTGCTGCTCGACGAAATTTACCCAGGCATCCCTCTTTGGTTAAAAGCATTCGTGGCCGGTTTTGTGTTCCTTTTTCGTATGCCACAACACTAACCTCGCCATACGCAACTAGGAGGTACCACTGCAACAGGTCAAGATATAGCAACTTGAAGTCATGATAGAGCGCATATGCTTGGTTCTCTGTTTATCCAAAACTACTTACCCTCACCCTTCATTCTCTTCATGGATGAGTGAATTGGACGCATGGCGTTCATTCCTCCCTTCCACTTCTGGTGGTCGAAAATCAGCAAACAGAGGTAAGCCCTTATCACTGCAAGAAACTTCTACGAATTGGGCCTGACACTTATGCTTGTGATTCCATAGCATACTAATCCGATTTCAAGCCTCAAAACAAATTAGTGATGACTTACAGACTACCCTTTCACCCCTTTGATGGAAGAATAAGAGGAGCATGACTCAACTGACCAATCAGATTGCTGGAGTAGGCACAAATGTGGTGAGAGAAGAAGTAACAATGAGGTAGAAGTTTTTTACTAGCTTTTTCGCCTATTTGGTGTCCGCGAAAACTACGGCCAATCCCTCACTCTATGCTGGTAAGCAGAAGAATAAACAACCTTCATTACTGTAGTAATTGAAATTGGCACCTGAGCCAATTGCCTGTAACAATGATGATATCAGACCCTCAAATTCACTTAACAATGGTAATGATCCTTTTGAGGTAACAAAAGGTGGTAGGCGATTTCAAGTTCGAGTTAGCTCCAAAGTGGCTGGGAATGGGGTTGCTATTGTAAGTCAAACAACACTTGTCACTAAATGTATCAAACCTGCCTCCGCCGCTGCCCTCTCTCCCCACTCTTCGGAAATGTAGAAGGGAAAAAAACGAGTTCTTACGCGATTCCATAGCAAATTGTGCATTAGCGATTGCTTTTGACATTTGCGTGTGTAAGTACGCATGTGTTGCCGATCAATAGGGAGGTGTCAAGAGGGTATGCGATTTCAACAAAGCATTGGTATCTTAGCCAAATTTTTCCTAAGTGAATATGAATTGGAACAACAAGCCATCCAACTTGGCTGCTTGAGTGATGCGTGGACCTTTAGCGCACCATTACTTTTTTTGCATTAACCAAATGACAGCAATCAGAAGTAGCCAAAGTACTGCTTTAAAAGGTTGTATTTTTGCTCTAGCGCGGTAAAACGCAGTTCTCAGCAGAGCCTTAACGACAGCTGACGAGGGCTGACACTTGGAGAGGGCGAACCATCCGAACGACTGTTTATGAGTGCAGAGTGATCGCCTTTGCAAGCAATTTTATGTCCCCTCATCTGCTCCTCCCGCCCACCTCTGTCTCCCCTCCTCGCCCCCTCCTTGGATGAAAGTGACCATCCGGGGGTGCACTTGACAGTAAAACTTTGGACTAAAAGTAATGTTCACAAATGCTGCAGTATAAATGTCACTTCATGGCTGTAAGGCACCAACGATTCCTTGCTCTAAATTGCTTTAACTTCAATGGACAGATGGATGCAGAAATGGGCTTTAAGGCCCAATTCATTGCTTTCCTTGCTCTCCAGGGGATCTTTTCTGACTTGCACAGGCCACCATCCTTAGGACAACGAAACTGTAGAGCTTTCAAACCTACCGATTTTCGACTGGGATGATTGACTGCTAATCATAGCATTTACAAGAAGTAGGTTACCCAATTTTTTTGAATCTAGAAGTAGAACCCCCCAGCGAAAAAGGGAACTAGATGGCTTCCCCAGAGCCGATGTCGTTTCTGCCTAGAGGGACAAAAATAGGTCCCGGCTCCTCGTCCTCCACCTCCTCCTCTTCCTCCGTACTCCTCTTGTTCAAGTCAATTAAAACAGGAAGTGAATTTCTACTGTCATCGTGTTTATCAACTTCCGGACAACGCTCCTGCTGCTGCTACAACTGTAGCCGTGTATCAGTTGAATCAGAACTATATTTTCCCCTACTTTTGCACTTTACACACTTATTGTGCTTAAATTGGCAAGAAGAGTTTCAAATTCTGCGGCTTGACACAAGAGTGCATACGTGGAATGTATTTTGGCTGTGATACACAGCACAGAATCCACTTACAAGTAAAGTTATTTATTAAACCAGGGATCGGAAGTTAAATGGAAACAAAGAAGCCTTCATTAATCATCGGACAGCCAATGTCTTGGACCTCAAAAGTAAAACAGCAATAAATTAATCCACTAATGTTTTTTTTGCTCACGACACCTAATAATTTGCTTGATGTGGGTGAGCGAGAGAGCATTAAAGTTGCTGTTAAAAAAGTTGGAATTGATTCAAGAAATCAAGTGCGTCCCTACCCATACACTATGATTAACGCATGCCAGGTCAGCGGCACCGCCTCCCAAGTAGTTAAGACGATAACAGCCTTAACGCATGAGTCTACTGTGATGGCGACTTAGTAACAATCAATATGGTGAGAAGGGAGGCCGCGGACCTCCCGTCGGTAGCTTTGATAGCACCAAAATGCGATCAAAACAAGTCACTCCAAGCACACTGTAGGAGACACTAGCAGCAAAATTTATCCGGCCCTTTCGTCGACAAAGGATACGCATTTGTTACACACCTCGTGGACTCGTTAGGCGTTAGTGGGAATAACACGGGAGGGAGACCGCGTTGCCCATTTTAGAACATACGCCTTATGGTCTGATATATGGACCGACTTTTTGCATTTTGGTGTGATTCACACTCACGCATCCATTGTGAAGCAAAAAAGGCTTATGTTCAGGACGCAGACGGAGAATGGGTGATTGCGCCTTCTGATGGAATCAAACCACTGATCGGTGGCCACAGCTGTGTAGTCGTAGGGAGGCTGCACCAATACTTAGAGTTTTGTGCTTCTTCAAAAGAAAGGGCTGCAAATCTGGCCGATGGGTAGATCGCACTGCTTGTGCTTGAAGGGCTTGGCGTCTGGAGTTCGAAAATATTCCAAAACCATTGAGGCAGATCATTAGTCACCAGCATGTCTGTGTTGCCATCTAGCACGCGAATAGGGGTGCGCAAGGCACCAGCCACTGCTTATTTTACTTTATTCCATAAGTATTTGTGTAAGTAGTACTGTAAGCGGTGCACGTTAGACTTACCTTATACCGCGTACCTCCATCCACCATGCTGTTTACCTCCTTTTCAATGTTTCGGTTGCAATTAGCATAAAGCCTTGAAAACATTCATTTTTGGCCACAAATAAAACCTCAAACAGCACTAAATGCATGCCTTTTGTTTCCCTCTCTCGATGGGATCAGTGGCAAATTCTCAATTATTTTATCCTAAGGTAGGCCCTTTTGGCACCATAAGGTCCAAGATCGGCTATTTTACGGGTTAATGGATCGAACAGCCTCATTAGTTAAAATCAATAATGGGTCGATAATCACTTGCGACGTATGGATTATTGACGATAAAATGTTGGCGCAAACTTTAAAATGGTGAAAATAACTTATCTCGTCACCCAAATGCACAGTTAGAGCAAGGAATGACATCGACAACTACTAAATGCTCTAAAAATTTATAGGAAGCTACTTGCATTAAATCCAGGCATGAAATCTTCAGAGCTGTTTATTTTTGAGAATCGGTAAATAAATAATTCGCATTCCAAATAAGGAATTTTTGAGCAAATATTACAAGGCAAAGTAACTGCTCTCGCCCATGTAAGACACGTTTTTAACCAGTTTATGCGCTTGGATGCTAAACATGTCACAATAATAAACCAGAACTTTGATAAGCTAAATCAAAGGGACGTGACTTTAACATCTTTATGGTGATGTTTTATTTAGTAAAAAGAAAAAGTTGCTAAGAGAATGACAGGAGGACAACATGGCGTTAAGTTAAACCGCGTAATTTTTTTTTGGAGAAAATAATTTTTAAGCGTACTGAAGCCATGGCATTTGAAATAAAAAAGGAGCGAGTTTCGCAAATCTCAATATCCAACCCCACCGACCCTAATTTTAAGCCCCTCTACAATATACTTTGTACAGTTGTTTAATTGGCAAGGTAAAATGATGTCATGAATATGACTCAGACCGAGACATTGTGAAGACCAAGCTGTTTCACGATTGAATCTAGATTGCTGATGCTTTAGTCACTTCCAGTTAGGTAAATGATGCATTCACCGTGACATCTGAATAGGGGTGGCCGATCAGGAACCAGGTGCATGGATGACTAAAATATCAAGTAGTCACCCCACGACGTGCCCAAATGTTTTGCGATTGGGCACAGCTGTCAAGCCAATTGTCACTGTCACGGCGACTCTAATACCGATTCCAAAACTTCAAATCTGCAAGAAAATGCAGAAGCAATGTGCCATACCTTCAAATGCAGTTTTTTGTTTAAAACTGCTAGTCAGGGTGATGAGAACTTTGGCTGAAGGTGGAGAAAGTTTTGTCATGCTGCAGAATCAACTTTGAAAGTCTCTTCGGAGGTAATCGTATACATGTAAAAAGGATACGGCTTTACCGGCCCTTATAAAGGTCAACGTTACTATAGTCATGCCTAACAAAAAAAACTCAGTTCTTTGTGGGTGGTTTAGGTGTGACATTCGCTTAAACTAATATTATCGCAACAACGCGCTTTACAAACTGGGCAGTTGGAAGGAAACAAGTGGCCAGATTGGAAATTTAGTTGTCATAATCAACCTTTTATTACTTTGGTGTCTATTTTTGCTGGTGAATAGAGAGATCAGTGGTTGCAGAGAACAGTGGCCATTCTATTAGTTCGTTTCTTGAACCCTACAAATATTCTTTAGTTTGATTTGCTGCCACCAACACAGGTGTTGGAATGACAAAGTGACTTATTGATTAAAACGGGGCAATCGTTGTTATTCACAAATAGGAAAATGTTCGCTTGAGTCCGTATCTACATGCCGGAATGGATTTGTTCGGTTATAAATTGGGCTTGGCCATTGGTTCCCAAGTATAAAAACTGGCTGTAGCGTCCTGAGGCTTCCTTAAAGACGAAAGAAAGCATAATATTTAAGAAGCATGTATATATTTAGCGAACAGAGGGGTCGAAGCCACTGCCATCATTCGAAGGTCAGACCACCCTGCTAAGGCAATGTGACCGCCGAAGCGGCCGTAATATTGCTATTGAATTGGGTCTGCCTAAAACTAAGGCAAACATATCCCGAGTGGGTAAATCAGGCGAAAAAGATGCTGCTCCAACGGATCTTTGTCCAAACAGATTTGTACTAAACATCATCAACTTACACTAAATATGTGACTAACTTGCACTTACATATACAAGCTCATCTTCTTTCCTTTTTATGGTCATAATTATTCTTCCAGCTAATTGACCCTGCTTTATGGATAAAAGGTTGTTAATCCGAATTAACTACACAAAATCACATTGCATCTCACTCTTTACAATGCACAAGGATTACAGCTTTGCGATTAAGCAGTCAATAAAGTGGTCTGCTTGCTTTCTTTTTACTCGGCTCTGGATGGTGTTTGAAATTGTAGACTGAAGAGTTCTCAACTGACCTCCAACGAGCATCTGATCGATCGTTTGAATGGCTGAGGGGAATTTGTAAAAGAAATCGATCAACACTAGGAGAACAGCTTTTTAAAATACGCGCAATAATCAATATCGATTGGGCCCTAGATCTAAGCCAAATCACCAATGGCCCTAGTCAAGCACCGTTAGCTCATTCGACTATAAACTGGCGAGTTTGGAGGAAGGGTTGAACAAGGCTACAGAGGAGGCGAATAATTTGGCCACAACGTAGACCAAATGCTTATCTAATCGTCATGCACCACGAACCCGAACATGAATGCTGTAAAGGTAAATCAAATTCATATTTTATTAAGTCCAAAGTTTTTAGACAACCTCTACATTAAAAAGATACAGCAAATATTTGTAGGAGGGAATGAGGGGGGGGAAGGCAATGCCAAACTTTACATTCCATTGTCAACAGAGGTAGTAGGGGACTTTAACTTATGATGATAATGCACTTGGTGTTCGACACGACCCCTCGTGCTGTGTAAATTTGCAAGATTTTTGGATTTACAATCGAAAATGATTGGATGTCTGATCATTTGGGTTGGAGGTACGAATGTAATTCTTTTAGAAGCTTTTAGCTACCAATTCGTGGTTACTTGCTACTTACGAGAATGGGCTGTCTATCAGGCGGAGCCGCATTAAGTTCTCTTCCTGTTCCCATGCTTAACCGCGACATTTTCTGACCAAGGCACAAGTAACGTGAAGCATTATTTTATTCTTTGATGGAAAGTATCTTTAAAACGCTGTTAATTAGTAAACTAGTAGTAAACATGGAGATTTTAAGCACCTTTGCACCCATCATTTTTGCACAGTAGTTACGCTAATAGTCCAGTGATAAATGGGATTTTATCCTTCACAGGCTTGAATTCTGTGGTGCTGTGATGAGACCTCTCGGACCCCTTAACCGACCTCTACGTTACAATTGTCTGACATGCATTTTGAACTTGTTTATGGCCGACGGCAGCGCCAGCACCGCCTCACACAAATGAGTGGCTTGGGATCATTGCAGGCATTTTCGGTTTGAGAAAAAATTTCTCTTTGTCTTCCGACTAATGGCCGAACTAACTTACGAGCTAGTGACAATAAGTGGCGCATCGCATCACACCGTTTGGACTGCAGCAATTGGCTTTGCTTCGGGATCCTGTTACCAAGGCTGCCCCATCCACGAAAGGCATCAGTGTGTTGATCTCCCTGTATGTCCAAACAAGGTCATTGTGTCCTGTTTGTGGGTCTCAGCAGAAACAGAAGTTCCTTACTAAGTGGCTATGGTAGCATTATCTCCTGCCGCCGTATAATATACCATAGAGGGTGAAACATTATACTGTTACCAGCAAGAATGCCTGGTGAGGTAAACCGAAATACCTCCGCACAGAGCTTGCATTAGGCATCCGGAAGACAACCAGCAGGAAGAACAGGTTTGGTAAGCTAATAATGAGTGCTGATAGTGTTGAAAAGTGAGTAAAAGGTGGATGCACTTCTTGTGTTGACACTATACAGATTTACAATGCGACCCATGGCACTTTTGAAGGCATAACTGCAGACATATACCTTTTGGATGAAGCCTAGATCAGGCACCAAGCACTGTAGTGTGTTAGGAATTTGTTTGACTCCCCACTATGGTAAAAGCGTCACTGAGGTAATCCGTTGTTTTGACCTTGCCAAGTGGGCCTCGAAGTCCTCCGAAGGTCGGTGGAACATGTTCTGCCCGAGTGATACGTCTTCTTCAGACTTCTCATCATTTAGTCATGTTCAACAGGTATCCGTTTTTTTATTTATGAATACAAATTGAGCTTAGCGATGCCTCCAACCCATAAAAAGAAGAAAATAGGTGGGTGAAGGGGCACTGTGTCGGGTGAAGCCGACACCCAGTTACTCCTATTCTAACTTCTCCCCTAGGCTCATCACTCTCCTCCGCCCTAGCCACAACTTAGGTCCATTTCTGATAAATGCAAACATCCTAAATTTTTAATAAGTAAGTAATGCGTGCATTTTACCTCGTCTTTAATGTTTCGCTGTCTGTGCCGCCATGGAGACTCGTCTCGGTCTCTGACGGAATGCGTATTAAAATCTTGCTAAAGTAGTCCCCTTTTATGTGTTTTCCCCAAAGCCGTCTTTGCAGCAGACAGCGTTAACGATGGTGAAATATTAGTTACTAAGATGTCAGTGTCAGTGCAAAAAATCGATCGATGGAGATCAACTAATCAGCATTTCGTTGTGAAAAGATTCAATCGACACGTGTTCCTGGGGCTGCGTCAGAGAGGGCAGAGCCTTTAGACGCCAACTTTTTACCCAACTTGATTATTCATTTCACCATTGGGGATTTATTTTCCCAATCCACCTTCTGCAGGAGAGTCAACTTAGTAGAGCGAAAAGCAGCCCTCGACGAGTCAGCCATCTGTAAGATTGGTCTTTCCGGTCTCCTAGCCTTCATTCATCTGCATTATTTTTACAGCACAAAGAAATCTCGTCTCTTCGCTTCCTTTAAGCTTACAGGTACAGAGAAGCAGCTGTTGGGTATTTTTGCCTTTGTCGAATAGCATCGAAGGGTATACATTGAAATTGTGTAGAATAAAGTACTTTTTTCTACCTTATAACGTCATTGCCCCCTTTCCTCTCCGTGGTCATACATGCCTGCGTCAAACGTAGGGTTTCTTTCCGGAATCGTAAACTCAGCATTCAGAGTTGGAGCAACTTGGAGTAATGGTGTTAACGTCTACATTCTGTTGTTCTCGGATGCACCACAGGTGAATGTTGCGGCCTCGATTTGAGAAAAAAGTTCATTCAAATACTGGTGGAACAGAAATGGTACAGCAGGCTTTTGCAGTCTTCTTCATGGAGAGACAAAGGCAGGAGACGCGATAGGATCCAAGCTGATTAGCAGACTTTGTCTGACTTGTACGGGTCTTTGGTGGAATTTTTTGTGTAGGTAATAATTAATTCAGCTTACAGCCTCACAGACAAATTTTTGACAGGTTCTCACATGAAGAATTCCACTGTGGTTTGAAAAATGATGCAGAAACATTGCCTTTACCCCATAGAACCTCTGGAATGGTAGAATGATGGAGTAGCTGCCATTACCGAAAGGTCTTTGCGGCACCAATTAGAGGGTCTGTGGTAAGCTCCATAGGAAAAGGGACTGGACGTGGTCACACATGCTACTTACTTAAATTTAAGTAGGTGCATATGATTCCAAAAAATTGTGATCATTTTGGCAAATTTAATTGATAAACCCCTTTTAACCGCGGAGCTGTGTGCGTAATTGAGACTTTAATGTAGAAAACTCCTGACATTTAAAAGACTGAATTGCAATTTGATTTTTGCAATGCAGTTCATCAAGCTTACGGGGTGAAGTGCAGATCATTCCGATGCATCGATGCTTCCAAAAACAGGACAATATCCCTCTGTAGTGGCCTTTTACGATTTCATTTATTAGTGTGTGCCGTTTAAAGCCTGCTCATGTCCCTCCAATCATCCATCCAGACTTCCAGCTATTTGTGGTGAAAATCGAATTTCAACTTCCACGTTCAAGAAGGAACCTTCAGTATTAAGACCCACTCTCCAACCCTGATCCGCCAGACAGTCCAGCGATTCAACGATACCTTAAACCACTTTTCATACCAGGCATAAAACAATGAGCTCTTTGAGCAGTTTTCCATTATTTTATAAGAAGCGAATTGCCCATCCCCCGGGAAGGCGTAATCCAAATGCAAATAAGTCGTCCAGCTGTGTCAGCGTCTCGTATATCCTGCGTCGTCTAATTAATTCATAGGGGATTTCGGCTAAGGCTTCCTCCTCCACCCTTTCTCTTCTGCGTACAAGAGGTTGGAAAATATTGCTTCAAGAAAAAGAGTGGCTGGCTTTTTCCGATTATGAGGTACAAGAATTACTCATTTATAACTACTTCCATTCGCTAGGCAGTTCTACTTCTAGTACCACCCTTTTAATTCGCAAGAGATATTTATAAGCCTCTTTTCTTGTTGAGTAAACTGTTAGATCAAGCAGATCTTCGGATGAATAAATGATTTAAGGACTCAAGGGGAGCTTCAATGTCTTCTACACAGCTTACTGGCACCTCCTGAGATGGTATGGCTTAGATGAGCTGTGGATTGCGGCCAAAGCTTAATAAATTGTCTTGCATGGGGTATTAGAAAGTATTCGATAACTCTAAGTGAGATTTCACAGCTTTAGACATACTATTCGGGTAAGTATTCTTGCCAACCTTGTGCAAATGAATCAGCATTCCATCTCTAGTCACCCTGTTACGCCCATCCTTTACCTTTCACATGCCGGACCTTCCCATCAGACCAGCATACGAATAACGAGCACTTCCTCCCCTTGTTGTCCTTTTTCCAACTGACAGCACTTGATGCGTCTCATGGAAGGACGTCCGGGTGCTCCAAAGAGAGAGCAGCCAATTTGGGGAAATATTCATCTCAACGCGGAAGTGAGGATGGTACCTTCTGTTCCCCTTTGTTGGCACATGTTGGGATTGTGTGCCGAATTCACCTTGGGGTAGAGCACCCACTGCTCATGGTCCGCAGACTTTCTCCGCTCCTGTCTTCTGTCTTGCCTTAGTGAGGTGGTGATGAAATGCAATGCCATTGCATCGAGGCTTCGACCCCTTCGTGGTTGAATTTGGCACCCTCCCAATGCGTCGCTTGTGTTGGTGCGTGAGTATCAGGTGTCCGAAGTTGGCGCAAGTTGTGGGGCCATGTGGGATGCATGCTTGTGTCCATTCACTTGGCCTACTCATCACCATCAGTGTCGTTGCATCCTCTTTTCCGCTACCGTTGTTGTTGTTGTTGTTGCTGCTGCTGCTGCTGGAATTCACTCGGACCGGTCACGTGGGTGATGCGTTGATGGGAGGTGTCATTGTATTGTCGTGGATTGGAGCGAATGGAGACTGGTCTGTGCGAGCAGTGATGGAATGAGCACTTGGAAGAGGATTTGTTCGTAGCAGCATCAAGACGGATGTCTGCTGACTCGTCCTCCACGTCTGTACGCACCCTGCCCACAAATGGCATACGGTGGGAACTGTTTGTTATCCTACAGGTTGGGGTAATGTGGTGAGAACTGACTTTCGTACTGTGGCATCACAGTGCAAGTTTTGCGATGCAACATGGCACTGACGATCAAGCATCGATTAGACACTGAGTTGGCACATGCAAGGCATTTCATGGTATTCGTCGGTGTCAATGCACCACTTTGTCCTCAGCTATTTTTGGCAAAGCGTGCAGTCTATGTTGAATGCCAGGCGGCAGTGGGGAGGGTCAGTTGGCTTGACGAAGGGGTGAGGTCTCCTGAGAGGCAGTCAGAGATGGCGAAGCACGAGTCTGCAAAGCTCGCCACAGGGCCGCGAAAATCGGCTCAGGTCAGAGCGTATACCCCACCTCAGGTCCCATTCTGCCAATCTAAGGATTTGCTGTTTCCTTACTTTTTCTTGGCGATTGACAATCGCATGACCACATTAGCTGGAACGGTATTTTATGGGCGGTTGGATAGTAAATAAAATACAAAATAAAAGCGAGGAGGTAGATATCTTACTTGCTCCCTCAACGGATTGGTCCTGACGATGATGTGATTGCCGTAGCAGTCGTGTGCCTAATCGGGAAAGGCTGCCAAATCAGAGATATGCTGGCGATTGCACATAAAGTAGTGGGAAATTCACCAAGGTGATCAATTCAAGGCAGACCTTTAGTTCCATCAGTAAGCACTTTCTTAACCAGGAGGTGTTCTGCCAAATGTCCCATCATATCAGACATCGTGAAATTATTTATCAAGCTAGGTATTAATTCAGGACCACAGTAGACCATCCGTAACAACAATGGCTTGTGGTATTGGTTACAATAACTCACGTCGACGTCTTGGGTTAGACTCGTGGCTTAAAAGAGGACAACTTTGTCAAACACCAGCTTGGTATCTCTTTAAGTCGAACCTGGAGACCTGATGGGACTCTCACACACGTGAGGTATCGGTCAGTAAGTCGAGTGCTGGAACTGGAGAAAGGTAGAAAATTGGGCTGTGATTCGGTGCGACTTAATAACTACATTCCAGCCTTCTCCAAATTGTCAATTTAGCTGAGGTCTAGATCTGATCCACAAATGCTACCTACAATGGCATTGTTTTGAGTTAATCCAACATTCATCCTCTGAATCATAAAGGGAAGAAGATTTAAAAATTGGGGCATTTTTGCCGGATATCACTTAAAGCCCTTTGTGTGGGATTAAGTTCTCAAACTGAGCGCAGGGTGGGACAGGATGTAGGCGATTTGGGGGCCATGTGGTCTCGCATTGAGGTCTTGAGCTTCAACACTACAGATTGCTACATTGTTTAACCAAAAACTTGGGTAATAGATAAATTTCACTTATAAATGCAAGGACTTTTAAGGCTGTACCCACTCAAAAGGCGCTTGTCGGATTCGACAATCCGGAAGTACAGAGGCTGGTTGTGGATAGACTCGATGAAGGTCTGCATTTGTTCTACTTCAAGCTTGAAAATGAGAAGGGGAGGTTATTCGCCTCCAGAGAGATGTCAAGAACGTGAGCCATTTTCACTGATTACCTGGAGAAGAGTTAGGGCTAAGGGGTTACAATAAATGGCAAGGGGAATGATGCGGGTTGCTAAGGCTGCCGAGACTCAACAGAAGAACCTCAAACAATTGCGCAATCCAGTTGGCAACAACCCTAAGTTGATCACTAACAAAGTGCGTTCAATGGTTGACTGTTTTACGACAGTAAAAAAGGTTCAGATGCGACGCGTTTTCTGTGTTGCAGAAGGCTGGCACACATTTCACACTGACACGAAAGACGTGTACGCATAAAGTGATCAAACCAGGATGAGACACTAAAAATGTGAGCCCTTTTGCTTCCGAGATCAAAATTTGGGTCTTCAAGTCCAGCTTTTGCAGCCGATATTAAGAGGGGGAAGAGAGGCTGAGCGACAAAGACGACTTTCACAAGCCAAAGTCGCATTTGTTTCGTTTTCTCAAGCCAATGGCATCGAGACCTCAATTCACCAGTCCTCGGTCCTTCCAGGAATTGCTAGTAATCCAGTCTAGTAGTCTGGCAGTTGAATGTGGCGAGAGAAACGTTAAAAAGTCCCGTAAACGCACGAGCCTTTCATCCGCAATCTCTGGTTCTTTTTCGGCCTGGAGAGCATAGCTAATTCTACTTTTACTCCCTGGACATACTCGGCCACCGGAAAACATTTGGCTGATTCATCACTCAAGCTGCTGACCATCTACTGGAAAACTGACTGAGTCTCTTGCTCGTATTCATCTTCATTTTCTCCCTCGCCGTTTCGCCTCTCCTTTCTTTACCAACAAAATGAAGTGGAATACCCGCGAAACACCTTCCCCCTTGTCCCTTTTTTCAGTCCGACAAGTAGAAAATCAGGAGGACGAGAGGCAAAGAAGAGGAAGAAAAACAAGCAGGTAGAGATTCTACAAACATGCACCGGGGCTCCATCGACGGCTTTAAGCAATTTCCGGTAAAACGCTCTGCTTCGAAGTAGTGCAGGCAGCGCTAAAGGCTTCAAGCACCCAATGAAGATTTCAACGTCGTAATTAATCGTCCAGAGGGTAGTCATACTCAGAGAGCTGATTGAAGTGTGTTAAGTGAAGTGGAGATGAGAAGTAATGCATCACGGGCAATAAAATACATCCACCTCCTATGCGAGACTCAAAAATAGAAGTAGATGATCGACATTCGCTGCGTAAATCCACTTGAGCATGGGTTTTGTTGACTCTCCACATTTGAGAGTCTTTCCATTGCTTCAAGAAGTGCGTCTCATTCACTCTCATTGCATGCCTTTGTGGGTTCAGACTCCTGCCGAGCCTCGAAACACAACATTCATCTATCTGCGGAAAAACAAGGATGTGAATGCAAGATTGCATGAACAAAGCAAAGTTGTATCGTGTCTCAACATCTTCGTTGTCGCTTGGCAGAAGGAGTCGAGAATTTCACATTCATAAAGGAAAGCAATGTGGCGATATTTTGAGCATTTAACAGCACTCAAACTTTATTTTCAAAGGAGTCTGTAAAATTTTTAATTACTATAGGTGCACAGATGCTTTAATTGGTGTGATCGAGAATTCTACTTGCGATCAGACAGCGTTCAATGGTAAGGCATACGTGACACCTCCATGTGACCCTCATCGAGCTGCTATTAGTGTTGCCTCATCCCACGTTTTACTCGCAACTGTACGGCAAATGAACTGCTTGTGCAAGATGCAAAAGTAAAGTCTGTTATGCACAAAGTCAGAGGTGTTTGGGACATTTCTTTTGGGCTAATCTTACCGTTTCTTCCTTCCGCTGCCTTGTGTCACTTGCAGCGTGGAGAAGTTCCGTGGCGAACATCTCCTCAAGATGCCTCAATCGTATTTCCCATCAACTATCAGCATAGCCAAATTGCAGGAGCGGGATTGACACGATCACCTTGATTGTCATCTGCCATGAGTCATAGCAACTGTAGCCACCCTTGGCACCTGCCATCCATCTGAGGTTGACACCTGAAGTGAGGATTTCGAATTAGCACGCCTTTGAACTTGGTTTGCGAGTCATAACCACTAAGGAATCCTCTTGTGTCCCCTCTCAAGGGTCTGACGCTTTCAAGACACGTAAAGTGGACAACTAGGGTCACAATTTTACTTTCTAGAGGAGCGAGAAACTGAAACTGAGCCAGTTCACACAATTGCAAAGTGTTTTACTGCATCCACTTATGCTGAAGGCGAATTAGCAGACCGCAAATTGCCATGCTATGGGCGATAAAATACAACCAACTTACTTCCTACCCTCTCCAACTGTTTTACAGTCCTATGGTAGCACCAACAGATAAGATCGCTACGCAGGATGGTCAAACTCAATGCTGAAAAAGTGTGCTCCTCACTCTCAGTGCGTATTTTCTCCCTAGAGGGGAATTGTCTGTCAGATGGGATATTTTTGTCCCCCCGATTAGGATAAATTGGTGGCGGCGGCAGCAGCGGCATCGGCTGCTAGAGCGACAAACAGTGCGCCTGCTTTGTGACTTTTTATGGTCTGGGGAAAAAATCGGTGCGGTGGGCGCTTTACGACACTTTCTGGCACTGATGGGCGTTGGGAACTGAAAAATGTGTGTGGGAAGTGAGAGTGAATGAAAAAAAGATGCGTAAAATGATGGAAATGGCCGGAAGGCTTTTCTTACCCCTGTGGAGCAAACTTTTCCTGACTTTGACCACATCTGCTTTTCCTAAAATTCATTTACTGCTGGTCTGAGTCTTTCTCTACTTTCATTGAGAAGCCAATTCGAGAGTGGCATGGATCCTGGGTTGTGGAATCGCCTGTTGTGAAATAACCATAAGAGCTAGAAAGCTTGAAACTGCCAACATGGCGAGAGGGGGGTCTGAAGTTCAAAGGCACTTCCAAGCGGCAATCACACAAGCTTGTACGCCGAGCATTCGTCGAATCTTGAGAATAATTGAATAAATTTTTAGACAATGTTTTCAAACGAAGAACTAACAGGTCAACTAATTAAAGCCTGAAAAGTGGAAGTCATCAAGGGACCTCATGTTTATTTCACAAATTTCCGTTTTAATAGTCGATGTAGAAGCGTGATCGTTGATAAGCTTACATGGATCCATTCAGTCTTCGTTAATACTCTCGCAGGCCTTATCAACTTATCTGGGTTGGCATATTTTTTCATTCATTTGCGGCAGCTCATTTGCTCTGTCTTGTTCACCACTTTTTTGGGTGTAGGACAAGGCAGACAGTGATGGCGACGATGGTGACTCCAACGCTGAAGGCGGCAGTTTTTCCTCACCTCCCCTGCATCATAAATAAAGCACCTTGACTTAAAGGGCTGCTAGCCTCTCGCACCTGCCGTTAAGCTGCCAGAGGACAAGTACAAGGCTATCGATCTGTTTATTGATTTATTGACGTGAAAAGATCTGCCAGCCAATCGGGTTAAGCTTTGCGACTAATCTGTTTGGGAGGTTGTCTACTGATGTTAGACGTCCCTTTTTGCAGTTTTGCGTGCCTCCCCACAAGCCCGTTTACCTTTGAAATAGCTCACTGGAATACAACGGAAGCAAAAGTTTATTGCGTTAATAGTTTTCGCTGAGCAAGCATTTAGGACCGCACCACTAGATCCCAAGGCTTACCGTACGTTAGCAATGCTTACTTTTCCACTGCTTTTTCTTCTCTTGTCATCTAAAGACTCGAAGCACCACAATACAAAGCCACTAGAATTGTTTAACTTCGTTTTGATTATGAGGGTAATTCAAGCTCTAAGGACTGAGCTTCTGTTCTGTGGCATCAGCTCCGAGCCTTGTGAGTATCCCTTCCTCCAACAATGTCCAAAACGCGTTTTTGCTCTGGTACGATGACTCCAGAGAAAGAACTCGTTCAGGCGCTCCATGGCTTCGGCAGCAGTGCAAAACCCGATCAGGGAGATTGACGACTCAGTTCTGTTAACCTGCTATCAAGTATAAGTGTCGCTAAAGAATGAGGCTCGATTTTGGCTAAGTTTTCGATCTCCTGGAATGCAAAGAAACTACTAATTTGATTATCTCAAGTCGTAACGCCAAGATATTCCTCTTTAATGAAACAATTGGACAATTTCTCACAGCCAAGTCTTTACCCCAAAAGGGAACTTTGAGGAGGCCAAAACTTCTCCAAGCAGTTTGTAAGCTTCAGTCTATGCCGTGCAATTGGTGGTCTAGTTGTTTAGAAATGGACGTAGATGTTAAAACTTGAACGGATGTTTACCCCCACGGACCCCCGATACTCGATTAGTTGAAGCATCCATGCCTTAAGCCACTAGTCTATCAAGACGTCAAGAATAAATCATTCTTCCAAGAGCTTATTTAACCGTTCGGGACCTTGCAATTTTCCAGAATGGATTTTGACTGCTTCCGAAGGGAAAGTAAAAGACTAATTACGCCGAATTTCTGTTCCTCCTTATCACCTCTCCTTGTACAGCTAGAAGTCGTTAACTCAGCCGCTATTTCCAGTGGAAGATGGCATGCAGCACTTACCCTCATGACATGATTAATTTTCCAACGTCTTAGTGACGCAAACACTCTTCATTTTGGGCCAAAACGAAGGACCAATCATCGAGAAATTAACTTCGAAGCCTGATATTTCTTCATATCAATGATATGACATGTTTCCTACCTCTGGTTGACTGCTTCTCTACGCTATCGGAGGCATAAATCTCATCGAATTACATCTGCTGGACGGCATGAAACAATGTTGCGTGGCTTCGTTAGGATGGGCTTTAGTGAATCTAAGAAGGTTGAACAAGACCGTTGCACCCTCCAACGGCCAACACGTAGAACAGTAAACAGAGAAGAGATTAATGGACCGCGAATACGTCAGACGTTATAATTTCTCGGTAGTGCAGTAAACGACTCTAAACCACGCCACGGCAGTCGCCTTAACTGGCCTATCGAGTGTCATTTCAGCGTGCCGACAAATACGCGATTGTCAAGAGCTGAGAGGGAATAAAAGCGTTAAGATGTGCCCAACGGCTTCCGCTGATAGTTGCAGCCCTGTAACAATCCCCGTAGACTCGTGCTGACATGTGAGAATAACAACCTTCTTCCAACCCACTGCCCGATCTACCATCTCCGACTGCCTCTCAGGAGACCTCACCCCTTCGTCAAGCCAACTGACCCTCCCCACTGCCACCTGGCATTCAACATAGACTGCACGCTTTGCCAAAAATAGCTGAGGACAAAGTGGTGCATTGACACCGACGAATACCATGAAACGCCTTACATGTGCCAACTCAGTGTCTAATCGATGCTTGATCGTCAGTGCCATGTTGCATCGCAAAACTTGCACTGTGATGCCACAGTACGAAAGCCAGTTCTCACCACATTACCCCAACCTGTAGGATAACAAACAGTTCCCACCGTATGCCATTTGTGGGCAGGGTGCGTACAGACGTGGAGGACGAGTCAGCAGACATCCGTCTTGATGCTGCTACGAACAAATCCTCTTCCGAGTGCTCATTCCATCACTGCTCGCACAGACCAGTCTCCATTCGCTCCAATCCACGACAATACAATGACACCTCCCATCAACGCATCACCCACGTGACCGGTCCGAGTGAATTCCAGCAGCAGCAGCAGCAGCAACAACAACAACAACGGTAGCGGAAAAGAGGATGCAACGACACTGATGGTGATGAGTAGGCCAAGTGAATGGACACAAGCATGCATCCCACATGGCCCCACAACTTGCGCCAACTTCGGACACCTGATACTCACGCACCAACACAAGCGACGCATTGGGAGGGTGCCAAATTCAACCACGAAGGGGTCGAAGCCTCGATGCAATGGCATTGCATTTCATCACCACCTCACTAATGCAAGACAGAAGACAGGAGCGGAGAAAGTCTGCGGACCATGAGCAGTGGGTGCTCTACCCCAAGGTGAATTCGGCACACAATCCCAACATGTGCCAACAAAGGGGAACAGAAGGTACCATCCTCACTTCCGCGTTGAGATGAATATTTCCCCAAATTGGCTGCTCTCTCTTTAGAGCACCTAGACGTCCTTCCATGAGACGCATCAAGTGCTGTCAGTTGGAAAAAGGACAACAAGGGGAGGAAGTGCTCGTTATTCGTATGCTCGTCTGATGAAAAAGACCGGCATGTGAAAGGTAAAGAATGGGCGTAACATGGTGACATGGGACGAAGTCTCGTTTCATTTGTACAGAGTAAGGAGGAGACTTAACCAAGGTGGTCAAAAAATGCAAACTGTCTAACAAATGTACAGGGGAAGAGGGGATGTTCAGTATCTGCACCAGTTTTGATCACCTTGCCGCAGTTTCCTGCGATAGAAATCAGGTGAATAGGGAGAACACATTCGCGTTATTAATAAAAAACGAAATATCATAATGAAAAAATGAGGTTACGTATTGAGTTTCACCACATAGGATACAGGATCGAGCTTGCGACGCGTTCGAATAGGCGATGTGGGCGGACTAGAGAAAGGAGGAAAAGACAACTTAACAAGGATGGGAATGTGAGTGCGCCCAGCTGAAGACGAGGTTGAGGCTCTAACTCACTCGCTGCTCTCCTCGGGCACCTGCGAGGTTGAACCTTTCGCCTGGCGAATAACAGATGGGTCTTCAATACTTCTTTGAGACAAATTCGCTTCGAGTAATCGCTAAGACAATTCACGACTCCCCTCACGCTTACATGATACGGCGGAATGGTTACGAATGCCTTCCGTGACCCACTCAGCGCTGATCCACGGTGACTTAGGAAATCTTGCTCATAAAAAATACTTGGATTCAAGCCAACAAGGGCAAGCACTCATGGCCGTCGGTCCTTTTTGGCTGCTCATTGCTTCACTTAAAAGACATGGTCCCATTTATGACAACATCGTGGCAGGGCATGAAAATGGTAGCGTACGCTGATTTCCTAGCTAATAAAGTAAAAGGCTTAGATTTTATAAGGTGATACCCTGGCTCCAGAGTCCCTATTTAGTGGATCCGGAGGGAGAACATTCTATCGGCCCGCCCCAGTACGAGACATCAAGAGTGGCAAGAGCAAGCAATGCAATTCATCAAAAAGGGCCCACAAGCACTCACCACAGGCCCGGGTTCTGCAAATTTAACCTCGTTCACCTGAAATCGAGGCAAAAGTGATCCGACGGCTCCCTTTATTGACGAGGAAAAGCATAATAGTTACCTCCACGTTCTCTTCAACACGACCACCCTTTTGTTTCACGGCTTCTGACGTCGAAAGACTTGATGTCTTTGCGACGTTTTCCTTATTTCCTGATGCGGCATCTTCCAGCATTGAGTCAGATATGGGAATGAAGACAGAATCGTCTGCAATTAATCGGAGGCGCTTCCTTCGCCTCCTAGACTGTTGTCTCGGTGGACTCTTTGGCACTGGCAACACTGCCCCTCCGGCTTTATTTTCATTTTTTTCTCCCTGATTTAGATCCATCTCTGGCTGATTCGAAGAGGCAATCGCCCTAGGGTAATGCAAAATCAAGCCTGTCACATCATTTCTGCTGAAATAAAATGAGTAGGGCCGGCGCCACCACCACAGACGTACGAAACAGCTACGGAGGGAGGACAGGCATCTGTGGGCTGAGCATCGGAGAACTGATCAGAGTTAACAGCCCTCGACGATGTAGGACCAGTGGTTTCATCTACAGCGACAGCATTAGCAGCTCTGCGCGTTTTTTTCGCCTTTTTGACTAGTGGAATCCGCTTACGCTTCGGTTTGGGCATGTAGTCCTCATCGTCTTCATCAGGACACGAAGAGATGGATTGTATTGGTGGAGATGACGTCCTAGTTCGGAGGTGAGTGGGCGATTGTGATTCTATATTTTGGAATGAAACGGCTGACGATGACTTCCTGGCCTGAAAGGGAGCGGGCGGACTGGCCACGACATCGCTCTCATTAGCGGGAGGTGGAGCCAGTGTTTTTCTGCCTGTAGGATAGCCTACAAACTGAGCAAAGAAAGCACCCTAAGTCCTACCTAAGAGCTGCTAGTAGAAGTCAAACATCGTCGACAACCTTTGTGCTGCGTCGCAAAGTTTTTACACAGAGGGAAACTTGAACGCCGGTGAGGAAGAACACCATTTCAGTCACACAAATCGTAAAGGGCAAAGCTTTCTAAAGGAATGCCCATGCGAACAAGCACTGTCCATAACAAAGTTACGCTCACCGGTGGAACAGCACCAAGATTGAAGTTGCGGCTAATAAACCGGTTAAAGCTTGGATACGATAGAACGACCTCGAGGTGATTTCACAGCACACAAGTAAATGAGACTGAAACCACTAAGCCTAAGAGCCAAAATGGCCATTAAAGACGCTGCAAACCACATTACGATATGGAGTACAGACAACTAACGGATTTTGATCCAAAATCAGACGTGTCGAGCTCCATTTCAACGGATTGGGCGCTAGACCGGAGAGTCGCGTCATTAGAACTCCTAAAATTCTCGTCCCCGCCTGGCGAAACGGCTCTAAGAGCAAAATGATGTGAGTAACCTCCATCCCATTTCCAGAGGTGGGCACAATTTGCAAGCATCGAGAACCTACACGGTACACTCGACTGGCATAGAATTGTCTGATTTACGTAAAAGTGGGGTATCTCCGGGACACAAGGAGGCCTCCGGCGCCGCAAGTTCACTGCAAACCCTTGCGGCGAATTCATGAGCTTTAAACATATCTTCCGTCATTGAAGCCAGTTTTTCACGAAGGGCGTGAAGGGCAGACTAGGAGAGCAGTTCAATGCTGAAACGCCTCCTACCTCGGCACTGTTATTTTGCAGCCGATTAAGCTTTATCTGTAGTTGAAAGGATTCCTCACGACAAATCTGAAGCTCTGCTGTCCTTTCACTGAGCTCTTTTTGGAGTTCAGAGACTCTCCTGGCAAGCTGAATATTGTTTTGCTGAATTGATTCGATGTGTCTATTCTGCTGAATAACTGCAGGGCAAAAGGTTACCTGTTAATCTAAGAGATACCTGACTTTTCCAGGATTTTCCTGGATATATTTAGTGTGCTTTTGGTGGGCCAGTTCCTTCTTGGGGCTCTATTTTGACGTTTGGCTGACTGACCGGAGGAAGTCTGCTGCGCTGACATCACTAGCCAAATAATGACAAGCAGAACACGTAACATACCTCACTTAAATGACGGGAAAAAGTCGTCCCATGAAATTACCGCCTGAAACCCACCCACAATGCTCAGACAGACTCAAGTTCAAAAACGGACAAGGCACCGTTGAGTCGCGACGAGATATCGGAACATATAAACAAATACAACACATGAATAACAAAGTCAATCAAGCAAAATAGAAATGCATTTTTATAATATTACAGGCATTCGGTAATAAGATGCTTATAAAATAATGTCTTTGTTGGCAAATGAAGAATGCTGTTATCAATAAACTTGTCAAGATCAAATAGTGATTATTTTTGCTTTTAAAAGAACAAAATGTATGTGATTTATTGCTTGATAGCTAATGAACTTACAAAAACTTACGTTTTGGATTAAAACATTTACTTTCTTTGTTTTAATGAGCTTATTGCTGCCCGAACCTTACAAGACTCATTGCGTTGGTAGCTGCTTGTTTTGTGGTCTAGTTGGTTTTTGTACCTCTCCATTTCATAAGAAATATTCTGGCGACTGAATTCGTTGTGTTTCTTTGGGCTGTGTCTGTCTCGTGGTCTTCTATACAAGTCGCCCGTTGCCATTTTAGCTGTTGATTTGCTCGATTGTCCATCTTTTGTCACCGCTTAGTCTACCATGGCTTCGATGAGCGAGTACATTCAGCAGACAGAAGCCAGTGATGGTATTCGGTTTTCATGGAACACTTGGCCTGCGTCGCGCCTCGATGCTGCTCAACTTGTTGTTCCAATCTCGTGTCTCTACACGCCTATGAAGGAACGAGAGAATTTTCCTCCCATCATGTACGATCCCGTCGTTTGTGCCCGATGTCGTGGAATCCTCAATCCATTTTGTCAGGCATGTTTTTTAGGCACATGTGCTAAGCTTTTGATTTGAAAAATCATTTTGTTTTTGTTACCTAGGTTGATGTTCGTTCCAAATGCTGGAACTGCTGTCTTTGTTCATCAAGGAATACCTTTCCCCCGCAATATGCTGGAATGACGGAGCAGAATCTACCTGCTGAGCTTATGCCTCAATTCACTACGATTGAATATACCATAACGGTAAATTGTCTTAGATAATAGTTTCAATTTCATGCTTAGAGTTAACTGATTTTCTGAAATTTATTTAGAAGGCACCAGCGCCACCACCGGTGTTCCTAGTTGTCATGGACACTTGCCTCGAGGAGGTTGAATTCAATGCTTTGAAGGTGAATTGTTTCCGGCTTCCTTACTTCCTGCTTTTAGAATGCGATTCAGGAGCTCATTGCCACCCTGCCACCAAACTGCATGGTTGGATTAATCACCTTTGGCCGCATGGTCCACATTCACGAGTTGAACAGTGGTCCTATCGCTAAATCTTGGGTTTTCAAGGGTACAAAAGACTACACTGGTGATCAGCTCCAAGTATGGTCTCATTTGCCTTAATAATTGTACGAATATTCATCATAATCTTCGAATGGTTCTTTCCTTGTTGTTAACCCCACTCATAGAATATCTGCGTAAGTCAGAAATGCTGGTGTTGCAAGTCCTTTCCCTTTTTGTGTTTTCTCACATTGAATTAACCCCACCTTTGGTAGAATAACTGATTTTAGCAGGCTTGCGCTTTTCCTTCTCGGAAACAACCTGCTAAATTGTTATTTTTCCTCCACTCTAAAGGGGATGCTGGGATTGGGCAGAAGTGGAGTACCTGGCCGGAATGCCGGTCCACCAGCAGCTCCACTTGCGCCTGGTGGCCTGCCGCAGAATAGGTATGTCTTTAACAGTCATACACATAAATATGCCTTTTGTTCGCGCATTTAGTCACCTTTTTGCTCTTTTTGTGCCTTTTACTTCCTCTTTTCTGGTTTTACGCTTAACACCGCGATAAGAGGAAACTGCAGAACAACGTGTAGCCACTGGACAAGCTTCAATTTAACGGTTTTCCTATGCTAGACGAGTCGATCTTTCTTATTCATTCTTCAAAACTTATTGAAATGAGACACAATAGAGTCTTTGCTACAATAATCGGAAGAGAAGGGGGTGCATAAATCACCTCTTTGTTTGAGGATTATTGGCGGACCTTTATCGTTTATTTACCCCGCACTATTGATGCTGACCTTCCGTCGCTGATTCTTGCTGTTTGGTGCTGATGTTGGAAGAACTTATTTAGTCCTCTTTAGAGATATTTCTACTAATGTAGCGCGCAAAACATTCTTCCGTAAACTCAGATTGTTAGCCGTGATCTGTGTCAGTTACCTCTTAGTAAAAGAGAAATCAATTTTTGTCACTTACCGCATCTTAGCGCATCCGCGGCGAACAGTTGCAGATCGATTGCTAGGTTTTGTCTCTGTGATGTATCCTTCACCTTATTCAAGATTTCTTCAGTCAGTGGAGTGTTGTTCCGCCTCACTGAGCAGTTTGCTGTCGGAACTGACGCCGGATCCCTGGCCAGTACCGCAGGGACGACGAGCTCTGCGCTCTTGCGGTGCCGCAGTATCCATCGCTGTGGGTCTTTTGGAGGCGGCTTTCCCCAACACTGGCGCGCGTATTCTCATCTTCCTTGGGGGACCTGCCACTCAGGGACCTGGCATGATAATTGATGATGATATAAAGAACATCATCCGTTCGCATCATGATGTGGAAAAGGACAATTGTCCCTATATGCGAAAGGCTATCAAAGTAAGTGAAATTTCCAAGGAATTTGTTTGCGTGGTGCTCAATCTTTCTTTTCTGCGTCATAACACGAGTGATTGACAGGCGTTGACCCTTTGCGTGATAGTGTCATATGACTTGGAGAGCCGATGCATTGAGGATGTTCTCATCACTTTTAGTGCCACTTATAATGACAAGGAGAAGCTGACCAAAACGCGGAATATGCGATGTTATCTAATTGTTTTGTTAAGTGGATATTGTGGTCACCACGATGATCGTGCTTATTTGGAACTTTGTCATCTGTGCTGCCATTCACCTCGCCCACTCATGATACCCTTAAGATCTCACTAATAGTGTTGGCTGTCACAGCACTTTGCATAGTTCGTTAGGGTACGATGGAGAATTAAGTGCGTAGGCATTCGTTTCGACATGCTCATCCCATATTAGTTCACATTTAGTTGCATAGAACGCATTAGGTGTGAATTTTCATTCGTCCATGCGTATTAGTTTGCATTGCGCCTTTGCATTCTAGTTCCTTTTATTGACTTCACGACGCCTGTTTAGAACTAATTAACTCACTTGATGGGTAAATATGGAACCATTGGAGACTTTGAATACCCTCAACAGTATGAAATCTCTACGCTGGGTGTTCACACATCTGATCCCACCTGCGTTTGTATTTCAAGTAAAACACTTCTGCTTAGTCTGAGGATAAAGGATGAAATGTAAAGTAGTTCCACCCTTTCGTCTATGCCTCCAAGGCACGCCATCCACGCTAGATTATTTCTCCATCCACTTGCAGCACTACGAGGGTCTGGCCAACCGGGCCGCACAGAATGGCCACGTGGTGGACATCTTTAGCAGCCATCTCGACCAGACAGGTCTGCACGAGATGCGCTACCTAGTCAACTACACTGGCGGCAGTATGACCATGTGTGACTCTTTTGCCTCCAACCTCTTCATCCAGAGCTTCCAGATCTTCCTTCGTAAGGATGCTCAGGGATACTTTAAAATGGGCTTTAATGGGCAGTTGGAGGTTAAGGTAAGCTCTAACCTTATCACTTCACTTTTTTCCTTAAACTAAACCTTACTAGGTGAGTTCGTACAATCCCCCAAGTTTTGTTGTCTGTTGGTCACCCAGTTATTACTCCCAACTTTCTTCAACAGACTTCTCGCGAACTCAAGGTATCTGGTTGCATCGGCAGCTGCTTCTCTGCCAACGTGAAAACCTCAAGCACTGGAGAGAGCGAGGTGGGCATCGGGCACACTTCAATATGGCGTTTGAACGGTCTCACACCCTCCACTACTTTGGGCATCTTTTTCGAAGTCACACAGGCCCATGGACAAGCGGCAGCGATGGCTAGTGGTGGTGGCCGAGCGTACGTTCAGTTGGTGACACAGTACCAACATGCATCAGGTCAGCGTCGCATTCGAGTGACCACAGCGTGTCGACAGTTCATTGACGCCACGAGTCAGCACGCCTACCTAGTGGCGGGTTTCGATCAGGAGGCCGCAGCTGTGCTCATTACTCGGATGGCAATGTTCAAGGCTGAGACGGCGGACGGGCGAGATGCTTTGAGGTATGCCCCTCTGTAGTCGTTCAGTGGAAAGCATCCTATTTCTACCCAGATATTTAGCTTAATTGCTCCTAGCCATCTGGACTTGTGCAAGAACCATCCCACAGGATAGCCAACTGCACGTTTTTTTAAACTATACCACTCATTCAAATTAATAGTTGCATAATAAATTGGTTTGTTCACGGATGTTCATGAACTGATTCCTTTTCTTGCAAACTGGTAGCCTTTACATCCATCGGGATGTGATGGAATAACTTATAGACCCTTCTGTTTTGATATCGGTGACCATGGCATAATTCTAGGCATGTCTTCCGGTCTTGCCTTTGTGCACAGATGGCTGGATCGTCAGTTGATCAAGTTGTGTCGCAAATTCGGTGAGTATCACAAGGACGATGCTGCCTCCTTCCGTCTTCCAGACGAGTTTTCCTTCTACCCCCAGTTTATGTTCCACCTTCGACGCTCCTCTTTCATTCAGGTCTTCAACAACAGTCCTGATGAGACTGCCTATTATCGGTATAGAGAGCAATTTATTTTTCATTGACTTATGTTTTCTTCACAGTCTTGAAGTAATTTAAGGTAGCCAAGATGTCTTTTGTTTCCTTAAATGCAGACTTCATAGTTATTAAATTTTAGACCAATTCTAGTACATTTTTGCGAATTAGTTAAGAAAGTGACGATTGAAATACTTTTTTCTTTCCTCTTATTCTGCAGACATGTGTTGAACATGGAGGACTGCTCGAACGCCCTCCTGATGATCCAACCCTCACTGATCGCCTTTAGGCTGGACGGAACAGACGAGGCGGTGCTACTCGACTCCACCAGCATCCAGCCGGACACCGTCCTCCTCATGGATTCTTTCTTCCACATCCTCATCTACGTAGGCGAAAATATTGCCAAATGGCGCAAGGCTGGCTATCTCGTACGTCTATTCTCCGTGCTTCGTTGTCCCCTTTTTCGCGAGTTTTGGACTAGCCTTTCAGCTATGCATGAATCTAGGTTTACCTGAAACATAATTCATTCGGCTGAATAGCTTTCCTTTGACTTGTATAATGTGTTTATGTCTATGAGTTGCAAAGAATGGAAGACGTTCCTTTTTCCCTTAGTCTACTTGAGTTATCCTTACTTCTGAGAAGTACTGGCCAGCTACATTCGCAGAAGTCCCTTTAAGTTGCTCTTCGATTTCGGTTCTCTACCGGTAAAACCGGCGTGCGATTTGAAGCACTTTGGACATCCTTGAGGGCATTTGAGAGACTCAGATTTTTGTAAATCGTTGGGGGAGAATTTAAGCGTTCACCTTTGCTCCTGTATACCCTGTTGGAGCCTGGAAGGCTAGGTGATGTGGATTACAGGCTACCATTGCCATCACTCTCGAGCTTGGTTGAGCGTTTAGCAACTCAGCAAGGGTGGAGGGTTTCAGGCTTGCCCAAGCGAGTTCCACGCCATGAACGGTCTAGACTCTTTGACTTACGTATCAGTCAGGTAGTCTGTGAGTTGTGTTTTTCACTCGCCATCCTTTGGAAGGTCTCTCAAAGTGGTGTCAATTTGTTTCCCTCCACTTCTGTTAGTAATTTTTTCCCCTTTTGTGTTGTCCAGGAGATGCCCGAGTATGCGTACCTGCAGGCCGTGATAGAGAAGCCGCGAGCGGAGGCGAGGGACATATTACGCTCGCGTTTTCCCACTCCACGCTACATCGACACAGAACATGGGGCCAGTCAGGCTCGCTTTCTCCTCTCCAAGGTCAACCCCTCACAGACACACAGCAGCATGTTCGCCTATGGACAGGCAAGTCGTCTTTGGCTTCGCACCTTGAAGGGATCTGCGCATCAAGCTACTACTAACCTTTCCCACTTTGCAGGACCCATCTGCATTCGCTGTGCTAACGGATGACGTGTCGTTACAAGGCTTCATGGACCACTTAAAGAAATTGGCTGTCTCCTCCTCCGTCTAGCCGTTTCTATCTCTCAATCCCCTCTGACATGTTCATGTCTTTCTCTAGTCTCGTTTTGCGTAACTGTCTTAATCTGCGTGTTTGTCAGTTTCTGAACCCCTTCTTTCTGTGTCTTCTAAACAGAAATCTAATCATATACCACCACTGCCTTCAGTCTGTCGTGCACGGTTTGACGATTTCAATGCAAAAGTGGATTTAGGGTTCAACCAACACTGGGTGAGGTGAAGGAGAGGTAGTGGGAAGCACAAAAAGAAGGAAGTTGGGATCATCGTGTGGCTTTCTACCTCGCTAGGGTTTTGATGACTTCAAGTGATTCCAAGCATCCTGTTATGGGGTGGGTTGTTGCCTCAGCCCTCCTCTGAAGTGGCCTTTTTGAGAATGAGTTAATTTCAATTCTGTATTTCGATTTCTCTGCTGTTCTTTCCCCATCGTAGTCGTTGGCTTTTCGGAGACTTCGAAATCAAGCCGGTTTTCATCGACCTTCCCGCCCTCCTCCTCACCTATGTGGGTAGCGTTGAATCAGTGATTACTCTCCTGCATTATACTTTGCTGATAAGACCGTTTAGCCGTTTGGGGTGTATTTCAACAGTTAGTTTTTCACCAACTCAGGCATTCAGTAAAACCTGTTGGCACACTCCCCATCGGTACGATTGGCCTGTCGGATGCGCTTTGTGCATCGAGTAGAAGCAGGAGGTGTTGAGAGCTTTCCAACTTTGGAAGTCGAATCAGCTGTCGTGTCAACACTGAGTGCTTGTCAATCAGATTTTGACAACTTCCTACGCAATTTGTCTTTAGTGCTTGCATCTTCAACTTACTCCACTCTATCGGCTTGTTCCGTGGATAAATTCTCTGTTACGGAACGTCAGGGATCGGACACAACAACCAGCGGACTCGTTCGCTCATTTGGGGTCGTTGTAGAGGACACGATGTGTCGTGTTCTGAAAATGAACTTCCCTCACCACTCTGTCGTGCAAGTCGGGCTTATTGGAACTGGCAGTGATGTGGGAATAACTTCTGTGCGTCTCATTCGCATTACTTGCCAGCAGCTCTCCAGGTCGCATAGCGCTACCTTTCGATAAATTCAACCATTTCACCGACTGTGATTGACTGCAATAAATGAATGCACGCCAAGACTTGTCTTCAACGTAATCCAACCTCATACACAACACACCGTCCCTGTTCGTCGAGTGATCCAGCAATAGCAGCTTCATTCGCTGGACGGTCCGGATTGACAGCGATTCTTTTGAGAAGGAGCAACAATTATCGGAAAATCTCCCATGATGGCTAAAGTGAAATAACGCATTCTGGCCTGCCTAACTGTCTTCTCATCCACTGAGCGCAGTCACCAAGTGTCCTTTCCAAGCTTACAACGACAAACCAACCAATATGGCACCATTTCGCTCCAACTAAGTAGCATTACCATCTGTTTATGCACCACTTTGCCACACTTGCTTTTGTAACCGTACGAAAGTAGGTGGACATAAGGATACCCTACCTACAGAAAGACATGCTTCAACCGCGCCTTGCGTCAAAACCATTCAACAAAACGCCCATTTAGAGGCCTCTGCGAGGGGAAGGGAACGGGGGAGTAAGAGGGATAATATGGGGCGGCGTTGGATGCCCCGGGAGCAATTGGTGACTCTGAAGTGCAATTGAATATAACTCTTGATGCGCTTCATCGAATGAACCTCACTGGCAAAATAGTGTGGCAATACTCTTACGGCGCCGAATGAATGTCTGGTTGACGCCATAACATCAACTCAACAAATCTCGATGTTCACCATTGGTTGTTTACCTACTAATCAGATATGCGTCAGCATTGGACACGCCGTTGGATAATTTGCAAGCCAATCACATCCTAGCAACAGAAGAGCAGCATGGAACGCCCACCAGGAGTATCTGGTGCCGATAGCACCTGTGCTACCTGGCCAGAGAATATCAATGCCTTGGAGAAACTCATTGCATCGATGTACGACACGCCACGTGACAAATAAACGCTACCTGAACGGAAGCATGTGAATTCATACAATCACTTACCTAGTTCACGTTTTACCATCGTTGCAAAGGACTTACACAGCACTCAGATGATTGCATGTATCATGTTGGCAGGTTCCGACAATTCAGTGGGACGCTGGCTAAGTGCCAGCCTGATCATATGTACTACACATAACCTCCTCCATATAACAAGACGAGTTTGAACAACCCACTCAATACAGAAGGTTCACGATCGACATCATTACTTTTACATACAAACACTTCGGACTAGTAAAAGGAGGATGGTTAAAAGAGGTCAGGAGAGCACTAAATGTGTATCAAAACATGTACAAATGAGAGTTGTAACCAAGCAAGCACCTAACGGGAAGGAATGGGTGACCGCCTTCTTTCCCGTCCCCGAAACGGCGATCGATTGTGCATGGATGATGACGGTGGTGGAGAAGCATTCCGCAGCATCCTCTCGCCTCGCTCCCTTGAGGCTGATCGATTTCGCCCTTCGACTGAACCACGGCGCCGTGGCCTTCGTCCTTCCTCCTCCTTCTCCGATCTTCCCTCATGTCGTCGTTGCCGTTGCTTCCGCCTTTCCTCTGCCGAGCCGTCCTCCCGTTGTCTTCGTGAAGGCGGTGGTGACACATAGCGACTTCGTCGAGGCGGGGGCGAGGGTGGACGGTTGACGTTTCGGCGTCTGGAAGGTGAGTTGCTACTGGAGGGAAGGAGCGGAGGTGGCGGCGGTGAAGGTTGACGATATTTCGACGCCGGAGATGGAGAATTGTATCGACGTCGCTTATCCACAGTTGGGGAGGGCTCCCGTCTATGATACCTCGGAAGTGTCTCCTTTTCTTCTGTTGGAGCCTTCAACGGAGAATCAGCGCGGCGACGGCGGCGATACTGATCAGGAGGTGGAGAGGTGTTTCTACTTCCCCGTTCACCAGTGCCACGACCTCTCTTTTCCTCTGCCTCTGGTGGGTGCGGCGAATCACGTCGACGTGGCATTGCTTGAGGTGAAGGGGACTTCCTTCTCCGTCTTTCATCACGATCCTTCAGTGACTTTTCATGATCACCTACCGATTCTGAATCTGAGAATTGGACGGTGCAGGATGCATTAAAAGGTGGCTCTCAAGAGAGCAGATATCAAGTAAGTTATCCTGACAACACATCTTTGCATTTTTTTTCCTAATGTCTAATTTATTGCCTTGGGTGCAAACAACATACCTTTCGCAACGGCGTCATCCTTACTATTGGCGGTGATTTCATCCCTCCTGCTACTCTTATTACGCGACTTGGGTGAGGCTGTATGACGACAAGGATGACGTTCCCTGGACCCTCGTCCTCCTTTTTTCTTACTTGTCTCCTTCGCCTTTTTTTCCAACTTTTCATCCCCTGACTCTTCGCTTTCACTTGAGGAAGAGGAAGACGAAGACGAAGAGGAAGACGATGACGATGAAGAAGAGGAATCGGATGAACCGGAGGAAGAATCAGAAGAGTCAGACGACGAGGAACTAGAACTTGAACTTTGAAGTTCTGCGGCCTCAGCTAATTTCGCCTTCTCTCCAGCTGCTCTTGTGGCCTGCAAATGCTCCCTCAAGTCAATAGTCAATCCGCCCAAGCCAATAGTGGTAAGAAAGTTGATGGCAAATCGCGTGTCCTTCGGATTGTCCCTAGGTAGTAGATGGGCGAAAAATGGTTGCAGAGTCTCATCTCTCAACCGTGCTTGCAACTTTGCCAGTCCCATGAAAGAGCAGAGCTCCTGGAACAGATATTTGAGAAATATTCTGCCCGACGACGATGTGTCTCTCTCATTCAATTTCACGCACTCCAGCACACCCCAGGAGATTGAATCGGTGAAAAGGAGGTGTGCGAAAAACATGGCAACGTTTTTTAATTTTGCCGTCTCCAACCGATGAATTGTGGCGTACTGTTCACCAAAAATCTTCTCAAACTGTGCTACGTAGGTTCGCGGGGGCTCTGATGAAGTCTCAGAACTCGTCTTCTGCTCTCCAGGTTTTGGTTTCTCGCCGGAGAAGAGCATCACACGACAGAGACGCTGCGCCAGACTGCCATAGCGTGTCTCATAGGAGCGTGTCTGAGCGCAACAGTCGAGTACCATAGATGCGACCTCATACTCCTCGCCTGGCTTGATTTTCAGCTGAAGCAAACGATGTGCACCCTCGTCGGCGGAGATGGAGGATTGGAGCATGAGGTAAATGGTGCGACGCAGATGAACAAGATTAGTCTCGGTCTGGTCAATGATCACACCACCCTCCTGTTCACCGGGACCCTGGACGTCGTTATCGCCTTCTTCGTCCTCCTCGTCGTCCGTTTCGGAACCGGAGCTGGCGTCTTCATCGTTGTTATCACCACCAAGGAAGGAAGCGCGTATGGCCGCATACTTATCCTCGTTAGCCTCATAGTCTGGGTCGAAACGGTAAATATTCAGACCGTCTTCAGGGTCCACTTGGTCGAGGAGAGAGAGTGTGTGGGTAATCTGGTCGTCTTCTTCGATGAGATCAAGCTCTGGTAATACCGTTGGATGGTCCCTCCAACCATCACGACGAATCTATGCAAAAAGAACATCAATTAAAATGTAGAGGGAAACACCCGTGCTCTTTTGTCTTGGATAAGTCACAAGTGGCACGATACCTGATGCAACTTTGTTCAAGAAAATGAAGGCGAACATTGGCGCTAGAGCCAATTACACGGATTTTCACACTATCCTGCCAAGGAATATTTAGTGAGCACTAGAGCAGAGCACAACCAAGGCTGCTCCAGGTGTCAGCAAATTAATAAAAGAACAGGGACTTATTCAGCAAAACCCGAGCATTCGTAATAGCACTCACCTGGAAGAGGACTTCAATCATATAGGAGATACGCTTATCACATTGACTCTCATTCAGAATGCGCCTTAGGTGCTCAAAGATGCCAGCTAGACCCTTGGGTACTACACGCGAGAGAAAGGCACCGCACTCCTTCAAGAGCGCCACCGATACCTCAACGCTGTCGTCCGTGGTCTGCTCCAGAAGGAGGGTAAGCAGTTCTAGCACTATCAACTCATGAGCCACCTTCTGGTTCACCAAGTGAGCGAGAAACCTTGCTGTCGTCAGGCAACGATCCTTCTGGTTCCGACGGAAAGCCTTCCGAAATTCGTTTATCAACCGCTTTAAGAGCAGCTCTCCGACCTGCAACCAACACGATAAACTTTACCTCGGGCAAAAAATCGAGACCATATCCAAAGCCACAATTACCTGGGGAAATTTGGTGTTAACAACAGCTATTAAAGCGGCAAAAATATGGGTGAAAGTTGGTGAAGCCATCTGGGAAGTGATTAAAGACTTGACTAGCAGCCCTCGACCACGAACAATGTTCTCGGAGAGAAGCTGACGCACAACCTGGGCAATGTTGGAAACATTCACTTTGTTAATTAGACCATGTATGGACTTCTTGAGAGCCTCCCAAGCAATGCGTTGATAGGCCTCGGATGACTTGTCGGTTATCTTTGCCTGCATTTGGCGCAGACGCGCAGGCGGAATGTATGCACCACCAGTCCTTCCAAAAATGTTAACGTCACGAGCCGGAAGAGCCGATTTTTCCTTGAGTGTTTCATCATTACCTGCTGACTTTTTAGTATCCTCAGGTGACTTTGATGAAGAAACAGAGCGCGAAGAAGACCGCCGTGAACGTCGTCTGGGATATTCCTTTGAAGCGAGAGTTCCGTTTTCGCCTCTAAAATTCCTTAATCGCTTGGTTTCAACGGGAGATGTTGAACGAGATGAGGAGGATTGTCTGCGACGTCGACGACTAGTAGATTCTTCATGTATAGAAAGAAGTTGACGGGAAACAGATGACTGAGAGCAAGGAGAGGGCGACCGTCTGCGCTTATGGCTGTAATTTTCCAAGGAAGAGGTCGAAGTGACACCCTTACGAGCAACCTCGTCAGAAGACATCTTAGTAGATATACACACGGACTTGCTTGCACAGCACCAATCACATAAATACCTAAATGGGAAAAAACGCGGGGAAATAATGAATGTCAAATAGACAGAAGAAGAAAAAGTTGCCGATGCTGGATTAATTCCTTCTCTTGTATTAATATTTTTGCGCTTGCTTAGCAACCCTTTGTTGCCAGTAAATAAATATTTAAGCAAAAAGGTACTCATCGTTATAATAGCAACACGAAAATACGTTATGATAAGTGATCATTACATGAGCAGCTTTTTCGACATCTCGTAATAATTTGTAGTAAAAATATTAGGACCATTTAGTAAAATCCTCGTTCCATTTGGAGTGAACCATGCGTGTTAAAAGTAAAAGGGTGTGTAATGTTAAAATTCACCCTTGCGGCAAGAGAGGAAGTGCTGAGCAGATCATAGTTACTCAGCAGAAGGAGAAAAGCCCAGTCCCTGTCATGACTCGGCGGCCAGCCCGTGTGGGTAGGTCAAAGCGCAGTCAAACAGCAGTCCAAACCAGAATAGCATTGCAGTGGCTGTCAGCACGGCCTGGGAGCCAGCCCACGCGGCAAGGTCAACACGACCACCTAAGTGACTGAAAGCCAACCAGCGTCTGGCCACGCAAAGCATTACAGGGCGATCTATAAATCACACCCAAAGCGCAAGTTGCTTCCCCTCCCGCAGGCAACGTAGCTCTTCCGAAGTCTTTATGCGCTATCTGTCTCCCACGCTTCTCGAAAACTATCGACACGAAGAGGCGGAAAATGATTGGGACACGGTTATAATGCATTTTTGAGCCTAACGAAGTTTGTTCTTTTCTTCCTCTAAGAGCAGCTTGAAAACAGCACTTGAAAGTAATTTCTGGCTTTTAAACATTTAGCTGCAACGCACATTCTGCATAACTTCTGCAACACCATTCAAAAGGATTCGGGTACTTTTTCGGGATGATAAGCTTGGTACACGTCGAAATCAGTGATTAATTTACAACGACCTTAAGGTAATTGAAGCCAAGTTGCAAGCATTGACAACCTCGATGACTTTACAAAGGACAGACAAAAGCCGCCACCGCAGGCTTATGGCTTCGATTTGTTGGCATGACTATAAATTGTATGTGGACCTTTGGGAGCGATCACTCTAGTCAATTTGTAAGACGCTGAGCATTTGGGTGTATTTTGTTTAGCTAATAGCCAATCACGCAGTAGGTTTACTTTTCTAGGCCAATGGTGTGTGAGTTATCTGGTTAGCTTCAGTTCGGTTTCCTCGATAAGGTGTAATGCAATTCCCCTCTCAAGGTGTTCCTCAGACGTGAGATCTTCAGTACACTTAGTCCTGAAAACTAGGTTATTTTCGAGATCTGGTACCTCTTATGGTTCACACAAGTGTATTTAATTGGTTTATCTACAGTAATTGCCACGTTTAGTAGCGAGTTACCTTTGTGTTTGCATTTGTACTTCAGTATATGCACAAATTAGAATTGTCTTCGTTTGGCAAATAAAAACTTTGTGCGTACTATGTTGTCTTGAAATCGGTGACTTGAAGGCCTTGCCCGGGTTGCCGTTTGCGCATTTTAGTTACATCTACATCGGTAACCCTCTTTTACAGGTCGCAGTACAGGTAACGATGACAACTTCAGCGTCTTTTGCATAAACATAACAACTGCTGGCTCCGTCGTGACTACCAGAACGTGTGGCCAAATCGACTTGTATAATGACTTCACATGCGGATGAGGACGCCTTTGCAGCAAGCATTTTCAGTCCCTCAAATCATCCCACCCAGCAGCTTCACCTTTCTTCACCCCCTTCATCCTCGTCTTCGTCATCTAGACAGCCGAACATCCCTCCCAACCCCGGTGATTCTTCTATCAATCGTCGCCTTCGCAACGGTCTAAAGTGTCCCACTTGCTCAAAGGTCAGACATCGTTTTCGCCTCCAGAGCCTTGAACCATTTGTAATTAAACGTTGCCTGATTCTTTTGCTCTTTCGCTGTCGTTTTTATGGTGAGAGGAACTAAGGAATAGGGAAGGGAAATGTGATCTGTCATTTTTCTTCTGTCACTACAGCTTTCATTGGAATTAGGCGGTGAGCACCACTTGTTAGAGAACCTCACCTTCCAAGTAAAAGATGTCATCAACCAAAATCAGGACTTTGTGTGTAAGTATTCCCCACGAGGACACTTGGCGCGTGTTTTGCTTATGTTGATGTTTGCCCATTCCCATGATTTTTCTTTGCTAAATCAAGTCCTTTCAACAGGGAGTTGATAAACGATGGCTTCTTTGTGTGACTCACTGCGGCCACTATGTGTATTAGCCGTGTGCGACCTTTCTTCATTCAACGACGCTTCAACCACTGCACCGCTCTCCTTACCCTCCCCTCTTCTCTTCCATCGCGATAGTGACGTGTCTCCCTGCATGTCTTCACTTTACTTATCACCATAATGAAGAGCCGAAGCGAAACATGTTTCTACCTGCCTTTTTGAGTCGGAACATCAATGATAAATGATGATCGCTCGCTCCGCTCGTCTATGAGTCATTAAGCTGCAACGTTATCATAGGATGGTTTGTTTACGCCGTTTGTTCTCTAACTTAGTCGCCTTATAATGCTACAGGGAACTGAGAGGTCATTATAATTATGTTAGACAGGAATAGTCTGTCCATCAACATAAACAGCTTCTAGCTACAGTTAGGGTTTAGTTGGGTGGAGCCTTCTACATGGACCTAGAGCCGCGACATGACCTTGGGAATTGGAAGTAATTCTTGTAGTGCTAGTAGCATTGATGCATGAAACAGAATAAATCTCATGTGAAAATCTTTCTTTTTGCCTTGTAGGTGTTCAGCAACTCCAGCGCCATTGCCAAGCATAAGCTGACGCATAGCGATGAGCGGAAGCACGTCTGCCATGTTTGTAAGAAGGCCTTTAAGCGTCAGGACCATTTGTAAGTCTCTCACCCTCCAATACTACCATTCCCCCACCCCTCAAAGCAATTTTGTGGCATTCCTTAAACTACTCTGCCTCTTTTCGCTGGCATGTCAAGCGGTGGGTGTGGTTGCATGATCACTCGATTTTCAGGCGTAAGGTATTTAGATCTATTGGAGCTGTGGGATGCCGACACTGTTCCTCATTGACGGCTTGTGTGGTTGTGGTGCCAGCATTCCCCCTCAAAAAAGGGTGCCACCTTGTGAAATTCATCGCTTTCTACTGCCCTCCTATCCGCACTTTTCACCAGAAGTTGAGGGCACTTTCATCTCGACTCCGCTTTGAGGTTGCTTGATGTGGCCTTCTAAGCGATCTTTGGACCTTGAACCTTGCTTTTCCTCCCTCGATGCCTGTGAAAACTTGCTGCGTTTGTGCTATGATGACATAATTGATAATATGCATTTTCACACATTTGATGAGCACATTTAGTGATTGATGGGCGACTTTGCAAGCACTTTGTAAGCATGTTTAACCTCATGTCTTCCGGGTTGAGCGGTTTTTAATCTTTCTCCCACTTAAACAGTTTCATTGGCCATCTATGCATTTTACTTGATAACAGAAAAGTGGTACTATACGCTCTTGTTTGAATAAGTCTGCTAGGCCCGCTCGAATATGTTGGTGTCTTTTTGTTGGCTTATCTCGTCTTTTTAGTTGAATTGCGGATGAATGATGACCAAAGAGTGCAGCAATTGACATCATAGCAGCGACTGTTATTTTCGTACCTTTGTTGCCGTCAAGTGCACGAACCTATCGCGCTGTAGGGGTTTCGAGGTGGTGGCCCCACAGAAGGGGTCTCCGTGATTTGTTCACATCGGAGTGTATGTCCACACACAATAGCCATAGTAGCTTTCTCTTCCAAGATGAAAGCTCCCCGGAATCGGAGGAGTTGAATTTTTTTCTTAAACTTGCGTCTCATTGCTCAACTTGGGTCAAAAGCGGACGTACGTTCGGTATACTGTCTCGTATTTCATCCTCGCCGGATAATGCGGTGGTAAGGGAAGGAAAAACTGCACACCAAACTTGTTCTCTATAAAGTTATCCTGATTGGTTTCGGTTGAGGTGCGATTATTTATCTCAGCGTATTGAACACAAAGCGCCTATCCTGAAAAGGTCATTGCCCCGCTCTATTCCACTCATACTGGTGCAAGTGGACGAAAATGAAGTCGAAAACGTCTAGTTTTCAGTCCTTGGAAAAATCGATAATTTGGTCTTTAAATCCTCTTCTCATTCGCTCTATCGATTTCCAATGACATTAAGATTTCATGCACTCTACATAGTGCTAAGTTGGGGGTCATGCCCTCACGTGTTGATCCATCAGCCGGTCGTCGGTCCACTTGAATTGGTAGTAGCGTAGTAAGTTGCAGGTGCTTGATTTATAAAGTCGTTTCGGTGGATGGATCTTTGCATAGTGGGAGCTAATTGGCAGGTTCAGTGATCTTGGTGATTAATTCACGGGGCATTACTCGCTGACGGCCCCGCTCTCATGTACTCTAGTCCCGTAAGTGTACTATCCGTCCCTTGCCTTTAAAACATAACTACTAAGATGTGGTGGGAAAGGCAGCTGAAATCTATTATTCGTCCTTCGTGCAGTAGTAGTCTAGGTACTCTCTGAAAGTATCTCGTGTGTGCGGCTTTCTTCTGGTGATCCCAGATGCTAAACATCTGTACTGACCAAATCAGCGGTAGTTGTGGGGACACATGGAAAATACTGTGTAAAAGGGGTGTAAAAGGCATTTTATTAGTAGAGCCTACAAAATGACCCCCCCCCCCGAGATGGCAGTACAGGTGACATCATCCGTAGAGTTCCATGGCAATCATATGGACGTTGAATTATGTCGGAATCGAGTCATTGTGCCTTTGTCAAAGGTCATACACTGGCTTTTATTCCACTAATGTTGGTTAAAGCTGGACGAGTTTCCAGCACTGTTCGCTCCTTTTCCCCCTCTGCAATCCAGCACCGCCCTGCTGAATGCCCATGTTGCCCACCAGTCTGTTACGATATTGAATGGCATTCATTATCCAAATCATGACTCGCGCGCACTATCCTCGTTCGAAAATCGTTATCACTTTAAGCATAGATAGTTACGACCTTGCTTACATTACTACTCCGAGGTGGTTAGCGAAATTCGACGCGGCCTTACAAGCCATTCTGTCATGCGTCTCGGGAAATTAACCCATCCACACCACGTGCTTGCCTTTTGTAGCGCTTTGGCATGTTATTCATATTGCACAATAAGGGCTGTTGTTCTTTCACATTAAAGGCCCCAACGCTCCTATCGTTGCAGTTTTTGAGTCACCCCTGGAAAGCCATAGATGATCCGAGTCTATAAGAGCCTTATTTTGATGCACGAGGAGTTTACTAATCCCAACAGCATTCACTTAGCTCCAATAATATCACTTCACTTCCTAATGTTCGCTCCATAGGAATGGCCGTTGCTAACCGGTGCGCACAAGAGTTCCACAAATATGGCGGCAATTGGTTTAGCTTCTTCGGCTTTCCCTCCTTCATCTTCATCTCATCACCTGTATTATTGTTGTTGCTGTTGTCGGTTATTTGCGTTCTCCTTTAATCTTTCTCTGCTATTGTTAATATTCTTACCGCCTTCCTTTCCCTCCTCCACTCATGCCTCAGAGAAAATAGGATGCATTTTCTTGATTCCTCTTTCTTGCAGAACTTATTGTGGGATGAATAGATTGTGGCTGGATTCTTGCTTCAAGGAGGCAACGTTAGATGGCCATAGTTATATTACCGCTTCCAACAATGTCTCTTTACTTATCTAGGTCGAGGAGAGCATGCACGATAAGCCAACTGTGTCCGCTCATCGACTAGTTCAATTCTCTTTCATTCAGTAAACTGACGAGCTGGAGGTTTGTGTGTGTGTATGTGTGGCGTACTAATCATGTAAATGTGGTTGCAATTGGGCTGAAGTACCTCTTCTATGGGCGCATACGAATGCACACCTGTGTGCCACATGTGGGGACCGAGGCATCCACTACTGTAGTTCATTCAGCCAATTTCATGCTTAGTTGGGCGCAGATGTGGCTCCCGAGTTCGCCCTGATGTCGGTGTTACAAAGCCATACCCATCGGGGAGTAGGTTAGTTATAATGTGTGCAGTAAGGGCTAAAAGTAGTAATTTCGAGCTTCGGTATGAAGCTGTCAAGGAGGCGGGTTTGTATGAAGCTCGATTCGTCTAGTTAGGCACACCTTGTGATGGCTTCTCCTTTTCGGAAATCTCAAGATGTTTGTGAGACGGAAAGTAAAATTGTGCAATAATTCTTCTTCAATGTAAACACATTCGACTTTACCGATAAAGAGGCACCTTGTGGGTTTCGATTAACCGTTGCTTTGCATTGCCCGGGGATAGGACAACAATCACTTCGCATAGATGTTCGCTTAGCAATCTCATGCAGCTGTCCATAATATTCCATCTTCTCTCGCATTAGTCGGGTTGGTCTCATTTTCGGGAAATGAAGGAGTGTCAAAGCCCTATGTCATCCCTTCTGATTACTAATCACCTGAGTAACTCCACATTGGTTGAACTGGTTCTCGAAACCCGCGCTTTGATTAGTTTAACTGAACGCCTTCCATCTCTTCTATTTTGTCGTAGTATTCAGCTGGTGAAATTGAGTTTACCTGGTCGTCTTTGGGAAAGGTTGGTGAAGTTCCGCAGCACAATACCGGCATAGGTAGCATACAGCCCAAACAAGTATCGTTCTATTGTTCCGCTTTCTGCAGTTGTCCCTAAGTCGACTAAATTGTCTAAGAATGCGAAGCATAATTACGGGTGTGAAGCTTCAGGTCCTTAGTCTTCAGAACAATAACCACCTTAATTATGTGCTTGCCTAGTTAGCATTTGTGGACAGCTATTTCTGCCCCTTCTTCTACACAATTGATCCAAAGGCTGGTGGGGGCGAATAGACAGGGCTTAATTGTGAACCGAGCCCCGATTGAATAGGAAGGTTACTTGCCTTACCAAGGAGTGGGAAGCAGTCCTGTTCGTCTCGTCCCTTACTAAAAATATCCCCAGTCTCCTAAATAGCTCTCCACTTTGTCCCTTGATTGGAACTAAAATTAGCAAGATGGGAGGGGAGAGAATGAGAACTTTGTATTTGTGATTGTCTGCTTTATCGTGTTTTGCGGAGTCTGGGCGCTAAGCTGTTGTTTTTTTCTAGCCCTTCATCAAATCTGGCAGAAATTTCAACTACTCAATTGCGCCTTATGGTTCTGGTTACTGCGGCCATAACCAACCTCTATCATTAGCACGGACGGACGGCAGTGATAATGATGTTGTGTACAGTTAAATTTATCATTTCCATTCCCCATAACTCCCACCCGGTTTTTGATCGCCATCCTCTTGTTACAGTTTTTGTGCTAACTAGCCATCCCAGGGATAGCTGTTGGGCTAGGGAAGCACCCTCGAGACAGGCGCGAAAAGGATAAGGTGAACTTGGTCGGCAAAGGGGCGGAGAGAAGGGGAGGGAAGGGTTTCCAACGTGTCTTGTAAGTTGTTACAGACGAGGCAAATTGGGGAAGGAAATTTATCTCGTATTGCAGAGCCGAGGTCTGGACGAAGGTTTGCAGCGGACAGAAGTTCTGATCTGGTTCCTTAATGGTCAAAAGTTATGAGACCGTTTATGCTGTTTTCTAGAAAGCAAAAAGATGGCGATGCGCCATATCTCTCCTGGTTTCACTCATCGCCAGCTACCTCTATAGGAGCATTGAGACTAAGCCGTGTCCACTCACTTTGGCCAGTGGTCTGCTAACAAGGCCTATTTAAATCTTCCGCTCCTGTTCTTCTGAACTGCTCTAATTTGAGTGCTCGAGTATCTACTGCTCTTTCTCGTCCTCTCCTTGGAGCAGTTGAATTTTCTCCCCTTTGATTAATATAACCCTGGGTCTCGCTTTGGATGTCAACAGTTGCTGTCCCACACACACCCACAGTCATTCGTTTTAGTGCCACTAACGCCTCGTAAGTTTCTAGGCTTGCAAATTGTCGAGGACATCAAAACAATAAAATGAATCCGCTTGTCTATCTTATTTGATAATTAAGAGTGTTTACTTCTTTTTTGAACCGGTAAGTTAGCGTAGGCTAGGAACCTTCGTACTTTCGTTTCATTAAGCCTTGTGTTACCTCGACACTCCTTCTAATACTAGCAAGAACAATTTCTTAAATAGGAACTGCGTTTATGCGTGACCTTTCAACGACACTCTCTTATTCAGCTTCCACTTTTCAATGGCATCAACACCCACCAGAATCGAGGAAGTATTGTGAAAAGATTGCAGTTGAGTCAAAAGAAAGAGGTCACCTTTTCCCATACTAAAAAGTGGCAATATTCGTGCCCCTTTAACTCTGATTTTTGCAAGAAAGGTAAGAGGTCCTATCATGAACCCGCTCCAGCATTGCTCTTTCTACTTTCGCGGTGAGCTTCTATTTGAAAGGCGAAAGGTAGCTGTCGAATTAAATTGCATTCCAACTGAAATTAATGTTCGATGGTTGCTCCAACAATAGCTTATGCCGATCGGGAAAGGCTGCTGTGCCGATGACAAGTGTGCTGACACCCAGAGCTCTGCGCTACGCGGAGTCCTCTTCGTAGGTTATTCTTACCTGGCCTCAGTTCACACCGTCCGTGTAATTTGTGACTCGCGTAATTTTAATGTCGTCCACCAGAAGAAACCTTCTCGGGGTAACAATCTTTTCCTTAGTAGTAGTAGTAGTAGTATTAGTATTAGTTACACCCAAGCCTTACAAAACATCTCATTGGCTAAAATTTATAGGTTTAATTCACCCTAATGCATCAAATTTATCCTCTTCTGAAAGTGGAAATGAAAATGTTGGGTGGGACACTGCAACCTCCAAAGAAATTTTGGGACCTTGCTGAGGAATTACCACTTATTTTGATGACAGCGTATGTGGTTAATTACATGCTTACATCTTTTGTTTGCCTACCAGTGTGTGAACCGCATGCAAGTACTATCACCGGCGGTACTGTGTGGGTGCTGTTTTCCTTGCCAAATAAAGTGTCAAGTGGTAGTGCAGTGGCGCTACAACCACGCTACTGTAGTCAAGTAGTCGAAAGCTAATCCAACCGATTGGTTCAATGGTAAAGTGTGTCCCAAAGGTGGCTTCGTCTTTGTGTTAAATGAATTCGAAAGTGGTGTTGAATACTTGATTCTGATTATCTCTTCTGTAAAACATCACGTCAACTATTTTGGTTGATGTGTTTAAAGGCTGAATCACTCTCTATTAACGCTGTTATCGTTCTTCGTAATTAAGGCAACTTCAAAACAAGTCCGAATGGTCTCCCAAAGGGTATGAGGCCACCTTGGCGAAATACGGTTGCAGTGCAAGGTGGAGTTGTGAGATTGGGGCCTTTTGACCTTAGGAAACGGAAGACTTGAAGTATTTCGGGAGATGAGGTCTTTTTCCAAAAGAGCCTGGTCCTGGTCCCCCCTCCCTGGTCCAGAGGGAGGAGTCTGTCTCCATTTTCTCCATCTGGATCTTCCCAACGAGAATTAACTTTGTGTGGAGTTGAAGCAGGTGTTGTGGCGAATTCAAACTTCAATCGGGATTTACTATCAAGTTGCTATTCTATAGCCTTCGAGTCAGTCCTGAATTGCCCTTCCACGTTGATTGATTTTCTCCCAGAGGCTTATCAATTGAAGAGGAAGCTAAGGATCGAAGAGGCGTCTCATCGCAGTTTTGCGGAAAGCATTGATCAACTCCCTTGCTTCATTCCGTGCGAGCTGTTCATGGTTTCTTTTGTCGGGTGTGGGACAGTTATGAACCTAATTTTCCTCCCAAGAATAGTGGGGCTTCCTCAAAAGGCGGCGTTTTTAGGTAAATTTGATTATCCAACAAGAGGAGGGGGTGAAGTTTAGAGGATAATTTCATCACCATTTGAGAAATGTTCTATTAAATTTCTGACTAGATCAGTTTTCCATTGAGCCGATGTTGGAAAAGGTGATTCTCTGCTCACGTCATCAATGCTCGATTCCATCCATTTCCTCCCGTTCTACGCCTGAAATTTATTGCGTGGTTCAACATTCAATAAGCCTGTTGCGGTCTTGTTCGTGTGTTTGTGTGTTTTTCAACATAAACAAATCATAAAAACTGTTTTCTGCATCACGGCGGAGTTTTATGAAGCCCTAAATTTGGTCGGAATTTTGGATATTCATTAGCTGCCGATGCTGAAGCCAATGGAATTTTTTACTGGTTGGTTGCAATCTGAATCCTCCAATCCTACGAGTCAGTTTGGTCTTTTTTTCCATTGCAAGCGGTAATGACAGCTCTGATCACCTGTTGTCAGGATACTGTTGCAAATGGGCTCGTATTTTAACGATCCTTCCTCCCCCATCCCTCATTCCCTTCTCGTTTTATGGGCTAATGACTAAACTTTTTTTTTTATCCCACGCATATGTAAACAAGCGGCGACAATTATGACGACGATGAGTGCTGCTGCAATGGTGACGAGTAGTGTCTTTCACTGGATCCTGACCCTCCATTCATGCATTTATCCGTTCATTCACACCTTCATTCGTTTGCGTTCATGTGCGTGCAAGTGTGTGTGTGTGTGTGTGGGTGTGTGTGTGTGCAAATGTCAGTGTTTTGCTGACGTCAATGGTACAGAATGCTTGGGTGAAGTGCCAATGCACGCATACACATGCACACAAATGCATACAAGGCAAAAAAATGAACAACAAATAACAATCCCCTTCATTTTTGTTCGGTCTTCTTCAGCGACATGGCAAATGGTAGGGTTTTATTGTAGCATTTACGTTTTGTTGGTACAGATAGTTCAATTTTACCTGATTAAGGCTTAGCAGTTTTCGATTGATCTTTGAAGCTGATGGATGCAACCTAGTCCACGTAGTCCATCCGGCGTCGGTAGCCACCCCCTACCCGGTCATGTACCTCAACTTGATGGAGCTGCGGTTAGTTTAGGCTCGATCCTTTCACTTATGCAGCCCGTGAGAATTCAGCCGTTGCGAAGCTAATACCGTAAGTGGCATGAAAAAGGATCTCATTGGATCGTCGTGGAATCTGAAGCACAGTCTATTACTTTGATATCCATTGTCTGGTCGTGCCTGTTTTCTGTATGGATGTTTATTATCACAAAAAATAGTAGCTTAGCAGAAGCTCTCTGAGGCGAAGTATTATAGATAGTGGCATAGGTGGCACTGGTGCTATCATTGCAGTGGAATAATCTCGTTTCAGCGCTCTCTTTCCCTCTCCCCTCTCGATAGGAATGGTCATAAGTTGACGCACGCCTCGAAGAAGCCGCATGGGTGCCAGTTCTGCGACAAATCTTACAGTGATGCACGTTCTCTGCGTCGACACTATGAGAATGCGCATCCTGATGAGTATGAGTCCTGGTGCTTCCTCTCTCGCGCCGCTGAGGAGGGCGAAGCCAGCATCGCAGAGGCCGTAGCCAAGATGACCCAGCTCTCCGCTGCTGTCGCCACCTCATCCGCCTCCGCCCCTTCTACTGGCTCCAATGGCACTAGTCTGGCGCAACAGCTCGTTGGTGCCAAAGGTGCGTCTTAGTAGCCTCTATTAGGTGCTTTCTGCATTCTTTGACTGTGGCCAGGCCTCAGTAGCTCATTGTTGTAAGATCGGAGTCTTCGACGCGTGTTTTTAGCCTTAGATGCTACATAGGATCTCTACTCTCACTCTTTTCGAATCACAAATACCACATCCTCTTCAAGGGCGTTATATTACTGTGGGGAGATTTGCAGTGCTCAAAATCTGAAGCATGCCATACATCTGACGTATCCGTTACGTCAATCATTTATGGCGGCAAAGTTTTCTTTGGAGGAACAGAATGCAGGGGATTTGTGTACCCCGGTTACTAGGCGTGTTTCAAGTAGGTGAATCCAGTTTTACTTAATGACGATCTAAATTGTCATCCATATGGGTCGCTATCACCAATGCAGCGTCTGAAGTCAACCCTAAAAACTCAATAAGTTGCATATCTGTAAGAGGTTCTAGGTGCAGGCAGACTGGGTTGGTACCACACTGGGGCCCCAGGGAACCGTTCTGTTAGAGATTTTACTAGATCGACCATTCTCTACAGCTCTGCAAGGGGTCGTCAGATCTCTCATTTATTTCTTTCCTTTTGACCTTTTACAAATTCGCTCCAAGTTCCTTTCTTTCTTATCCAAGGCCTACTACCAATGGAAATCTGTCTATATGGCTGCTGTCAGCTGCCTTTCATTTACAGTGAAGAAGAAATTCTTTTTCTTTTTTTTAAAGCTAGCTCCATAAGCATTTTGAAGAGTTGTCATGTCTCTTTTCTGACCCCCTGTCGAACAGCTGTTCACTGCCTTTATGGAATCTTGCAGCCATCATTCTTACCATCAAAGGTGCTTGAAACGCCCTATTGCCCAAAGCTGAGTTTTCAATACCTCTGCCATTTTATCCTCCATCCCTTTCGCCGTTGTGGAGGCTGGAACAGATGGCTTTGGCGTGGATGCAATTAAGGTAACTATCGCTCCCTTTCGATGGTCGACTTACGATCAAGGAAATCATGACCGAGCCTTGAAAAAAACGCAGGTAGACTTTTCCAAAGTCATATTACAATGCTTCGAGACTTTCCGAGGCTTAAATAAGCCTTAGTACTCGCCTTGGAGGTCATGCTGGCGGGCAGAGGTACAGTGGCTCGTTACCCAATCTCCGAGTTGAGCAAGCATTAAGAGTGCTGCGATACAATGGGAATCATCAATGAAATCTGACGTTATTAAAGATTCAACTGTGATAAATTCACTATTATCATTCATGATAGACATTGGATTCGAATCATTACTCTGGTGTAAAGGCCGTTATCCTTTGGCTAATTTCATGGTTGAAGTCTTCACATAGACACCCGTCCTTTAAAGAGGGTGCCTGGGCCTGTTAGTCTCTCACGATGCCGAGCAGTGGAATCGAAACGTGACAGGAGTATTAGTTTTCCAGCTTTATTTTGCTTGTGTAATTCAGACGCTTTGGTTGGAGGAGCAACAGCGACTGGTTTTCAAAGTCACACCCTTGGAGTCTTTCCTAAAGACGAGTCAAGTCTTAATACTGGGGCAGGATATGTATTGCCGACTTACAGAACGGTCATTGAAGCTACTGATATGGTCCGGCGGTCATTCCACTCACCGGAAGCACAAAGGTTGTTTCTTGCCTGTTCGCCAATTCAAAATGAAGGTTTAAACAAGTAGCCAAAGTGTTTCACTGATCCCATTCCTTGATTGTCCTATCCGTTTATGTAGTCCTCTTCCTCCTGAGCTACCTTTCAAGATTGCGTTATGAGACATTCAAGTCTGGTAGTGGCGTAAGTTCTGTTGCCTCAGAAAGGGAGGTGAGGGCGAGGGACCATTTTTATGTGTATTGTGGTCAAGACTTCACATTGCCATCACAAAGGTCGAATCCTGGGGCGGCTTGAAAGGTATGCATGATGGCGTGTACAATTGAAGCAGCCGCTATTCCATCTATGATCACTTTTAACAGTCAACTGTACGAGTACCCACTTGGTGTGAGCGCGGTGAGTGTCGTTAGCGTCATCTCAGCGGTTCAACGCGGCTCCAGTGAATGCCACTCCTCCCTCAATGTAGAACCGGCAAGATCTGCCGAATGGAAACTTGGTAATGCAAAGTACATCAAGTGGGGAGCTGACGCCACTAAAACTATGGTGTCTGCTGCGTTGTCCTCTGCTCTGCCACGCAGTGTAGTGCATTTCATCGCGTCACACTTATCCTGCTTTGCTCAATCTCCTTCCCCGCCCTACTCTCCCCATCCCTAATTATCACCCCTCCGTCCTCCCCGTCTAATACAGGAGTAGAGACAAGCCCCTTACATGTTACATGCATACATGGACGCACAGCACGCGCGCGCGTTCGAGACGGTGCCGACGGCGGCGGAGGCAAGACACGGCTTTGTGTGTGTGTGCGTGCGTGCATGGCGGGGCTAGGCCAGCTGCTGCTACTGGTCTTGGCGTCACACTGGCCTCTCTCGTTTTCTTCTCCAACCAATCAGGTGGCGCGATGCGATGTGCGTGTGCGTTCGCGCGTGTATGCGTAGAAATCTATTTCAGTCGCCACTACTACAAACTACTAATGTTGCATAACGCCCGTCAAAGTGGGTGGATCCTTCTATCAAAGTGGTGACTTGAGGCTTTCAAGTGACTGATCACTTTCATTTTGCACTGATTTTTTAGTCGGCGATTATGCTACCAATAGCCTTTTCCTTCACACGATTGGTTTGAGTCCAATCAAATGCAAATGTGGGCGTGGAAATCTAAAGTATTGCTGGCACAAAAATTGCATGTTTACAGCCTGCCCTCCCTGTCGATGGAGGAAAGGTAAATTAGGTAACGCCGCTTTTATGCTCCCAGCATTGCAGCCATCCTTTACGATGAAAGCCTTCCCGATCCCTTGTAGTTACTGCCGGTGCTAACTCGATCCACCATTGATCCGGTGCCAAATTTTAAATCAGTGGTACAATAAAAAAATGGTTCAAGTACTCTAATATTAATTCATATTCAACAATCGGGGTTGTCCTTTTGACTTTGAACCAGTAGCTTCAGTTGCTTGGTAGGGAGACACCTTCGCCATATCCTGGGCTTCCAACGTCTGAAATGGCATTTCACATCGTGTCATTTGATAAGGTAGGAACCGAGTTTACGCGCTAAAGCTACATTTGAACTTCCAATTCAGTCCGCCTGAAAAGGATTCACTTTTCGTCTGGGACGATAAACGTTGGGGTCGGTTGCAGAAATCGGGGTCTCGTCTACCCTTACTTGGCTGCACCTGCTTTTTTTCTATCCATCAGTCTCCACTTCAGCGATCTTTGTTGTCAAAACGCGATAAAAGCAGTGACTCACAATGTGCCTACCCTTTTTTATCGTCTCGGCCGGCTGCGCTACATGGGTTCCTTTGTTCTAACCCAGTGTAGCATATCTCACTCTGCTCCTTCATTAGTAATCAAGGCCACAGGGCCTTTTTGTTGAAGCTGAAATCGTGATCACGCGGCAGTATTCTACAGTGGCATAAGTTATTTTCACATATTTGAGTTCCACATTCATATCTGGTGTCCTCTTCGCTGGTAATTTATTGCTGTCTGGCTGATTATCTTGGCCCCTCACAACCTAGAAGGATGTCATTCCCCAAGTCACCTCTGCAGTTTATTGTTCTCATTTACTGGAGTGCTCTCGATTCGTTCAATTTTAGCCCTGTTTCAGCCTACTTCCCATTGTGCCTTCCTGAAGCGTACTGTGATTTCCATAAGAGTGAAGGTGTTTCTACAACCCTTTCGTACTTCGCCATGCTGTGCAATGCTCACAACATTACATCATTACTGCTTTTCGAGGGCTATTGACCGTTACAGTCTGAATTTAGTTTTACTATTTATATAACGGAGGGCCGCCGATCTCGTAGAATAAGACTGACATGGCTAGAGAGCTCCGTTGCCACCAGCTTGGAAATCTGCGTCTAAGACGACTGAAAGCTTATGCGAATAATCGTGAGGTTTGATCACGATTAAATGCAACATTCTGTGTCCTTCACTAACTCCATTGGCGTCATAATTTTGACTCTTCTTCTGCCTTTACTTAAGTCACCAACGGTCGAAACTCGCCATGGCTTTCCGCCGTCGCTGGCTCCACTGGCGGAGGGGGTGGTGGCAGTGGTAGAGCCAGTGGACGCGTCAGTCCTGCCATCTCGGAGCATCTAAAGGCGGTTCTAATGGCTCTACCATTGGAGGAGCCAAGAGTAGTCGCCTGTAGCCTTTGTCCACGGCGCTTCAAGAATCAATCCGCATTGAATGGGCACATGCGTCTCCACGGGGGCTATGGGCTAAATCACGCATCCAGTGCTACCTCCTCTGCCAAGCCCCAACCGTCACAGCCACCGCAGCCGCCTCCTCGACCATCGACACCTCTTGCTGCTCCAGTGACTGCAGTGAAGTTGAAGAAGGAGCAACAACAACAACAGGCGCAGCAACTGCCACTGGGAACTACTAGTCGATCGGTACGCATTCCTCCCCAGGAGTTTCATTTTGGTGTTAACACAGAAGGTATTGTAAGGTCTTCAATCCCGGAAGTAACTTTTTCTAACTTATGGAATAGCGATTCAGTTTGATTAGTGCTTTGTGTAACCCAAATTGAAAAGGTTGAAAAGGCCATTCAAATAAATGCCATTTTAATGACAGGCACACTGCTACATTGAGGATGGATTCTCTTGGGAAGAAATGCTGAATTCTGAACGGTATATTTTGTACATTGAGTGTTTTCCATACGCCTACCGTCTTTCTCGTTGACATTTGCCGGATTCGGTGATTATTTGATTAGATGAATTGAGTTAATTAGCATTGCGTTATTGCAACCAGTTCTTACTCCTCATTCCTTTCATTAACGCAGGATGAAAGCGTTCCTTAGGGAGCATTTCGATTCGTTAGCTCGTTACATTCTCAGTCACAAAAATGGGAGTTTTGCCAAAAGGCGTCACAGCTTCAACAACTATTCCGTTATAAGTCTCCTTGGATGCAACCGTTCAGGGTAGCCCCTCTCCCTATTTCATTTCTGTACTGGTTCTACTGAGTAAGATTGTCATTTGTATTACCCTGGGCGAGGTGAATCGTGAGCCCACTGACAAGGGAGAACTTCTCTTTACGAATTTTTGGAGCAAATAATGGCATCTATCTTAATTGCTGATTTCCACGATCCACATTAATTTGGATTTTTTACTTCCCTATTTGCCTATTGTGAGAAGGCATCACTTTTGTTTTCTTTGGTTGGTTGAATTGTCCCTGGGCGTTCCATCCTCTTTTTTCAGGCAGCCAGTTTACAAAATCGCAGTGAAGTTTACTTTTTTCTTGTTACCAATGTGTCGATTGTGGGGCTTTAAGTGGGCGGTAGGGTGATAAGGGTATGGTGATGACAGCGATGCCAGTTGATGGTCACTCATTGTTTCTTCGTGTTGGATCTGCTGCCTCTGCTCCGCTCACCTGCTTACCCATCTACATTCCATCGAAAGCTAACCCCTATGATTTTTCTTTCTCCCGTATCGCTCTTCCATAAGAAAAACTTCGTCGAACTCATCGCAAATCCATTAATAGCACCTCCAGTTAATTCCAGGTGCGCTCAACGCAATTTGGAGATCATTTTCCTCGATCGCACAACTTGGACGTGTTTGGAACGCAGTTTTGTAGTAAGCGTTTATGCCAAATATCTTTGAACTACGTTCCTATTGGATGAAGGCATAAAAGTGGATATCGTCTTACATTTGGTAAGTAGCGTTTGAACTCTCCTGTGAGTTGAAATGCCCAATTTTGATCCTTGGTACCAGTATCCCTCAAAACATGGGCTCTTGCGATTCAACCAATTCTGCAGCCATGGCCTCGTGGACCGGGTTACATCGAGGCCCTTGAGGGTTGCTATCAAATTTACTAAAGTTCAAGGCGAATATGGAAAGCGAGAACTGCATTCGCTAGTCTTATGAATCAAAATTTCTCGGTAATATCATTGCGTGGATTGCAATATTTTCTTGTCTTCTTGTGGTATCGGAAACCGTCGAATGTTCGCTAGCCTTATGATGACCACGGTGCCTCGTTGAAGGTCTCATAAATATAATTACTAGCGTAAAACAAGTTTCCTTAGTAAGTACGGTCTGAAATGCAGCTGTGATGGAGTTCACGGTCATTTGAAGCATGATGGATAGTAGAATGGGTTCCAAAGGCTAACCAGATGTATGCCGCAGCGTCCCTAGTCACGCCTGTAATTTTGACGTACAGAAAGATAGGAGGTCTGCTAACGTGGTCTTGAGGCATGCCATCCGAAAGAAGTTAAAAAGCGAGACCTTGAATGCTCGAAAACTAGAACGACGTATCAAAAAGCAATCCAAGCATTGCTACATCTCCGGCTGTATTCTCGTTCAGCCTCCTACGTCGGTTATCATAACTCGGCCCGTGACGCACGAATTGCGCTAGTCCAATGAAGAGGATATTTAAGCGCAGCCTCGTTGGTTCCCCATGACTATTTCCGTTCTGTTTGGTAATTTGTGTGGAGGCCATATAGTAACCGATTCAGAAGCAGAGGCTTCGAACGCGGAACGCAGTTTGAATTCCGTGTTTCTCTGTCCAGCTGCATGTCCACCTGAGTTCTATTTAGCCATTAGGGAAAAGAGGGCAGCCGTGTGTTCACCGCGTTGACACCCTTAAACATGACCCGTAGGCGGCTTCATGACGTGCTTTTCCAGATGACTCAACCCCACGGCTGGTGCAGGTTAAGTTGATCACAGTTTCACTGTAGATTACGGGGCTACAGTATTCGCCAAATGTGTATATCACTTTCAGCCCTTCTGTTATGGGTAGTCACGAATTCTCCCATCCGCAGCAGTTGCCTTTTCTTCGTCACCCTAGGATTTAGCATTCAGGAGAATGATAGTCGGGAGAAATGTCCTTTAGGATTGGTTTCGCTTTCCGGCGCCATTAATATAGCCCTCTAGATCAATGCTGACGATGATGGAAGCCATAGGAGCTACTGTGGAAGTACAAAGACAGGGCTTCAAGTGTTTTCAATCCAAGAAAGAAGGAGTAAACAGTAAATCAAAGTGCAAAATAGTGTTTTGCGAAATTTAAGGGCGACATATTTTGATGGTACTGCCTACGGGGGAATTGATGTTTCTTGCTTCTTAGAAATGACTTTAAATTCATGTGTTAGGCCGTGCGTTGAAAAGCCGTACTGGACTCTAGAATCGTTTAATGCTTTTGGGAGTGAGATCGTTAAATATGCAGAGCTTGAGATTGCTAGACCTCTCTCTCTCTCTCCATTGGTGTGGTTCCTGAAACGCTTCTGCATGCCACTGAAAGTCATGCTTGGATGAAGTGTGCACAAAGCATCCAATTCTAGTCTATTTTTTGGTCATTGGGGTGATATTTCCACCTTTCATTTGCATTGGAAAAGGGATACCTTCAAAAGCCCACCCACTACAAACCACTCCACCGGGCTCCATGCACGCCCTCCTCACTATGTATCCTCGATATAAACACAGTGACTTAATGATTCCATTCCCTATGGCGACAACTCTATCCGAAGTTATAGGAGCTGAACACACAAATATTATCGACAATGATCACAATCCGTGCTCTCATGGGAGATGTTTCCCAATTGTTTCCCCATCCTCCCAGTGGAGAGTGTCCCTTTCATTGTTTGATTGGTCAAAATTCAAAGTGTGCATCCAATTCCGTGGCACATCTTTTTCTGTCTGACCTTGAGGATAGGATTCAGATTTTAACATGTTCTGCCCCCTACTGGCAATTGGGTCTTTTGCCTCCTCAGAGTGACAAGAATGTCGGGGGCAGATTGGCCTGACAGGCCATAGATCCATATCGGTAGTTTCTCAATCCTTTGCAACGAAAACACTGACCTCATCCCCTTCCCTTCCCACTATTGTTGGTAAGAAAATCATCCCTTTTAGCATTCCCTGTATTCTGTGTTAAAGCTTCTGTTTTAATCCATCATGAATAGCACGATAGGTTTTGTGAGGCCTTAATGCTTCCACTCGGAACTCCATCTAGCATATTCTGAACCTGCCTTGCCCAGCCTAATTGTCCATGTAGGCGATTTTGAACATTTCCTGCGGGATAAGTATGTTTTCTTCTGAGGCTCCCAAAACTTTTGTAGCCATTGGGATGCTCTATTTCCTTAATTTTGTCACCAGGTGGTATGAGATAAGGGAGAGGGAATCCTTTTGCCTCCTTTCCGATGGGAATTGCAGTCTAATTACAGCCTAAATAGACCTTCTTCGTTCACCCCCATCCCCCCCTCCGCCACAGGTCATTTTCACACGTGTGACGGTGGGTGTGCCTCTTTCCCCACGTCTTCCCTTCCCCTCTCCCCCCAATCTCAAATTCCGAGGTGTCAATTAGCGCTGCCCAATCAGGTGTCGGTTACATCCTTCCTCGGTATTCTGGCCTGTGTGATTAAGGCGAGTGGCTAAAGCCGGTGCAACCATGGTGCAGTAAAAGTAAACGTTTATTTCATTGAGAGGTTTTGAGGCCTTCGAGTTTTGAGGTCCTTTGTGGTCGTAGATTTCAAAACAAGAATTTGTCACAATGTAAAAGCATTCTGGTCCACAAGGCAACCCCATTAAAGCCGACTTTACTTCAAAGCCATTTTTTGGTCGGGGAGGGGTGTTGCAAAGAATTGGTGCTAGAACTTGTAAGAGGTTGTAGTTTTTCTGGTGATTATTCGGTTATCCCTGCTGGTACTGTGAAATCCTCGTTTGGCTGATGCAGGAGCGGGGTGTACCCAGACGCCTAGCTGGTTTATTTAATCCTTCCATTTGTAAAAGTTATTGCCGATTCTGAAAGACTCTCAAGCTGCTCCTTCGGTGTAAAATTGTCTCCACCTTGATGGCTACTTTCAGATCATTAGGAATGCTTGAAAACACTGCTTATCAAACAACCTTCTCCGCTTCGTCCGTGCTCAGTTCATGCAAGTCTGGGCGCTACCCAAATTTCAGGTGAATTCCCATGCCATAAACACGCGAGCCCCGAGATCAAGAGGTGTCAACTCCTAGTCGATTCGGGCATATATCTGGAAGCGACTGGGGGTGCTGCCAGTGCTTTCATGACGGATTCGACAAAGCCTCCTTCTGGACAATCGGAGCAAGAGCACCGAGGTTGATTTTAAATTGAATGCAAGTGGGAGAGCAGATCGGCAGAGGGGAGGCTGTAGCAGTACCAGCGCCATCAACAGGTCGTGTTCAAAGCGACGTTGCAAGGGCAACATGGAAGGTGCCTTCCGATTGGCGTCATGGGCCAACTCCAAAACAGTCGTCGCCGTCATCAATATATTTCCTCTCTCTCTACCGCTTATTAAATGCTTTACTATTGATTGTCAGTAAGGATGAAGAAGCTACATAGTGCGCTACTACTTCTCTCTCGATTTGACGTTGCTAGACGAATTTTGCCTTCCAGCACCTTAAACTGTCGACTTGCATGTAATAAGGCACGAGGACCTGGTGGCGCTTTTTTCAATTCCCTCGACTGGATTAGTTTTAAGATGAAATGGCATAGAAACTCCACGATGTCCCAGAACTGTCCCTGATTCTAGTTTGCTTCATAACCACCTTCCGAAGTGTCATCCTCTTCTCATTTTCGCTTGCATAGCTATTTTCCGCCTTTTTCTCCCCTAGCTAAATGACTCCCTCCTTCTACTTCACGATCTTCCCGAAACCAAGTCGGAGGGCTCAACGAGTCTATTTGACTGGCCTCCCACACCCGCCACCACAACCACAGTTGTTACCGTGGCAACGCCATGTGTCTCCTCTGCCTCTGCTGCAACACCTTCTCGGTCAATGCGCCCCTGGCCTCCACACGCCTCTCCCGCCACTCAACAACAGCCATCTCAAAGCCTCAGTCAGCCTTCCTCGGTAGACTGATTTATCATGTGTATCCACTTAGTCTACCTTACTAAATCAATGCGATTGGGTCCGTTTCATTCCTCTAGGGAGTTTACGATGCACCAAGGGTGGATCTACCGCGTACACACTCCGAAGTGCATTTTGACGAGTCCGGTGCTGTACCTTCAACAACTGTGTATCGGGGTGCTGGATTTCGAAAGCGACCTTCATCCACCACGTTCAGCGGGCCCTCGTCACCACATCAGTTCCGAGCAGACACTGCAGCTCAGGAACACGCTTGGATGGCACATCAACCAGCACAACTACCGCCACCGCCTCCACCACCGCCACCGTCCCTACAGTCGTTGCGTGGACGCAACGAAATGGACCCCATTTTCAACAACCTTCGGCTGTTGGATTCTGCGCCAACTGCCCTCCGTGACCATGGTGAGTTCGAACGAATAGGGGGACATGGTGGTTCGTGATTTAACTCGTTTTTTATCCTTGCAGGTAGGTACATCTCCCGCATGGCACCGCACCAATTCCAGCATCACAGCAGCAGTAACAGCGGCGGTGGTGGAGATTATTCCGCCTCATCGCTCACAATGTTCGGTACAGAGCAACCGGTTTTCTTCCCTGGAGCCTCCCCCTCCTCCTCCTATCACCAACGTGATAGCGGCACGTCAACTTCCAGCGCACCACAACCGCACTATTCACCAATAACTCCGGCTTCTGGAGGATTTGGCGCCTCCTCCTCTTCAGCCTTCACATTTCCCCCTACTGATGCTCTTCTGGCCTCGACATCTACCGCTTCACCTCCAATGCAGCCACAGTCGCAGCCGCAACAGCCACCACAGCAACAACAATTTCTCTGCCCTTGTCCACCAAGGTCTACGCCCTATGAAGAAACAAGTAAGTTTCTACTTTGCTGAATTTAAGTAGGCCATCTTTGTATCACTGATTGAAGAAGAATTTCTGGTGCTCTCGTCTTGTTCACTAGGTAAGTGGATGTCCCAAGCGCCAACATCGGTTGAGTTGATGCTATCCACGCCCTCGTCGATCGCTCCGATGGGTCATTTTTCGCCTCCACCACCACCGCCACCTGCACTATCGCAGGCGGCGCCAACTTACCAAGACACATTACCCCCCGGTCTCTACACATCGCCACGAGAAGAGAGTGAACAAGCGACTTCGGTGTCAACTTCCGCGTCTGTGTTACCCCACAGCATTGCTTCAAATCAGTTTGTGCAGCAGGAACAACAACATCAGTCGTCTTTGTATGGGCAGCGATCTAGACCACTCTGTGCTAACTCTGGTTATGACGAGTAAGAAACTAATTTGCCCTTATTCATGCATTAATAATTAGTAATTTGTCCCGACATCATGAGTAGCTCGTTTCTGGAAGTTATTCGTGAATTCGTTCCAGGGCTTGAGTAGCTGTTTTAACCCCGAGGAAGAGTAGGAAAATTATCATGAAATGCAACCGTTGATTACAAAGTCTCGCTTAATCGCGGTGGATGAATGCTTAAAAATGGCTCCTCGCAGTAATTTTGTGGTTCATTTTAGTTTGGTAATGCGCCACCCGATGACACCGCAGCACAACGCTCACAGTGGTCAACCACGCGCCTACTCCTACAGTGCCACTTCGACTCAGGCGGCCTACTCAGTGCCCCTGATGCCTAGTCATGAACGGGTTTTCTTCCCCGATGAACTAGATCCACTGCTGGCATCCCAGGAAGCGACGAAGGATGTCCGGCGGCCAAGCACTCCGATTCCCGAACTTATACCACCACCACCACTATCGTCGCATCAAACGCCGAAGCCGTGCTTTGAATTAAGCTGCGTCCCGACGCACAAGTCTGCATCGGATGAAGGCAATGTTTTTAGAAATCCTCAACCTCCACCACTCTTGCCTCCTCCTCCCCCTCCTCCTCCCTCCCTTCCACTCCCACAACCTCCACTGTCAGCATCGGCGTTAAAAAAGGTCAAGCGGAAGCCGGCTCCCATCGTCATTCCTTTGGTTAGAGTCTTGATTTTTTCTTAAACTGTGATCTCTCTTCAATCCTGCTTACTGACGCCTCACTGTTGTAGTTTACTCATCGAGTAAATCCATCGCGACTTCGCTCACCGCGTCTGTGGACTGCGAACGGCCCCGGTGATGGTTATGGTGGCGTCGACTCAAGTACGGCATCGATGGGAGCGGCAGCATTGGGGGCTTTGTTGGAACCACCACCCTACACCCCACCTCCGATGCTCTCGCCTAATCGTCGCGGCTCGGGCCTTTTCTCATCAATTGCGCGTTTCAGACGGCCATCACGCACAGCTGCTTCCCACCTACGTGCTGCTATTGCCACAGGAGCTGTCAGTACTTTCACTAGTGCCACAACCGCCACCGCAGTCCACAAGACTTCCGTTTTCGCCACTCCTGTAGCACATCATGTCTCGTCACCCGGTCCGCCAAAGTCGGCTCCAGCCTTTGTAAAAAACTTGGTCGACTTCTCCTCCGGAGTGAGTTTTCATGAAAAAGAGAGGTCTGGGCTGGTTATTGTAGCGCCCTTGGAAGCATGAAGGAATGAGATCGAACATAAGGTCAATAATTTACATTTCTCCCAATCTCCCTTTAGAACTTGAGCAGCAGTATTGCCGCTGACGATGGGGCTCTGCCGACAGTCGCCATGCGTGCAACAACACCTGAGTTGACCGAAGATGAGGGGTGTCGGGTTTCAAAACCGCTTTTCTTCGGAGACGAGGACGACGAATTTACATCTATGTTGTCGGCAGCTGAAGCTGGCGGTAGTGGTATGGCGAGCGGAAGGAAAGACACGCCCGACACGGAGGAAGCGAATGCTCATTCACCGCACAGAAATGGGATCGCTGCCACTATTACCGCCACTGCTGCCAATGCCACAACTAACGTCTCTCATTGTTCCTCATCGTCCTCTTGCTACTGTTGCTCAGATGTCTCACCAGTGCGTCCTCGCGTGGGGGAGGATGAGGAAGATGAGGACGAATCCGAAGACGACATTGTTGAGGACATTGGTGTGCCCAGTAACTTTGAACCGTGGGTCTCCTCACTCTCCCACCTCCAAGCGTTTATGTTTACCCCTTCCTTTTGAGCGGCGAATGTATTTAAATTGTAGAAAAATCAACGTTGGAGCTGCCTATCAAGCGGAAGTGCCCGACTTTACTGGTGTTGTCGATGCTTACCATGATGACACCCGTGTCTACGATGTTCTTGTCTGGAACCCGAAGAACATCGATGAGAACGACCCTAAAATGGAGGAGTCTTGTGAGCCTCGCCACCTCATTCTTAGTTGTCTTCGTGCTTCGAATAACCCGAACTCTCTATTCGTGTTTGTAGTGTCCAACCTCATGAACTTGGCACGCTCCCCGGTGGTTAAAAACTGCGGTCTCAATATGGAATATACCTTCCATCTGCTCTGCAAATTCCAAGGAGATTTTGAGATGACATTGCGTGCTCTGCTGCATGAGTCCTTCACCATATTCGATCGGGTCTACTCCGGTGGGTGGATTTTTGAAAGCATTGATGGTTTTTCCGCTTGCTTTTGTTTTCAGAAACGGAATACTGGACCACGGAGGAGATTGAAAAGTTCCAAATCAGTCTTCGTCGTCACGACAAAGACTTTCACCATGTTGCAGCCGAGCTTCAGGCCTATGGAATGAATAAATCGGTGAAAGCTTGCGTCGAATTTTATTATGTCTGGAAACGAATGAACACACCTCATGAGGTCAATCGGTGAGATTCTTTTTTCTTTTTTCAGGTCCAATAAATATTCATTGGTTGTTGTTTAAAAGCGGTCCTATACTACCTAGTTATCGAGGCCGAGTGCATCGCAAGAATGTTCCACCACGTGGTGAGCGACCCGCACCGGAAGAGGTCACCCACCCGTCCACCAACGAGATTGGTGACCTTACTGGTGTGGACACCCCTCCCAATCGAGCGCCATTTGATCTCGAAGTGCCCTCTGCTTTGAGTATTGAGGAGGGTGTCTCGTCCTCGGCGTCGTACAATTTGCGCAGTAAACACGTCGACCTCCCGCCTCCCATCGTAAGTTCAACCAAATGGCTTCGTGTTGACTGCGCTGTTTGATGATAAAGGCATGATAACGGTGTCTTCATATGTCTTTTAGAATCGTGAGTTTGAAGAAGCTGGCATCGCTACAGTGCGTGAACCAGAGCCGACGACAATGTCGTCAGCGGAAATGGTGAAAGTGGCAGAGGTGGTGAGAGAGGGGAGTATGGAGGGATTCCCCTGTCGCCAATGTGGCCGCTGTTTTGCCAAAGTGAAGAGCAGGAATGCTCACATGAAGTCGCACGTCGCTTCAGCACACAGCAAACAAGACCAATAGAGATATTATTGAATTCACTCCTCCACTGAATCACCGTACATCTATTTTTCTGATTCCACCGCATCATCTTCGGCCAAGAGAGACGCTATTTTATTTAATCCGTCGCGCCTGTCTTTCTCCAATTTACACTCTCTCCCTCTCTGCTCTGCTCTACCCACCCCGCATCCCTGTTCACTCAATTTAACTCTGTTTCGTCCGTGTTGTGTTTGTGCTGAGTGTTGAACACAAAGCGTCCATATGCCCTCGCCTCTCCCACATCTACTCGCGTTAGTCCTGCTGCTACTATTTCCTCCCCTTTCTCAACGTCTCCACACATTCTGCGTCTGACTGGTGGCGTGAATCCGGTGGTTTTTCTTTTCCCTTTTCTCACATTCTTGTCTTAGACAGATTGATTAACTGCTGAAGAATTGGTGGGTCGAAGGAGGAGGCGTAGACGAGAAAGAAAAAGAGATCTGCGAATACTGAGGACGAGGAACCTTGCATCATGTCTACTTTTCACACCAACTCCACGCGCATCCTCATGCATTATATATACATATTAATCAGTCTATTTTAAGGCTAATAAACATAACACCTATTTTTCACTCATTTCTTGTCTTGCCGTGGGAAGGGGGAAGGGGATGGAGACAATGCTTCCCCGTAATTGACCGCGCCGGCGTTGGGTGGTGCTCTAGCTCTCGGCTTTTATCAGCGTCGAAGTCCCTGATTTTAGGGCTAGCAGTGAGCGAGGTGACGCATGTTGTAAGGATAATCACCGTGAATAAATTTGATGCATCGCAGCTATTTGACTTAACAAACGCCGAGGGAATGCCGATGTTGGCATTTCTTTAATGTGTGGCTCACCAACTCCGGTTTTTCCACCAACGCTATTCACGATCTTTCCCGGTGACAAACATGACTGGGGATTTCCGCTATTTCTTGATCGCATAATTTGCTTGTCGGAAGTAGAAGAAGACATCTATCCATTGTGCTTAAATAACAAAATAACAAAAGCGTAATAATTGGATTAGAATTTGACCAAAATGTGTCGCAATGAAATAATGATAGCTTTAACATCAGAAACACAATCAGATTCTAAATTTTAAATGTATTCCATTAATATAAATTTCAGTGCAAAATAATAAGGCTGAAAACTTTGATAAGAAAAACTGCTTCACAGACTTAGCATTGCCTGGTTTTTTAATTATCACATAATTTCGCAAAGCAAAAAATTATTGTGAATAGATAGTGACTATTGGCTCCGCCGTTTTATCTCGTTTCTCAATAATCGAGGTGAAACAAATGTGCTAAAACTTGCTCTTGAGTAAATACTATGGTCAAAGTTGCATATGGTTATTTCAGAACTGCTCTGTATGACAACTCCAGTGCTATTAACAGTTCTAACATCCACTCTCGTTTCCTGTGCAAATGCGCCTTGTTTAACTGCACGGGCTTTGAGCGTCTATTATACGCAACTTTGAACGGCTGTGCAAGATGGTTAGTGATCTCGGGTTCGTTTACTTCCTCTAGGCTTCTGGTGTCAAGTGCTCCGATGAATGTCTGGCTAAGTACAACGAACTCAAATTAAAGAAGAACTGTCGGTACATTCTATACAAAATCGAGGGTCAGAAGGAAATCGTTGTCGACAAGATTGGCGAGAGACGTATGCCTTTCAGACGCATTCCTTATTGCCGCTGTAGGTTGCACCTTCGATGATTTCAAGGAAGAGCTTGAGAGCCTCGGAGGGAGTGCACGTTACGCAGTTCTCGATTTTGAGCCTGACAGCAATAAGTCGGACCTGCTACTGGTTTCATGGTATGTTGCTTAATCTCTACTAAGCTTGTTTTAGGATTCCCGATACTGCCTCTGTTCGTGAACGCATGTTGTACGCGTCATCTACAGACGCTTTGAAGTCGCAACTGACAGGGTTTAAGAGTTTTGTTCAAGTAAATGAGAAGGCTGATTTAAACGTGAATTTCTTCATGGAATCCATTCCGGGCTATCGCAAATAAGGAAATAATCGCTCATTCCTAACTTTTTAAAATAATTTTCTCTGTGTTCGCGAAAATGAAACGGCTATTGTCCTTGCGATTCCGTAATTTTATACGCGTCTGGCTTTAATACAAGCTTGTTTTGTTTTGACTCCACTCCTTACTCAGTCCGTTGCCTATTTCGCTAGTTGGAAAATTCTTAACTGTGTGGCCCTGTGGTGAGAGCCCAGGTTGGTGTACCTTTGTTTACCCCTTGTGATGCCTTCCCGTTCGGTGTGCTTTGCTTTGTGCGATGCGGTGCGTTCGTCATCCAATTGGCTCTAATCGCTGCTATAGTCACACGGTGGAGCACTGCGTGTACAGTTAAGCAGTTTGTCTCAGCCTTCTAAGCGGCCATACTGTTTGTACTGACAGTCGTTTATCAACTGCAATCCGGAGCTGCATCTCCGTTGTAGGCGGTGCCCTTAGATTCGTATGGGTGAAGTCGGGTCCTGTTGCCAGTGCTAGAGTTTCAATGGGGTTATCGGGTGATTGGCATGGTTATGGAGGTTTCGTTTCCAGGGCTTGATATCGATTTGAGAACTGCTTCTCTAACCCTTGCTATGGTTCGCTACGCCGTGTTGATCCATTCTTATTATCGAGGCGGTATTTATCGGGTGTGGCAGGCGGCGCCACGAATTGTGACGCGTTCGCATACGGTAGACGTGGTTGGGCGTCGAGGCGAGTAGCAGCTTGAATGACTCACAAAGGGGAAGTAGGCGCGGGTACGTCCTCACGCTGCCATATGGAATCCTGTGACCATATTTGGTATCAATTGCAAGTGGTCTTAGTCATATCATAATTTTATGGGCGTCTTTATTCAATTAAAATTAGTTTAACGATTACAAGACGTCCCTGTTCGCCTGTAATACGACGCAAAATGGAACCATGCTACCAACTCTAAAGCTAAGGAATTTTTATTTGCTATCGGATTGAAAGGTCAATAGAGGTGACCCAAATGATCAAGTCTACCATGACTCATCCACCCACACTTCCTTCTTAGTTTATAGGAGGTCGTTCTAGTTTCAAGCAAAGACTAGCAGCAAGCTTTGGCTGCCTCCATGTCGCAGCCAACAGGCGACACCTAACTGAACTGCCAAACTGAGCCCTCATAAGGCAGATTGCGAGTGTCTCCTTTCTCTCTGCTCTCAGAGAGGGTGCTAACTGCGAAGTTAAAAGTACGTTGGCCTGATGGTTGGACTGTGTCAACACAATGGCGAGACTCCGTACTAGCTAACCTCGATCGTTCATATCCATACAGAGAACACAACTTAAAAACGTAGCTGCACACACTCACACGCACACAGCGATGTTTATGTGATTGGCAAGCATTCCCATAAATGACGAGGCCTGCTTTTGGCGGAGTGATACAATTGTGCAATGCGAGGATATCGTTATGATGTGGCGAGAGAGCGAGAAAGGCAGAGACAGAGAGAAGTGTATTCGTCCGCAACAAATGAGAGCCCAAACTTCAAAAAATTTTTTTGTTGTAAAAAAGAACTTAAGGCCTATGCTCAAACAAAAATGCGGCAGTACAGCAGTGCATGTAACAACATGACTTTTGGTTAAAAACCTCCATGAACACCGATAAAAGGTTAATAAAATAAGAACCTCAAGATTTTAATTGGCGGGGACTTTAGACCAGATTTAGACCACCACACAGTTGAATAGTTAGACCGACGCAAAATGGATCGGTTTTGCACAAATGGTGAGCAACTGCAGATGGCAATGGCCCGAATCTGATGAACAGGAAGGTTATTCTGCAACACAAATGAAATAGTACTTAATAAAAAAAAGATGTTACTAATTTTTTATCTTTATAGCTTAAATGAGCATAATTAGGCTAAGGAAAGAGCTAGGAACCACTAAATGTGGAAGAAGGATCCTGGGGAAGGCTAATTTAAGAATAAATAAAGGGATATTAATTAGAACATAGACTTGCTATAAACCACTTCACTTCTTCAAAAGGTAAGGCTTCCCAAAAGGTAACGGGAAAATGCGGAGAGCCAAGGCAGGCTTTGATATCCAAGTGAGCAATGGAAGGGAGTTTTCCCTGTCTCTACACTATTTAATCTGACTTGACCAAAAACCAGAAAAATTATTATATTTATTTGTTTACAAACGCACAAGTATTCCATGTAGACGATAAGTGCACGTTAAGCATTTTGAATGTTTTTATGTGTCAATCTTAAGTTAAGCAACATAGCACTAATAAGTACCCATTAAAAATAATTTTTTTTATATCACCGCTGAAACAGCTTCGAGGAAGTAAAAGAGAGCTCATTAGGTTAAATTGCAATACAACAAATTGGTGTTTTGTTTTGCCAAATATATTGCAGCCGTTAATGATACACAATTTCGAATACCCGTGAAAGATGGTTGGTGCTTGCTTTACTGTGACTGTGTTTTCGTTAGACCTCTGGAGTAAAGTGCTCAGATGACTGCCTGGCTAAATACAACGAACTAAAGCTGAAGAAAACTTGTCGTTATATTTTGTACAAAATCGAGGACCAGAAAGAAATTGTTATTGATCAAATTGGTGACAGAAGTGGGCAATATTTTAGAATTTCTTTTTGCCATTGTAGACTCAACTTTCGATCAATTCAAGGCAGAATTAGAGAATCTTGAAAAAAGCGCGCGCTATGCGGTTCTTGATTTTGAGTCTGACAACAATAAATCACATTTGCTTTTTATTTCATGGTACGTGACCGAACCCATTAGGACTTATTTCCTAGGATTCCCGACAATGCAAGTGTCCGTGAACGAATGTTGTATGCATCATCTGTTGATGCATTGAAATCGCAACTAACTGGCTTTAAAAGCTACCTCCAGTTGAACGAAAAATCCGATTTGACAAGGGAAAATTTCATGGATTCACTTCCTGGATCTCGCAATTAGGAAGAGAAGACGTTGTTTCTAATCTTTCGAAATAAATTCTCGCTGATCAAATGAGAGTGTAGTGAATTCGCTTTTTAAAACTTAGTGTCTTCTAAAAATTCTGCTTTTGCTTGCATTTGTTCGTTTTTTTTGCATGTAGGTTATTTAGTTTTTTTCTGATGAGCTTGTTGGCAATGCGAATGGACGTCTTTTGAAAGAAAGTTGTTTTTTAGTTTCATCGTTGCTTACTCCTCATACGAGCACTTTCTCGCTTGTTAGTATACAAGCTATGTAAAGTTTATTTATTCACGTTTACAGCGGGCTTAGTTTAGTAGCATTTGTGTGACATGATCTGTGTTGAAAATATAATTGGTATACTGTGTTAATGATCGCTGAGATTGTTTAAGAGTGGTCATATTTTTATTTGTCCAACCCTGTTATGCTTATTAATCCTATCCACGAATTTTATTGCTTTGCGCGGCTGTGTGCGAAAGTGGAGGTTAGAATCGGCCGAAAGTCTGACCAACGCACCTTTTTAGTAGCCTTTAAATGTCCTTTGCACATACGCGTCCAAGAGAGAGGTTGGCTGATCTGGCACTAGTGTAGTCGAACTAAGCTCCATCGCTTTGGACCACCATCGCCGGCTGCGAGCTCAGCTCATTTTTTTCGTGGAATACGACACGACATCAATTTTCTTCCAGTTTTTATTATGGTTCGCCTTTCTACGGTAGCAGAAATCCAGGAGGCTAATTATTGACCTCTTTAAAATGTAGTAGAACATGAGTGCAGGTGATGCGCTTTGACATTAGGTACTGGGTTCCTTTTTTCCTTATCCGACTGGGCAAGTCTAAGCTACCACACCTAAGCAACAAAAGGAATGCCCATTGTCGTTGAAACAAACCTTAAACATTCATATCAACAAATAGGGCATGCTGGTCCTCTCCATTCGACCTACCGGTAGACAGCTGGGAGCGTGACTAGGACAGGCTAGGGCGTGAGGTCTTAAAATGGCAACTTTTTTGGTAATGAGTGGGACAAAAATGCACCCCCATTATCCTTGGGCCAGAAGTAACTGCCGAGTTACAACAGCCAGCCTCTCAAGCTAAACGTTTTAAATCCGTCACTGGCAATCATTTGTCAATGACGGTCCATAAATTTTGAATACTGTCGATAAATCACAGCTCTACGGTGCGAACTTCGGACCACATCTCGTCGTGACGGGTAACTCATCGAGTGATTTGTAAGTTGAGTCTGTTTTAACCTTTATTATAGTTAAACTGGTTTCTGATGCCCTGTGTGTGAAAATTTGTTTTGCTTAGCCCTTTGACTAGGGCTTGAGGCAGCCTAAGTTTCAGCAGTTATTCAAGCTGCACTATCATTCGGTGCAGCACTTCTACAGGGTAATGTAGTTTAAACGTGGCTACGGAGCCCTCCACTGTGGCAGTCCGAAACAACCAAGGAAAAAAGGTGTGGGTAGCTATGCACCTTCCATGACAGGGGCAAATTCGTGTCCAGGGCGAGTGTTAGCCCACGAGATTCCGTGCACCCTATTGATTGGAGTTAGCGATTTGCGTAGTTGTGCAAACCAATCGGTAGGCAATCCATGGGTGCGCGTGGGGATCTTTCAGCCTCCACGCTCTCTCATTGGTCGGGTGGATGGGTGGGTGGGTGGGACTGGACTGGGCGACCAATTTCAGCAGGCGAAATAAACACGTTTCCCTCTTTGTCAAATATTAACGACCTTGGCAACCGTTAATTGGGATATATTGTCAGTGTGAATCATTGGTTGTGTCATTCTCGCACCGGCTGATACGATGTCAAACTCAGGTTACAGATGTTGCAATTCTGTTTAAAAGAAGGGAAGAATAAACCGTAACAAATTTGGAACAGCCTAGTCCTCCTTCTTAGGGCTCCTGTTACCGCTATTTGAGCATCTCATTTCTGGTACCTGTCAGTATGTATTCACTGGATTGGAAGCTGGAATAGACTTGATCCCTTTCTGTTGAGGAGAACATAAAGTAACAAGTGACTATCCACAGATTAGGAATCAACTTGAGAGGCCACTTCACTCAGATGTGTTTCACTGACAATGTCCACGAAAACTGGTATTGTTAACGGGCTGATAAGCACTTAAGATTCTCATCCGACCTCAGCTCTACAGTGTTTGTAAAGTCTGGCCTTATTCTTTTCTATCACGATAAAATGGGGCTTTGGCGGAGGTTATAATTCCCCTACTTCACCCTCTCTCTTTACTTGCACCGAATGCTAGCTATTTCAGCAGGGCAGGCTAACACATGGGACTGCAGCCAAAAGGTTAGGCTTGAACAACGACTTTTCTCCGCCCTGGGTTGGTATTGTTGCGCATTCAAGGCGCGTCGACATTAGCCCATGTTAGGCGACGGGCATGGAAGCACGCGACATGCGCCAACCAATAGGCGATCCGCGTTGGTGCATGGACTGCACTGATTGGGTGGGGGGAGTGACTAAGGCTGAAGTGAGATGTATCCACAGCTGGGGTTCCTACCATAGCCTGGCTACCACATACAAGTCTAAATTTGGACTGCCTTAACCTGCCCAACAGTTGCTCCTCTCAGTACTTCGGCTTAGCAGTTTTTGGTGAATAAATTGTGACAGGGAAGCCAAAGGCCCCATTCGACCTCAGTTTTCGTCCAGTGCGAATCAGAGGGTGGGAAGGCAACATGTTCACCCAAATCACATCAGCCTCAGCCGATATTTCGCCCATAATACTAGTTTGTGATGGGTTTGTTTTTTCAGGTTTCTCTAAGAAGTGCCGTGGGAGTCGATCTCGACATTACCTACTCTGACCCCTTCGAAACCACCCAATGAGAATAGTTTGACGAGAAAGTCCGTCACAAGACCCTCAGTGAATTAAATAATGCAAATTTATGGGCGTTAAAGGGTAGAGGAATGAAATACATGTATGCTGGCGTGAATGGCGTTGAAATCTATGCAAATTAACAACCAATTCAGTCAGAACACCACCTCCACGGTGTACGTGAGTATGACTCATCACATCGCCCGGATGAACGAGCGAAATTGACGTATGGACGGAAAAAAGTCGAAACTCGACATAAACTCAAATCTCTGAAGCCTCCATATGAAGTGAAGCATGGGCGCCTCCTGTTTGGCCTTGACAGATGAAATCGATACTTTGGACAAGCTCCGTTAAGTAGACGTTACAGTTAGGCAGGAGACAATTGATGTGCCTTGAAGGCTTTCTTGGAGAAAAAAATCTGCGCAGTGATCTGTTATAATTCAACCAGCAAGATATGGCAAGCAAGCACCATAAATTCGTCGGTTATCGAAGTGGGAGGCATGTGTCAGACGTCAAAAATGCCAATCTGGCGGGTTAAACGGGGGATTAGAGCATACACCTCATCAAGTCCGAGTTCGTTGTCCCAGAGGGAGTGCAAGTAGTGTCTCAAGTGGGTTTCCATAGCTCGAGGTGTGGTTCTTGGGGGAAAGGAAAGTACCACGCATTAGTCAGAGCCTCAGATGGTGCTATAAGAACGGATCACTATAATTGCATACCCGGGTTGAAGGTTGGGAAGGCGCTCGAGGCTGAGAAGGAGGAACGCATTTTTAAAAGTCGAACTGTCCGGGTCACTGACGCCATGCAACACTAACATCGCCTCTCCCGGAAGTCTATCGATGCCCACGACGTGGAGACAGCGTTTCCCCTGTTCATACGCCCCGGTGAGTTGGTTGTGCAATTCGCGCTTCAGCTAGTCTCATAAAGGAACATGGGATGCTACTGAATCAGGTAATAAGTAGCAGGGCATATCAATTTGAGCAACAGTGGCACCTAAGTCAGTAAAAAAACAATCTAAAATAAAACACCGACGTCCAATGAGTTGAGCCAGGTACGTGAAGCCATTTGTTTGTACGAAACTTAACTTTCGTGTTGTGCAGTGGTGACAGCTTTCAGCAGCACTGGCAAGTGTGGTGCTTTAAATAATCCACAAAACTTGACCAGCGGTGGGGAAAGCTCAAACTGCTAGAACATCAACACACTCAAATGGTGAGCATTCTGATCCTTAAGCAAACAACTTAAAATTTTGATCAAAAGCTAGGAAAGTAGAGTTTAAGAGGGGAGTGGCTCCCAAGCCAGGTGTCAGAACCGACAACCGACGTCAGGAGATGGACCCAAACTCAAGCCATGCTTCATGGAAAGTAAAAAGGTAAGTCCTGATAGCAATCCCAAACAGCACTTGAGGTTCGTTTTGCATCGTATCTGCTTGAGAGTGGTGTTTTGCTATAGAAGTGAGGGAAGTTCGTGACTGAAGGCTTTGGAGTATCCCACCACGCAACGAGGTACTTCGGCGAAATCACGTCAAATTACTGCCCACTGGAATACCCAGCTGTTTCTCTGGAACTTACGAATGGGCTAAAGCGCCTCTACAACTCCTTATCTGGTAAAAAACGCACTGATTAAATCTGTCGATAATAGTATGAGGTTCCGTCAAGTCACATTGGAGCAACCCCACTACCAAAACTGTAGGCGCAAGTGTTCAGAGACTACCGCTTCAGACGGAAGGTGGGTAGCTCGAGAAAGCCTCTTTCATGACGAAACCAGTGTGATGCAATGTTTGAAGTTGAAGGCTTCGGTAGCGGCGGGGGTGGCGTTGCTGCGGCTGACCTGCACTGTTAATCGCCTCGGTCCGTAGAAATAAACAGAATTTTCTCAATTTCAGAGGTTTTACCTATCCGGACAAGTACAGCGTCATAAAAATGGACCGGCTATGCCATCCATGCTTAAAGTCTCACCATGTAGAACTGCCACCCACGTCGACGCTGTCGAGTTTGCGGTGGCGATGAATAATGCCATCAGCATAACCGTTTAGAGCGCAGTGTTGAACGCACCAACTCCTCGGATGACACCGCATCAACAAGACACCCTCTGTTTACCTGCACCCATGACCCATTCGATGGAATGGCTGCACACGTACCTTTAAGCAGATGGTTCCTTGGCACCGAGACTCTAGAAGACTGCTGTTCCACCCACTGTTAAGTGATTCAACGACAAACCCACAAAAACGAGCCAACTCTGACGTCGCTTGGTTATGGAAAAGTCACTCCGCTGGATGGAAATTGAGCGAACACTATCTCACCAGGGCTGAAGCCAGTGACACTCGCAATCAAACCTGCATCATTGAGTCAACTCAAAGAAGCCTCGCGTTTCCATTGAAATCAACTTTCTTAAGGGCCAAAGCACGAGCAAACGACATTGCGACAATTCGAATGGCTGAAATAGGCGGTACTGGTTCCAGTCGCTTCAAGCTTTCAAAGGATGAAACTACAAACAAGCCCAGCGTCGAGTCCACCGAGATAGAAATCAATAAGGTGACCTTCGAAGAAGTCGGAAAGTACTGGATCACACAAATATTTCAACGTCTGATTATTGGCCAATGACCAGGACGCTTCGATCACCCTGATTGATAGTAGAAGTTTGTAGACCCGACAAAACGTTTTATCGTCGAATTATATGGATGAATGTACATCAAATGCTCCGAGGGCACAATCAATTTGTGTGAGATGGATGACATCTACCACAGAGCGGATCCCAACAGAGGAGAGGGGTGCCTTTGGTTCAACTTGCAACCAGCCTACACTGAACCCGAAACCCTACTGGGCCGAACGTCGGTAACGGTCTGTGGTAGAAGAGTGTCGAATGCGTTTCGACAAGTGATTTCTGCTGAGGGTTGATATGCTTTGTGGTCCTTCTGATGGCCAGATGCTGACACGTCATGAGGCCGAGGTAATTTGGAACTGCCTCACTACCTTCACGCGGAAGTTTGAATCAGAAGCACATTACCGAAAGTAGCAGCCGGATTTCTGGTCCGGCGGACCGAGTCCTCTAAGTTGATTCTCGTTCAATAAATTCGTCCTCAGTTGGAGAGTTCGAAAAATTAATTAAAGGCTTACGCAAAGCATTGATGTGTGGTAATGCGGACTTACAACTCGGGCACCAGACCCTGGGAGCAGCAGACCAGTCAGCTTCGATTGCACCATAGAGCGTGCATTACCGCGGTTGCTCCTGCAAGGTCTCGTTAAGAGGGAAGTCCATTAAAATCATGAGATGACCAAAGATGAGACCGCCCATTGAGGCGACTGTCTCTGAGACCATGCGTTCGATTACCATGGAAATGCCTGATGATTGCACACGAATCGGGAACCAATTATTTCTGGCTAGATCACACATAACACCAGGATTCCATGTATTGAGCTCGTAGCAGTGTAACCTCCGCCTTCCTCTTCAAAGGACAGATTCAAAGAACCCCCTCAACGGCCACAAAAAATGAATTCACAACACTAACTTGGAAGCCATACTCTCGATGCAAAACAATGAGAACTCAAGTTGGAAACTAACGCAAAACAACACTTGCTTTTACAAAAAATATCAAGGTAATACAAGTAGCTTACAACTTCTGGCGGAGTGTCGGATGAGGAATCAAATAGGTTTATCTTGATGCAAGACCAACGTCTGTCCAGAGCTCTCAGAGCTTCGCTAAATCGCTCCAAGAAGCGTTGGAAATTTTCACCGGGTGTAGTAGGAGCGAATAGCAGAACAGTAGGCGATTCGTTTTCCTCAGGGCTAGACAGCCATTTACTGGGTAACCTGTTGAAAGGGGATGAAGACACTACTACCCAAACCTGTGCTACTGAACAACTTAAAGTAAAACTTAGTTGAACAAAACCTTGGCTGCGAAAGAAGAGCACTCTTTACAGTGACCCAGAGACGGCTACTCTGATTGGGGAATGTCTCCATCAAGTGCCTCATCTGAGTCTCAACATCGACCTTCAAGTCTGATGGGGAGGAAGACCAAAAGCGCAAACAAATTAGCATAGGGATGGTGACCAAGAGAATGGAGAGAAAGGTACGCCATGGCAGCATCGGTAAACGGGACTGCAGCACGACTCTTTTAGGACTCGAATAATCTTCAGAAGCGGAAACATCACTGTCGGAGGACGAAGAGGCCTGGTCCCCAGAGGCATTGCGATGACACACAGACGTTTCACTGGAGGGTTCAGTGAATCGTGACCTCGTTAAACGAACCGCTTCTCGCGATGGAGACCGAGACTAAAAAGAAAACGGGAACGACGATTGAAAAGAAAACAGGACTAGTTGTTCCAGTAGCTGATGGGCATGAAGACAGAACAGCAAACGGAAGCCCCATAGAGGTAATCGCAACTGAGAAGGTCCGTTGAAAAAGCAATGTTGCCAGCTCCGGAAGAATTGGATATGACAGATCAGACTAGACGCAAAAAATAAGGGCACTGCAAAGGGGAAGATTGTATTTACGCATTGCTATTTGACATCAAGATCAACGTTAGTAGAAGAGGTGAATAAAGATGTGCTAGAGGAATCTGCTTTTGATGAGAGGAATCGCTTTTTCTGAGAAGAATCTCCAGAGCATGAGTTATGAGTTGGAAGGGCCAACAAATCTGCAGCGTAGGAGGCAAATGCAGTGGCCTCGAGAGAGCCATGCAAACCTAAGGTGGAAGGGATGGTTTGGGTTGAGAGGTCAACGACCTCTTGGGACTGTTGCCCTAACTGTTGCTGCAATGGTGGTAGCGTAAGTAAAGCTGGAGTAGGAGGCGGAGCTAAGGATTCATCTGGTAGGAGGAAAACTCTTCCAGGACGAACGCTATTTGGCGTTTCAGCTGAGCGAACTGATACGTCGGGAGATGACTGCACATGCGGCGTTGGAGTGGTCCGTGCAATACTACTCGATAACTATAAGAAATAGAATGAAAGTTCACCAAAGACATAAAGTGATGCACAACGTCAAGTCAGAATAAGGGGGATCTATCATCGCCTAAATGTTAGGAATTTAAAGAGCCGCCTGAGTAATCATTAAAAAAACCAATGATATTATACGAGATACTCCCAGCAGATCCCATGACTAAGGAAAACTCACAACTTCCGAGATAGGAGAACCGGGTATTTTGGTAGCGAAACCGTCAAGACCGTCATTGGCGTCGACTGGACTACCAAGAAGTTCGCGCAACACATGCATTTCCATTTTAAGGCGATTGTCTAACTCAAGAAGTAACTGCTTGATAGCCTCCAACTTGCGGATTCGATCCGAGGAAATGGGACGAAGATATCGTCCCAGTTCAAAAGGTTTTCGTTTACGGATAGACATAACTGCAAAACGGACCTCGAAAACGCTAACGGATCAGAAAACGCCACAAAACGCATCAGAGACAACCTTATACCTTACATACCTTACTTAAAAAAGAGAACCGTTGTCGTAACTACTAAATTAGACCAAAGTGCACGGGTTACTTGCGCGCCTGTGAGACTTGAAACATCTAACAAACTTTGAGGGGTATTAATTGCAAGTCCCATAACGTTAAAAGGTACGAAGGAATTTGTGGTCTTTTTTAGAACCAACAGGACTACACTATTACCCCTGTACGCAATAATTGGTTTTTGTGCTAATTGGCGCAGAAAAAATAAACTCTTCACTTATGCGCGATTTACATATCATTCATTTTTTTTATTTAGGGTTTTAATTTTAGACTATATAACTCTAAAGCTTAATGAGTTGTAAAAGCAACTGATTTTAAATAAATCGGCAAATTAGGCGATTTTAAGTGGCGCGCATGCATGAGAACAGCGTTTCGCGCCTTTGGTTTTGGTTATTGGGTCGGGCTGTTGAGTAAGTGTTGCGTCTCCGGTGGGATTTAGTCAGTAAATTTATTTGAATTTTGGTCTTTTGACTCAAAATAGCTCATGTTAATGGGGGAGTTATTGACATATCCCATACTACGGTTCGTATGGTCCACTGGAAGTCCCGCTTCCTCTCAATCCCTATTTATCGCGAACTTTGTGCGTATATTAAGGCTTCCAATCTCCCCAGGTTCTGATTCGTGATTTGCTCAGCTGACACATGCCTTTATTCACATCTCATAGGGACCACTCGTTAAATAAAATGTCAGTTTCGTGGAGGTTGATTGTGCAATTTTTGGCACTTCCATTAAACCCTACTTCACTTTGCGCATCCGTTTCGTATTGCGGCCCTTACATGCGGGATTACTCATTAATTATGCTTGGTTAGCGTCAAACTGCTGTTAGGCTTATTGTAGGCTTTTGCCTGAAATGGTTTTAAACGTGGTGCGCATTTATAATTAAAAGCTTTTAGCTGGTGTCGAATATCGGGCAAGAAAACCCATTACGTGATAACGCAGCGCAGCACTTGGGTAGAAGACCTTGGGGGAAAGTTATTAGTCTTTTTTTTATTTGCAGACGTTCGATCTGATCGGGAGGGGACGAAGACACCCCTCTACCCCGCAGTACATCTAGGTCGACACATCACACCATGCAGAATCGACCATTGACACGACTCTATCTGCCCTCTGACACGTGCAAACGCTTCCAGGAGTACCTCCAAGAGAAGGAGGCACAGCGCCAACATCATCAACAGCAACAGCAAACGGAGAGTAAGGAGGAGAGCGCTGCCATGAATACGGGAGCAACCACCACTGCATCTGCCGTCACTCGCAGGATGACCAGACGATCAGTTGCTGGTGATGCCGACCTTATTTCCGCAACTTCACCTTGTCTCTAGGGCTGCGCTCCGAGATGGATCACGATGTTTCCTCATAGGATAATGGGCTGATGCACTTTGACTTTCAATTTACCAAAACTGAGTTTTGTATGCACCAAGAGCGTTAACATAAAAGCTTTTCCAAGAATCTAAGCTTTTAATTGAGGGAGAGCCTTTTACACCGTCTTTTAAAGTGCTGGAGACTATTTGATGGGAAGTCGAGGCTGGACAACGCATAGCTACAGACATTGGTAAGCAGTGATGTTTGTAGTGCCAGCTCCTGGCCACTAGTTTCAATTCGACTGGATGAGGTGATGAGGAAAGAGGATTTGGGAAAACATCCAAAAAAGAAACGGTACTTCGAGCCCCATGTACGCAAGCAATACAGAGGCAAAGGGAATGGGCTCCTACAAGTAATGATCTGCGGTTTAATCGTCCGAGGACCCAGTCTTTCCACCCAGCTCGGGATGGATGGGCTGATTGCCAGGTGGTGCAACAAAGTAATTCTCCCAGGTGACTGGGGCGTGGTGCAGAATGTGAGCAGCGGTGGCCGCAACAGAATCACTCCCTTCATTTTCTCCTTCTCCTACCACCTCCACCGGCTCCCAGCCCTCTTCACCAAGTAAACTGATCATCGGCTCCACTGTCGTCCTGGTGGCGCCACATCTGAAGGCTGTTGGGGTTAGGAGGCAATCAGCAAAGTGAATAGCCTCTTCCACGATTGCCTTTGTTGTCTGAGGTAAGCGAGGGAGGAAGAAGTGTGGTCAGAAAGCTGGAGAGGCGTTAAATACCTTCTCCAGGTACACCAAAATATTGACCATGGTCAAGCTGGGGTCGATTTCGACGCCAAATTGGAGAGGGAGTGTGTCCTCGCTTACCTCTTTATTGAAGTTCACCAAACTCAGTCGTTCAAGCAGTTTTAGTGTCTGGTCGTCCAGTTCGATGCGTGGAGGAATTTCTTCGGGTGGAATAGAGAAGACGGAATTGTCAGAGCACGGGCTCCTATCCTAAAAGGCGTGATGGATAACAGCTAATTCACGGAACGGCAGTGGTTACTTACGTCATGCCAACGCCACAGGGGTTTGCTGGGAATAAATCGGTAGGAGCGACGACTGCGATGCACCAGTGAGGATCGAGGTGGAAGCAGTCGAGCCAATCTATTCATTTCCTAGTGGCTGAGGAGAGATGATTGTTATTAGTTGGTAGGAGTGCGGTCCCGATTACCACGAAAACAATGCAATGCACCGCAAAAGGCGAGCCGATAGGTGAAGTGGTGGTAGTTCTGCGATTCGTTAAACTGACTGTTTGGGGATTAGGAACTAATCATTCATCTGCAAATCGACCATGGTCGGCAGGAGAAATAAGAGCACAGCTGAACTCCCAACGCAGTCGAGGTTATCTTAACTTACGATAAACGGGAGTTGGCCGAGAAAACGCGCCGAAAACCCCGGGAGTACTAGCACAATGCATCTACTTTTCGCATATATCAAACACCGCACCACATCAGGCAAAAGACCCGCACAGGTATGCATATGTATATATTCATATTATAAATGAAAGAATAGGCATATCCATTACAAAGAATTAATACATAAGTCTATGTATGCCAGTGATGTGTGAGGTTGTGTGCTGTCGTACGAAATATTACTAGGGGCGCAGGGAGGGGCAGGGAGTGGTAGCCGTAAGCAAAGAAAAGAAAGCCGGAACTAAAACAGGGAAGAGGTGAGACTGGAGGAAGGAGCTTAAGGTTGTCATTTCACTCGAAAGCGGCGTCATCAGTGAAAGTGGGATTAATGACTCGTGTGGTGGGCGGTTCAAAGATTGGATTCTCCGCCATCTCCCAGTGCACATTCTCGTTGTGCATCTTGAACTTGGCTAGTTCACGACGGTCGTCGATGGTGATGACGAGTTTGTAGATGAGGAGGAGGATTAGGCCACCTAGTACGATGCCTGCAATCACCCCGAGGATGATGTAGAGAATGCCCGTAGTCTTGGTGCACTCGCTCTTGCGCACGATCTTTAGGTCGACCTGCAGAGGAATGAATAGAGGAAAAAGGCTTAGGGAGGGAAGACTCGTCATCCAAGATTTTAAATTTCCGAGTGTTTTATACCTTCCGATTGATGTATACAGCGTCAGAGTAGCGATACTTGAACATCACACGACACGAGTCCTCCGTGTAGATGATACAGAGATTGGTTCCACTGCTAGACCCGCCACCAGTGCCGCCTCCCTCGCCCGCGTCTTCTTTGCCCTCCTCTCCCACCTCATCAATGATCTGCACTTTCGTCGTATCGATGACAGTGGTATTGCAGACAGAATAACAGGCAGCAGCAGCTTCGGTGCTGACAGTCACAGGTGGAGCAGCAGGTGGACGCTTCTCAGCCTCCTCTGCGATTTTCGCCTCATCGGTACCAAGCATCTCACGACGCAAGCACAGCACACACTGTTCCACACCACGATCAGTGCAGAGCGCCGACTCTCCGCCCTGCACTTCGTTGCACAGTTGACCGGTACGACCGGAGTTACAGAAGCACTGGCCGCAGTCGCAGACACCCATGCCAGAGCAGGGTGGACCCTAGCAAAGAAAAAATGCCCAGATGGATAACAACGAGGATGGGAACTCGCGCCGCTAGACCCAGCTGTTGGTACTGCATGTAGCTGCAAAATCAGTCCCCTGTTTCAGCCAAAGACCAAAGTTTTAGCCCGATCACTAAGCTATATGAGCTAGTGGCATGTTCACGGTGATTTAGGTGATAAAATAATTTGATTGACGCTACTGAGCTACGGCCTCCATGCTGTACCCGTGGTCAAAGACTTTCATACCCGGCAGCCCTATGGGAGCTATTTCTTCTATGTTGTATTTTATACTCAGTTTCGAGATGTCACTTCTGCCTGGGCATTGCACTGAAAGCCATGAAAAGTGACGAGAAAGGTCACCTGATTTGGGGTTGCAGCCATGGTAACAGTGAAAATCTAAAATTACCTAGTTAAAGCAACTGCTGCCTTCAGTTCTAGTCGTTGCATGGTTCCACATGATGCTACTCATATCATTTAAGCAGACAGGTGTGGAAGGAGCAAGCGAAGGAAGGAATTAGAGGCGAAAAATATCACGACCAGCGAAACGGTCCCAAGCATGAAAGCGCAGATGAGGTTCATGAATCACCTAATGATTCATACTATGCTATCAAAATCACGCCCACATTCAATGGTATGATAAGGTAGACACCTAGGCTGGGCGCGTAGGCGGGCGAACTCGTTCAGTCAATCCGCAACGGAGACGCCCAATTCAAATTAACTTAGTATTTTCGAACACTGGGGAAAGTGAAAGGGCGAGGATACCACCAACTACCTCCCTACTGATAATGGATACACTTATGGAGAGGCCAGATGAAATCTTGCGGCCTCCTGGTTTCAATGACAACCGTTTTGGATTCCGTTTCCGAAAAGGCGTCACCCGGTAATTCACCAGACAAGATGGGATTTAGTGGTCATTGCCGCCGTATCAATGGACACAGAACAGAGGCAAGTAAATCCACCAGTTGGAGGGAGAGGATGAAAGGAGGCCAGGAAATTCCTCGGGGACGTGTAAGGTGAATGTGGGACTCGTGGGGCCAGATGACGACTGCATGATAAGGCGCGCACATACGCATGTGGTCATCATCGCTAATCAAGCCGTACGCCAAGGGGTAGGGGGCGCACGGTAAGGTAGAGGTCGTAAAGCTCCCTCGACTACATGATGGGTTTATTACCTCCACTACGCACACCGAAAAAGTCACAGACAGGTCATTGATTGGCTTGTGGCACTTGAAAAACCACAGCAACAACTCTGAGTGCCTGCAGCAGGCACTAATTCGAGGTGGATGGAGGTTTGGAAGGCAATAGCTAAGGCAAATTGTAGCAGTCGAGGGTGTGAATTCTATTGGCACCAAATTGACAACTAGAAGGGGTGGCGAGCGATTTCAATCCAAAAGGGGCCTGACAAGAAGCCTGAAGAATGTAAAAAGCGACTGTCACTAATCAGGAGGAGAGCCACATCACAGTGACCTGCCTGGATGCCTCTGTTGTAAGCCACGACAACAGACAATCCCAACGGGTAATGAGGATGAGAATGTCACGTTCTAGGCATAATTACCAAGCGCTGAATGTCCAAAACCCAGCAGCTAGTTGTCGAAAAGGCCAATTACTACATCTTTTTGCAGTGTTGTTTCCAGTTAGCATTATGAGTAAATGAACCATGACTTGGCCAGTTGACGGATGCAAGATGGGAAGTCAGTTGCAACCAACCGGATTCTTGGTCGGGAATTAGACTAAAAAGTATCCTTAGAGCGAATCATCTTCCGATACAGAAGGCATAGTGAAAATGATGATGCGAATGGAAAGTCGAATAGGAAGTGCGACCACAAGTCTTGTGTGACAGAGTCTTAGTTTACCCAATTAACTTTGGTGGAAGGCGTTAGGAAACGAATCAATCCTCTATTCGTCCTGATAGAAAGCAATAACAAACCCTGTAAGTGAAACTGCAAGGGCATAAGACGTTGGAAGATGACTCCAGCTGGGTTGACACACATTAATGCTCGATCAAACGCCTCGTATTTAGCGGTCCGCCGGAGAGCCCTCGCCATCGCCATCACAATGAACTGTTTATCGCCGGTGTGTGAGAGCTTTCAGCTGACCAATGAATCGGCCACGCATCGCTGGTGCTGCACATACATGCGTGCAAACTCAACTTCAACCACTGCGGGATAATCATGCTGATTCAAAGAGTACCATCTGATCTCTCAATCTTCAACAGCCCTTTCAATTCCATTGTGCTTTCGTTTTGAAACGATAGGCAAATTCTAATTTACAACGGAGGCGCTGCTCGAGTAGGTCAATGGCGTTAGCCGCCAACCAAAAACTGTGGCCGTAGCGATCTACGCTCAAAAAGACCCCGAAAGAGCATCAATCTGAACATCCATTCTGATCTCCAGCTCTTTATGATGATCAGTATGGAAGCAAGAGCCGAATGGAGCAGAACACATTCGTTTGCGCACACTGCCTGGGTCACATCAGTGACAGGCAGACGGAAGGGCATAGACGACGTGCTTCGAATGCCCCGCCCAAGTCCCAGTATGCTGCACACATACTGGAGAGGAGGGTTGAAAGTGGATCAAAACATTGATTTGGAGCACTCCACATCTCAAAAAACCTATTGGCACATATAACCTGACCAACAATGACAACATCATCTTACCCTCACCAACACCTGCCAAATTGGAACCCAATTTCGTTCACCCAGCCGAGGAAGTGAAAATCTTGGCGGTGAAAGCCAATGTACTCGAAATACAATCACATCACTGAAATGATCGACATGACTGCTGCACGCGTGTGAGAAAACTAATTCTTAACTCACAATGTTTTAACTTCTTCCATAGCTTCGAAAGTAGAAAATTGGTAAGGCAGAGCAGAAAAAATTCAATGAATGCGTGAAGAGATAGTGGGTGACACAAAATCGACGCAGTGGCATTAGCGAGTGTGTACAGCACACAGAGAGAGCTTTGTCCGTGGCGCAACGCATCACACAACCGGTTCGGATGCATGAGGGCGCATACGCGTGGGTGGACAAATGACAGTGACAAACGTAATAAGCCTGTACCGCCAAATAGCGAGTTAGCAATCGCCGTAGGACCAACTGGGAGATGGGGGGACAAAAGTAGCATTAACTAGTACCTCACCGAGCAAGAGTGAGAGCCGAGGGCATTCAACCTACCAGAAGAACGAATCATGCAACTACTATCAGAATGAAACCATTTAATTGAAAGAGCTTTGACGTTCCCAAGGCTAGATCCGAGCACTGCATCAATAAGCTGTGCGGATTGGATGAAGTGAGGGAACTCACATCGGGGTTATTGGGATCGTAGCAGTTGGCATTGCTGTCGATGCAGTCACAGCGCTCCCCAGTGTAGCCGGGCTTGCATTTGCAAGTCCCATCGCACTGGCATTCACCGCGCTGCGGTCCACCGCACACTTGATTGTCGTCAAAGGCCCGTTTACAGCCGTGGCGGTCGCATTCACAGTAGAGACCCATATAGCGTGCCAGATTGCACTTGCATCGGCCGCACACGCAGCGTCCACGGTCAGAACAGGGCTGGGGGAGGAGGGACACTCAAAAGGTCTTTCATCTCGTTGCAAAGGTGCCATTCGCAGTATGATTTCGGTGTCAAGGGTGTTGAGAAAGGTGGATCAACTCACCACATTGTCCCCTGGCCGTGTACACTGCTGTAGCATTATCTCCTCCTGCTGTGAGGATTCCGCAGAGCATTCACAGAATTCACCCGAATACTGAGGATCGCAGACACAAGCTCCGCAAACCAGGCGACCGTGATACTGACAACGCGGAGAGATTTGGTAGGAAGCTGTTGGAACGCCACAGCTAGGACAGTCACACGCCGAGGTTACTTCCAGCACGGCCTAGTTCGTATGAGGGATGAAGACAAGAGAAACCATTCAAAATTCGACTGGTCGACTGGATTCAAGTGCAGGTAGGTACTCACCTGCTCCTCCAATGCGACCATTTTGAGGATGACCTCCTTCTTGCCAGGAAAGCATCGAGTAGGAGTTACAGAGACTCGATATTCAATCTTTCCACCAACGGGATGCTCCTTGCACACACTCTTCTTTGTGAACTCCGTTTCGCCCTGGCACTTGGTCATAAGTTCAACCTAGAAGAGATGTTAATCGACAATAACACACGGAGCCTATTCTAACAGTTCTTTCAGGTTAATAACGACTCCTTACAGTGGTATGGCTTACAATGCCATCATGTATGACCTGAGATAACTGAAAGGAGGCATGCTATCACAGCCACATGCCAGGCTATTCGACTGCAAAGTACCATCAAATAACCTACCCATGTTTTTTTCTTCTTTCGTGTTAGGCCACAGCCCGCATTGAACAAACGATGCAAGTAGAGTGCGGGGTGGAAAACACACAGGTGACCTCACATGAAATCATCCCTTCGTACTCGGTTAACTTTTGAAATTTGCATGCAACAGCTGTCCAAATGATTCCACAAAAGTTGAAAGTGGCATTGACTGTGGTGAGACAAAATGAAACACCAGGCCGCTGCGATGAACATGATGGACATACTCGCAAAAACCACGCGTTGATGGAACAAAGCAGCTGCAGACTGTAAAGTCTCAATTAACTTAATCAGCAATGACTTCAGTGGCAGATTGGATGAACCTCACTAACGCTGAAATGAAGCCACCAAAGGGATTGTAAGGCCGGAATGACGTATCCAACGTGTTTACTACGGCGTAGAAAACTGACATATAATCACAACTGCAACCGAAGCATCAGGAGCCGAGTCTTCCCAGTTGATCAAATCTGCTACTGTGGAGTGAAAACGGTCAAAAGAAATTGCGCCGAAAGTCGTGAATTGAAAGGCCATAGGAGCTTTCCACATCCTGAGATCAGCGAAACATCCTCTAACAAGTATCTTCCAATTTCTACGCAGAACATAACCGAGATGACGGCAAATAAGCATACACTACACAGGAGGTTTTTGCAGAAGCCAACCGCGGCATTTCGTTACATTTACCGAAGCTCAAAGATGCAGAGGGTAGAGGACTGTGATTATCGCACTTGGTAATGAAGGAGGCGGACCGACTATGAGCAATCATTACGAAAAGTTGGATGAGTTGCCGAAGGGCTCAAAAAGCACCCATTTCGAGCTGTTTGAAAAGATGCCCTTTCACATTGTGCACGAAATACAGACGACAAAAGCCCGATTCAACGGAGTGGAACGTACGCTGCAACAGAAATGTAACCCGGACGCAGACATTACGGAGGCAGGAATTATCACAATAGACTACGAGGGATGAAAAGAAGTGATGCTAACACGTAGCTGAAGTAAGTGGGAACTAAAAAGCGAACTTACGCATAGACAAATCCATCTGACAAATCAAAAACAATGAGCGGAATGGTGACCGCAAGGAAGGAAATACATCCACTTCATGGATAAACGATATGCAGCTTTAAACGAGCCTATGGAGGGTGGTGATAACAGGTCAAACTGGGATATTGATAGTGGCGATTAAAAGGTGGCCATCGACATATTAATGCTGTAAAATACAGGTTACGGATCTTAGGCAGATCCACAAGAGCTAAACAACGCATCTACTACGATTATCAACTCAAAGAAGAAGCTAGGCTTGGAATGGTTAGCAAGACGGGACTTAGCGAGTCAATGAACAGGTCAAATGTACCAGAGACAAAATAATCCACAAATGCTGATTGGAACGAAGGAACAAAGTGTCTCAGTGCCTGACGGAAGATGAAGATGCTGCATCAGACCAGTGTGGGGGTCAAGGAAGGAATAAGGTTATAAGGGAAGGCGAAAAAAACGGTCGATCGGGAACTAGACAGTGAATATTTAATTTGGGAGGGACAGTTGTTTTAGGGGTGAAGCTGTGGCATAAGTACATAGCATGACCGCTCGGTTAAAATAAGGGCATAGTAATTAAGAAATTCAATCCAGGGAATCGGAGCAATAAGTGAAGTGCTAATTCGCACATTACGCAATAGAAAGGAGATAGCTGAGAAGATTTCGGCACATGAGATGCTAGTAGGGGATGAGAGTATGTTAAAGTTGATAGCCACAATTATGAGGAAGAAAGCGATACGTCAGCTCTGCAGCCGAGGCACAAACAATAAAATCGCAACAAGGGGCCTAGGAGAACCAGAAAGCCGACCGATTTGTCAATCATACGGTTGAGATTAGCCAAATTTCTAAGTTAAAGACAATCGGCCGCATGGCAGAGGGATAGAGAAACACTGATTGCTAGCGGCATATAAGGCAGCAGTGGACAAGACTCGGTCAAGTGATTTGAAAAAATGGAAAAATCATGCAAGTACGCTGCAGTAGACAAGGTTCAATGGAACCATCTACGCATTCGAGAATTGAGAAATGGAAAACTGAGAAATAGCCTACCTCGAGAGAGTCTGTATCGTAGGTAATGAAGAGTTCGGCCCGGTTGGCGATTTTGTCGTAATTTTCACGCAACAAGTTCACAATATTGGTGGAGCTGTCGGTGAGAGTGCCCACGGCCGCAGAAGGCAGGAAAGCGGCCAGTTTCTCGTAGAGGGGAAAAACCTTTGCATCAATTGCGAAGATGACACTGATGTCCTTCTCCGTGAGCACTTCGGCGACCTGACAGGAGACAATTGATTGTAAAATATTTTAGGCTCATGCGTTCTATTTTGTACGAACATAACTACCACCTCTCGGTTTATCTTGCAGGTTTTTTCTTAGTAGTAAAGCATTAATATTACAAGGTGAAATTATATTTCGGACTGCAGGAAAACGATGGAACAGAGCAAATGACCAAATGAGGCACGGCTGCAGATACTGTAGCAAGTGGTTTTAGTTTGGGGTGCAAATAGACCACTTAAGATGATGAACTAATGCAAGAGAGAACAACACATACTCAACTGGTCATGCAGCACAAATAACTAATCAGGGATCAGCAATGAGTTTGAAAAAGTAAGCATCGAAGTGCATTCACCCCCACCCCTGTACGAAGTAACTTAACGCGAATTTCAAGGGCTGTGCCGCTTTCTGAAAACGTAGAAATGTCAATCAGGTCTCTCTATCAAACAACGAAAAAAAGTTCGAACATGTTTTTGAATAACTACCTTTCTTTATATGGGAAAGACCATAAAGCAGCTAATGTAAGCCTAAGCGGTTTTATGGTTGATCACGTAAAATGGGGTGGGAAACTGGATCGTTTTATGTACAAACAATGACTCATCAGTGGCAAAACACACTAAATGTGTTGGCCGTTCGACACAATCAACTAAGCAACCTTAACCAGGGTTAAGGATGCACAAAGCAAACAAGCACGACGTCCGAGAGCGAATACACGAAGTTGCCAGGACAGTAAACATCCTAAAGCAAATACGGGCAGCGAAAGTCAAAGACCTTAAGTAAAATGAACTTCAAACCGCAGAGGAAAACACGACCGTGCAACCCAAAAGTTAGTTTCCTCCAGATTATTTAATAATACCTCCCCAACACTGGGATAATCCGTTTCCACAGAGTTGTGCCATCCGAGATACACCAAAGACTTATTGAATCTATCCGGCTCGTAAGTGAGCTGACACGTCTTGGGTGGTGGTTTGATCAGTCCCGCAAGGCGACCATCCCCAGCCAAGTGAAAGCCTCCATCAGTTGCGAATAGAACGATTTTACGCGCATTTTTTCGCCATCCAATGTGGTCGGGACATCTAGCGACTTGAAGGAGAGCATCCAGTCCACCTTCAGGACTGTCCAGATTCCCTGACGGCTAGAAAAGCCAGATATCATGAAGATAAAGTGAGATTTTTTGAGATTAGGGAAAAAACTAGCAGTGGGAACAAACCCGTGAGAGGATAGTCTTTCGCTCAAACTCGGCGAAATCTTCAGTCAGAGAGAGAATGTGTTTATAGAGGAAGGGTGGATCACATTGAAGATCTTGGTTGCCGACACCATAGAGGCAAGGATTAACTTGTGCTTCGGGAGTGGGCACGATGAAGGGGAAAACTGGCTTATCGACAAACGCCCCAAAACCCATTCTAAGATCCTTTGTAACGGCAGTGAATGAGTTAGCAATGTCTTTTGTAAGTCGGGATACCGTTTCCAAGTCGTCACGCATGGTGTAGCTTTGGTCGACGAGAAAGTAGATATCCACAGGATAGTCGGTTACGGATTGGAAGGTGAAATCGGTTTTTAGGCTATCATGAGGACGAACTGACACCTTTTGACGCAGAGGCGTCAATTGAGCATCAGTGCCTTGAACACCAGCTACAAAAAAAGAACTGTGTATAGGAGAGAATGGGCGGAATTTGGGGGGAGATATACATACAGAAACCTACCGTCAATCAAGGTTGAGTTTCGACTCTCGATTTTGTCGGCAGGGCAATTTCTCTCCAGTAGGACATCATGTTCAGCACATCGGTAACCAGGACCCTCAGCTGTATCGTCATATTCATCATCAAAGCACCATGAACAAGTAGGACCGCGGCCCATACACTCCTGACAATTTCTAGCCAACTGGCATTGGGTTGCTGCGAAGATGGGATGTAACAAGCAAGCTAGAATTAAGTTCAAAAATATGAAACTTTTGGAGTGGTCCATTTTTGACACACAACAGCTACACTTGCCACCATTCACCGGCAGAGCAATGAAGCCGCCTTAGTATTGCCACGGTGGGTTATTCTCTCGAACTCATTAGTCCAATCAACTTATAGCATTCCCATTATTTAACAAAATCAATTAAACAATAAGCGGCCACTTAAAAAGCGGATCAAAGCAAATTTATTGTCAGTTCTAAGGCATTCGATAAAGCGTATTCAGCGTCAAGTAGCGTTTTTCATCCCTCAAGTATCTCCCTATAGGATTGCCCAAGCACAGTTTTTGGCTGCCTTAGCATTTATGACTTCTTAATGATGCGCCCATATGTTTGTACTATCCGGTTGCTGCTTTAAAATTATTTTAATTTTCAGCATAGTATTAGTAATCACAATGAGATTCCACACGTTTTTTTGTGGTATTAGTTCATGTATGCTCCTTTACCTGACATGAGTGTCTAGCGTACTTGGGTCAGCCTTGCTGGGTCCATGTCTTGATGTAAAATTTGACTTTTTATGGGTCTAGTTACGACTTCTACTCCTCTCAGCAATAGCAGCGGTCTTCAGCCAGCACCATACAGTGATTTTCACGGTCATTGTTTTCTCAATAGTAAGTTTCCACAGATCCGATGGTTTTCAGGTAGTTTGCATAGATTTCTGCTGATATTCGACTAGCTAACTCCGTATAGCTTGCTGATTTCCCGTTTGGGTTCCCTGCTCTTGATAGTCCATTCACGGTTTATATTTCAGTGACTTACCAGTGTTGGCCAGGGTGGAAATTGACTGCTTTTTTTTCAGCATTTTCTTTGCCGTACCTTAAGCATAGTTGCACATGGGTAGCATTCTATCCGAATGTATGGAATGGAAAAAGACAACACTTACGCAGCCGACGACCAGCATGATCAGTTGCTTTTTTCATCTGGGTTCTTAGGCCCATTTCAAGACGTTGGCGTGAGGGTGCTGCTCGTCTTAAACGTGAAAGTCAGTATACTTTTAATGTGGTGGACTAAATGATGAAAGCGTACGCTCGGTAGACTGAGTTCCTTACAATGTTGCTTTCACCTGCTTCTTTCAAGCATTTGCTCTCACTTTTCCAAAAATAAGCGGTAATCACAACGTCTCACTTCTTAGTTCTCGGGCTTCAGTAACTTCGGCGTTTGCGCACCAATCTCATAGATAAAGAGCTGCTCATCATCAGTTGTCAACTCAACCGGTGCTTACATCTTGGACGGTCTAAACTTCCAAATGGGCATTCTCTTGAGACCAATTGTTTTCTCACTGTGTGTTGGTGATGATCAGTGTAGCACCCCGGGCATCCCTAAAAGATGGAGAGAAGGCTAGGTGTGGGTCAGAATTCCTGTATTCTAGACGGGAAGGAAGGGGACGGCTGGCATGGCCGGCAGATGAGCCCACGCAGCACCGTTCAAGGTGGCCGCCACTCCTGTATCTGACCAACTGACAGTCCAAACAAATAAAACACTATAATCAGGATGTGAGGCCCCTCTTACTGCAAAAAAAGTTATGGTACAGCGTCAGCCGGTTTAATCAGGGGCAGGACCTTGTGTGTACAACTTAAGTCAGATACTCGCATGCATGGACGTGAGACAGGCGAGATCGGTAATTGCTACTTGAGAAATGCGACTAAACAAAGTGTCATTTTAGCTGTTACTTGCGTGCAATGATAACAAATGTCATCGGTAGGCTTAAAGGAGCTAATAACAGGTCACACTTTGGTGCGGTGGCCAGCATCACCCTTTTGATGATATCTAGACAAATGTGGGAACTTATTGAAGGCTATTTAATTGCCCAGGTGTGATGATTTCTTTCTGTTCTGACTTTATGCCGACATAATTTTAGTTGAGTATGCCTGATGAAACCTAAAAGCGGATTTTCTCCTTGAATTAAGGCTCTCCATCGGGTAGGCTTCTGCTTCCTTAGCATGTGGGCATGTCTAAGGGTTCAGTTAAGCACGATAATGATTTGGTAAGTGAGTGCATATGGAGGTAGCCTTTTTCCTGCGACTGATCCTGTCCATAAAGGCGTCATCCTTAAGCCCTTCTGCTTTGACAGGTTACTTAATTAATAACTTTCTACTGATAATTGTTCAGTAGGGTTACATACCAAGTGTTGAAGGAAAAAAAGGTTCAAATGAAATTTTGTCATTTTATATCTGTCTCAATTTCAGGACAACCGCACCCAGGGAAATAAGGGGTTACACATTGCGTGTTCAGCCTTTTGAAGTTGAAGGGTCAACGATTGGACCGTCTTCTTCGATGGGAAGGGCGTGGACAAGGTGGCTGCACACTACCTGCTAAGTAGGGCCTTACCATAACGGCAAATCGCTCTCAGCTCCATCGACAGTACCATTTGCATTCCGAGAATTGGCACAGGTGCATTAGAGCACACAATCACATCGTACTAGCTAAACCTCTGAGTTTTTGAGAGTCTCCTTCCATCCGTCCTCTCCGGGAAGTCGTTAACTGCTTTGATTGCTGCGTCCTCTCCCATCCACAAAAGGACCGCTGATAAAGATCCTGGGATAATGCAGTCATCCTCCTGCCACTTTATGGAACAGAAAGAAGGTCGAATTATTGCGATACAGCATTAGGGAAGCATCAAGGGTTCATGTAAGAGAATACGAGAATCTTGTACAGTTTTTTTCTTTCCGCGATCGGGATGCTCTTGCTCTCTTCCTTAATCTTGCATTCCCCTCTAGTTGTGGAATTTCCTTCGCGTACTGTTTGTTGATAACAAAGGGGGCAAACTCCGCTTTCACGTCAGTTGGGTACAGCAGGTTATATTGGAAACCGAAGTAAATACTTGTGTTAAAGCATGATTTTTTCCTCGTTTAACAAAGCTCAGAAAGAAATATCAAGAACTCCAGCCTAGATGGAGACCTACAATGCACCCTGATCCAGATCAGAACAAGCCAGGGCTTGACGAAAAAATGTCTTTGGTGGAATAAATCGCTAAGGAAGCGGATTGGAAAGTGCGTGTAAAGACTCAAAGAGGCAAAGTCACTTGAACGTCCTCTCACCCACTGATCTGATACAAATTGGAAGTCATCCATTCGACTGCTGAAACAGTACTTTAAGAGCTATTTCAGGTGCCGGAAGGCCAAGAGAATGGCGCGATTGTGATCTCTACAAAACGGAGTGACAAGCTCCATCGGTTGGATTTTGAGCACTTATGCCGGAATACTCAAGAGGAATCCCATGCCTTCTTGCCCAGGATGCCAATACTTGGATTTTACCTTGTCCAATCCGTTGACGCATCACACCAAGCGGCCACCTAACATCTTCCACACCGGCCAACTCCTCTCTAATGTCGTGACCCCTCCTCACCACCCACAAATTCCAAGTTGACTTAGCGATCGGTCATTTAGACATTCCCACGCTTATAGATCGAAATGAAGGGAATCAATGACAAATCTTGACAACTGAGAGATTCAGTACGCTATTGTGTAATATTAGTTGGGTGAACGTCTCTTACGAGACAGTGTATACGTCCACGGGGCTGGGACACTTTGAACCACCAAAACTAGGGCAGCAGACTCTTTGTTTCACCCGATAGTTTCCTCCCTTGGGACACGCAAGTCGGTGCAGATGTGGGCTACTACAACTCAGACCATCCTGGCCGATCGTCCAGGGTAGGGAGCAGTCGGATGGCAAGCGTCGACGACTGTTCTGCTTAAGATCCTGCAGCTCCGACAGCTCCGGTTCAAGTGATACAGCGACGTCACTTTAAAGCCACCAAGTTTAATCTTCGCCTTCAGCCTACTGATCGGATAAATTCACCACGACTCAAATCTCGATTAGGCAGTTGAATCCGGGTTCCAAACTAAATTTGCTGTCGCCGCTGCCATGGCAACTTAAATTAGACGAAAAAAGGACTAAATCAACTTCCTTCCTGTTTCACATTTTCGAAGGAATCGACACGCAACGAGAATGTGACTGTCCACGGGGGCACGAACATATCATCCCTCCAAGAGGAAGAAATCTTAACGCCGTGGTCCGCCGAACACTGGCAGTATGATAGACAAGACTTTCAAGCGCCGAGGACATGATGGGTGACCTGAGGAGGACAAAAACAACACCACGTGCATAGGATACAAGCAGGAGGAATGAGCTATCACCAACAAGGAGGTCGTACCCTAACTCGCCTTCCACAGCCTGAACTCACATCTCTTTTGATGAGGGATCCCTGCCGAACTGACACACAATGTGGAGTAAAAGGCTTCCACAGGTACTCACAGTGAGATATTTCAGTTTTGTGTTACCAATAAAACATTCATGGTGGACATGCGAAAGTGAGTGGTCACCCACTTCCTTTCCCTCTCGTTGCTGTATAGAGGATGGTAATGGGGATGCACAATTAAAATGAGACAACAGAACAGTTTTCCTGGTGAAGCCAGTAGATACAGAAGTAACATCAATAGTACCTGAATGCGTGCTAAAGAAGGAGAAAGGGAGAGTAGAATATAGTTGTCGTCTCTGTATTCTCGTGAGTGATTGAGGTATGGAATGCGATAAATACTCATGTGTTCGTGTTTGCTTGTTAGTTGAGGATGGAAGGAGAATGCCTAAGCAGCCGCTGGTCGATGAGTCGGGAAAGGTAGTTCCGAGAATCTGCGACGCCTCGCAGCCCCCGGCCCACTCTTACTAGTCGCTGGTACGGGTGGAGAGTGGTCCGCAGGCACCGCGGATGGAGCAGCCTTTTCTCCTCCCGGTGATGTCGCGGTCATAGCAGGAGTAGTGGTAGCTGCTGCTGGTTCACTCCTTTAAGAATCAAGTGGTCATTCTAATTAACAGTGTGTCCAGATCAGTCAGGGACACTAATGGAATACAGTCCGTGATCTGGCAGCCCACTTCGCGCATTCAAGACCAAGCTAAAAGGTTTTGTCTGGAACCAAGGGGAGAGGGGGCTTTAATTACCGCCGGAATGAAATAAATCCCCGAGAGCCATAGCTTTTGTGACACTACAAAGCATTAAATCGTTAAGCAAAACATTACAAAGTCTGCCGACGATTTTTACTCAGTGAGAAGAGAAATTATGGATGAAAGTAATCGTCATTTAACATTACTAACAAATGCAGTTGAGCGTGACATGTTACACAAAGGCAGGAAGTGATGACCCTCCGAGAGCCAATCACAACTCAGTCACGCAAGAATGAGCACCAATCAAATTAAGGCATCGGAGGACAGTGGGACCATGACCAGTGAAGTGAGACAAACTTTAATCCCACAATCAATAGGAGAAGTCGAATAGACTGTGAATTTCGAAAGTCCCCTTCCATAAACTGCTGTAAACTTTTACTTAACCAGACCGAATTAAGTGATGGGTGGAGGTTCAGCTCTGCCCAGAGTCTTAACCTTGACCTTTTCTCCGTTGTTAACACAAAGGCTATAATATACAAACTTAGTGGATGAGATTAAGCACGCGATTCATGATTTATTTACGTTTATACTAGCTTATAAATCCTCACAGCCTGAAGGTCACATGCGTGGGGTATTGAGTTGCCCGTGGGAGGGGGGAGAGGATCATAAATTAATCTTCCACGTTGTGAGGACTATCTATGCTACGCAGTTTGACTGATTTTGTGAAATGTTTCCACTATTTTATTGCGTAGGATACGTTTACGTCGGCGTCTGTCCGCCATTTCTCAGTGAAGGGAGGGCAGGTGTGATGCCCACATGCGCAAGCCAATGGGGAGAGGGCGAGGGAGGAGAGAGAGGAGGGAGGAAGGGACGGTAAAACTCGGAGAGCGAGGGAGAGGGGACGAAAGCGACAGCTAAAAAGGCGCTGAATCAGTCGGTCGATGTTGCTACAACACCAAAGGGGGAAGGGGAGAGGGGGCAGAAGGACAACAACATTGAAGAGAACTTACTTTCCACCGAAAATGTACCCTGAGAGTGGGCAAAAGGGAAAATGCTCAGTTAGTCCTAACTGAAAAGATTGCTTTGGCAAGGTTGTAGTAGATCATTGGCACTGGACTGAGGGCATTAGAGTGACTGATATGTTGACCATCCGTGCGCCAACTTTGGTTCACGATTAGTTTGACGTTTGAAAGAGGTGTACTGAGATAATGTGAACTCATTTTCCGTTGATATGGCCATATTTCAAAGCCTACGACCTTGCAGCCACTCACTGCATCAGCACGGTGAACTAATGTAGAGAAAATTAGGGACGACTGGACTCGAAGGAAGCTGATTTCCTTTCCAACGCTTAGTTCTGTTCACATAGCTCCTTCCGTTGCATCGACAAGTGGTTAAAGTGCTTCAAGGATATTTCATGGACGCAATGTAGCAGTTGGAGTCGGATGCAGTCAATTTCCAACCAATGTTGAGCTTAACTACGTGTTCATGGGTTGGGCACTTCTCAATGACCTAGTTGATGTCACTTTGGAGGCATGAATGTAGAATCGCTCCAGAATAAACAGTTTCAGCTACTTTGCTGACTAAACCTTAAGGGACTGGATCTTCTCATCCTCGCGTCAATGAGTAGCCTTCTAGGAGACTGCTTCACTACGTGTTCACCTATCAGTTTTTATCTGTGATAGTGACTGTCTGTGGATTGATGCCAGTGCAACTACATCCCATCTTATCATGTTAACCAGGCCCGGGGGAATAGGGAAGAAGTAGAGTTCCTGTCATTGTTTTAACCAAACCGCCGCTAAAAATAGCGCACGGACTAAGATAAAACGAAATAAAGGAAGTAAAGATAAAGTAGCAAAAGTTGGAACAACTTTAAAGCATGAAGCCATCCAACATTATGAAAACTGTGCTTTGGAAAGGGAGACTCAGTCCAATTTCCTCTTTGTGAGGAAGGAAGTAATTCAAGTGTGGGACTTGGTGGTTCTGCTATCTACTATGCACGCAAATGCAAGCTTAAAAATTCCTCTTTCAGGTGATTAGACCTACGTTAGTGAATGCTTCACGCAAAAAAACCGACAAGTTGAAATTCAACAGTCACGCAATGCACCCAAGTTTAGTCGGAAGAAATGGAGTAAGAACTTGTCTTTTTAAAGGAAGGCCTAAAACCAAAAATGATCTTCCCGTTAAATGAAGCACTAAATGGAAGGAAGGATAAAAACCAGTGAGAATCGCGCCATATAAACTTGTCACCAATTCTCCGAGATTGCTATGACGTAGATCACCGTGAATGTTCAAGTACAAAGTCTGTGCATTGGCGGAAGAGTTCACTTCCTCCAAACATTAAAAAATTGCAGGCTCATGATTTCATACAATGAGTAATTGCCCTTTCCCAGGCAACCCAGCATCCCAATGTGTATTCATTAAACTGCAGAACAAATGCAGAGCCATGCGGGCCAAGATGCTACATTAATAAAACATCAGTTACAAAATAAAAATCTAGCGCCAAATTAAGAAAAATAACTTACAGCCCAGAGCTATCAACAGAACAAGTCCAACCACCCCCAGGGCGAGTGTCATCTGAAAAAGGAAGTAAAACATGATCAAAGCTCTGAAATGCCTTCTACAAATGTGCCGTGGCGTGAAAATAAAAAAAACGCCCAATGAATAGGCAAAAAAATAAAAAAATCTTTTCAGATTTGCGGCTGAAAGTAAGTTATGACGCAGGGATGTACGCATAGAGAAAATAATTATTATATAGTAAAACTGGCCATAAAAGGTTCTGAAGAGCTTATACCTTCATATTTTTCCACCAGTATTTGTTCTTCAATTTTCCAGCACTGGCCTCAAATTGAGAAGCCCCGGCTTGAAGAGCATCTAAAAGTGAAGGCATGAACTAGTTCGGGGGAGATTTAGGAAAGCTAATTTGGAAAAAATCCAAATGTGAAAGTTATTTTGACCCAATGTACATTTAGTCCAACACATAACACGGCAAATTTATAGACTGAAGTGTTAAAGGACCCAGATACATTGAAAAACATTTATGTTTGAAAACAAGAACATGCAGCAGTAAAAGAAGGTCTACCTGCACGATCATCAAGTTGGGCCAGCTTAGCATCCCGTTCGAGCACTTTTTCCATGTTTACACGCATAATATCAACAACCTCATTAACCTGCGCCTGCGTCTGCTGAAACCTCTTGTTTGTTGGAGGAGGTCGAGGTTGTTCCGTTGGTTGGGCCTGTTCTGGACTGGGATCCCTGTGGTAGCAAAAAACAAACTTGGGAACTGCCATGTAAAAATGAAGTTAATGATCACTATGCTGTTTCATACATCAACAGAATAAAGCATTGCAAAGGCAAAAAGGCATCCTTAAATTTCGGACAATCATAACCGAATTGTTTCCAGAACCTACATTGTCTGACAAAAGACACGACGAGACAACCGCAACGCTGTTGTAGCGTACTTCAAGAAGTGGACCTACGCCATTCAGCGCAAATTAGCCTACTTAAACAATCAGGCCAAATGCACTTTGAACAAGTGAGAAGGCTCTAAGGCAAAGTCACATGTAGACTAGTGTGGACAACAAACTTAATTAACAGATTTCCATGCAGACTTGTAAATAAAAGCTAGCAGATTAGAAAAGGTTTCTGTAGCAAAACTTACTATGATCACTCCGAATTAAATTAAAGTCTAGTAGTTTGACATTATCTGAGGAGCACGTCGAAACAAAACTTATCATTTTTAAAGTTCAATGTAACTTTGATTGTTGTCATATGCATATTTCTGAATGGGGGAAGATGTGCGTTGCTTTCAACTTACGTTATTATAGCCTGGTCATCTAATTTTTTGAAGCCCTTTTCGGTTTGCTTTTAGATATTATACTAGACTGATTACTCTATGCACCTACAGAGGTCTTAAACACGTAATCTTTTTATTATTGGCTTGACACAAAATCTTTAAATATCCTATGTTCAGCGATTACAGCTTTAGCTGTAGTGGTTTGTTTGTTTGGACTGTTGGTTGGTTCGACACATTTGTGGCGACCACCTTGAACGGTGCTGCATGGGTTGGCCTGACGGCCATGCCAGCAGTCCCTTTCCTTCCCGTCTAGAATGCAAGTATTCTGACCTACACTTAACCTTCTCTTCAACTTCTTGGGATTCTCGGGGGTGCAACAATAACCCTTCCATATTTTTATGCTTTAAGTAGCAAAACTAGCTGAGATGCTAGGCTTTATTGGCATTCAAAATATTATAAACTAGGCTCTGCAGTAGCGCCTCAATTACTTCTCCACTTATAACATATTCACCCAAATTTGCGTTGAGGATAGTTGTGTGGAAATGGCACGAGCACTGGAAGTCTGCAGCAAAGTGATATAGGCTGGACCACGTCAAGTAGTAGGCGTCGATTCCAGCCCACTTAAACTTTCCTCTTAGCCTCCATGTCTCTTCACTCATTTGCCTCTTCCTCTGCAGGTGCTCATCCTGAAAAAAGTGGTAATATTTATTGCGGCTTGAACTTCGAAATAATTATGCAGCCACGATCACTCATTCCCTTTACAAAATATTTTGACTCAGTGCCCTTATACGGTCCTGGGTTAAACCTTACCAGACTAAAATGGTGGGTTAGGTAGTTTGGAACGTGAAACCCGGCCTGGTGGCTTTTCACGATGATCCTGCGTATTCTTCGACCCCTAAATACCAAAGACGTTATCAATGGACTAATCCTACTTGTGCTGAAATAAGTAGGAGCTCAGTTGCTTCATCTGGCCGGTGCCAAGCCACTGCGTTCCACCGATGACAAGATCGACATTTTCCTTAGCAATGCTAGGAGAACGTGTTTCAGAGAATTTATTAAACTGGATAAAAGAATTAATAGCACTTGTTGGGATCAGGCTTACCGTCCGAGGGACTGAGAAATAACACCAATGAGAGTCCTTTGCTGGGGTTTTCTCCTCCAAAATAAAGGAAAATAAGCAAAAGCAATGACAGTGGAGGTGGAACGCCCCACCAAGCTTGTAGTCGTACGCTGAAAGGAACCACCAGCTAGTGATTCAAAGGTGAGTTGGTCGTGAGACGCCTCCCAGTATCGTAGGCTTCCATTAAGTTTGCTCAGAAGCGCATACATCAATCCTCTCAGTGTGGAATCACCCACAAAGAGGATCTAAAGTAAGAGGCATTTGCAGAATAAGGTTTCCGGTGATCGACATGATTCTCGCAAGTAAATTTAGGGGGGGTAGTTTTTGTAAGGTCTGACTAATAGCGATACCTACTGCAGGCATTTTGAAGTCTTGCAGTGCATTTTCCTTCAAAACTCACTGCTGAGTTGTTTAAATGTCCGCGCACTTGAGTCCATGCTGCCTCAGGCAGTGTAGGAGTGAAAACCTGCCTAAAGGCACCCGATTCACTGTTACAATCGGCTGTCCCGGAGGCCTCGAGGTAATCGGAATCTCGATTAGCATCGAAAGTAAACTGAAGAAGCTTAGCTTGGTGCCAGAAGCATTGACTGCTCGAGGAGCAAGCATCGACGCAAGGCAGTAGCCACAGTGGATAGACACGATCTTGAATAAAGAAGGGTGACAGTTTGGTAAAAGTAAATGCATGCCTTTGTAGAGGTCCCTTAAAGAGCTTAAGGTCGGCGCATCAGCGGCATTCAGTTGTTGTGATGCCTCAAGCCATCGGGGTGAATCAGCAAAATCGTGGATTCCACATGGGAGACGCTCATTGAAGACGAAGGTGCAGGACTGTGGGAATGAAGATATCATATCGTGTCTGTAATGCTCGTGATTGTTTGTTCCAAAACCATATGTGGCATAGCTAGTCTAGTTTTACCTACCTGGAAGAAGGCGCAAGTTAGGAGCGTGGAATCTCCCTCCGGAATTCGGGGGAGTCGCCTAGAGATGCTGACATGCACACTGCAATTGGGAGGAGCAGGCACCTTGGATTGGTTAGTTTGGAACAGGACCACGAAACGGGGCCTTAGCTTGCGGCATAGCGGGTAGTGGTAATGCGTTACGCCAAGCCCCACGCTTACACTGACACGGTATCTGTAGACAAAAAAGGTCAAAAATAATGCCATACATAGTGCCATCGTTCACTCCAGCCGGTCTCCCACACTACCACACCTTAAAACATGCTTCACTGCATTATTAGTCATAATATCAGGAGTCAGAATGATTTTGTTAAGAGGTGAGAGCTTGATGAAGGCTAATCGTTGCGTCCAAGGTCATTCTTTAGTGATGCAAGCCTGTGAGGCGTCATGCTACTCATTTGAATTTGAGTAGACTTATGGGTAGGTTAAAGGCAGGACCTCCTTCTGAAGAATACTGTAATGCAAAGCATTGCCTCCTATTTCATGCTATGAAACTTTTCCACGATAGAATCCCACAGCGCTTTTTTGTGTTTAGTTGGCTAGGCTCCAGCATTTGGGCCTCGCCTCTCCCTGGCATGGCCATATGACCGAATGTGAGACGAAATAGTGGGATTTAAAAAAGAAGTGATACATGAAGAAATCAAATTCATAGCATGTAAGGGTTGTAGACGGCAACAAACCTCAAGTAATTGCTGTTATAACAGCTCTATGGCAAGAATGCATGATATGGAACACTAAAAATGGCATTTTATAGCCTTAGAGCAAAGCAAAAGACGGCTTACTTGTCAATAATCTCTTGCAGTGGTGGGCACACATTCCCAATCGCCTTAAGGCAGACATTGGCGTAGATGACATCCTCGGGCACAGCAAGACTCACCGAAGGGACACGTATCGTAATCGCGACTAGAAAGGCGCAGGTTATGAGCACGGTTAGGAGTTCTTTTATTTAATTAAATGTACTAAACCAGTGATCTATCAATGCTGTCGCAGCCATCAAGAGCCGCAAGCTAGGGACCTGGAGTAGACGCTAAACAATTACACGTTTTTTCCCCATATCAGAAAGAGCTACGGCAAAGGTCGGATTTGAAGCAATGCGACCAACACTGGCTCTACTTAAATTATTATGAGTAGTTTGGGTGGCCAAAGGATTGGATTACCTCAGAGGCACTGTAAATGACCCAGACAGTGACCTAACATAGCCTGCAAGTTACTGAAAATCCAACCAGAGCTATGGCTCGATGACGCCAAGGCCCAGAAGTGGTGGCCGAGAATGTTACTGCTGTTGCCTTCTCGGCTGCCAAGTGCTCCAGTTTGCCGAGGCTATACACCTCGATCTAGGTAACCTGATCAATCGCAGGCGAAGTAACCACCGCCCCGCTACGGAAATCCAGAGCAAACAAGGCTCGATCACCCAACCAGGTTGAGTAACTATTTGGCCTGATTTGGCACTGCTAAACTATGCAAAAGTGCTACGCCTGTCAGCAACGTCACAAGCACAAGCTTTCCTTTCTCTCGTCTGTTAAAATCTTGATTAATCCTGAATAAAATCTAACAGAGCAGACTCCTCCATCCACAAACTAGAACCACCAATCTCATCACACCACTGATTGGACCTTGGCATCTTTTAAATTACCACGAACAAAATGATATGATATGAACTATAATTAAGCAAATTTCCCACCATTGCGTGCATAGATGGAGCACGAGAAAGGTATTTCAATTTTCACGCCTTTGATGGCATTTTCTTCATTTTCTTCATAAGATGGAACCTTAAAAAAAGATAGTGTACATTTTTTTAAGAATAGAATTGTAGTATCATGATCAAATGCCAAATAAAACTATTTAATACTATGGTTGAATACGACGCGTGCAATTGTTTCCCATTCATAAAATCGTATGGTGACATAAAATAGGATTTGCACATTCCAGGAGATTACCAAAAATGAAATAAAAATTAGGCAGTGCCAAATATATACCCTCTTTCCTTCTTTTTTAAAAGCCCTAGTCCGATTTGATAAGATCCATGTACTAACCTGATATTTGGCCAAAGAACCGACAATGTGATTCCTTGCCCCTTGTAGAACATGAACAGATTGATTGGTTTCTTCGATTTCCCCTTGGATCAATGCTTTGAGAACGACTAGAAATGCCAAACCTAGAAGTGCTTTGGCCGGTCGATGCAAGCATCGTTGATGTGCCAGCGTGCTTGCCATACAAATTGCCTACTGCAGAAACTTGTGAAACGGAGAACTTGTTGATCTCTCCCTCACTGCTTTCGTGCGATAACCAATGAGAGTCGAGCTATGATAACGGGGCAAAAATTAAGATTATACTGAGTCCCTTTTTGTCATAGTTTAGGCACCGATGATTCATTAGTGATTTGCTAGAATTTCATCAGAAAATGAGCATGGGTTAGTGACAACGTATCTTCTTACTAATTGGGACAGCCCCAGGATAAAAAAAAATTCGTGGCCGAACAGAGTCTTATCTGCTCTGCAAGCAAGGCCATTTGTTTTATGATTGCACAGCTCATTGCTCCCAAGGCTTTTCCTCAAGACGACCTCAACTACAAAGATAGAATTTGCACTGCAGCCGCCCAGAAAGGCAGAGGTCACGCTCTACAGTCGAGGTACAAAGACGGCACCTAAGGCAGCTGCAAAGCATTAACGATTAGTTTACTAAACAACCAAAGCATTGTGAAATCCTTCCCGCCATTTGAGCGTCGACTCGTAAGATCTATGTGACCATCCTCCTGCATTAGTCAGTGACTTAAGGAAGAATTTTCTGCACCACTCATCAAGTCTTTGCAAAATTATGGAGATGTCTAACTGTAAAGTCACTGCCCTACCTTTGAACTTCCGTTGGTTTCGTCTTCACGCCATTTTGGAAACTGTATTGTGGGGAAGGCAAGTTTTCTGGCCATCATTCATCCGCATCACCCTTCCTGAGATCCTTTGTTTGATAGTAGAAGCAGTTAGCAGGCGACGGAGTGTAAGATGGCTTTGTGGAGATAAGAATCCCCTCATGCCAGTATTGCTAAGCCAACAACCCTACGCTGAGTGATGGTAGGGGTGTCGCATACCCCCCCCCCCCCCCCCATTAAAGCATTAGGCGGGTGCCACAGACGAATTTGTTGCGAACTTCACAGGCTAACTGATGGGTCGTAGAACACAAAACTTGATCCCTGACATTGTTTTTCCGAGAAGTTACTATACATACATCCTCACTCGTTAGCGCTACTTTTAGCGAGGTCCCGTAAGATTAGGTTCGCCTTCCCTTTCCTCCAACACAGTGACCACAGACTTTCCTTAAAAGTGAAATGCAGAAAATGTCGTCGAACAGGTGGCTTGAAGACCACTGAGATGGCCTACAAACAACACTGTAGTGTTTTAATGGTTTGGATTGTTAATTGATCCGACATAAGTGGCGGCCACCTTAAAGCTAGCTGCGTGGGCTAGCCTGGCGGCCATGCCAGCAGTTCTCTTCCTTTCTCTCTAGAATACAAGTATTCTGACCTACACCTTACCTTCTCTCCGTCTTCTAGGGATTCTCGGGGCGCCACAGTGGTGGCAGCAGAAAGCGGACCCGAATTTGTGCGTTTCCCACCTACATTTGTCCTGCAAATGCCACGTTACAACGGTGCAGAAGAAGCGGCTTTGCTGAAGGACTAGGAACTGCGTTTATCTTCGATACTATCCCACTCCCATGCTCGACGGGAAAGCTATCAACAACTGAAGCGATCCTAGCCGTGGACCATCTGGAAAGGCTGCCGGTAAACTAACCTCGCGAAGGATGCAGTGATGGTCGTCTGAATCTCTTACTCCGAAGTTAGTTAGCAAGCTGGGCGGACCTGCAGGTGGAGTCGGAGGTGTCAAATCTCGCCTCATTAGCGTCGGATGTCGGCGTATGGCACGGTTAGCTCGTGGGTGCTTCTCGCAGTACTGATTACGTTTTGATGGCTGACGCGGGAGGTGGATGAAGGAACGCGTAGGGAACAACTATCAAAAGAAGAGAGGGTCCATGCAGTGTTTTGTGTGTTTGGACTGTTGGTTTGTCCGACACATTGGTGGCGGCCAACTTGAAGGTAGCTGCGTGGGCTGGCCTGCTGGCCATGCCAGCAGTTCTCTTCCTTTCCCTCTAGAATACAAGTATTCTGACCTACACCTTACCTTCTCTCCGTCTTCTAGGGATGCTCGGGGCGCTACAAACACTGCATGGCGGAAATGCAAAGGCGAAGCTTTAAGTGCTTGTATAATTAAAATGAAGGGTCGTAGAGAGTCCAAATTCATTTGCAAACTGAATCACTTCCCGTTTGTCAAAATCCTCAGGTTAAGCAGGGAACCACCCAGAGATGCTGGGACACATTCCCGCAACGAGTAGGCAGCAAGAACACCAGTTTACGGCCAAGACATATTTTATTATGCATAGAATTCAGTTGACGCAAAAAAGGCTAGGATTGTGGCAAACTTTGCGTGTTGGAGTGCCAAAATCCACACCACTGAAGATTAGGCGGCGCCCCTATCGCACAATCCCACAGCCGAACCATTTGACGAACAAAAAATACGTCTTTTCTGCGTGACTAGCTTGACAGTAGGTAGTAGATTTTGGCGACTCGTGTTTACTTTGGGTGTACGAAATCCCTCATTGGGGTGCTGCCAAGACCTCGCTCAGAGATAACGCATTTCTTGCTTCTTTTTCTCACTACCGGCTGAGTTTTTACGTTCTCAATTATAAGGATAGGCGAAATGTTTGCGTGTAGGAGCTTGGAGACGATAAGCAATTCATGGAGGGTTAAGTATTTGCCTCCATCCTGGTGGTTTGAATCGTTAGCTCTGTCGGGTGGTCGGTGCTCTGTGCTCTTGAGCTCAGATTGTGTGGCGTAATTTTGAACATTCGCACAAAGACTTACTTGAGGAAAACTCCCAATTGCATTTACGCGCAACAAACTAGGCATAAATCGTTCTTCACTAAGTCATGTGCTCGTCGTCCCAAGGTTCCATTGAAAATGAAAAGAGGCTTTTTGCTTATCGTTAATGAAGGGAGGGATTGTCGCTTCTGTTGTGGCCCTGAGTCTAGACTACGCAGCTAAATCAGTACGGACACTTAGGTGACCAAAGGCTAACCAGTAGTCCAAAAAAAACAAAGCATTGGACGACTTTATTCCCCATTCGAGTGTTGCCCTTGATACACTTCTTTGTAAACCTCCAGCGACACCCGCCAGTAAGCAGTCAGGACTGCAAGAAGCACCTCTAAACTAACGGTGCCAGCGTCGCAATTTGACGCAAATGAGACGATGCTTGACACTACATCAGCAGCCCCACCTCGGTGCTGCAACTCAACTTGGAGATCCGTCCGACTTGTGAACCAACTTCGGAGTAAGAAGTTCTCCCAACTACCAATGTGCCCATTGGGAACCGTTAGTTCACCGGCCGCCTCTCCAGATGGTCGATGCCTTGAGTCGCCCCAGTTGTCAATAGCTTTGCAGCAGAATATGGGAATTGAGAAGGCATTGAGGAGAAACGTCGTTTTCGATGCCTCTGTGAGGGGATATCAGGAGTTATCCCATTTGCAGTACAGGCGCTTCTATCGCATGGCTACAACACGTCACTAACAACGCAAATCGAGATGGAAACCATACAAAGCCAAGAATGCTTTGCACTCCTACTAATACCACCACCATTACCCTCAAGAGGGATTGCTGACGTGGTGTCAAGTACCGCCTCATTTGTGTTGAATTGCAGCTCTAGGACCGTTAGTTTATGGGTGTTTCTGGTGTTTGCCTTTTGAAGATGTGTATGTTTTTTTTTACTTATTTTGCCCTTTTTTACTTGTAAGAGGTACTTGGGGCGCAACCCACTGCCATTTAAGTGCCCCTGTAATTTAACAAAATTCTTTGCTATAATAAGGCAAAATTATTTTAGCGTTTTGTTTGTTTTAGTTACATTAAAACGTAAATTGTCTACTGTTGGAGAATCATATAAAAACCATGTGAAGTAATATTGTTTGTGTTGTTTTATGGGGCCTCCTATCATAGGAGCGTGTTTCGTCTGTGTGAGGTTAGTCCTATTCTCGGGCTGTGTATTGCAGTGCTAGGTGAAGAACTTAGGCGACCTAATTGTTGTCGCATTTTTTATTTTCTGGTTCCTTTTATTGGTTAATGCAAACACGATGACAGTGCTCTGGTTGGTATTGCCAATGCAGTAGTTTGCAAGGCCCATGTGATTACAGTTGTTTCTCATTTATTGTTGTTGGAATTTTTACACCCTATCTGGAGTGATGAACAACTTTAGCGTTTCTTTTGGTAGTTCAATGTATGCTATGGTTTCTCACCAGCGTCGTTCATTGCTTTCAGAGTGGACTGAAATGGCTCGTGATGATCATCAGAAATCCTCCAAACATAATTCAAAGGAGCATACTAAGCACTATCCAGAGGAAGAGGAGGAATTGGATTATGTGAGTGGATTTGATCATTAGCACTCTGTTTTGTGATGGCGTAGCTTTTCGTTTGTAGTTGAAGACATTTTAAGTAATTGGCGTTAGTTACTTACTGAAATCATTCTAGTTTTGCATGACGGTTGGAATTCAAATTGTGCTCTTAGTACATCCTGTGACATTGCACTGCGAATTGCAATCGTGATTACATGAATGTTAATTGCAGCACTAAAACTGTCTCCTAAGTTGGCTGGTGCCCCGGTTTTCTCTTTTTCCAATCTGTATATCTTGTAAAATGAAATTATTGCGCAAATTGTGGTCCCGAGGGCATCATTTTTGAAAGCCTGGCAATTGTGTTTAACTACTTGGACTTGAGATAGCATTGAAAAGCCTTATGTCAAAAACTAGCGGTTGTGCAGTTGGAGGCAGGTCTTTTATCCTACCATCCACAAAGTCCCAAGATAACGGTATTTTTGGTGCTGTACGCTAAACTTTATTTCATCCCTTGCGGGGCCGTGGAATCAGTATTCTACCCAATCTCGCTAAACAAAGCTTTTTTTCATGCATAGGATGAAATTGACGATGAAATAGTTCTTCCGCCAAATCACTCCCCTCGGGAAGAGGGTGAAGCGTTTTCGGAGGAGGAGGAAGCCTCCAGCGATGATAACGCTGTTGCCCAGGAAACTGAACAACAGGAGCGCGAGTATCGTTCTCGTCTGACTCAGCGGAAGGCTGAGAGGGAAGCAAAAGCGGCTGTAACTGCTACGGCTATGGCAAAGAGCAATGCAGCTCATCTCCCTCCCCGATCCAAGTTCGACTCTCCAGAGAGGTCTGTTGATGATCGTGATGTTTTACTGGAGAAGCCGGATGTCCACAGTTCTGCTGGCGCTAGTACGCTTTTAATTTTCTCCTCTGAGTTCTTTTACCTTATCCTAAAAGTCAGCATTTCTTCTTTAGGTGCCTTTCAGAGTCTTACTTCCTCCTCCAGTAGCGACAGTAGCAACGAGAAGCGGTCTCTTAAGCGTAGTCACGATCAGCAGAGGAATGAAGTACCAGTGAAAAAAACCAATACCACAGCTACTGCGTCGGCCTCTTCGTCATCTCGTCATAACAGGCGCCATCATCGTCGCCAATCATCTCACCGATTACACCAGAAATCATCCGAATCACAGTCTGATCTGCATAAGCACGCCGTTCCCATCCCTGTCAGTGCGGCTAAGAAACCCTATCACTCGTCTGGGTCTCCTGCTCCACCATCTTCCGGCCGCAACCGATCGCGCTCTCCCCCACGCAACCGGGGAGGTGTCGGTGCGAAAGTGGATACTTATATCACTCCACCGCCACCTCTGGAACCCTCTGGGCTTAATACCCGTCTTGCCCCGGGTCGTGCTCCCATCATAGATGGTAGTCATCTGAAGTATTTGGAGGAAGAAGAGGAAGATGACGAGGATGAGATCTACTCTGGGGAGGGCGGGGTACTGCAGGCCAACGGCGATGAAGGAAAAGATGAGGAGACAGTTGAGGAATCGCAGCTTGATCGGGCCCCCCCGAAACCCTTCTACTTTCCCTCCATTCAAGGCTGCCGGTCGGTGGATGAGTTTGAGTGTCTTAATCGCATTGAGGAAGGAACCTACGGAGTGGTGTATCGGGCACGCGACAAGCGGACCAACGAGGTAGTGGCTCTGAAACGATTGAAGATGGAAAAGGAGCGAGAGGGCTTTCCTATCACTTCATTGCGTGAAATCAACACATTAATGAAGGCCCAGCATGAAAATATTGTTACTGTTAGGGAGATTGTGGTCGGATTTGACTTGGACAAGATTTATCTGGTGATGGAATACGTGGAGCATGATCTGAAATCTCTCATGGAGGTGAGTTCGATTGGCTTCCCTCTTTTATTGCCCTTTTTCTGTCCTCTTACATCCTATACCTTCGTTTAGATTATGAGTGGACCCTTCACGGTGGGTCAGGTGAAGTGTTTGCTGATCCAGCTCCTTCGTGCAGTTCAGCATCTGCACGACAACTGGATTCTCCATCGAGACTTAAAGACTTCAAACTTGCTCCTGAGTCACAAGGGTATCCTTAAAGTTGGGGATTTTGGTCTGGCTCGCGAATACGGCTCCCCGCTTCAGCACTACACAGAGGTTGTTGTCACTCTGTGGTATCGTGCTGTTGAGCTGCTCCTAGGTAGGAATTTCTTGCTTATACCGCAGTGCTCAAGTGCTTTACATCTTTAACCTCCATACTTAATTCGATTTGATTACTATCCTATAGGCAGCAAATCATACTCCACTCCGATTGACCTCTGGTCCGTGGGGTGCATATTTGCGGAGTTCCTCCTTCAACGTCCCCTCTTTCCGGGCAAAGGTGAGGTGGATCAGATAAACATGATCTTCCGTGACCTTGGTACTCCCAACGAACGCATCTGGCCTGGTGTAACCCAACTCCCCGGTATGCGTAATGGCGTCTTTACTGAGTATCCCTACAACCAGCTACGACGTCGCTTCACTGAGAAGCAGATCTCTGGTCTTGGATTTGAACTTCTTACCAAGTGAGTTGGTTGTTTATTAAAGCATCCCATAGTAATAGTAGCGATCGTTCAATGCACTCCACGCCTCTAACTTTTCAGCTTCCTCACTTACTGTCCGGAGCGGCGGATAACTGCGGAGAAGGCCCTTTCACACCGTTATTTCACAGAGCGCCCACAGGCCATCCACCCATCCATGATGCCGAGCTGGCCAGCCAAGTCTGAGGGTGGGGGTCGTCCGTCACAGTCTTCGCAGCGCCCTGCCTCACCCCGCCCACCTCCGGGGGTCGCAGGCTCATTGCAGGAGCCTCCAGCACCACTCGGTGCCTCACGCTTCTTCGCCGCTGCGTCCAAGCGCACGCCCTCGCGCAATACTACGACTGGTGGTGGGAGTGGGATTCGCGGCTCTGGACCTGATCATGGCTTTCTCCTGCGTTTCTGACAGCCACTCCTCTCAGATCGGCATGTACATTCCTTCACCACCCCTCTTGTGTATATCAAGTTTTTATAAAAGGAATAATTCCATTTCCTTTTTACCGTTGACTCCTTTTGACTTTTGTCTCGTTCGTTCACACTGTTTGCTGCTTCGCACCACTTTGCACTGCTTTCTGTTGTCCGGTTCTGTTTTAAAGAGCGAATGTGGTGACCAGTTTTATTCTGGGGTAGTTTAGGTTAAGCAGTGGGATGTAATTTTTTTGCTTCTGCACAATTGGCGCCGGTCTCATTTTTGTCTATCTCTGCGTTTTTCCTTTAATTTGACCTATTGTTTTAAAGCTTGGTAGTGGGTGTCTCCTGGCCACTGGAATCCTTATTTGCCCTTATCGATATCCTCCTGTCTAACTGAAGGGTTTTCAGCACTGTTTTCATGCCCTGTTTGGGTATGGCGGCATGCAGGTAACTGGTAGGATTGGGACTGCAGTTCATGCTACAGGCTTCTGCAAGTTCTTCCGCTCTCAGCAGTTTCAGACGTTCGTTTCGGCCATGCACTTAAACCTGTCGGTGGTATCAGATTAATCCTAGCTATTTTTGTGACTAGAGGGTTGCTCTCAGATCCTAAACTAATTGATTGGAATTGGCTCGGTGAGGGAGAAAACTTTATCACATTACTGAGCTAGATTTGGGTTTCTAGCTCATCACAGATGGGCCGATTTACTAGCTGGGCTATGCTCAAGCACGTTTCTTCTCTTACTCATTTCGACTGCACAGCATGGACTTTTTGGTTAGTTAACTCCTGGCTACCCTCGTCGAGTGAGGTTTCAACTGCACGATCGGGCAGACTTCTAAGGCTTCATTCCAAGAAATAGCTTGCTCTGCATTGTTGCATCGCAGGTGGGACGAACATAATCCTCTCATTCGGCTTTCCTTTCGATGTTCTGCTCATTTAGAATGGCTTCCGCTTGGGGTCATCGCTTGTTTTTCTGGCTATAAATTGTTTTAAAGTTGGGGTATTTTAAGTTCCCAAGCCACGTTTTGTGGTTTCACTTTGACTCCTGCCATGGTTCAACTACATGGCGTGTTGGTTGGCTCGTTTCGGGTCGCCGACCTTGACCTTTGCATGGGTTGTTCTGTGGGGGAGGTGAATGTAGCTGTAGCAGTTCGAAGTACTTCTTGGTGCTCATGAGTCATTCGCACCTAGAAGCGTGTTCTACAATGTTTAGGTCGCTATGTTGATCATTTTATCGGTGTTCAAATGCAGTCGATGAGGCAGACACGGCATGCATATGCTACATTGGACTCAAATCACAAAATCGGCGTCTCACATGCGATACCAATGTCGATCACCTTGCCCGGCCGTAGACTTCGTCTCTACCCCGCAATCACACAGATTCATCTATCTTTGTTGGTGCTTCCCTTCAAATCTCATTTACCCTAACGTTATCACCCGACTTTAAGCCTTAGCGGCTGGACGTCTTAGTCACCTCCGTAACTAGCCAATCGTGTCCTTGTTATTGGGCGATACCCAAGCCATTATGACAAGAGAATAGTCACCATACGTTCAGCACTCGCGACCACTCCAATATTGTAATATCCCCTCTAGTTGGCCAATGCGGCGAAAGGCGTTGCCTGCTCACCGAAGGGCTCAAATGCATTGACTCTCCTTCATAGGCAGCAGCATGCTAACCTCCTCGGTCGGTGGCAGTGGTCTTCCACCCGATCTGGAGTTTACCTTGGACGAGATAAGCACTGAGTTGGCCAAATTAGGTGTGAAGGAGACCTCGCCTACGCGATTAGCTGCAATTAAGGCCGACCTTGACAGGCTCATCGCTCGCGACCTCGAGACCCTTTCCAACAAAAAGACGACCTGCGCCTCTCCTCGCTCAAGGGCCAGCTCCGCCTCCTTTTCGGTCAGTTATTATTATTATCATTTCCCAGTTGTCCCAAGATGGAACTTTTAAAAATATTGGGAGTCGCCCTTAAAGAGGCTGTGAAGTCCGCGCCCATAGAGGTAGCCCATAGGCTAGCGGCATAGCTGGATCGAGGAGGGGCTCCACGACACCGATACAGGACTAGAATGGCGAGAGTACCCCAGTTCTCTTATAATAGATACGCCTCCAAAAAAAAACAACACTGCTTACACCTTTTTTTCACCAGTCTGATCACGTCTCAACCATTACAAGTGACTCGAATTCGAAGCCACAATGCCGTTCCTTTCAACCGCTGGAGGGTGAGGAGGACGATGGGAATGACGAAACGTGCACTCCCGAGGAGAGCTCTGGAGGAAGTAGTACAACTTTGTCAGATTCTGCAGTGGCAGCATGTTCTGGAAATAGAGATCATTGGCGTTCAGGTAATGCTTGCGATCTATGAGGGGTTCCTGCATTCATTATTAAAACTACTTCACTCTTTGCATCCGTAATTACCACGAGGCAACCAATCTTCCGAGATAACACCGCATCGATAAGCTTACTGGAAACTATACCCTTTGCTACACATTTTCCATGATATGCTGTGCTGCCTTAGTAAAAGCCTCCGATCGATCCACCTGAGTTAGTCCTTTGTTGTTTTTAAGTTAATTCCATTATTCTACTGCATTGTCCTCCCATTTGTAACCATATCCACCCTACTTTTACTCAAAAGTAAATTTTATGGCATTTGTATTTTGGGAAAAACTCTAAACAAAATTGCATTTTTTTTTCGAAATGCTTAGGATCCCAAAGATTTCAGATCTGCTTAGAATGAATTTACGAGGCGCGCTTAAGCTTCACGCGTCTGAGTAACGGCACAGCTATTGGCTGGCAATTTGTTTAAACACACAAGGTCGTCGGGATATCTCTTTTCTAGTAGGCAGGACACCTCAGATTCCTTCTTAGAACTGTTATGGCCTATTGTTTTACAATTCTAACTATTTGAGTGTGCATTCTCAACGACATCACAAGTTCGTTCACCAATCCACTGTGCTCCTTCCAGATGTGTGCTGCCTATAGTGCGAAGGTAGTATTAGAGTTTCACATTTTAGCCAAAATTCCGCAACGACAGCCTTACAACTGTGCCAGTTCTGAGGAGATTGCTCGCCGCAATCGAATTGTGAGTCCCTTCTCATCAGAGTTATGAACACACTGCTAGGATAGTTTATTATTTCTGCATACCACTCATAGTTGTCCGTTCTACGCTCGCAGAATCACTTCTGCTTGGGTGTGATTGTTTTTCTTTTCTCTACTGATGGCCGCATAGACTGCATCCCATGGAACACTGTCTGAACTCGATTCAAGAACAATGGCTCGGTCCCGGTGGTCAGCGAGCACCCATTCTAATGACTCTCCGCGCTCTTCTTCACAAAGTGCGTTCTTCTCAATTCATCATTTATTTTGTCTTAGAAAACTGGCATCACTGGCCGATTTTATGCTACAATGGTGTGCACTGCGCATAGCAAGAACAGGCTTTGTGTTGGGATTTGTAACAATGATGACGATGCTAAAAGCTAAGTGAATTAAGGGTTAATTTTGTCTCTCAGTCATTACGCCTACCATAGGTGTGTAGCATCCCGTGCCTTCGTTGAAGGCGAGAGAATAGAATCATTCTCGAGCATGGCTCGGGGCCTACTCCACTTGCTTAGCGAACGGTGGTGGACGATCTTAGTGATCTATTACATAAAAGTTGGATCAACAATTCAAGCATTGCGTAGATCCTCTTCCCTTTTGTGCGTTGCCCTCGGCGCTTTTCCTTTTCATATCTATCCTGCCTGCCGCCACCCCGTAATGAGTGCTGCTGCTGCTGACCACGAAGTGACTGATCCCTATTGACGGTTCTCCTAGACCTGGAGTGTGTTAGCCACCACGAATGATCATTGCCAGCTATAGCTCCACTGGCCCTGAAAGGCACTGTGGATGGCTCGGTAGCAAACTTTTCCAGAGGGTTCAATGCCAGCACCGCTTCCATTATTAGTGGCCTTCCTACGGGCCCAAGGGTCAGAATGTTTGCCGGAGGCGAAAGGCAATGTTAACACCATAGCGTCAAATGTATACTTTTTCAGGCGACGTTTCTTCCATGGGGAGAAGAATTCAGGCGTCTCGAGCTTTTCTGAAATCAAGTCCTCTGGAAAATTTGGACTACGATCAAAATTCCTCATCTTCTCTCTCTTCTAGAAGAGTAAGTCTTTGGTTAATAAGAAGCTCTGCATTTCAGTTTTACATCCCTCTTCATGTTATTGCCATTTTGATACTGTTTGAGTGCAAGAATGTCTCACTTCTGACACTTTACGCCATAATTTCCGAGAGCTCTTCCAACCTTGAAGCTTTTCCATAAGAGTGACAACAAAAGTTAATGTGATATTTGATATGACTCGCTCCAATGACTTGTAGCGACTAGCTAGACGTGCTTGTAAGCAGAATTAATTGATGGCACACTGAGTTTCTCCTTCGCCATCTTTCAGCCCTCGACAGCAGGCCGCGCGAGTTGGCGGAGCGGAGGTGGAGTGAATCGGGGTGACCCAGTGTCGCTGTGGCGCCTCTACAACAGCCAATGGGAGCGGCAGGCTCGCGCCACGGCTGCCAGTGAACGCGCCCTCCGCTGGTCTGTCAAGGCCGCTATGGCAGTGCGTGAGGTGCCACTGCTGGCATCCTCGCGCCGGTCTCTCTACTTTGACCCCTCCTCGGTACGTCGCTGCCACTATGACCCAATATGAAGCGTTGTGTTTTTCGTTTTGCCATTATTAATTTTTTTAGCAACGCTATTGACTGCTACCGTTACCTCATCGCTCGTCGCTTACACCTTGTACGCACCGCGTTTGGCCTAAAAGAGCCTGCAGTTTGGCTACGAACTTGTTTGGTTTATTGCAAGTAAAGCGCTGCGATTGGAAAGTGATGCCTCTTTTTAATGTGAAAACCTCTTTGGGTCGAATTTCGAATAACTCAGCTTTTGAGTTAAACATCAGTGACTGTGCAACCTGAGATGGGCTACGGTTTGCACCTCTGGAAGGAAGTGTAGGTTTCTATGACATCAAGACCTCATCTTGACACAACGGATAGCCCTGCGCTAACCTGAAAACTTTAAATGAAATACATGGCATAATAAAAATGCCGGACCAAATAAATTGAAAACAAAAAGAATTGTGGAGGCGTCTGGAAAAGGGGTGGAATGGTTTTCTCGGGGTTAGGAGGTGGTGGGTAATTAGGAAGAGGAGTCCACTTTTTTCTGAGAAACTTTGAATTAATGAAAGCGTGGTAGTGAAGTTGGTTTGGTGGCGCTTCGATCGGGGCAAGATGGGCCGGTCGTAGTGAGATGACTCATCCGGATGCTGACTAATCAATGTATCATCGATTTCTTACCGTGGCAGAGGTTGATCATGTGTGGACTTTGTTCGCATAAATCGGCAGTATAATTATTGGTGGTGAGGAGTGGGCCATTCTCCTCTTCGCTGTTAAATAGGCAACAGTTTGTTTTCTCTTTGTCCCTACTGGAAGGCGAGTCCATAAGCTCGACGGACTTGTGTGGTGGAATTGGCAGGCGGTGGATGGCACTGAGTGGTTGCCCCGGCTGACTAGATGTGGGAGCACAAGGTAGGAAGTGAAAAGCTTGTTTGGCTTAGACATGAGCAAGATGGGATGGATGGGGTGGGATGGGATGACTTCCAGCTGTACCTCTGCTGGGAAGCCTGGTGTTCAGCTTATACTAGTAATCTTCAAGCTCTTCTGTACGTTGGCGACACGTATTCTGTACAAGTGTTTGATGAAGGAAGTAACAACAAACACCCTCCTGAAACGAGAAGAAATGGTTCGTTTCACAGTCCAAATTCGGGTTCAGCGAAGTGACGTTTTATGCCAAGCATAATTAGGCCTCCCTGAAAGACAAAAGCGGGCATGGTACCACCACGCAAAGAAGAGCTAGAAGCCGTTGGCTGGTCTGGCGGATAGACCATCCACTGTCCTTCAAAGACACTGCTAGTTTTCCGTTGTCATCAGTATGGCGCCCTGAGCTGCAGTAGAAGGTGAAGGAAGTCGTAATATCGAGACAGAATACGTGTTCTTGACATGCAGGCGGGCTGCCGGTTACTGTCACAGATCAAAGGCTAAACAGAACGGTGAAAGTGAAATCCCAAAGCCTTAAGCGTTTTCGAATCCAGAGCGAAGAGCTTGACAAACGATTAAACATTACCCATGCAGTACTTTGAAGAGAACTTTGCTTGACATTCATGGCCGGTAAATCATAAAATTTGTGCCCTTGGAAACAGAAATTTGGGTTGGTAACATGCTAGGTCGGCTCTTTGACTTTTTTGTCCCTTAAATGGAAAAATATAAGGAAAGGCTGCCCCTACCAACAAATTAGTGCCTAGAATAGAGGGCCCCAACATCGATGAAACAGTCCCTCACTTTTGTGTCAAATAACATTTCTAATCAGCTCAAAAGCTGGTGCTAGAGCTGTGGGGAAAGAATCTACGCCTACATGCTCTTCTACGTGCCACTAAATGATGGAACAAGAGTGTCAAACAAGAGAATCGGTTTGGAGGGGTGTGGGTCGACTTAAAAGTATTCTGTCCTCCGCTAGGTCAGAGGTGGGTGCTCATGCAAGGCCTAATGATAGATGGGTTAAGCGTGACCAACCTACTTAGCAGATCTTATCTTCCTTTCCCTCTGAAGCGACTTTAATTCCTATTTTGCTTCAGGTTAGTTGTTCCACCAAGCCTTTTCAAGATGATAGACTTGTCAATCAGTCGTCATCTAATATTGGTTTACAAGACCCTAGAAGTCGACAAAAATGCCGTTTACAAAATCGGTGGCGACTTTGTAGAAGCTACAGGGAAGGCCTAATCAACTACTCTCGCTTCGGTTTAACAACGCTGTGTCTTCCCTGCTGACGGCGGAGTCCTCACTTCGAGTAGCTGGATGGGTTTGGAAGAGGAAGTCCCATCGCACTTTAATTTGTCATTAGTTTGGGTACATCCAATGACCTTTGTCCCACGGAGTCCTGGCTTGACTACCTCTCCAGCTATTTTACCATCCATCTATTTGGGTGCACCTCGCATTCATCAATTCCACAAACATCAACTCGGCACACATTTCGCCTTCATCCACCTTATGCCCATCCAGGCACCGACTCCTCACCCAACCATCCATCCTAACTCTGATTCTTTTACGTATTTATCACTCAATTCCTCGTGTGTCCCTCCTCAAGTGCATCCATGTCCTACCCATTCAACCATTCATTTGCCCATCCACTCCATGCCCACACCACCATCCTGTTTCTCATCCACTTTTCTTTCAATCCACCGATTTACTCATTCATCCAGCAATCCATCCATTCGATGCCCATTCGCTAATGTACTTTACATCCTTTCATCTATATACCCATCATACATCCATTTATCCATCTACTGATTCATCCAGCTTCCATTCGTCCATTCTGCATCTATCTATCCTTACCATTCATCCACTCTATGTCCATTCATCCATGTTCCTATTCCTGTCCATCCGTCAATCAACCCATTCATTTGTCCATCCATTTCATATCTACTCATTCATCCTACGTCTACCCTCATTCAATACATTTATCAGTATCTTTATCCACTCCGTATAGGTCTGCTCTTTCCCTTTCCATCCGCCTATCCATTCACCCGCTTGACTGCTGTAGAGGGGCAGAAGTTAACTTCTCAGCAAGTTCGTCGTAGTGAGTGGTGCAGAGTGGTTTGCACAATGGTGGTAGAGCAGAGTTATGTGAGGAGGAAAGGCCTTCAGTGGTGTGGTTGTAACAATGACGTTGAAGAAGTCTCTTTTTTCGCAATGACAGGCATTCGAGTGTATCATTTGGTAAAAGTAGTTGGCAGTCTCTCTGATGTGCGTGATGTGAACAATGGCAATTTGTTGACTTCCCTATCGAGAGCGGAAGAAGAAGGCCCAAGCTACGACAGAGGTGTTGAACTTTTCTCCTCTCCTCACGAGTGGGTTCCATCTGCACGGTGCTGAACAAACATGTTGAATCAGCCGAGACTAGGGGATCAGTTTGTGTCCCAGTGGAGGAGGATTCCATGCAATACTAGAGCTTGTATGCATTTTACCGCTGCCTAGGTTGTTTTAGATAAGTCATTTGACGCATTATTGGCGCACTATGTCAAAATTGTGACGGAAATTCCATCAACAATCTGAACTGTTCAAACAACCTCAACTACTTATATATTTCAGTAGAGCACCAACATACTCTTCCGCCAGCAAAAGTCCACTTAAAAGGTTGACTTCCCTAAGCCGTTCAAATGTTTTCTTCACGAATATGAATGGTGGCTTGGTCACATATCAAAAAGCCTACCTCAATTTGTGGAAAATTCCTATTTCTTCCCAAAATACTCAAAGCCCTGGAGAGCATCCGATTCATGCTTGGCATTTATTAAAACAAAAAGAGTAAACAATGCCTAAATGAACAATTTCTGCACCAGTTAAGATTTGCTCGATTTTTGAAATCATTCTGCGTAAATTTTTTTTTCGTGTCAAGGAATCCGGCAAAGGATTTCTAAGAGAAGTTATTAAGTTTAAATGACAGATGATATGGTAGACTGAAATGCATTACCGGATTTCATAAGGCAGAGAGAACCAAAGTCAAACTGGTCATTAGTAGTAAGTGTCAATTTGAGGAGGAAATGACTTTGTTTCATATGCATAAAAAACAAAAGAATTGAACAGCATTCTGCTTACTTGTTCCTGCACTTTAATTTTAAGCTCCCTGGTGGACTACATTGGAAGGTGTGGTTTCCTCCACACCTAAAAACGAGAGATGCTGCAGTCGGTCATTTCAATTGGCACTCTAACGATATGAGATGCTCAACTTCGCCCTCTATGGAGCCCACGATAACCAAAAGTCATCACGCCCTTCACGTTTCTACATCCGTTATATCGTCTGATACAGGCAAACGAAAACTACCTTTTTATGTGAGGAGAGGTTGACAATCAATGTAGGCTAAAAAATAAAAGGCGTACATAAGTAAGTCATATTTCTGTCGCGATTTGACTTGTCAGATAAAATAACTTTAAGATGATTGTATTCTGTGCTTGCTATTAGACGCAGACAAGCTTGCAGAGGCGACCTAAGTCCGCATATGCCTTGGGGACGAAGAAATGCAAAATAAAGTGTAGAATGCACATATAAAAGGGAGGGATGTGGCTTCAGGTGTAGCCCGTAGATTAAACCACGCAGCTAGGTCCCTTGTCCATGAAGGTCAACCATCAGTCCAAACAAACAAATTACTGCAGAGTCACTCTCCTCCCTCGAGCGTTATAGGCCTCCCGCGACACCCGCCAGTAAGCAGTCAGGGCTGCAAGAAGCACCCTTAAACTAACGGTGCCCATTGTCGCAATTTGACGCAAAATGAGACGATGCTTGACACCAAGTCAGCAACCCGTCTCGGTGGTGCGATTCAACTTGGAGATCCGCCCAACTTGCGAACCAACTTCGGTGTAACAGGTTCTCCCAACTACCTATGTACCCGTTAGGAACCGTTGGTTCACCGGTCGCCTTTCCAGACGCTCCACGCTTTGTGTCGCACCAGTTGTCAATAGCTTTGCAGTAGAACATAGGAATGGAGAAGGCATTGAAGAGGGACGTCGTTTGCAGTGCCTCTGTGAGGGAATATCAGGAATTACCCCACCTGCAGTACAGGCGCTTCTATCGCATAGCTAAAACATGTCACCAACAGCACAGATCGGGGCAGAAACCCTACAAAGTCGGGTCCGCTTTGCACCGCCACCAATGCAGCAACTCTAGCTTCCCTTATGAACGAAGGAAGACAAAATAAATGGCAGAATATGCGCATATTTAATCGAAGAAGTGCTCGAGGCCCCTGGAAGGGTCTGGAGACCAGTCCGTGCAGCTAGGTCAGGGTGTCAACCGAAGCGACCGAAGCCCAGCCGACAGTCCAACAAGCGAAGAATTACAGTTTTGCATAAATTCAAATGGAACTGAAATATGGACGGAGGATGATTGAAGAATTTAGCTCAAAGAGTTATTTTGCTTTTCAACCCAAGACAATCTTTAATCTTGTCGCAAGAATGGTTTCCGTCCTTGGATCAGCTTCTCATCAATCTTCTTTCCCATGGAGCTAAGCTTCCCAATGCGTGGCATGTTACCCTCGCCAGTTCATGAAAAATACGCCTTCCAGACAGCATTGTCGTTCAGTAGTAACGTTAAGGACTGGTGTATTTTAATTGAGATCGCTGCAAAAGTAAGGTTAAGCGAGAAGTGCAGAAGGACTGAAGGGCTTTTAACAAGACCCTGTGGACCAACCCGCCAAGCTGAAGCGCAAACTCAGAGTTTCAAATGCCTGCATAACCAAGAAGGATAGCTAAACAAACGAATGTCCACTGCAACACCTATTGTTATTGCGGCGTCCTGGGCATCCCTAGAAGACGGGGAGAAGGCCAAGCACGGATCAGAGTGAGGAGGACAGGAGCTGTTGGCATGGCCGTTAGGCCAGCCCACGCGGCTAGGCTCGAGACAGCCACCCCCTGTCTGGAAGCTCAACTAACCGTCCAAACAAGCAGAGCACTACAGTTATCAACCCAAAGCACATTTTTAAGTAGCTTCTTTCTAACTGCTGGTCTATCCATCGAGCCACCTTCAACATTGAAAATAACCTGCTGCCAACGTTTCAAAGCCTCATTTTTTTAGTGTTTTATTACCCACCTTGGTAAGGGGTTTCTATGATAAAGGTCATTAATAGTTTTTTTTAATGCTCTCAAGCCGACTAGATGGCGTGGATGACTCGAGACACCACCACGCCGATAAAACTTCAGTTCCGTGAAGGCGCGGATAGCGGGCCAAGTATTGAACAAAGAGAAAAAGTTACTTTACCATTTGATTTTAATCTCTAAAATGAGTCAGCAGCACGAGAGAGAGAGGGAGAGTGATGAATCGCTAGAGGCAAATTTACTATTTTTACCATAAGCCAAGTGACAAGGCAACGATGCGACCGGAACTGTACCCGCTGAATCCTCTATGCGACTGGACGCGAAAATGTTGGTTTGATTACTCTGATGAGTGCAGTGCTAGATTAAGGGATCGACATGTTTGAAACGATTATTGGAAGGCCAGAAGGGCCAAAGGTTGAGCAGTTTTTGGGGTCAAAAGCGGTTCCTTCCTTTCTGTCTGATCGGACGGCGGCCCGAAATACTTACCGCTGCACACACAGCCGCCTCAACGCGTACAACTTAGCTTAATTGAACTGTAGCGCCCCGAGAATCCCTAGAAGACGGAGAGAAGGTAAGGTGTAGGTCAGAATACTTGTATTCTAGAGGGAAAGGAAGAGAACTGCTGGCATGGCCAGCAGGCCAGCCCACGCAGCTACCTTCAAGTTGGCCGCCACCAATGTGTCGGACAAACCAACAGTCCAAACACACAAAACACTGCATGGACCCTCTCTTCTTTTGATAGTTGTTCCCTACGCGTTCCTTCATCCACCTCCCGCGTCAGCCATCAAAACGCAATCTGTACTGCGAGAAGCACCCACGAGCTAACCGTGCCATACGCCGACATCCGACGCTAATGAGGCGAGATTTGACACCTCCGACTCCACCTGCAGGTCCGCCCAGCTTGCTAACTAACTTCGGAGTAAGAGATTCAGACGACCATCACTGCATCCTTCGCGAGGTTAGTTTACCGGCAGCCTTTCCAGATGGTCCACGGCTAGGATCGCTTCAGTTGTTAATAGCTTTCCCGTCGAGCATGGGAGTGGGATAGTATCGAAGATAAACGCAGTTCCTAGTCCTTCAGCAAAGCCGCTTCTTCTGCACCGTTGTAACGTGGCATTTGCAGGACAAATGTAGGTGGGAAACGCACAAATTCGGGTCCGCTTTCTGCTGCCACCACTGTGGCGCCCCGAGAATCCCTAGAAGACGGAGAGAAGGTAAGGTGTAGGTCAGAATACTTGTATTCTAGAGAGAAAGGAAGAGAACTGCTGGCATGGCCGGCAGGACAGCCTACGCAGCGCCGTTCAAGGTGGCCGTTACTAATGTGTCAGACCAACCAACAGTCCCAACAAACAAAACACTAAAGAACTATTCAAAGAATCACTTCCTGCTCCACAAGTAAGAAAGAAAATCTGACCGGAAGAGGTGACCCACGTCGTTATTCAATCACCTCCTCTCCTTGGGTCAGCGCGCCCTGAACCGCACAGAATTGACCTCAGTAAATTCTATTTACCCTGTTAGGTCTGCTGGGTCAGGCTAGCAAGCCTAATTAACAGGTTCGCTGCTCTTTCTACCGACAACTCTGAGCCCTCCTTCTGTGCACACTAATGGAAGGCATAAAATTCTCCCCACCCTCCCGTCTGGTGTGAGCCGGATCACATTAAAGATTAAAAGGGAGAAAAAAGGGTGTCGGACCTCGGGGGGAAATGAGTACAAAGAGGTTGGGAGTTCTCACTCACACCTACCTTGGAAGGAGCGGATGAGGTGTTAAATTATTTCGTACAAATTTTTTTTTGTCATTGGGGAGATAAATCTTCCTCCACTCGCGGTTAACACTGATATGAGAATTTGTTTCGGCTTTGAAAATGATAAATCTCTGCAGAGAAAAGGTTTTCCGGAGTACTGGTCTGGATGGAGGAGGGCAACAATCCAGCAGCACGAGCAGTCACCTGCGCTAAGCATTGATGGTGGATTCAGGAAAGGGGAAAGGCGAAACCAGTAGAATCTTTCAAGTCAAATCTCCTCCTCGATGAGGCTAAACATTTACAGAAATCATCGCTACGGTGTCATAATGAAGGTTACCCTAGCCAGGATCGTCGCTGGCAGGCGAGAATACGAGATTTTTATTACCTGGTTTTCTAGCCGGCAAAGTGAGGAGGAGAAAACAAAAAATAAGGGTCTAGAAGGTCGAAGCCACCATATAGTGTTCTACGGCCGCGCGTCGGTAAACAGTGTCTGGTGCTAGGGCTTCAGAATGCGGGTGAACTGAACTACGCAACACATCACCGTCGGCTTCTAGCAGTCTTTGAGGTCATCGTTTAGCCCTTATCGCTACTTAAGAGAATAGCATCACTGCTGCATACTTAGGCGGCTGCTTAATTACCGCTGTTTGTGCTGTCTCCACGTTCTTCCCTTACTTTCGTTTGTCGATGTTGACTTACTCTTTAGGCTGCCTTGAGCCCTTGGTGTTGGTAGATCCAGCCACCAGGTGGACAGATCATTTCGGGCAGAGGACGCACCGACTCGTGGTGAATAAAGAAACGGACAGGTTAAGGGCAACCAGCATTTCCACGCCACCGTAAAGTCTCCACGGGACCTCATAATGAGGAAAGCAATTCAAAGTCTTGAATGCAAGCGATGATGCCCCGCCGCCTAACTAATGATGATCTGAGGCGTGATGATTGGGCCACAGAATAGACCACGTGGAGGTAGATAGTAAACCTTCTAGCAAAAGTATTTGACAGCATTAATTTGTTGACATTTAGCGGAGCGGATCTGAGGAGCAACTTCCGCCATGTTTACCATTTAAATGTGCGTGATTTGGTGGGGAGAACAGAGGGAGTGGGCTCTTTAGGCGGTGGACCTGAGCCTTGCGTGATCGAGGTGACCTGTAGGACATTAAGTATTCCCTCAGATCACTTTGTTCTCCACTTCCCCCACCCCCTTCGGAAGAAGATTCACTAGCCAGAAGACAGTATTTTGCGTTGCTGGAATGCTGGTAGAATCAAAGACCGCGCATTTCAAATGGATCCGATTGGTCTGGTAGCTACCAGAATGACTAGGCCACCTAATGCCCACCTACACTCTCCAATTAAGTAGCGCTGCTGCAACCCACCGCACTGTGGGAGATGAAGACCAACGACACCTTTCGTGTTTCCTTAACATGCTCCTCCTCGCCCAGATTGACCTCAACCTGACGACTGAGGCTCTCAGTTTTTCACCTATAGTTATAATGCTACTGGGTGATGAGAAAGCTAAATGCTTGAAGTTTGGCTTATCAAACTTTCTTCTGAGTCAATGGGAATCACAACCCTTAAGGCGTATTCAAATGCATCATTAGTAGAGTGTGTGGATTTGACGAGACTGTGGAAGCAAACCAAATCGGTATGCTAATCAGGGTCATGTGAGTAGGGGCGAGACGCTTCAGCACGCATTGTTGAAGCCCACAGGGAGGCGGTTTGTTAACCTTTCCACCGTCCTCCCCTTCCATAAGGAGCTAGTCACCTTCCATAAAACTGGAAGCCCTCGCCTTAAATCGCGTCTGAGGCGAGGCTCATTACAACTGTTATAACATTCTCCAGCCATTGCTTCCGCCCCATATTGAGCAGCGGAGGTTATGATCTTCGTGTTAGGCCTATTGCAGTACCGCACGGGTAAGTCGTTAACTTGGGTATGGCTTTATGATACTCAAGAGCCATATTTTTTTTACCAATTTCTGCTAAAATGGCAGGAGTGAAGGCTACGGGGCTGGATAGCAGGTGCTCCAGTAGCTGAGGGCAGATCCAACAATTACATTCTCTCGACTTAGCTCAACGTGGTGGAGGCTACCACGAATGTCCAACCAATTACTCCGTCTATTTGTAATCGTAACACAAATAACAACTCCCATATGTCATAGTCTTGGGCAATTAAGGGAGGAGGAAGAAAAACAACCTACTCCGAAAGTTATTGGGTTCTCCGCATGTCCCTACCTCTGCCTCTACCCATGCGCCGGAGTCGGTAAGTCTACATATGCATATAAATTATTTAACTAAGCAAACTCCGAAGCAACCGTGTACCCGATTCCCCTTTTTTACCTAAAACTCGTAGTTCCTAAGTTTCAAGTCGTCTCAGTCGAGTTGAATTGACCCGGTCAGCTGTAGAGCCTGGAGATTAGAGCCGCCTCCTTCTTTCTGTACACTTCTCATTCAGCTATCTGTTTGAGTACTATCCTTCTGGCGAATAGGTGGAAGAGGTCCCGTGTCCTCTTCATCGACGTCTTTGTCGGAGTGCCTTAGACACCTCTGTTAGCATAGCTCTATGCGGACCGGCAAAGCTCTCCAACTCTGTCTTCGGCCTTTCTTCCTAGGAGTAAATGGCTTTGGCCAACTCGCAATCTCCTTAGTTGGGCTTATTTAATCCCATCAACTGTAGAGCTCTGAGCTTCCTCCCCCTTAAAATGGAGAGGTGGAAGGGACTTATGTTAAATGCTCGTTATGTTACCCGTTACTATCTCTCAACTTCACTTCGTACAAATCGACACAGCCTTCAATCCACGGTCATGGCTTGTACTACTTTGGGGAGAGCAGAATGGCAACTCAAAATGGTGCTGGGCTTTTAGAAACCTGGTTCCATGTCTCTGAGACAACTAGAATTGCTAAAAAGCCAGCCAAAGCAACCGAGTTCGGGATTTTCTAGACACTGTGGTGTTTTTTTACAAAAAGACTTCCCATCCACCACAAGCCGAAAAGTGGATTGCTTTGCAAAAGCTTGGGCATTTAAATCCGCTTGCAGAAAAAGCCTCGAAAGCATGTTGGGAAATCAGTGGGGTCTTTACTTGCACATACAAGAAGTCAACCACAAGAATATAATAAATTTAGGTTAAGTAGCCGTATGTCTGCAAACAAAATCGGCCAAAGTGATTACGCAAGTAAGAGTTACCCCCTTGAGAACGCGTTTGCATCCCATTCCGATATGCGAATTGTGATCTCTTAAGATGGGTGGAATGGGCTGGCAAGGCGACATCAAAGTTTGCTTAGGTCGTAAATTTTTCCATAACCATATTTTGTCACGTCGGAGCAGCATTCATTTACACCGCTGCTAAGGGTGGTTTACGCTTTCCCTCAGTTTAAATGACAAAACACTACTGACGAACACCACCGGTTTCGCAGGGTGGAGGATCTTCTAACTGCTGCAATCGAGTTGACACAAGCATAAAGTTTGTTTTCAGTGGGGACATAAAAACAGCCCCACAGATGGCATGGTGTGAGTAAACCAACTAACTAAATAGCTTGATGTCCTCCGGGGCGACAGATGTGATATTTTCAGATCTTTTCAAATAACTTATCAATTGCCTCGTAAAACCCGTACCTTACCAATTTTGATCGACCAAGGATGACGTGCAGTATAGAGCTGAGTCTTGCAAGTTAGTTATTGCGATGGAAGATGAGAAGTAAGGACACAAAATCCCCCTTTTACTTTACACGAATGCAAGATGCTCAAGTGATTAGAGAGAATAATTTGAAACGTAAATGCGCTCACAAAATGGCGCTTTGTAAAATTTAGAAAAGATAGAATGAATTTGCAAATGTTAGCGTTAAATGACCACTTTGAAAACTTCGTGTTCAGTTGCCATGGCAACAAGTAAAGTGGCATTTTGGTGCACCTTTCAATGTTTGCCGCTGTTGCAAAATGCGTTCCCTTTCTTCCTGAGTGCAAATCTCCCACAGAAGTGGCAGGTGTAATGTCTAACCCAAGTGTAATTTTTGTCGTACCGCTACTTACAAAAGCTAGAGGTGATTCACCGGTACAGAGACGTCGTAAGTAAACTCAAACGAGTACTTCTTTAGGAACCCTTTTTTGTGGGACGGGTGGCTGTCAACCCAAGTTCTACAATATTGTAACCAAATGATCCAAGTATTTGGATTTTTCATCGGCCTAGTAAAATTAGTAAATTGTTTCATTGATGGAGGAACTTTATTAAAACTGGTGTTGAGCTTGTTGTTATTCAATTTAATAATCTGGTTCATTGTTTCTTCCGAGCATACATTTGAATTTCCGTTATTCCTCAAAGGGAACGAGCGTCAGTTGGATAAACAAGCCTCTTTTGCCACTTTTTATTTCACACTAACCTTATTTTTCTCTGCAAAAGTAATTCTAAAATCCTACTTTTAATTAAACAAGAACTTCTTCAGAGTTTTCACCGAATTAATCAGGGCAAAACCCCGAAATCGCTTTGGTTTAAGAAAGTAGGAGGACCATGTATTTTAGAAGAGATAAACGGAACAGCGCAAATAAGCCTTTTTCACATCTGCTGCAAAAAAGGAATGCTCTGATTTGCCCATCAGCTTAGCCATCACTGCATCTCATCTTTTTTGGTAGTGAAGCTACTTGAATCACTCTGGGGGAAAATTATTCCTCAAAGGCGAACAAGACTGAGGACTTACGCGGCAACAAAGTAAGGCGGTATCTGTGAACTTATTTGCTACAAGTTCAGGCGACTCTTTACCCAAAAAAATGGAAATGTCCCTTTTGGGATGAGAAGCCGGGGTCGTAGCACAACTGATGCTGTGAGCTGAAAGGAGTAGAAAATTTGCGATGAAAATGGCACGAAGGTGAACGGCGAACCTACCATTTCACCTTACAATTTTTGTAGGAATATTTGGGGTCGTTATGCCGTTAAGCTAAGACCATAGTCCATCGTAGAATCTGCTTATGTATGAATTAAAAAGTGGGAGAAAAGAGAGCGATTTGAAAATCTGTTTCCCCTTGGGATGTACACCAGCCCCGCCTTTTCTGGCCTTGCAATTTTAAAGGCAATCCTCTTGTTATAAAATGGGCTACTTTCAAACGTTCATTCGTCATTTCATAGGCCTGCTCGAGTTTAGCATCAGACGGCTTTCGATTAGTCAGTGTTTCAGGACCAGAATATTAGAGCATGATTGTGCCTAAAGTTTTTATGATAGACCTTCTCTCGTCGATTTTTACGCCACTCGACGGGATGCAAATAACATGACATTCCGTGGGCTAGATCATTGCTGAAATGGCTGCAGAGGTAGTGAGGTGGGAATCTTTGCCCTTGGGATCGTCAGTGGCAGACGATCACTCGACGCCCACTGCTGAGTCGATGAGGTGCTGTGTCGCTACACGGCGCTGGGTGGAGCATCCAAATTGAATGTTCACTCGTGACCTCACAGCGCGTCGTGTTGGCAACTGTTGGCACTGCACTCAGCCATCTTGCTGGATGGTGAATATGACTGGTGTGTTGGTCAAACATCGTCTTGTGGGAGACCGCACAGGGACCTTCCTGTACCGGGCGACCCTGTATCATGTACGCCCCTCTCAAATGACCTCTTCCACTAGCCCCAATCCTTTGACTTTTCGAGGAGAACGATTGACTGTCTTGACATCAACAGTGTCCGCCCTCTTGGTTGAACACTTTGAAACTGTTTTAGTCCGCACTGGAAGAACTGATGGCTCCCAGCCTGTGATGTCTACAGGCAATTTAATTAACCCTATTGAGGTAAATAAAGCGTTTGCCGGGCAGAGTTAAAGCCTCCAACAGGGAGCGCGGGAACGCGAGAGATGCAGTTTCCCTGCCAGTTAAATTTTCACCATGATGTGGGTGTGTGTGTGTGGGTGTGCAGTTTTGATTGCCTACCGCGGCCGTGCTGTCATCCCATGCGTGTACTGCTACCTACATGAAGTTGAGCCTTTTTTGGGCTTCAAAATAAAGCTGAATTGCTCTTTCCGACGAAACAGGTGGAAGGCTTGCAATTTGCATCTTCCGCTCGTCGGAGGAGCTGTGCGCTCCTTCCGCCAGGATACATCGATCATTCTCTCGCAGGTATGTGCACCTCGGTGGTTGGATTGGCGCAACTCTTTTCCAAAAAGTTAATAACTTTTTAGTAAAAGAAAGACCGTCTTTTGCAGCGCTAAGGGTGGAAAGAAGAGAAAGAAGAGGTAGGATGTTTCCTTGATTTTTAGATTCACGCGATAAGTTTTCAATCTGTCGAATCGTAAAGTGAGAGGTCCTATTATTTGTCCATGGTATTATTTATTCGATCTTTAGTTCGTTTTCTATTTAAACGCAGCCATTAAAACGAATGCTCTAAAGATAGTGGTGGTGGTCAGAACCAAATTTCTGATGCCATTAAACAAGTGTCAAATTATGATATACTCATAAAGCAGTAGAAATGCATACAAAGTGCTCTCCTTACTCTTATTCTATGCTTCATTTCTTGCGTACAGTCAGATATGATGTGCCAGAACTCCTTGTCAATTGGATAAAATAGCTTACTGTACCAGTGTCACAAATGTGTGACGTGCACAATCCTTCACTCTATAGCAACTGATTCCCTCTATTTTTACTGCTTGTAGGGCATGGTCGATCTAACGTAAAGCAAAACTTAGGCATTGTTTCTAAATAAAGGGGGCAATGCCAATGACTGTCTTATTCAGATGGCAAACTTCTTGATGCCTCAGAGCTTCCGGTTACGTGTCGACTTGGCAGCTTTCATGAGGAGGGCGTTCTCTTTAAACAAAAATGAAGCCATTTTACCACCCGAAAATAAGTGCCGAGGAGATTATTTATGTTACCACCTCGCTGATAGGGACGTAAGTGCTCAGGCCATTACGTTCTCCGACAACAAGGCCTCCACGACGATCGGCAAGGAATTCCTCGCATGCCATCATCATAGCACTTAACCCTCAACTCTTCCGTTTGTGAATGCCCTGTCCGACTTGGAAACAGTCTATCCTACGTCATCTTGAGGGCTAAATTGAGCTTAATTGCTGATTGCGGAGATCTTGTGGCCTCCAGTAGGAGGTGAGGCTTTTAGCGTGACTTGGAGGTCAGCCTCCCCGACAAGGCAGATACAATATCATAGGTGGCAGAGTCGGAAGGAAGTGGGAATGTGCAGAATGGCTTGAAGGCATTCCTGTTTGTAAATACACAGAAAGAGGCGTCTTGTGTCCCTTAACTGACATCGCCACTCATGTATTGCAAATGATTTTAGAGAAATTTCAAGGCTACCATCGCTTTCGCAAACGCTGAAGGCACTCTTCTGTAGGGCGGTCTCCATCTATTCTTCCACTCGTAGGGTTCGCGCCGCTAAGATTTATCACTCAGCCGTTCAAATCAAGCTGCATCCCCTGGGAGTGGATTGGCTTCCCGCCATCACTCTTCCAGCATCCCGAGGCCGGCTTTGTAAAGTTACCGGCCTGGAGGTTAGGAACCAGTCCACTCCATTGAGGGTCTAGTGGCGCTTCAACAGCAGCCAACATGTTACGGCGGCGGATAGGCTTAGTGAAAGTTTAAATGACCAACTCTGGTGGATGGTTGGACCTTCGCGATAATGTCCAAGAAGTGGAGTCCCTATAAGCCATCAAAGCGATGCAGGGATCGCTTCATTCAATGGTTTCCTCATAACCTCTGTTGATGCCTTGAATTGCCTAAAGCGCAAAAGAAGCATTGCGCCTCAATCCGTGGGTGGTTGCAACTGCCACCTCCATAGCAGTAGTGCTAAAGGTAGGAAAGTGAATAGTTGGCCTGTGTTTTTCTCTCAGATAAGCAAGGCGTGACAGATTTACACAACTCAAGCATCCATTAATCACTGCCAAGGTGAGGATGTGAATCGGTAGCGTGTGAAGTTGTCAGTCAGGGCTTGGGTGCCTACAGCGAAGAAAGCTCTCCTCCAACTCATTGTGTCCTTCTCCTCCTCCAAACAAAAAAGGAACAATGAGGAATGCATTATTAACGAGGACTTCACAGGATGTGTTCTGGGCGAGAGAGTGAGAGAACAATAAGGTGGAGGTTCACATCAATTATTCTTTATGAATTGGAAAGTTAATTTGGGAGGGAAAAAAGTAGCACCTCATTGGGTCAATTGGGAGGAACCACGTAGAAAAGACTTTTTTTGCTTCCTTTGTTGCGCTTTATTTACACTGTGAACAAGAAAGCAAGCCGCCTGATTTGCTGAACGTGTTCGGAGGACATGCGCTTCCAAGCCATCAACAGTGCACTTCTTGGCAGGCATGTAGTCATTAAACTACGGAGGGGGGTTATCATACAACCTATTGCACTAGTAAAAGTACAATTAAAGGAAGCAGATCAAGGGCGAAAGTCATGGTTATTAGCAAGCTTTTATTTGCTTTACGTTGACGATCTCGAAGGCAGTGGTAAGGCTGTCCCGAGGCAGCGTTGTTCGACCACAGGAGTTGCTTGTCCTACTTTCCGAACCATTGAAAAGTAACCGACTCGGTCCTGTTACCCAAGCAACTAGTATGGTATTAGGGCACATCAATTGGGAAAGGTCATGACCTTAAGACAGCAATGAAGCTTGTGGAGGGTCAAGATCCGGCGCTCAGTTGAACGCATCACTTACACAAGTACCGATTGAAAGGAAACTATCATCCTTTGCTCTCCGTCTAACTTTGCTCCTTCCACCAATCGTTGGAGGGAGCGGGGATGGTATTCAGTGGTCAATCCGACTTCGATGCGGCGGTGTTTGTTTGTCGACATGCTTGATGATAGTCAATTGGGCAGGGTTGGAGGAGAGCGTGTTGTCAAACAGAGGTGAGGGGAAAAGCCGTAACAACCACACCTGACTGGCCTACTTTTGCGCAACCAGTGCCATTGAATGCATTCACTCTGATAATGTCCGAATTGTGGCTGACAAACTAATAATGGTGGAAAGGTTTATGCATCTCAAGTGACGATGTTTGTGAGCCAGCTTCGTACTTCCGCCGTAGCAGGGCAGCTCAGTCTGCGAAAAAAGTCTTTACCCATATCCGATTCTAACTTATAAGAATCGAAATGGTTCACAATAGTCCGGTTACTATGGCAATTGAGTCGCTTCCGGAGCGTAATCGCGTGAGTCCTTTTCCCACGCATGCACAGACACTCCAAAGAACCTACGGCAGAATTGCCAACACCATCACCAACATTTGAGGATTTTTTACTGCTCTTGGATAACAAGGTGTGCTCGTGCCCACACCGCTTGGGTGATTGCGAAGGAAAAAAGAGGGAAAGTTAAAAAGAGCAATTTCGCCTACATGGCGAAGGAGGCGGGATGGAGTGAGACGGACGAGGCGGAGTGGGGCGAGGGAGGGAGAAGGGCACGGAGAGGAGAAGGACGAGTAAAAAAAATGTACTCTCCTCCTCCTCCTCCTCCTACTCCTCTGTTTTTGTAGTGCTCTCACATAGATTGCACGCGATTTTGAGCCCAGGGAAAGGAGGCAGCAAATTGCACCCACATTAAGATAAATCAAGCAATTAGGTGTTATTTTACAAACTTTCAGCTAACAAATTACTAGCACAGCACGAAGAATTATGGACAGTTGAAAAACATGTGTTCGTTAAATAACCTTTTAGAGGGTTTGGAGAAAATACTTTATTTGTTGAGAAGTCGCATCTCCTCGGATGGCGCATCCAGATCCTGCCAACATGCGCAACCACCTGCTTCACTCACACCCCTCCCTGAGGAACTTTATCATCGTAAAAAGTGCAAGCTCTCCCTTTTCCCCATCTCCTTCAGGTTGAACCACTAGTTATCGGCTGGTTCTTTTTACCCTCAAGGTCAACCTGGCCGCCATGGTGGTGGATGGCCAGAGAAGGGATCTTGGGCGACGCAAACGGGGTGCTCAGTTCCTCGGATCATGTTAGACTCACTTTTTAATGACGGGAATCGCTAAAAGTTTTAGAAGTATTAAAAGCATATGAAAAATTACTACCTAAGATGGAGTTTTGCAAGGAGAAAGGATGACTTTGACTAAGTGACGGGTTTTTGCACGAAAGTCCACGCGCTTTAGCTTTCCGTAGTAACCTGTTGAACCAAACGTTCTCATTTTTGCTCAAAGATTACGGGAAATATAAACAATAGTGAGTTAATTTTAAATGTCTGCTTGAGAACCACGTGTCACATATATGTGACGGCGAAAACGACTGCACCTATCTCAAGAATAGTGGCAGCAGTCAGCCGTTAATTGTAAGATTTAAGTTTTCATGGGGTGATAGACTGGCTCTGTTACTAAATCTTAGTTTTTTTTTTTTTTCGCCTGTCTTTAATTTTAACTGACGCGAATATTCCATGTAGTTGTCAATCAGCTTCAGATCTGCTGAACATTAGAGACCACCAGGCAAGGAGAATGAGTCATCGTAGATGACTAGAAGGTCCTGGAAACCAACAAATAGAATAATAAGCATGAAGCGTTGAGATTTATTATTGGCTTGCAGTTATCACGTGGGCTTTGGCGCTGCCAGTAGTGGTTGCCTGATTAATCCCTACCGGATTTAAGGTCCCCTCACTAATTCTACTTGTCTTTAGGGCATAGAACTCGCTTTAAACCTCTGCTGTCGCAGCAAAGAGATGCTTAGCAAATTGCAGTAAGTATGATCTCTCACTAGGACCAGTGACAGAGTTATTCGTCTCCAGGATGGTAAACAACTGCTGCGGTGGCATGAGGTGGAGCCGGCGGTCCTACCCTTATCACGGCGATCTTCATGGTCAATTTTGCAGTGAGAGAATGCTCAGCCACTCCGGAGTCCATTTGGGTAAAGCGTGGAACCCTTTCCTGATCATCGATAGTCGAGACCACTCCCTTCATGGGAACGGTGAACGCGATCACGAATGGAGCTTTTGGCAGGCTCTACTGCATGGGAGGTGAGGCGATTTGCAAATGCAGCAACACAAAAAAATGAGAGAGAAAGTAAAGGGAGTAAGGGAATGCACCCTCTGGAATGTGTTCTTTTCTGACCTTAGCAAATTGGGTCCCTTGTTTGACGTACAACTCTCTCCCAACAGCCAGACAGCCAACTGACCGCATGAAGATGTTCAGGTAGAAAGTGGGTGCTACTAACTTTAACTTTGGCCATAACTGTAAAGGCGCCCTTTTTAAAAATAGGCAACCTTGAAGTCCTGATCCCACACCAACTCCAAGCTATTGATCGCGGATCAGAATTTTAGTGCTTTCACTTACACCTTGCTTCGCTCCACCCTTCCCCTTTAGGGTCCTCAATTGTTGGGACTTGGACAACCATGATTGAGGCCAGCGGAAATAAAGCATGAAATAGGAAGAAGGATTCGCCATAGTTACCAATTAAGGTGGCATTTTTGGTAATTCAAAGGGGAGAAGATGAGACTAGATTAAGCCGGATGCGTAGAATGTTTGTCGACAAATAGTGCAGCTCTTCGGAATAGCCCTGGAAGGGTAGGAAGTTAGTATATTGGGGTGGGATGTGATTAAACGGCGCTCGGAAGGAATAAGGCGGAGGCTGCCAGTACGGCACAGGGGTTATGCCACACAGACTAAAGCGACCAAAAAAGCCAAGACGAAGCGTTAAAACAATGGAAGCATCTCTTCGCCCATCGGCCGCCTTACTTAGCCCCGTGTGGGCATCACAGCGTAGCCATGTGGATCAGCCTTCATTTCGCTGGCCCTTGAACAGCCACAATTGGGCCGAATGAAAGCCGCTTTAATGTCGTTTGCTAATAAAGTACGACGGCTTAGTGTGCAAAGAGGGAGAGAGACGACGAGATCAGGCGAGTGGGACAGAAGGTGGACACTAATTTATTGCCATGCTGGATTTTCATGTAAACAATATGCGAAATTATAACTCCAAGATGGCCACAAAACATATTTTAGAACAGCGCTTGAGTCTCGCCAAAGGATGAAAGAATCGTGAACTGCTGCTGGATGCTACTGGTAAGGCCTCGGGCTCTTCGCCTGCTTTTGACACGAGTCTTAGTGATCACCTTAGTCAATCTCCAGCTTCGAGTGTTCCTACGACGTCAGTATTGTGAGGCAAAATAAGAACACCAGCCAGCAATGCCAGTTAATGAAAAGGCTTGACAAAGAAAAGACATTTGACCGTGGCGTCACTGAGCGCTCTTAATCATTCCACCGGATCTGGATTTTCGACATCTTTATTAACTGTATTGTGGGAAGGGAAAGCGTGAAGGTCATTGAATATGTCCGTCGCCGTCTTGCCACTTCTTCTCTTTCGTGCTATCCAACCTCATCCAGCGGGTAGGGGCATCGACGTCCATTTCCCACACAACTCCATTACCACCTCCTCCAATATGTTCAGGTCTCTTCTCTGTCCGGCTGTTGGTGGAACTTTGGTGGAACACTTGGATGAGGTATTTCGCAAAGACAAAGGTCATTTTAAACTATTCTTTTGGGATTTTCTTTTAGATATTTCCATCTCCGATTCAAGCCGTTTTTCTCCTTTACTAAGGTTTACCACTCAGCAGTAGGTAGCTTCAAAAAATCTCTCTTGAAAACAAAAGAAAACACAAAATGCTGGCGAAATGTGTATTTTGGTGCATTGAAGGCGTACGGCCAAAGCGCCCAGCGGAAGTACCGAGGCGGAGCCTTTAGTACCCTCCAAACAAAAAATACATTGAGGTAAATTTGTAGAGGAAGTGCATGCTGTAGATTCTTTGCTTATTGCTATTTGAGGTGGGACTTAAAAACCCGTGAAAACTGCTAAAACGGATGGACATCGTGCGAAGCTCTGGGGGAAACCGGATGCACCTCTTAGCGCAGCATTACGTCTACCGTAATCTTCCTTTTCACGTAGAAGAGACTGCATTTTCAAGGGAGAAGAGCAGTGCTTTCACTGATAGTTCCAGAGCCCAGTCATTGGTAGGACTGGGTCCGCGCCTCGGGTGTGCAGACGCCCTCTCCAATTGAACCCTATCGAGGAGGAGGTAAGGTGATTGGCCCCAATGAACGTAAGCTAAGGAGGTCAAGGTGGACGGAATTCAGAGGCTCTGTGCATGCCTTCTTACTCTAGCCATTCAACTCTAGGCCACGACCAATCAGCATTGCAGGCTAACATCCTCGCTATTCACACGAATGTAGTAGGGGCGCATGACGTCTAGACTATCACCTCTCCCGTCAGCCGACACGTCGAGAGAGGAACCGGGGACAAGAAAATGGGAGGCATGTGCACTAACCAGTGTTGCCTCTATCAAGTTACTTCATCGCAAAAGAATCCATTTGCTACAGGTGATCGTGACTATAAAGCTCCTGTGCACTCAGGAACTACTGAAGTCCCTCTTATGTGTGGGCGCGCGATAATATCTGCCTGCCTAATCTCCTCCCACAAAAGTGTTTGTTCCTCTCACTCTCTCTCTCTCTCGCAATGGACAAGAGTGGGGAAGGGGTTAGTGGAATTTGCTGCCCTCACTACTGCTTCTGTTACTAATACTACTACTACTACTACTACTACTACTACTTTCTCAGTCTCGTTGGACTCTCGCCACCATTAATCACGCCAACAGAATCCTGCGTCGTAAATCTCCTCTCTCGCCCTCTCACCCCGCCTACTACTGTCAGCAGCCGTGGGCAAGGGATGCTTCTAACGTACTCCTGAGCAAGCCTGAGTCAGACTAGATCCTACTGCTGCTTCTGTGAGGCTGTTGCGCTGTGTTTTATGGAGCATTAGTTACTGGAACGGAGGAAGGGGGCGGGGCGAGGGGCTAAGTCAGTCACGGTGGTATGACCTCTCAAGTCTAGCAAATACGTTTGAACAAAAGCACGCGCACGGATAGAGCGAAGCCTGCACACCGCGAGTGCGAACACGCTTTCAACCTGTAGTTTATGATCCAGCGAAAAGGCGTGTCAAGCCGACCAAAGCGTATTCGCCACTCAGTCTTGGCATTACCCACATTCTAAACGCAGCGTGGCTAGAAGAATGGGCCTTGGATAGTGGAGACTGTAAGACATCAGCCAATACGGAGAGAAAATGTGGTTAGTTCTAAAGGTAATATCGGTACAAGCATAACTTTATCCTGCGGAAAGCGTCAGCCTCATCGCCTGTGCAGGATTCCACTAAATTAGCCTCTGTGACGACGCCTACGGTGGTAGAGGCCAATATAATCAACCCACCCAATTTCCTTCATGCTGATTCAATTTCGAGGTCATGCCTGTCTTTGGGCGAAAATATTGCCCCGGAAATGCGATGTCTATATCGCGTCAACAGTTGAATGAATTTGTTGACCTAAAAGTGACCTATACTTCAATGACATGGGTTTATGGGCCCGTATGCTAGTAGGTCGCGGTAGGATGACGGTTTTGTGGCATTGATTCTGGCAGACACCAAAAGAGAAACCAATCGGGTTAAACTGAAGCTCACTATTGATAGTAAAATGTTGTTGGGAATAAATTTATTCAATTACTTGAATTGTCACCAAGTATCACCGTCACCAGGAGCCCGGTTGGCTGAAAAATGAGCTCACTAATTTGGTAAAAGCATCCAATTCTTGATGCAGAGAATTCACTCAAGATGTGGTCCATTTTGTGCGGTTACTCTGTTCCCCAAGTAGGTCCACCCAATCATTTCGGTGACTTACGGTTTAACTGCTAGGTGACGGGAGAAAAACACGGCATAAAATGTGTTATTCCTACTGTCTGACTCGTCAATTTAGTGATTGTACGACCGGAGACCGGGCAGAAGTTTGCCCACTGGGCATGAAGTCACCTCGACGTGAAGAGCTCCGCTGTCCTTCTTGTCTCCACCCGCTAGTAGGCATGGAGCTATATTGTTGAAAAGCCCTACTTCACTTACCGGGTCTTAACCACCCTGCTCCCTGCCCGTTCTGTCCCATCACACTACGAAAGACACGCGCACACACGCGCGCACCAGCGTGCCCCGCTTGGTGGCCAATGGGAGGGCGGCACTACTGCTTATTTAAGTATGCGTAGTTTTCTCCCCAATTCCATGTTGTTTGAAGCGCAACACTGCGAAAATCTCGCTGATCCATGGCGACTTACCTCTTCGCACTCATGTGAGTTAGCGAGTCCCACTTTTCCGCTTGTTTTTGAAGACTTTTTATGCCTGGCGCCAAAATCTTAATGGCTAATCAAGGGTCGTCTTTATTCCTTCATTATTTAATTTGAGAAAAAATTGGATTTATTATAGCACATTTAATGAAATCGCCTTCCAATTTTGTCTGAATTTTTTTCGAAGGGCTTAAAAAATGCAAAAGCAAGCCGACTGCCTCAACAAGTCGGTGATTCATCCGTTGTCAAACGAGAAGGAGTGAGTGCTGGAAAGGAAGCAGAAAATTGACAGTTCTAATGGCTTTAGTCAAGTAAATTTACATTTTTTATGCGTTGTGCGTACGTGAGCTTTTGGTTTCTGAGTGTTACCGGGGTTTTATTACTAGAAATGACTCCTTTATTCCGCCTCCTACCCGAAGTATCCATGGCGGTCGATTAAAACAGGAGGCTACAAATCTGATCGCCCATATGGGTGACAGGTTCGCTGCCGACAACTCATAATAGAGTAGAAGAAGGAGATATAGCATTTACCTTCGTGCATCCAGTGGAGGATCAATCCGAGGTGAATGGACATTTTACTGGTGGGCACAAAATCTGCCACCTTTGGCATTTACAAAGGCCTGTCAAGACAGGACGTAGCAAGTGGAAATGTGAGAGGTCCAGCCCTTTACCTCTCACGGGTTTGGCATATTTTCAAATATGACCGCCGGGTGAAGGTAGAAGTAGAGCTCAGAATATCCATAAAAGCACCATGAATAATTAAAGATACTCGACATTTCGGAATCATATATCCTCGGAGAATTTTTATTCCCCAGTCAAGAGAGAGTGCGAATGTTTTTGAGTCCTTTGATGGTGAAGGAGGATGCGGTTGAGCCCAGAGACCTCCACAAACGCTCTGGAGAGGCAGAGCTCGATGAAATACTTGTCAGGTGAGAGGAGCTTCAGAGGTTGGCTAGGAGAAGATCGCACCCGCACCATGCAGACCACTTTGTAGCTGATGCGATCGGGTGGTTTTCTTCCTCTCGAAAGAAGAAACTTTGGAATTTCTATCCAGTGAAAGGGCTGGACTGTGTCACCTTTCAATCCTAGTGCGCAGTGAATGAAACGTCAAGAAGTGGCTGCTTCATTCCCAAGGCCAAATTATGTCTCCCAAGAGTGGCGCCAGGATCTGGCATAAGGCCGCGGTAAATAGAGAGTCGCAGGCCTAATCATTTTACCGTTGATGAGATTGGGCAATGAATATGATGCTGAGTGAGGCCACAGTGAAGACGTCACTGGCCTTATCATCAAAATTCCATCTCCAGCTTAAATTTAGAGGGATTAAATTGTCCACTCTGTTTGTAAAGTTGCCACACCCTTACTGATTGCTTTGCTCATGCCTTAAAATGCTCTCATCGCGGTTGAACCAGCCCCTCCCACGACTCGCTCCTCTCTCCTGCTGCTAATTGACATTTTGCCACGACTTCGATAGACTTCGGCTGCCAAGCTCATCAGATGGTGGAGGCTTTGGTGATGGACAAATGGGACTTGGTTAGAATGGACCGAAAGGCGGACATTTTTCCGAGAGGAATTCGTTCTAGCGTTGGTAGAAGTGAGAACTTTACCGAGTCACATATTTTTCAGGAAAGACTCCCTCATTACGTGAGGCAGCCTTGAAAACTGCCTCTTGAAAGCTTAAAAGGCTTTAATTTTAATGCCTGTGCTTCCTATTCCTCCTCCACCGTCGCCGCCGCCTTCGCCTCCGGCCCAAAGTAAACTCCCGTGTCTCTCCCCGTCTCCGTTGCAAATGCACCATCAATCACGCAACCTGATATAAATGTGGAGAGGGTTTCATTGTCCTGAAAAAATAGGAAAGGGAACTGGCATAACCCGGTGCAGTTTACTAACATCACACACACACACACACACGCACATACACATAACCTCGTTCTTTTGTCACTTAAAGTTATGCTGTGAGCTGTCATTGTCCTTCGTCCCAAATTTGGGCGCGGTGGAAAAACCGGGATTTTGGCTAATGCCAGAGCTCTAAAAGTTACTACTTCTAACTCGCTCGCATTTGCAGGCTGTGCGAACCAACTGGGATGTACAGTGAGACGAGCTAGAAGAGCCTGTAAGCTACTCAACTTGCAGTCATGGATGCGGCGTTCATTTGGAAGCTCTCTAAACTCGGTCGCATCGGTTCCACACGTCAAAGGTACGACGATGACTTTGCCGATCGTCTCAATTACCAGTACACCAGCGTCCTTCTCTTCCTCTTCATTGGACTTATTGGCATTCGGCAGTATGTTGGTACGTCTTCCACCTCATCAGTAATCACCTTGATTGAATAGCCACTTCTTTGGGTCTTAGTGAACTCTCCAGACTGTCTAGAAACAGCCTTTGAAGATGAGTGTTCCCATCTTAATCATATCACCAGCAGGTTTGATCCTTTTATTCGTCCTTATAGTAGTTTAAGCAAAGTTCGCCACCCTCATTTAAGCCGAGATTCTAACAAGCTTTCCTTTGTTGGACCTTTGAATGCGTTAGTTCAGATGGTAGAGGCAAAGATCTCATCCACAATGGTCACCTTAGAGGCTAGAATGTGTTGGAAGCAAATGCGAGATTGGCTGTGAGTGTAACAAGACTTTACAGCTTACCCAGACGTAATGGCAACCGAGCTCGAGGCAGAATCCACCCGCCATCTCAGTAACTTCCTAGACTTGTTAGGCGCCTAATGGTTGGATTGGGTTTGTGCGACTCCAAAGTGGCAATTGTCTCTTGGCCAGACTAATTTGCATTGCTAGCGGTGACGCAGGATAGGGATTAACGGCTCTCTGCATGGACAGAGCTTAAAAACCCCACAAAAGAAGTCCAAAAAGACGTTTGAATTTGAGACATGTCATCGTAACCACTTCCGCGTTTTGGTATCATCTCATTTCCATGAAGCTATTCCACCTCATCGCCTTCTTGAATCCCGAGTTAGTAAAATACTCGGTCAAACCGATGCGTGATGCGGTCGGTGGCAGTAGAAGCACAGTTAGATGTACAGCTCTTTCCTTTTCCTCGCCTCCCGTTCCCTTTTCACTCAATCGGTTGAAACGGTGGTGTGATGGGATCGCATGAATTAAAAAGTCACAGATGAGCTCCACACCATCGTCCCTTATCTAGGCACTCTTTCATGACAGCCTATTCGGCCGCAGTACAGCCCCGGTCACAAATGTCACTTTTCTTTTCCACTGTAACCTTTAGAAGCATTCCATCTGGGAATAACCGGCACCGCACCGCCAATTAATCTGGCCTGTCACAGCCATTAAAGCTAGCTACTGGTTATTTGGGTGCGAGGAACTTCACTTCAACGGCCTAAGATAAAGCTAAAGTAAGACGGTTTTAATTAATGGGCATTCTGAAAGGAAAAGTGTCTTTTCTCCTTTCTTCTTCACCCACCAAATCGTTGTGAACCCCATTAAGGCAGAAGAAAACTCACCCAGAAATTTCTCCCATTATCATGCTTGCTTATGATGCAGCCTTCTGTCTTTGATTCCGACAAGACGTAGAGCGAGCAAAAGAGGGAGGGGGAGGAAAAGCAGCTGTCATACCTTTGACAGAATGCATTAGGCATTATTAGAGGAGAAGTTCCTGCCCCGCCGGAATTTTACCTTCTCCACCCACTGGACGACTCATTGATCGACGGAAAATACGCATCCAAAGTCGTGCTTTGTAACTTAATCTTGTGTTGTTTCTTTCTACTTTCTGGGGCTGGCATAGATGAGATCCCGAAGAACACATACACACGCACACACACACCGAGAGAGAGAGAGAGAGAGAGAGCGAGAGCGGAGAAAGAGAACATTTATTTCTCCCCTGCCAGCTGCCAGTAACTTAATTATGCATGAAAGTTGTTCTAGTTGGCCTTTTCATCCCAATGTCAGTGCTGGTAGTGTGGCAGTGCTGTGAAAATTCTCTCTCTCTCCTCCTAGCGTCCTCTCCTCCGCCACTCCATTCCCCTCCACCTCGCCCCCATTTTACTGACACATTAAACGCTCGGTCCTCCGCCAATTCGGCACTCCTAATCAAAACTCTATTCACCTTACTGTTTTGGTGCGTTGGAGACAATTTTACTGACCCCTTTCACAGACTTTATTACTTAACCAGGTTTCGTCTTGCTGAAGCGGTCAGCTCAAATCGACCAATAGCCGACAGCTGGAGTTTGTTTAAGTAATGCATTAATTTCAAACCAAATTTGGGAAAGAATCATTAACTGGTTTGTGTTTCTAACGCATAAAAGCCTGGTTTTTCCCTCTCCTCTAATGACCAGACTAGAATGAGAAAAATGGGGATGATAAGTGCGCTAGGAGGGATAATAAATCAGGCGGTAGATTATGTCTCCGCCGAGTGGCTAAACTAGCATAACCTTTCTGAAAAGTGACTGTGAGGTTTAAATGAGCAATTTGGAAATCCATTGGAAATATTTTTGTACTGAGGGCTCTTATCAAGCTCAGAAGTTACCATTTACATGATCAGGAAAGGATAGGAAGCTCTGCTCGCCGCGCTCTGGTGATCAACATCTGTGAGAGTATTTGCGCATCGCATCGCCTTAACCATGTCCTGGTTGCAATTTGTGAGCTTTTTTTGCTCTTGATGCTTGTTGAGGCAGTATTAAGGGACGGTGTGGACGATGGCTAGGTGGCCGCGGCTTATTTTTCGCGAGTAAATACTTTGGTTCGGTTCATCTTAGTGTGTTCCAGACGACCTTTGCCTTTTTTCTTTTTAATGCTATAAATTTTCCACTTTACTCCTTTTATGATAAGTAAGAGATTAATCTAAAATTATGCCTCGATTTTGGCGAACAACGCACTTTCCACTGGTGTCACACATGTGTGTCGCTTTGATTTCGTCTTGCTTCACCCACGTGTTGTAATGCGTTTGCCATTTTATAACGCCCGAGTGCACAAAATTGTGTCGCAGATGGATTGATTAAGGCTAGAATCATAAAGAGATATGAGATACCTATCTATAAGGATGCTCTCGCCCTCCTTCATCGAGCAGTTGTTAAAGTGAAAACTAAAGTTCCCCAAAGTACTTGAGGCTTAGGGCATAGAGACAACGTGCTTATCCCTTAGTCAAATTCTCGGAGGAAGGAATTTTGCCAACAATAGTAATAAGGCTAAGAATAGCGGTTACCGAACCCCTTGCAGGGAAGCATACGCAAGGTAAATAATAACTGACTGTTGGAAATATTGCATTAGTGAATAAAGCACAAAATTTTGGGAGGTACCTTGAGCCTGCCAGTTTTATGTCTCCCTTTGGGGCTTCTAATCTGGGCGGCCTCAAGCTGGAGTGGAGGTAGCGTCAGCTTTCCGTCTGTAATTAAGGCGACACCCTCTCTCAGCACACCCGCCACGATCCAGCACACCCTAGCGAAGCCATCACATTTTTGCAAAGCATTAATTAAAGGGCCTACTTTTACCCTCCTTCCCTTATTCTCTTTCTCCTTCTCAAATTTTACTTGGAAAAGAATAAACTTGACCAAAGTTAAGGCGGATAGATTTACTGGGATCAAAAGGGGGAGAAAAAACGCGTCCATAATCCCCAACTTGGCCACTATTTCTTTGAGACCTGCATGTTCCTATATGTATAAGGTAGATTTCGGTGGGCTGGAGGAAGGCAAATGTTAGCGTTGAGCCACCCTCCAGCTCCTTTCAGCCCATCTACCGGACTCATTGACAAAGGCCAAGCCGCACTGATTTCTAACTCTAACGGCTTGAGCTTGCCCAATAGTTACAACTCTCCTCCTCTTTTTGGACACAAAGTGTTGACACTTTTGAGAACCTTGAAAAGAAGACAAAACGACATCAAATGTGTCCCGCTCCGAGGTTGAAGTGCCTAGGGTCCTCGGTAGGGTGTTTTCATCACCCATAGGAGCTCTTGGTGAACATTACACAACCCTGTTTGTAACTGCTTTCTTCCATAGAAATTTATCCATTACGTTGTGCAATGTCCTCCCGATGGCAAGTAATTATCCGTTGGTAAATAAAATTACCATAAATATGCCTAAACCAGGTAAAAGCCAGGCGGGTTGGAATTTTTCGCCAAGAACAAAGTTAATTAAGGGAATAGTGGAATGGCTTTTTTCGCCAAACCGTTTTTCCATCCGCCTTCTCGTCCATCCTCCTTCGCCACGCATCGACGAGGCTTACATTGGCGATTTCAATTAGCCACCGCTACAAGGCCCTTTTTTCGTCTAGAGCGAAACACACAAACACACTTGAAATGAGTTTTGCTACTCCAAGGTTTTGGCCTTCTATCAGATTATTTGGCATTTTCCCGATAATTACGATTTAGTCCAGATTGGTTTTTGCAAAGAAAGAAGTAGACAAGTGCTGGGCATTTATCCGCCATAGAAAAAAATTGTTAAAAAAGGAATCCAGTCTGTGCAATTTTTACGATTAAATAAAGAAATAAACTAAAAAATAGTTTAAAACGTCGGCTAGCCTACTGGAAGACTCAAATGCTCTTCTTAATTTGACTCATTTCCCCGGCTGGAAAGGCAAATTAAGAAAAAAGTTAACATGATGGGTTTTAAAAAGTGCGGAGCTTAAAAAACCCTTAAGGTAATTAAGGTAGCGTTTAGAACGGAAAAATGCATAAAACCTAGTTAGCTTGGCTTGCTATTTACTGTCTTCCCCTAGAAATGGTAATTATCTGCTCTGCCGCGGGTTTGAAAGCCATTCTTCCCTTTTGAGTTAGGCCAAAGTCCACTAAAGACATTTTTCCTTGTTTTCACATTTGAGCGAGCTCATAACAAGCAATCAACGCCGAACACGGGCTATGGTTACGGTTGTGCGGTTAGCATGGAGAGTAGGATATGACCCAGTGAACTCAGATTTGATGAAATGCAATAATTAGTAAGTGGAAGGGGGTTCGTATTTCTTTCACATTTCGATAAACAGCACAGCTCTTCAAAACGACGATGTGTTCAAGCGCAGTGCGTCCACAAGTAAGTGAACGATGACTCCACTCATTGCCTGCTGTCGTGTCGATTCGTATGTCGTTTAAAAGCGGCTTCTCACATCATATTACCAAGTACTAAAACATTAACTCGGAGTTTAGTTTTGTGAGCAAAGATTTTCGAAATTCCGAGTCTCCCATGGCAGTGCGGTCGAGCCGGCAGACCACAGCGATGACCGGGGGCCCCGCCGTATGACGACTGAAGGCAGTCAAACAAACTGTCCTGTCCCCTCGTTGGGCATGCAACGCCATATCCTTGCACTTTGTAAGGGCTACGTGGCGGCTGATCCAATAAAGAAGTTTATGCTTTAATTAATTGAGAGCCATGGGAGATTCAGTTAAACTTTATTCATTTCTACTCAACAAACCTTTTTTCGAAAAAAAAATTTCAAGCAATGACAGTGAAATTGAGTGGTAAATTATGCTTGAAATGAGTTCTAAACAAATTTTATAGCCAATGGAAATGGCACTTAATGACTTTGAGTGGATAGTTAAAAGGCCCCATTAAAATCTCCTTTCAAATGTTTTTATTGTCCTCCTTTTTTGTCTTCAAATTGTAACCGAAATTTATGAGACTTATTAAAGTCGCGATGCAGTGCTCCGAGATTTTCTTGTCGAGAGACGAAAAAATTTCGCGGACGGTTGCTGGCATGTCTTGCAGACGGTGGTGACCGGCGGAGGCGCAGCAGAGGACGTCCTCGATGCTCGCCTAATCAACTTCCCCATAATTCGAAAAAGGATGAAAATGTAAACTCTGGTGAAAACTTTCTGGCTAATTAGAATTCGCAGCAATCCGGTGGAAAGCTGCCCACACGGAGGGATTGGTTTAATGTTATTTTTTCTGCCCTGTCAACGCGTGACACAAAATTTCCCCCCAACTCTCTCCATCCATCTGTCGCTTCAAATCAGGCCTTGTTAAGAGGAAAGGCATGCAGTTGGAGACATGCTTAGCGAAATTGCACGAAAGTGGACGAGGAGCGGTTAATGAACTTCTTGTGTCGCCCCATTAAGTCGAGTTGTTACGATCCACTGGCCTTCACCGAGCTACAAGGGTGCTCGGTATGCCTCTCCCCGGGCGATCCAAGCCCGCCTTTCCTGTCTAGTCTTATCCCTCCTCCTCTCCTGTACCTTCACGGTGCACAAAGCGGTCTTACCCAGTGAAGGTCTTTCCTACCTCATGCAAAGAGATTTAGTTTCATTTCACAGGAGTCGATCCTACCTCTCTCGAGCAGTGCTTCCTTCTTCCTGAATATAGTGGCTAATTATAAGCCAAAAGAGGCACACAACATTCCACAGGAAAAATAAAATGAAAGAGAAGAGCACATTGTTGGCCTTTGTAGCAGGGCTTGATGGTTGAAGTCAACTCAATCTTATTGTGGAGTGAAAAATTTTGTTTGACGAAAAAAGGAAACAAAATGACCTGCGGTTAGGAGGTTGGTTTATCGAGATGTGGTTTATTTGAGATCTTAATCCACGTCTAAAGCAAACTTTTGGTGGGAGAAGAGTAAAGGCCACCGTTGTGTTATTTCTTCCGCCCTCCAGATTCGGAAGAGAAAGTGTAGAGGTAATTCGTGGGGATCATTGTCCATGCCCGCCTCCGGGAATTGGGGACGTCCTCGGGGATTATGCACTGATAGAGGAGGAAGCGTATTTTTAAATCTAACAGCTTGTTTTCCAGCCAACCACCTCAAGGTCTGACGGAAGTTAAAATCCTACGCTGGAGTAGTCAGAGTGATTGAAGGCTAACACGGAGGTCATGATATGGTCCACTGCAGGTGTCCGTATCCCGTCAGGCGTAACCAACGCAAACATCATCAAACCATACAACTCCTCTTTTCTCACATACTCAGTCTCGGCCACTGCACTCCCAAGTTACGCCACTTTATGCTTACAGGTGGTTGTAGCAGCATTTCAATCGCCCTCGAGACAGGAGAAGAGTGGAGGAGGAGTGATGCAGCGTTCTGTTAAGGAAATTCATGGATGCAAAAACATTCTCCTTGTTACCAGTCAACGAGTAAAAGCATTGTCCATCTTCTACTCCCCTGTAATAGGTAAATGGTCCCGGTTAATCTAGGACACCCTAGAAAGCGTCAAGGAAGTGCGGTTGGCCCTTCATAACGAAAGAACTCAATAGAGAGGTGGATGGATAGGTAGGCTTTCAATCATTGTAGGAAAGCCAATCCAATGCTGGATTCCACAAGAATTCACTCGGGGCTGGGAGGAGTATGCAGAAAACTACTGTTGGGTGGCGAACACGTACTTTGCAGCGCTGTGGAAGCGGCTACCCTTGGTGCCCGACCGTCGCGCCAGCCACCTTGTCTACTACCAATGGGCGCCCATTGTGCTCGCAACACAGGCTCTCCTCTTCTACCTACCTTGCCTTCTCTGGCGTGTGGGTATGCGTAATTCCGGTTTCTCGGTCCATCGAGTCCTCCAACTCGCCTCCGAGTCCAACGATCTGGTGCCTGAAGTGGCTCAGAAAACGGTTCATGTAATGGCGAGGTACTTGGAGACGTGTATACATCGACAGCGCATGTACCGGTAGGTTTAAAATCCTTCATGTTTCACCCGCTTTGGTCAGTCATCAGCCTTTCTTTGGTAGGTGTAGAGACCTGAGAATACCTTCCACCGACCTTTGGTCCGAAATTGGAACAAATAATACGACTTTAGCATAAATCTTAAAATCATTGGATAGAAGCCTTTCTCAATTGCATTCGTCGTATTTTCAGTGGGGTTTCGGTTGGAATTTTGCTTAAAGGTCAAACCAGATACTCTGAAGGAACATAAAACAGAGAAAAATGGCGATCATGAGAGTATAACGAACTCTCATCCCAAATGTTGTACAGAAAGGAGAGAGAGGGCCTGTCAAAATAGGGTAGGCCGCCTTTCTCCCATTTCTGCCTTTTTTGTAACTTTTATCCCCAACAATTAGAATCTCACTGCCGTGGAGTCTACGTAAATGTCAGTTGTCAGAAGCTCCTCCAATGGCGTATCTTAAGAGAAGGAGAATAAACTTTATTTTTAGAGAGAGCGGAATGCATTGTTTTACTTGTCTTGTTGTTAGTTTTGTGGTGTTCTTAGAGTTTCCTCTCATTGTCCGCCTCTTCCTTTATTACGTGTTAACCGCCTGTTTGGAGGGTCAGTGATTTGGGTTTGGATTGGCAACCGTATCCATGGCGCTTTACCAAGGAAGGCCATTTTTATGTTCCCCTTTATAAATGGAGAGCTGGAGGCCAAAATTTTAACCTCAGCAGACATTAAACAGTCAGGTTTACTCGAAACCGCATTTGTACAAATGAAGTTTAAGGTAGATTGGCAACAATAAGTTCAGTAGCTGATGCTACCCTCCGCCAATCGTGGAAAGTCAAAGCAAATTTTAACTTTCCTTTACATGGAAATAAAAAAGGAAAAGCGCGAAATTTCCATTTTTAGTTTGGCTATGCCCTAGTAATCATTTAACAGTCGTTACGCGCCTGTCAGATGTTGCACAGCTGAGTTGTTATACGAATGGCAGCTTCACTGCCAATGCTTAGTAGCAAACACAAAATCCTTGAGACATTTATTCACACCATGTACTACGGGATTCCTTTTGTCCTCATGCTCCAAATATTTAGGTGCCTTCAATACTTGGCAAAGGAAAAGATACACACAGTTTACTTTCTCATACAATTTCAAGAAACAGGAAAATCTATATCTACTTTACCCAAAAATTATCCCTTTTAGGTTTCTTCCCTTAAATCTGAGTAGCTGCATTTTGCAACCTTAGAGTTAAATGATTGTGGTACACAAAACCGGTTTTTCCAAAAAAAAAGAAAATGGAATGAGAGAAAGTACTTATGGTATTTTTCTTCTGACTAGACTAACGCATTGCTGTAGCAAGGCTACGCAAAAATAAATTTCAACCAGTCATACTCAACATGTGTGAATGATTCATCAGTCGTTGGTGATTAATGATGTAAAATGACATAAAACTTCTGTATTTAACAAAAAGAAATGGAACACCCATTCTTCTGAGTGTTGGAACTATTGTTACTAGATCGGTAGGGGCAAAATAAGCCAATTTGTCGAAAACTCATCCGCTACTCAAGCATTTTGTGCATTAGAACTAAACTGTTGTGCAGTTGATAGGCCTGTATTCAAGGTGGCGCTTAATTAGACTTGGCAGCCTTGCAATAAAGGTCATTCGTGACTCATTAAAAGAACTAAAATGAATTGGAATTCCTTGTAAAATTGCAGTTCGGTTCCATAAAAGAGCCTTTAACGCTTCAAATTGATAAAACGTGGCAGAAGAGAAGGGCTTAGTGATTATGGAAATTTTTTAATGGGAATGTTTATTTTTGGAAACAACTAACTTCCTGACGGATAGACATGTTTGAAAAAGCTTATCTATTTTCGGCAAATTTGAGACATTTTACTTGGCAAGTAGTGATTCACAAAAATGATTCTGGTGGTTGAACGTAAACACCGCAACTGTTTATCGAGGGACAACAGTTTAGTGCAATTTCTTCCTGTTGCACCTTCCTTCTGCCTCCAGTTTCACAGATTTGTTAAAAAAGTGATTAAAGAAAGCAGGTATTCACTACGCAGAATAAATAGCTAATAGTCAATAAAAGTCCCATGGCCCATTCACATTTGCCTCTTCCTCCCAACTGCCTCGGTCACGTTAATATGACCAAAAGATTCTTCGTTTAGTCGAAGACTCTAACACTTGTGCATGACGGCAGACGCAGTGAAAGAACTTTAATCACACACTTTTACATCCAGTCTAGCAATGCACCGAACCCCTCCAATTTATGGTTAAAGTAGAGTTCCTGCTTACTAGTTATTTAATGCACCTTCCCCCCACCCTTTTATGCTGACACAACCCTTTTGCAATGCTACTCAAGTCGCAGTACAAAGTGTTACCTTCCATTTCATCCACGGTTGCAAACCTTTGATCATCACAAACTTTGCACAGACTTGTGAGTGTCTGTGCGTTATGCAGTCGGCGTTTTGTACCGAAAACAACTTTAGATCACACTTTTATTATGTACACATTCCACTTCTGGAAAAGTCCCTTCCACCACCTTATAAACATTGAGGGGTGTGAATAGCATTAGACACATGGAGGTCCTGCCATTTGGAGTTTCAAAAGCTCGGAATTAAAAGTGGCAAACACTTAGAAGGGTCACTACCTGTCTGCACCAAATGGATTGCCAAAAGTGGACTTTTGAATTTATCCTTCGATTCAAGGGGACAAAAAAAGGGCATTTCAGTACGAAGGAAATGCTATACCCGAGTTCATTTATTCAGCCTTGCTCCACTCAAACTGATTACTTTTGCTTATCTTGGATATCCGTTTGAAGTAGAAGGAGGTATGAAGGGCTCCGAGGTCTCTCAATTAGTTAATTATCTCCAAAATTTCATCTAAATTAATCACATGCATGTGTTTCAACTGAAAGTGGAGATGCAGTCCCTTTCTAAATAAACAAAGGGGATGGAGTGTTGTTGACTGTGAGGTGGATTTGCGGCCTGTTAATGGTAAGATTTGCCAGTAAGGCTTCACCGCGTTAGAGAGACTTGTCCAAAGCTTTCTCAGGCAAAAATCCCAATTGGAATGTGATGGGGAGCCTTCCACCAACCTGCAATGCCTCAGAGGCACGAGTAGGTACAACGAGAGGTCTTGGTCTACAAGCGGCTTTACCCAACCGGCTTGAGTGAGGGTTCCCGCACCTTACTGACCCGAGGGATAAGGTGGTCCGATCACTGGTGCTCGCTGAGGCCAGGAGCTTGTACAGAACCCAATTTTTGAAGCATTACAGCCTTAAGCCTGGGCGTTCAATGTCCCTCCACCTTTGCCATAGCCCAAGCCGACAGATAATCCATCCAACTCGCACGATTTGGCTGTTTTTTTTGTGTCTTAAGTCAATCTGCCGCCCTAAATTGCCCTCTCAATCCCTCTTTTGCCTCCCAGGCAGTGGATTGACAACCAGTGATAAGGCAAGCAATTTCGGGGAGAGATTATGCCTAATGCTGCTTTAATTATTTACCTCCTGGTCGAACTCCACCTCTCCTTTCTCTTCTCTCTATCTTTGTCAAAGTTAATTTGGCTTCGAGATGCGCCTTCTTACTCAAAGAAATGCCTCACATTCATTTCTAAAACGTGCGAGATGGCTTCCAGGCGCAGAGACTTCTTAGTTGCTTGTTTATGGACCCACTGACAGACGTCAGTCGGTAAAGTCAAAAAGTTCCACTTCTATTATTAAACACAATTCCAATCAACAAAGTTTGCAGCCTCCTCCCTCTCCACTTGCCTGTCAGACTGATTTTCCATTACGACGTGACATCAACTCGTCTCCTGCATCCCCAGAAATGTGCCCTTTTAGTGGGAGGCATTAAAAAGACCATTTCTGGTGTCGATTAAAATCTTTCCCCGTAGCTTCTGAGCCAAACTGAGAGCGTAGTCGGTCCCTTGTTGATGTGGAAGCCGTAGCTTGACCCTGCTGCATCAAAGGGGTCAAACTGGGTGTGCGACGATCCATTCAGCATAATTTTGTTTGCAGACAGAGGTACGGTGGTGAGAAAAGCCGTAGCTCTACAACAGTACGATTTCATCCCTCTCCGCTAATCGAGATGCAAACTCCCTTGAATGATACCTCGAGGACGAAGGACTACATTCAACCTACCTCCACATTTACGACTATCTCCACCGCCTCCCCGGAGCAGATTGCGCCTCCTGCCTACAAACCTCTCATTTCAACCTCAACAACTGCCCAGGTAGAACTGTTAAGCATTTTATTAACGCATTTGTAGAAGCTTCAAATGGTGGAGTGGTGGCAAGAACTCGGTACAGTCATCAAGGACTTTAAAGTACACCTTCTGTACGCCACTTTAGGCGAGGATAAAGAATGGATAGGAGAGTGGTTCGTGCAATTTTTTTTACCTCTTCACAGAGTCGAAAGGCGCCGTCTCTCTCCATGCGTACTCCAATGCTGCAAAAATTTCGAAAGGCTCCACCCCCTCCACCTCCACCTCCACCCTCTTCAATACTTCGTGATGAGGGGGACTTTTCCAAATCCACCACCGCCATTCACTTCTCCTCCTCCCTGGATGCGGGAAATTTAGAGACGGGGCTTAATGAATACCTCATCAAGTCGCCTCCAACCTACTCTACTGCTAGAAGTGCTTCCACTTGCTCTGGTAAGTTATCATCGAGCCTGATTTCATACCATGTAAGTAGAGAAAACATCGTCCATAATTGGAAGCCTTGGAGTCTCTCTTGTGAGGGCTCACTCAAGCCTTTGACTAGTTGGTTGTCCTGCCAACAAGTCCATAGAGCCCAGAGGGAAAGGTGAAGGACTTAAATCCACCTCAAGCCTGTAAGCACAAATCGACTGTTGAGCCGTTGAGAGTGATAAGCAAACAAACTGCAGTCCTTTGTCTGGTCTTCAGGACGGACAGCCTTTATGAAATGCAGACTTCTATTATTTGCCTGAGTAATACGCAAGCGTTGTCGACCTGAGCAAATCCTCTCAAGATGCCACGCTCCCTTCCCCCTCCTCCTCCTCCTTTGTGTTCGTCTGGTTCATAAAAGCATAGCTGTTCTGCGTCCGGACCTTCCTAAATGGCATACAAGCGGTTTAAGGCTATTCACCACCCGCCAAGTTAAAATTTTTCCACGTAGTATTTCCTGGTTGTCAAGACGGTGTTTTTTGGCAAAAAATGATTGCTTTTGACAAACAAACAAGAAGAAATACACGAAGAGCGTGCTGTCGAAATGCTATTTAACCGCCTGGTTTATGATTCGAGAAGCACTGCTGGTGTTGAATGTACCAATTCGAAGGGAAGCGCATTCCATCTGTCTGCGTTAAGCCCCTTAATAGGCTGGTGATTGGGAAAGGGTGTAGGTGCTGGTGTGACACTGACATGTCGGCTTGGGAGGCCTCACTCAACACGTTGTGTTGACCAAAGACGACTCAGGCTTGTGGCCATCACCCTACAACGGCGTCTTGCAGTACCAGCACATCCCGTAGCCTTCCAGGAGCTGTCTGGAGGTGATGAGGCGTTACTGCTGGCGAGGAAGTGGATGTAGCGTCCCTTGTGAATCAGAGCCACGTAAATGAGTGTTCCTCACCATCACGCCTGAACTGGGGCAAATCGGATCTGGACCGGAGTGCAGACGAGGTGGAGGGAGTAGAGTGAAGTGGATTCCTTTCTGTCTTCAGGGTCAACATTTCGTCCACCTGTTTCGTAATGAGATAGCTGGCCTAACCAGACAAACCGACACTCTTCGGAGGAGCAAAAACGGATGTACTTTATTCACACACCAACAAAATACCTTTCCTTCACGATGGTGGAGACGAGAAAAGCCGTTTCTGCCAGAGTGAACAACAAAAATTGCAAAAAAAAGAGGACAAATTACTACGAAGGGTCCACTTGATGTCCACTCGGATGATGACTAGTTAAATCTAATTTTCCTCACAAGAAACAACTCCACTTCGCTTTCTCCTCTCGTTTTTTTCCTCCCAAAACGAAGCCTGCTCTGGTCATTTTGAGTGCCACAGAAAATGGCACATTAAACCGGAGCAGTTTGAATGCGAAGAGTCGAGGCAAGAGAGCATCTTATTCCATCTAAAAGGGATTGAGAAGAGACTGCGGAAATTTAATGCCAGGCTCTAGGCAAAAAGCTGATAAAAAGCTCGACATTCTGTGGAGTCAACTTCTGTCTCAGGAATGGATAAGTTGCACATCCCCTCACCGCGACGAAGAGGTGCGTTCCAGGAAGTTTCTACATTCAAGATGCTGTTGGAGGTTCGTTTTTCCCTTCATGGATTGACCAGTGCTTCCAGCAGCCGGAGAAGGAGCTGTGACGTTGAATTCGCCTACTGAGAGAGCTTGAGAACCTGAAGAGGGACTGACACTTCAGTGAACCCTTCAACTAGAACGACGGAGAATGAGAAAGCCTATGCGAATTGTCCTGTTTTCTTCCGAGGGAGAGAACATGCAGTACCGACATAAAGCAGGGCTTTGGTGGCTACCGGCATGACCAGAAGGTCGAGGCTCCAGCAATACCCCTTGCCAACCTTCCACAACGATCACAATGACCCAACAGTCCCAACTGAGATGATACCTGGCTATCCTGGGCACTCCCACTCGCTATGGAAACTGTGCTCGAGGGTGAAAGAATGTGCCAGACATCACGCATGTCCATCACTAGTTGTAGGTGGAAGAAGGGCTTCCCAAAGGACTGTAGCAGTTGCTGGTGGTAGAATCATTCACAGCGCACACACTTCTTCCACCGCATTCGACTTGACCATTTAGCAACCGAGTTTCGCTTTTCACCGTCACTAACGCAGCATCCTGAGCCTTTCCTGAGGATCTACAGTGCTCGGGTCGAGCATGTGCACTTGACACAGTGAAGGCAATGGGTCTGCTGAGCCTGTCCAAAGACTTGACCGCTCAACGGGAGTGCAACTGTGAAATTCCTGGGTGAAGGTGAGGACCTTCACTTACAAATCTTCCACCAGGTGCCACACTTCCCACACTGTTCCGCTTGCTTCGCCTCTCAATCCTCATTGGACCACATTCTGAGTCGTCGTCGTTGGATCTCTGGCAAATGCATTTGCCTTCTGGGGGTAAATCCATGGCCTCGTAGACGATCTTCAGCCTGCCTCAGAAAGATCTTGACCCGCTACATGTCCCCTGCCTATCCCTCGAACGAACAAAGCCTTACAATTTATCATCCTTTGCAACAATAATGGACGTCGACAATTTATTCTGAAACAGTCATTAAATTGCCTTTTGAGAGAATAATTTTGACGCAGAATTGGGCGCCTGTCAATGCATCAACTTGACAACAGTTTGGCTGTTGTACTAATTTGTCTTGCTGTATTAGTTTGGGTAAAAAGGACAAAAATTGAGCGGTGCTGGACGGGGAGAGTTGGCAGCGCTATTCACATTCCCAAGAAGGGGCACTCGTCCAACACGGAGATTTCGCCTACAGTCGCCCTCCCTTCTTGCTGCGGGACCCAATGTAAATGTGGATTGTCAACCTTCTTCAATCCACCCAAGCAGAGGGAGAGAGGGGAAAAAGCTGTGCCAATCGCCAAGGCGATCAACGGCATCCAAATGGGTCATTCCCATGGTCGTGCGGTGGGCAGATTTCGTAGAGTCGGGAGCGAAAGCCGACTGATGAGGTTTTTTAGCGATGCACATCTTGTTGTGCCCTTCCCCAACTTACCGACTACTGATTTTCTTTTAACCTACAGCTAAGACTTTGCTGTCTTCAAGATTTCCTACTCAGATCTGTAGGTGGGTCGGAGAGAGAGAGTGGAACTGCTTCACGACAGGGTGCGAATTGAAATGATGTTTTTTCCCTTATTCTTGAGGAATCACGTTGTTCCAAACTTGTAAATGAGGCTCTGAAGAGGGGGGTGTTGAAAGTACCTCGAAGCCCTGGGGATACGCATTTGGAGGCTTGCCTCCACCTCGAGGACAACCCAAAGGCTCAAGGAGAGGGTATTTGGACGTTACTCCTTCCCCCAAGCTGTAGTGAAGCAAGTTTAAAATTGTTACTCATTCGGACGGCTCGACAGGTCTGATTTTGCTATCCCCTCGAAAGACTTGGATGACTGGGACTTCAGTGGGGTTCAGAGTTGACCCTACTAATTTCATCCTCTTCTTTGCTTGTAGACAAACACAGCAAGAAGGCAGTAGCTGGAAAGAAGAAACAAACCGGCTCCTGGTCCATGTGCCGTTGGCTTCTTTCACGTTGTCGTGGCGGTAGGCATTACCGGTGGCGTCGTCAGCATCCACGCGGTTTGCAGGGTTGCTGCAGCCGAGAGAGTGGAAATTTTCTCACCACTCTCTACTGCCTTGTAAAGTGCCTCTACGTGGTGAATGCGGTGGGTCAAATCTACCTGATGGAACGTTTTGTCGGCGCACGGGTCACCTTCTACGGTGCCGCAGTGTTGGCTGACCTTGTGCGTGGTCGAGATTGGCAACAATCGGGCCATTTCCCTCGAGTCACCTTCTGTGATATGGAAGCCAAAAAGCTTGGGAAGAATCATGTGTTAGTTTAACTGTTGTGCCAGTCTTACCATTCGCCCTTGTCATACTTCTGATACGACACACAGAGCATTCAAAGCTGCGCCCAATTTAAGATGTGACTTTAATTTTGGCATTTATTACACGAATGCAGTGGCCATTGACACTCCGGTCCACTCTACTCGAGGCTGGTCCAGTCCAGACGGGGTGGCGAGTGAATGATGGACGATGGGAGGCTCAGTGACGTGGCAGTTTGGGGATGGCGCAATGGTTACCACCTAAGCACCAGTGAAGCCATCTAGATCTTATCAAAACCCAAAAGGCTTGAAAATTTTGTAGGCATTGCGGGCATGAGGCAGATGAACTGATTGACCCAGGATGACCTATTTGCAGTGCCAAATTGTTTTCAATGAACACCGAACCGAGATTTTGTGTTGGTGGAAAGTATGCTGTCCAGATTGAGTGACTACAAATTTGCTGGAAAGCGAACAAATTCGTCTCGTTTTTGCCCTCAAGTGATTTATAGCTCTCAAGTGGAGCTGTATGAGTTCCACAGTGCGCTTTGGGAGGTTGTGGATTACATTAAGAGGATTAGCTGCAGTGCTATTGAGGGCCGAGGTTTGATTTATGTCCTGGGCGATATTATCTAACCCTAAATCATGCTCTGCATCCATCCCTCCATCTTCGAGTGGTTTAATGGGGTGCAGGAAATAGGTACTTACTTTGGTACGGCTCCTCACCATTGAGGCGGTTCCCTACGGCAGAGATCTCCTTTCCACACTCCTAGACTCATGACTACAATGATGAGGGGGCGCCGTGTTCTGCTACCAACTTCAAAGAGAAGTTCCCTTTCATTGTTCAAGGAGGCAGGGAGCTTCAACACAGGCTGTGGTCACTGAGAGGCGTGGATACACGAAGACCTCGAAAGTTTTCCAAGCAAGACGTCGGCTAGTCGAGAGCTCAACTTTTCCCCAGTAGCAAGCCATTTATCTCCGACCAAGGACAATTTCGTCTTGGGCGATTGTTAACGGCCAAAAAAGTGGCATCAGTCACTGGAACAATTATCAGGAAACGTCGGTGGAGGAGGAGAAAATGGTTAAACTCTTTGCCTCCTTAAAATGCTCATCTTTCCATGGGTCAGTTTTGAAGCCATGTGGTGTGAGGTCTTATGTTGTTGAAGTGGCGCCTCGGGTAGTATGGAGTGGATATTGGGACCAAACAGTATTGTCCAAGCATTGAACGAGTCGATCAGTCAATCAGGACAGATCCATTCGCTCATTAGCCTTTAAAGCTTCCTTTTTTGGATGGATGGAAGTGCAATCAAACCGCTTCGATGCACACACGACGAACGGCTGTCAATGGATGGCCGAATTAACTCGACCCCACAGGGGAGACAGGCATCCATAGAGGAAGAATATTGTCCTAGTAAGCTAACGAGGAAATCAAGCCCCATCAAACAGGGCCAACGCCTATGATCCTCCTCCAGCGACTAACGAGTCAGTTCGCACTCAGCATAACCAAGGCATAGACCACAGACACTATCAAAGGCAGGGCAAAGAAGACCTAGCGGGGAGATGCTCCCGTGTTTGATGCCTTACAACCGTCAACAAACGAGCGATGACTTGTAGAAGAATGCGCACTTCCTCACTGCATCATCTTATAATCTTTAACCCTGCTGATAAAGTCCACATCCCTTTGTCCTACTTTCAGATACACAATTCAGTGCGTTCTTCCAATCAACATGTTCCTCGAGAAGATCTACATCTTTCTATGGTTCTGGCACATCATGCTCACAGTCATAACCATAGCCTCACTCTTCGGTTGGTTGCGACGCCTCTTTTGGCGTCGTTCGCGGCTCAAGTTTGTGCGACATTACCTCAAGGTAGTGAGCGCTCTACCTCCCATCTTGGATCCGCGTGATCGTCAACGAACACGACAATTCGTAGAGGAGTACCTCACCGCAGACGCCTTCTTCCTTATTCGCCTAATTGGTGCCAACAGTGGCGATCTTCTGGCCAGTGAATTGACTAATGAACTCTGGATGGGATTCCTTGGTCGTGCCAATGTTGCTCCATCACTTTCGCTACTTCCACTGCCCTCCACAACACCCGCTCGCCTTTGTCCCAAACACGCTGCCTGCTCCTGCAATTACTGTTACTTTGGTGAAAGGTCAAAGCCCTATGGTTTCAGCGAAGGCGCCAAATCAGAAGGTCGAATATTCGGCGTGAAGTATTATCCAGGCGATAAGAACACATCACGGCACAAAATTAGTCCCAACATTCTCCACCACCTTCAAATCTGTCCCTCATACACCGATTCCAGACGGTGTCCATGTGAGACCACCGAAACACCCGAAGCAGTGACATTGGAAACCGAAAAATCACTACCTAGTAAAATGTCCACTGAGAGTAGTAATGGCAACCACAACACCTCTGAGGACATTGTATAGTCGGGTCGCAGACGCGCTCAAACACCTCCTCCTCCTCCTCCTCCTCTTCCTCCTCTTCCTCTTCCTCCTTTGCTGATGCAGCAGGAGCCTTAGATGTGTCATCACCTCTCCCCCTTCCCTTCCTTTCCCTTGCCCTTCTAGGATTTGTATATTTTTGCATTCTTCCACTACTCATTGCCTCATCTCTGCCCACTTCAAGGTCTCGCGCTACCTTCATGTATGCAGTGTGTGATAGATGTTGTTCAGCTTATTCAGATGCCTCACCCTGCCCTCGGCCCTAGACCTACTGGTTTTTTCACTCCCGAACAATCATCAACACTAGTATTTCAGATTTATGGTGGATAAGGAAGTGGGCAATGCGTTATTGGCTCTTTGTTTTTGCTTCCTACAGTTCCAGCCGTGGCAGCAGTGCGAGAGGTCCCCAGGGTGTGGGTGCGTGTGTGAGTGAAAGCGGATAATTTAACAGCTACCGAGGCGAGGAGGTGAAGGATAGTTGTCCAATTGGTTCTGTACTGCTTTTTTTTCCTGCTTTGTAAATCATTTGTAGTGCTATTTATAGCTGGAGGTAAACGAGAATTCGATGGTTAAACGAGAGAATGCAAAAACAGGAAGTGTGTGATAGCATCAGTTGCATTGTTGCTCGGTTGTTAGAGTGAGTAATGTAGTGAAGCACATCGCATCCTATCACCAATGAATGAACCTACCTGACGGTCTTACATCGCCTTGAGAAGGGACTGAAGTGGACGACAGACGCTTGGAAAGGATTTGAGTTCTCCATCCAACCAGAATGCATCAGGTGAAGATTGACTTTCAAGAAAGTATCCTTTGAGTCCCAAGCTTTCACGAAGGGTAGCGGAAGACAATACTGAGGTGCTGTATCCCTACAGGCGAACTGAGACGCCGTCAGTATGTCCCGAAGGCCTGACCGCCAAGTGGCGTGGAAGCACAACAGATAATTAAAGCATTAGTGTGCCAAAGGTCGGGCGATGTTTCACAGTGACGACTACCAGTATGCCAGGCGTCTGCGAAAGCACCAACTGATAAAGAGGAGCATTCTGAAGGGTTGGCTTCGACTAACCAAAATCAGGTTCCACTCCATCAGCAATTGCCCATAAGAAGTGGAAATCATGGTGTTGGCCAGGTCCTGATTTTCCTTCGCTACGCCTTCCAACGATTGGCATTGTCTGAAGGTTTCCCAACTTCGACCAGATTTGTGCAGCACTCCCATTAGTACTGATCCCGAGGTTTCCTGGAGGACGCCGCAATGTTTACCTCAATTTGGGAATGGTTTTGTGGACCGCGACGGTAATTAGATGCCCGTAAATTGAAGACGGTGGCTCTACGCTCGATTGTAAATGCAAGGAAACATCCTAGGGAGGAATATGAAATGTAAATTCCATATTCTGAAGCCTTTTTCACGCCTGCTGACAATTCCGCGCCTAAGAACCGAAAGTGAAAACGAAAGGAACAAATGGTGAGCCAGAACAAGATTGCAAAACACACAAATCAGAGACGATCTGATTGTGGAAACATCATTCCTGCCTTGCCTTCTTATGCTCGGCCTTGGTGCAGTTTCCAAGTGCCTCTTGGCTGCGATCGCCGGACCGAAAAGCTGTCCCACCTTTCAGTATCTGTTGAACTGCATAAACCGTCCACGCACTGCCGCTCTTATCCACTTCCAGACGAAATGAAGTCAAGAAAGTGGGCTAAGGTGGGAAGAAACGTCTACTAAATCCATTCCTCTTCGAGCCTGAATAGGTCTAAAGTAGGCAATCTTATCAGGGAAAAAGGCAAAGGAAAAAAGAAAGAGAGGGTAAGGGAGAGAGAGGCGAGGAGTTGGGTATCGCAACAGCCCCATTTGGCGCAATGGCTGTTTGATGGGGACTCACCAGTGGCATGCAAAGCGACCTTATCTGAGCTGAGGCATCGCAGTTTTGCGTCGCAATGAGCACACTGCTGTGTTGCTTCGTTCTGTCACTTTTTTGCATACAAGGAGAAAGTTTTTATTTGCACCAAGAGGCAAACTCGATTCTGCTGGCCTACGGAAGTGTGAGGCTGGAACGTCTTTTGAAAAAGAAGGATTTTTGTACTGCAAACTCACCTAAATTAAAATCACGTCCTTGTTTTTAATTACAAACAAAAAACTCTTTTTTTTATGCTTTGCGAAATCAGTCTCTTTTACTTTGCTTCTTAAAAGCTAATGGCATTCGCCGCGGCCGTTGCGGTGTGTTACGGCCTCCGGAGCTCCTTCCCATTCTTGAAGCACTTGAAGCTGAATCCTGCCCATCCATACAGCTAAATACACCCGACTCCGTCGCGAACTTGTTGCGTACCTTAAATTTTCCTACGATTGCCAGTGACAAGGGACAACAATGTTGAGAGAATTGAGGACACCCGTTGCAAAATTAATGGCACTTTCACCTTGAATATACCACAGTTTGAGGTGATCTGAAGGGAAGGAAATGTTACCACGAGGAGCGATGGGTTGAATTTTGGAAGCGATATCTTCCTGACCCATCTAACAGAAGCAGCAGCATTCAGTAATCCAACTGAGCCCTCAACACACTCTACTAATAAGCAAATAAGTAGTATCACTTGGTGGATTTCTAGGCCTAATTCGCAACCCATTACAATGAATCACGGTATTCAGTACTGAAAAGGGTGGAGGGTAACAATGCGGATTAACAGCAACAATGCGGAATAGAGACAAAGATGCATGTAAGCGACAATTCGGTTTTGATAGTCCCTTGGTGTCGCAGCGTCACCTCCGCACCCGTGACCAATCAGATCTTCCGTCGACTCGTGGTGAACTTTCGCCCATGATGATTTGTCCTTCCAAGGATTGGAAAGCTGCTATATCACCCTTGAAAAAAAGCGAAAATTCAAAGACGAGAAAGGACTTTTCTTCAAAATCAATCTAAATTTTGAGCTCGGTGCTTTAAATTTCCCACTGGTTTAATTGCTGTCTGAACGTTAACCTCACAGTAGTATCACAGCAAACACTTGCTTTATGGGCACGTTTTATGAGGAGGCCATTTAAAATTTCACAGCCATTGAAAGAAGATTGAGGAGTTGCTTCACATTCACAGCTCATTTAATCATTACTAGCCCTCCTCCTCGACACTGACGTCCTTTCGCCCCTTCACCGCTGTATGTAACGTTGTGAGCAGGCTCCAGCACAAACTTTAGTCGCATTACACAGGGGGAAGATGACTGTTAAAATCTTGTCATTGCCATGAGTCCGAAGACCTCGCCGCAACTTTGCGAATGTATTTAGGCTAAATGCTTTGCCAAACAAATTGCACTACCGGTGGGTGGAGGGCAATTGGATACGAAATGATTGAGCACACGGCGGGTGGATGGATTGGTGGATAGGGAATGGATCAACTTTTCACCTTTCTGAACGCCTTCCCCGGTAAAAAAACAAAATGAACTGGGCGGAATTCATCCTGATGCAATTGAGAAGTGAAAGTACCACTCCTCCTAAGACGAATCACTGGACTAGGCCCCTTGGTTAATCTTCTTTGGCAGAGCCAAAGAAAGAAACTCAAGCGTCTGTAGATTTGCTGCTGGATGAAGAAGAGAAATGAACGAGTTCCTTAATGCTATTTTTAGCTACATGGGAGGAGAAAATTATGTTCGTGTGATTTTTCGGTACTTATTAGCGTTCGAGAGGTCCTATAGCTACTAGAACGCTTATTATTTGAAAATCTTCATTTACCAAGCTCGTACCTTAGTGAGCCCATTTGAGGGTGAATGAACTCACTACACGTACATGCGTTGCTTAAACCATTGCTCATAATCACATATCACTGGAGAGTGAAAAAAAACTTGTGTAAAGTGTTACCTACGAAGGCGTTTGCATTAATTCATCTATCATCCAAACCCCGAGGGGAGCAAATCACTGCGACCTAGGTGCCTTCATATTTGGACGCATTTACACGTTCAAGTGCCAAAGTGCCCTGAGCGATCTCAGCCCAAAGAAGCCTTTTACAACTAACCAACCAATCAATCCGCTTTCAACCCGTCATCGTGGACTGGTGAACAGCACAAGTCGCACATTTGTGGCCAACAGATCGTTTCACCAGCCCAATAGAAAACAAAGGACCTACAATGGTTGTTGACAAGCGGCACATCTAAATGACGGCATACTCCTTCAAAAACAGACATGCATAGAAAGGGTACAATTCTGCCACCAATTAAGCTTGTTCCATTATGAACGCAGTGGTATAAAAACTTACTACTAATAAAATTATAAGTAGAATCTTGAGAGCATTCGACGCGTCCTTCCCCCACTCAAAAGAATAGAGATGATGGATGTCACGCCGGTGGAGAGTCTAATTTAATCTGAGAACCCCTTTTTCCTAGCAACCCCGAATGCCTAGGTGGTTTTTCATGTCATTCGTCCCAAATCATCCGCTTTTTGAGATCCCAGAACGTGTGTTCAAGGAAGGGCAAAGAAAATGATCCCCTCGCGTAAAGATGGACCTTTGAAGAAAGTAGATTTCTAGCAGGCTACTCTTTTGAAATTTGATTTCCTTGTCATTACATCAATTATTTGATGTGATTGCCCATTTCGTTTTCGAACTTCCGATAGTTTTGTCTACCACCGACCGGATCCTGACGACATTCTTTATCCATCACACTGGGATGATATCTCATGCCGATGGGTGTGAATGTACATGTCCTATACGAAGGCCATTTAAGGCGCATTCAAATTTTTAACTCCCAAAGACAACCACCCACCCGTATCTGCCGAAGACCTCGTGCCCAGTACGACTCGGTGACGGGATGCTCAACGGCAAAGAGGCTCAAATGCTGCCATCATCTCAAAAGCGACGCCGACCCTGACGACTTGAACCCACCTCACACCGGCAATCCTTGTAAAGCCGCAAACAAGTGAAATTGTTGAATTCGAGCTAGCACGAACTTGAAACCCAAAGAGATCACTCAAATACTTCCATTGGGAGGGTGAATATGCAACATTAAGATATGATTAGCCTGCTGGATGGGAGATGGATTTATAACCCTTTAGCACCCCTGATGAGCTCCCGCGTTTGGATAGCTGCTGAACTAATCATCAGTAAGAAGACGAAAACGGAAAACCTTTGAAAACCTAATAGATTCGGTTAGTGTAATTAGGTTGAAGCGACGCTAAGAGCACGGAATGCCTTAATAATGCAGCTCTATTAGTTGATAAGAGGTGATTTAGAGTACACGTGGAGGTGATGAGTATATTGGAAATTAAGCGATCAAGGCCACTGGTAGACAATGCTTGGGATTGGCGAAATCTTCAAATGAGCTGTAAATAAACATCAAATACTAAAAAGGTAACCGGAAAGTGAGCGGACAGCCAACATAAACAATCTGGAACGACAAACTCAGACGCACATATTCTGTCAGTTGCTTTTAAGCGCTTAATAGATGGGTGGAGAATTAAAAGGCGCAAGGGACAGTCTCACGGAATAAGACTGCATGCATCAACCGATAGACAGTAATTAGCGACTGCAGTGGGAGACAACAAAGTGGCGTTGATGCTGCTTTCCCGTCGTCGTCGCCATTGTCATCTGCTGGAACGCTGAAAAGTGGCTGCAGACGCAGCATCGCGTTGGCCACCTCGTCGGTGACAATGGAGGTGGCGGGTAGGAGGAAGGAGGAGGAGCGACGCAGCTCAAGAAAGAGGTGTGGACTCACGGAAGCGTTGGTAACGCGATCCAGCAAGTGAACGGTGCGGATACGACGAGTGGGAACAAGGGAACTGCGTCGCCATCGACCTGAGAGGTAACGGCAGGAGCATTGGACTCCCAGAGGGCGGCTCACAAGCACAACGACTGACAAAATAAAGCAGTAAAAGGGGTCATCAATCTCCCATTCCACTACGTTAAAGTCTCATCCTGATAGCATGGCACTCTGTTCACAAACTTTCTTCCATTGATCAAGCCAATGCATTTTATGGTACTCTTAGTGAAGAACCTGCCACAGCAATAGGCGTCCTGCCAAACAAGAAAGGGCAAAAGTGCATGTAAGCTACCAGCACCAATTGTTTTAGTGATGAACCAAGTGTGAAAGTATGTCAGTGAAGCAGACTAATGTTCTAATAGCAATTAGAGAAAATGCAGCTGTAGATGCTGAGCCACGCGTGGATTCATTAATGACCACATCAAACGTAGGTAGAATATATTTTTGGGTACCTACGAAACGGGGCTCAGAGGGGCTAATCCTTCTCGAAACAGCGATTTTAGCGAATTTCGCAAATAACGACGAGCACACGGATGAAGATCAACATTCCCACAAATTACAAGGCGTCTCCACCTACCTTGAGGCCCGGTCAAGCTTCTTATATGGTACGTGGCTTATACCAGAGAATTAGATGATTAGTAAAAACTGCAGACAAGCATTCAGATATCGAACAAATATAGAAGCGCTCCTAATCTAGTCTTAGCCACCACATAGACAGCAAAATTTGCTCAAGAAGCGAATAACTTCACAGTGCTGGGAAGTTTCATAGCAAAGGGATGAGAGGTCTGTTACCGCAGATATTTTGAAGAAAATACTGCAAACCAACCTTCACGAATCGTAGTATGGAGCCAAACCAAGACAATGATAATGGTGATAAAGACATGGCAGAAGGTAACCAGACTCTAAAATGAGAAACACTTTTCCTACTCTAAATGAACGCCTGCAAAATTTTTATCGTCAACCAAAGAAAACGATATTAATGACAAATAACTTACGCGCAATCGCCAAGAGAAAATTATTCCTCCAAAAATATGACCGATAACGAGATAAAGAAGGAGTGACATGAAGGAAGGCCTCACTTTCACCTTAATTTCAGCCCACGCAGGTAGAGTATCACCTGACATCACGGTTGTCTGTGGCGAGAGGTCGGTAAATTTGGACTGCAGGTATGGAGCGGAAATGCACATGTCGCAACCACAGTCGTTCATGGTGACAACACCCCATGTTCTATTCAATACAGAAGTAAATTTCAGGTCAGAATAGAAAACAGAAAAGAAAAAACAATCGAGTATTCCCATAATAAATTAGGTTCTACTATGAGGGTAGCAGGACAAAATAAACCATGATAAGGCAGATTGAAATGATGAAATGGGAGGATGAAGTGCACAGATCAAGTTTAACCACAACAAAAGAGGATAGAGGATTAACTAACGATTGAAAACTCATGGGAATCCTGACTGATATGGGTAAACTATAGGGGATGCCAAAAACTAGCCGCAACTCCCACGCACACGAGATCCGAGGTTAATAAAGTCGCTTCCGATTTGCTACTACCTCCAAGGACGAATGGTTGAGAACGATTAATTAAAAAGCACAAGGCACAATATTTTTTGCTGCACAAGTGTGCGCAGTAGAAATTATGCCAATTTAAGGTTCATTATAATTTCCAAATGTACCCTCTTGCCCAGCTTGATTTGCATTTACTTTTCTTTTTAGAAAAGGGTGACTTCTTATAGATCAAGGTAACGAATGCTAAGTAATTTATAAAATTGAGTTGGTTATTTGCTTCCACAAAGGTTAAACGCATTTGTTGAGATTATTAAGGTCAGAAATTATAAGCGAATCGTCACTACAGCATTACAAGTCTTCCTTAGTTGCGGCAGGTTTTAGACTGTCTTCATTCGCCTCCTCATTTCGGCACCTACTTTTAACAGGAGATGACTGATTGCTGTGGGACATTTTTTCATACCTTAGTTAAGAAATTAATCAGTTGTCATTAAGTAGGCTCTAAGCACCTTAAGCGGTAAAACATAGGTTAATGTGTAGGCCAGAGCCATATTGTAGTGTCCCGAGCATTCCCAGAAGACGGAGAGAAGGCTAAGGGTCGATCGGAATACGCGCACTCAAGCTAAGAAGGAAAGGGGCTGTTGGCATGGCCTGGAGGCCAGCTCCATGCAGCTAGGTTCCCGATGGCCCCCACCAATGTCGGTCCAAACAACAGTCCAAACAACCAAAACACTACACCCACATCTGACTGAGCATATTCTAGAATTAAATCCCAATCTGCACGTCAAGTTCCATTACTAGAGCATTTTGTGGTTCGATAAGGCTACGATTTGTTCTTTACTAATTATCCATTGCATTGCAGATGTCCATGCGTTGTGTGTGACTTAGCGATCCTGACGCCTTACAAACGTCAGTAAATATTCCATTTTCTAAGTGTATGCCGTACTGCCGGATTCTCTAAATAAAGAAACTTGAGGTAGCCGTCACGTAATGGTTACTTTTACAAAGTAGGCAAAAAAGCAGTTAGAAGATATAGATTTTCCCTTTTGGTGAATGGTAGACTGCGCATGGTAACTGCACCTACCATTTACCTTGGGAACTCCCTTGGCATGAGGCGCAGAAGTGTGATTGAGGAATCGTATACTTGTTGAAGTAGTGCAGGTTTGGTGGAAGTTTATCACGCTTATAGTAAGGGCCACCGGTATTGTCTGCTCGAGGCCTCTGCAGTCTCTTTTGCCCTTATGAATCAATCGTTCGTGCAGATCATGGAAGACTGTTTACATTAACAAGCGCATAATAAATAACGCGTCTTAATAGGATAAAGTCTCATGCTCTAGGAAGAGTTTAGTCCACTCTTGCCATAGCCGCTTGGCTGCCTTGTTAGAAGAGATCATCTCTTTCGCTTTGGGCTTATAGCAGAATGCCGGAAGTCCCACCTCAACAGGAGCCGTTTCGGGATCAGTACTCCTCGTGCTTCTCCTTTTGTGTTTAGCGAGCTCCCTCAAAACCAGCACAACCACTGCAATGTTGTGCGTTTCTACTTTGATGGGTCCACGGGAGGGCGGTCGCGTCGGCATGCCCATCCTCTTCTCCGTACCAAACCGTCAAGTTCCATTTTTGCATCTCTTCGCAGTGGGGCCGAAATAGATGGTCAATCTGCCTCTTTCTTTTAACCGAGTAGGTGCTTGATCATCCGTTAGTACTATAAAATGCTTCGCTGTCAAGTAGCGTTCGCACAGATGGTCAACAGCTCACAATCTGCTTCACTTTTCTCTCGTTTTTTGTAGAATTAAGTAATCAAGTAGACGATGACGTGTTCCTCTGTCCCTTTGTGGAATTGCACAAGCCACGGCTACATTATGCTCGCCCGTATCAAGGACAAAAGCGGTGCGCTGGAATCGAAGTTTGGCAGGACTAGAGTTGACGCGAAGGGGAGCGTTCGCTTTGGTTCTCTAAATGCCCCGTCATTCTCGATTCCCCTTAAAATTATTTATTTATCTACTTTTTTGATTAGTTCATGCAACAGGACAGCGATTTTAGCAAAAATCTTAACAAAACGCCTAAAACGTTTTGTCAATCTATGGAAACTACGGAGCTACGTCTGATTGGTTGATTGGCTAGTCAGGTCCACGCTGGTTTTGTACTGCCCTCGGTGACCACTATCCCGTCTGACGAGACTGTACAGCCCAGACAGGTGACGTAACGTTGTAGGCTACCACATTCATTTGGATTCAGTACCAAACCTCACCTCTCAGACACTCAAAACAAAAACAGGAATGCCATCACGGCAGATTATGTAGCGTCTTAACAACAGACCCATCAATAGTGTCTACATGAACTCTAAGGTGGTAGCTGCAGCTTTACAGAGTGCGAGAGGCATTGCCCGGCGTACACAAAGCCCGTTTGGCATCATGAAAACTGACTACTCTCCGTTTGTTCCCTTCACTTCCAACTATCAGCATCCTCACTTTAAGTCCAGAGTAGGGAACCATTTTAGATCCGTGCAAGAAGTCCAACGAATCGGTCACATGGGGTAAGGGAGACGCGTTCAACTTAGTTACAGGTGTTCAACTTTCAATAATCGAAGCATAAGCCTAGACTACAGCCACTTCCCTTTGCCAATGCGATTGAGGAGGTCTGTGGTGACTTCGATGCTTTAATATCCTCATTTATGATCATCTTTTCCACGAGAGGGCTCCCTTCTTCGAGGAGAGGTGGCGGTATGCCTCTGGGTGGTTTGCCAATTAGATTCGGCTTATCCGGTACCTATCCTATGCCGAACGATGTTTGTTCGTCCCGGTTTCGCTTCCTGTCATGAGAACATGCCCGCATACTTAGCTAGCAAGTCACGAAGCCCTTTCTTCTTTCAATCGGCAGTGTAAGTTAATCGTGAGCATAAAACATCCAGGTTTTTCATGGCGAGAGCTGCGACCTTAAACGGAGTCAGCAAATGCCGTCCGCGTCTTTTTTAGATCGTGAAACATCTGAGTTAGCTGCACTAATTTGGTGGGTGGAAAAGATGCTCTCCGCAATAGTTAGGGACCGTTTTGGCACAATGTATTATGCTCCAAGCTAGTTATGGATGTGGAATTAGTTTCACCACCCAGATTCCCTTCTCGACGCAGCCTTATGATGACGTCTCCTCTTTTACCACCATTTCCCTTCCTTCTGCTGAGTGCAGTCGTGTAGAAAGAGAAATAATCCGGAGGCTGTTGGGGAGGTTTGGCAGTGCTTGCAAGTTTACCATTGACTTGGCTGTCCCGGAGTGGAGGAGGAAGCTGGATAAACGGCCTTCTATTTTAAGGCTCGAATAAATGAATGGGCGCCATTTGAGAATGGACGAAACAGGGGATGGTGAGACGAATCCGGCGATGGGGTAAGGTGTGGAAGAGCCTGTCGTGAGAGAGCGATGTCAGGCGGAGTCCTGATGTGTCCTGACGGCGAACTCGACCAGCTAGATTAGGCTCGGCCCTTGGAAGACTCGTCCTGCTAGGTGATGGAGGTTCGAAGTGCATTCCTTATCATCCTTGTTTGACTTATTATAACTATGGAAAAAGACCCTAGCGGTCAACAACGAGCTGAACCAATGCTTCGCAGCACTGGTCAACATTTGAGTCGTGGGAGGCTCCAGCGTCTTTTGCAGCTTAGAAAACAAATATTGTAGACAGACACGAAGGATAAGAGAAGTTCTTTGGCTATAAAGGCATAGATGGAGGCTAAACTCCACAGTCTAGAGCCAGCCCTCGGTATAAACCGTCCTTGAAAGGGAAGAGGACCATCGCACCGCCGTCAGTGTAGTAATGTCTCCATCTGCCTCCTCTTCCCTACAAACACCTCTAACACAAGATTGTTTGTACTGAGACATCTTTACTGCATTAGAAAGAAAAGAAATTAATTGAGTCTAAATGAGGGGTTGTAGGACGACTCCTGTCAGTGTTCGGGGAATTGGCCTGCTCTTCAAGCACGAGGTTTGCGTAGTTTTACCACCTTCCGTCCAAAAGCCACATTTGAACAACTTTAATCGTCATATATGGAGCCATAAGATTGGAGTAGAATGTGAATGGGCTATTGGCATGGCTCCAAATGTCCTGCCGCCAGGATAAAGGATAACCAGCGAACTACGACACTGTTTGCCTTCTAACGCCATTTTCATCAATAGTAACGTACCAATTTGACACCGAGTCTTCAAACGTGTCATCTAATTGAAGCCACCGCGACTAACTCCCCACACCAACCTTATTTCAGGGTTTTTGTTACACTGTCCCTTTATACCCGACCTCTCCCACCTCCAATTAACCAAATATTGCCTCATTGCTATAAAATCACAAATTTGAGAGATGCAAGAGCACTCACAACACCGCGAATAGGAATGCAAACAAGAAAATCATTTCATGAACTCGAGCGTTTACTCCCCACCCACGCATGATTATCTGATGCTACTTAAGGGCCTACTACTCGAATAAGTAGTATGTTTAGTTCATCCCCCAAGTGAATCACAAAACAAGCATTCACGATCGCCGTATATAAGGACGTTTCAGTAGTAAATAAAAACTTCGGTTTTAAAAATTACATATAATGTGATTGCAGTGAAAAATCCGTTTGAGAAGCGAAGAGGAGAGGGGGATGAACGCAACCTTCTACCGTCGTCTGGACCGCCGTCCATGTCGTCTGAAATTTGGCCAGAAAGAGGAATACAAAGTTTGCAACCTCATCACTCTACAGCCACAAAAGCCGCTCCACTCTAATTGGAGAAAAAAGGAACAAAACTTCCCCAAAGGCGGCTCATTTTACATTTTAAGGTGAAGTGTTAACCCAACTAACTTCGCTCATTGCTGGAAGCGACCTTCCAAAAAAGAGGAGTCAAAGGATGCCTCACCTCAATTCTCTTGACCAGCTTCCCCGACGCTCTTCCCCCTCCTCCGAGATCCACATCGTTTGTAGGGCAGAAATTGACGCCGAACTGCTGCCAGCGGTGGGAGCCATGGTGGTAAGGGATGAAAAGGACGTAGCCGAAGCCGAAGTGTCTCCCGCACCAGTGGTTGTGGGGGCGTTAGTGGAGGCGAGAAGCATAGAGCAAGGGGCGGTGGAGGCATTTGAACCGCAACTACCAGCGCCGATAAGGGTGTGGTGTATTTGCGCAACTACTGCGGAGGGCTCGGCAAATTGCGAGGCCTCCCCACCTGGTCGATCACCGTAGAGGTGCCACATTTTGTAGGTCAGCGCACCTATCTTGTTGCCAGTCAGCAGGCAGACACGTATAGCGAAGTTCGCGCCTAATTCGGAGGCCATCTCCAAGGGATCCTACCAGAAGGCAGGAAGAAGATCGTATTCCAAAAATATGCCAAATGCTTTAAAGCCTAACAGAACTTTTGTCCCATAGCTGACGGAGGTCGAAGGCTTAGGTTCCAGTCTCGTGAATCGGAAACAAAAAAGATAGGAAGTAGGATGAAAAAATAGCACTAACCGAGGTTCTCTTAAGCACCAATCGTGTAGAGATGCCTCCAGCAGCCCACAACTGACAAGCCAGATGGAATGCCTTGCGCTGGGCGAGAATACAGCTAGTCTCATCAACAATGCAGTAAACGGGCGGATTCTGGTTGGTCAGCTCTGCGCCGGGGGGCAGCATCGAGAGGAAAGGGGATGACGTGGTGGAGACGCGTCTGACGGGAGTGGCGGCAACGGCAGTAGTAACTTCACCACAAGCGCCCTCCGCCTCTGTTGTGAACAGTCGCGAGCCGCGTGAACAAAAACGCTCTAGGGCGAATATTCGAGTGTCTTGGACCCGCCGCTCCCATGTCACCACCACGTGGCATACCGAAGTGGCTAGTAGCAGAGGGACGGCCAACTGTGGGAAGCAAAGGTGGAGCAATTGCATTGAATAACAATGCATGGAGCGTGGCCAAGTAGGTAGTAGGAATGCTTACGGATGACGGATTGATTGACTGTTTTTCTACAGCGTAGAGTAGAAGTCTGGTCAGCCGATTCACCGAGAGAGCAACTCCAAAAACACCAGAAGGAACAGCCGAGGTGGTCACAGCGGAGAGGGCCGTAGAGACGGAGGGATTAATACGAGACTGAGTAGTAGGTTTCCAGAACGTTGTGGTGGATAGCGCCTTCTGTTTCGCTTCTCCTTCTCTCTCCCCTTCTTCGTCTTCTTCATCCTCCGCTTCAGTGCCATCGTCGTCATTAATTTGACTCGAGTTCAACACCTTTGCTCTATTAAAATCAAAAATTATTCATAACCCAGTGTAATTCAAACTACACACCTTTAAGTCACCATTTATGACTATCACTAGCCAGTCCAATCGTTTACTAATCCTAACAAAGTAGAACTCACTGAATGCGCAGGAATTCTTGTGGCGGCCTAAATTGCTGTAGGAGGTGTTGATACTCACCGCCAGACGCGAGGACCAGAAGTCGGGTGCGTGAGCTCACTTGCGAAGTTCCCAGAACAGAATTCATGGCGGGTTTCACCTCATCCACTAGACTGTCAAAAGCACCGGCTTTGCAAGAATAACAGACCAATTGGTACACGAGGCCTTGGTAAAGATGGCAGGGCAATACCAGACCTGGGGCAAGTACGACCTGACGGGAGAAGGGAAAGTGATGAAGGTATGTTTAAATAATGGCTTTTCTCTGAAGCGTTCATCGGTAAGTTGCGAATCCAGGCTTGTCTTAAGCTGCCCTCGTACAACATATCGGTTTTCAGATCAACAGACGACTCTAGACGTCAAAGAAGCAAAATCTCTCGATTACCGGACTACGGAACCTACATGGAGGGAAGGAGCCGCTTCCCAACGATGAATATAGTTGAGAAGTGTCGCGAGGCGTTGACATGGCTGATTAATGTGGGCCTCTTTCGTCGCACGGGACATGCAGTGACGGTGGGAGGGCATCTCCAAAAGAACCTCAGCCAGCTCCTCCACTCGTGTTGTCTCAAGACGCATCAGGCGAGTCAGGTGACGTTGAAAATAGCCGCGATGGTGGTGATGATGATCTTGGGGCTGTTGGTGCTGATGTTCGTGGTGTTGGTGGATAGTGGTGAGAAGATATTCAGGAAAAATGATGTGTCTACGAAACGGCAGTCCAGAAGACAGATGTTGTTGATGAAGTACAGCTTCAGGAGCCTCGCAAGCCTCGGCCAGGTGGCGCCACAGACCTACACGCAGATCAGGTGGCACGGAGAGCACCGTGAAAATGTACTCCAGCAGGTCGGTATGGTTGAGGTAGAGTACATAAGTCACACCCTGAAAGAAAGAAGCACACCAACCCCGAATTGCGTTTACCAATAAAACGATATGACATTCTGAAAGGGTTGGGCAGTGCATTTGTCCGAAAATATTCAGGTAAAGCTGAATCTGACTGTAAAGCAGCTCACCTCGAGTGGAATCAGAGAGGCAACTTCGTTTAAGATGTGAAAGATCTCCACCAAAAGATGAGGCCTAGACGAAAAGAGGAATGCGAGTGAACCAGCGAGATCAAGGAAGCTTTATTACTATTGTCTTTGAGATCAGATAGGAAAAATGGGAAGTTTTATGCACGTGTTGCCCAACTCACTGGTAGGTCGCCGCAACCACATCGAAAGAGGCGCGTTTTGTCTCCAACGGATGATCGATCGCTTGAAATGGATTGGCATGTGGCCATGGTCGGTAGGTCCTTCCAATCTGATAGGTTCGGAGCTCCCTCAGTGGCAGTGGATTAATTCCTGCATTGGCTAGAAAGCGCGCCAAACCAACATGGAGTGCATCGGGCAGGGAGACAGGCACACCCTGAGCATCGAGAAAAACCGGGCCTCCAATGGTTGTACGTGCATCTGCCAATTGTTCCGCCTCCACTCCACTTCCGCCTTCCGCCCCACCGCCGTTAACACATGAGGGGGCCTGGAAACAGCCCACTGAAGTGGTGGTGAGTGTGGTAGTACCAGAGCTGTGTAACCAACATGCAGCAGACCTTTTGTTCACCGGGATCAGCGTGGGCGGTTGGATGGGCAAAGCACAGTGGGCAGCAAAGATCGCCTCAAGGTGGTGGACAATATACCGTTCAAACAGTTGATAGTGGAAAAAGTCGCGCAGTGGATCTGACTCCTCTGATCTCGAGGCGCCGAAAAAGTAGGGCAATTGGAGGGAGAGGGAGTTGGTTGTGAGCGATTTGGATCGGTCATAAAGAAAGTCCTACAACAAATCCAGCAGTAAAACGCGCATGATACGCCCCTAATACATTCACAGAAAAGAACTTACAGCAGTCCGAGAGCAGGACATAGTGAGAAGGTTGTTTGCAATGAAACGGTAGAGCTTATTGCCCGGATCCCTGAATATATCGAGAACTTGCTTCCGAAAAGCCGACTCCGTAGACTTCAGTGGAGGAATAAGAGGGGACGCGAGGATATCCTACAATGAACAGCTCTAACTCATTAGTTAGAGTTCGGTTTGGTGGGTGTGATTTGAGCTTGATGCTTGACAAAATTCGTCTCACTAGGTCAGAGGAGAGGGCAATTTTCCGGTAGATTAGCTATTCCAGAGCATTTAAAGTGCACTGACCAGAATAATATTGCAAACTAGTGGATTGCATTGATGGTCCACCAAGAGATGTGGAACCATGATCAGGAAGGCTACCTACTCGCAACACCAATGAATTGTACATCACAGTTGGTAAAAAACAGCACTACTGATTCACTGCGGGATAAAACATGCGTCCCAATATACCGGCAACAATAACACTCATCGCAGTAGTGGAATATTCACTAACCGAAGCCGTTGGTCGACGGGAAGGATCGTGTTGAAGAAGGGCCCTAATAAGAGCGGTCTGCTTGAGTTTGGTCTGTGCATCCCAGTCCTCCGGGAAGACAATATTTGGCTTGCGAATGTCATTGAGCACGTTGACACGCTCCATAAGGGTGTTGGTGCGGCGGTAGAACATCTCGAAGAGGATAATACCCAGGCTGTATATGTCGACTTTCTGGGCGAAAAAGGTGAAGGGAGGAGGAACCAAACACTTTACCGACAAAGGCTGCAGACAGATTTGCGGATGAAAAAATACGTAGGAGATGAATTCAAAATTGACAAACGGATTCGAGGTGGATTGATGAGAGAAAGTGGGTCTGCGCGGGATGAATAAATGAATAAAGTGTGGGTTCCGGATGTTGAGGAGTTCAAAATGATTAAATTGATTGGTGGATAGGGACTACATTAATGAATGTGGGATGAATGAAGAATCGAAAAGTAGGATCACGCACCTCGTCGTAGACCAGTCGCGTCTTCCGTTTCGAGGCAATCTCCGGACTCATGTAGAATATCGTACCCACATTTTCCGTCATGCAATTGGCCCTGGATCCGGTCAATGTGGGTGGGTTCGAGGAGGGGGAATTATTCCCTGTTGGCCCACATGCCACCCTCGCTATGGAGCTGCCCTCTTCGGACACTTCTACGCTACTGCCAGACGTGGCGCGGCGACGAAGAAGTACTCCACTGCGGACGCCGTGCTTTAGATAGGAAGGGAAGGTTTTCACTAAACTTGTTAAGCTCACCTCTCGGGGAACCCTTTTTTGCGAGCATTCAAACCTTTGCCTTCCAAATGGATGGACTTCGCGCCTTCAATCAGAAATTCATAATGTAAAAGTCTGCCGTGTGGATGTCGAGTGTTGCCTTCAAAAGTGACCTTTCGTTTTCTTAGCCAACGCTGACGGAAATCAACCTCCACTCCAATTTAGTTAGTAAACAATCTGGAGAAAGGGCCGCGTTGTAGGAAGCGCGTGAGAAAAGCCAGACAGAGAAAACCAGTTAGTCGTCCGACAAATAGTGTTGTGCCGTGGATATGCGCATTAGCTAGACTGGCGCATTCACGTGACTCCAACCACAGCCTTCCCAGCTAGTGCCCGTATGATCCCGCTTAACGCCGACGCAATTTCTCCTCCATACTTGATTTCACCCCATCATATTCTTCATCAACAGGGTCACGCAGCTCGTCACTGTTAAGAACGGAAGTACCCAACCCGTTCGATGATAAACGATGCATTCTTCTACTAGCACAAACCTCGTTTTTTCCAAACTGCCCTGACCAACAGCCTTGATGAGAGACAAGTATGCAACAGCATGGCGACTGAGGTAAAATGGAATTTCAAAGTACAACATTACCCTTAAATCACACCTACCAGGCTCAAATGACACTTGAATGGACGAGGCCTCAAAATGAGGGAAAGGTAGTGGAAAAAGCAACACAAAATGTGTCATGACGAAACAACGCCAAGTTCAAAGTCCCTCACTGTACATCTTTGAAGCCAGTAGCCAAACCGTAGCCAAAAAACACAGAAAACTTAGTCTCAATTCAAAAAATACTTATTCACCTTGGGAACTGTTCAGTTTCCCACTGTTTCATGTGGGTCAGCCTTACTTGGCTCAGTGATGCTAATCTACGACTTCTATTCTAGCCAGTCGTAGAACTGGAAGACTCGATGGGAGAGCATGAAACACACAGGACCATCCTACCATGAACGCCGAGTACTCCTTACGCGCCGAGTCGGCAAGTTTGGACATTCGTACCGCCAGACCAAAGTCCCCAATCTTCACATGGTCCTCTGAGTCCAGCAGAATGTTGGCCGGCTTCAAATCACGATGGATGACTCCCTTCGAGTGAATGTAGGCCAAAGCGTCCGTCATCTCCCGGAAGTAACTCCAGGCTCGATCCTGGTTGAGGTTCGCTTCCTCGTCCAATACTGTCCGCAGATTCTTGCACGCACAGAGCTCCATTTGAATGATGATGTACTAATGGAGAAAGAAGGGGAACAGTAATGTAAGGTTTGATGTAAGTTGAGTAGAACATGACCACCCACCGAAATCCCTGTATTCTCTTTCGTTACTTCCTCTTCATCATCTTCTTCTTTATCCCCGTCCTCGCTGTCGGAGCTGAACATGGTGCGAGTGAGAGGTCAAGTGAGAAAATGAAGACCTACTCATCTTCCTCACTGTTTTCGAAGAGAGGGTCCAAAGTCTTTGCAGTTTCTGTCGGGGAATCGTCATTACCTGAGGAGCTGGAATAGCTGAAGCCCCACAGTGGTTCCTTGTCCGATGAACCGGAGACTGAATTAAGGAGACCACCACTTGGTCCAATTGATAAGGCGAGCTTACCTCTTGACTTGCGAGCAGCACGTGCTGTCCGCCTTCGAAGATCCTGCTCCACCTGAGACAGGTCTAGGTTGTTGATGTCGAACGGAATCTCTTCATCCCCTTCCATTTCCTCTTCCTCATGGGTGGACAACTCGCTGGCGCTTTTCTGGACGGTAGACATACTGCCATCACCTGAGGGTTTGATGGCATTGTGAGCCCACTGCATTCTGTTGTGTGGCAAAGCTTCTGTAAAGATATCCTTCCATGAAGTGTAGTAGCGCACAATGTTATCATGCTGCAGACCCGCTAGGGTCCGCACTTCTCGCAGAACAAGATCCGCCTGTGAGCGTGGAATGCGGACACACTTAATGGCATATTCGTGATTCTCGATTATGTTTCGTGCCTGCAATGGGAGATGAGGTAGTAAACTAGCCCCGCTCGTAGGAGGCGAGCAGAGAAAGTAGTGCACTCACTCTAACAACGCAGCCAAAGGCGCCCTGTCCGATGACGGAAAAGTCCTCAAAATCCGAGTATAGACGTGAACGCTCGCCTTTTGGTGTGTCGGAGAGAATGTTGCTGCCTAAAAATTGCACGAAAGGTAATTAAACCACTTCACTCACTTCTAACTTGCATTCAATGCCCTACTTTCAGTTTCTCTCGACTCTTTTCGGACGCTATATTATTCACATGGTGAACCGGAGCCTTCGCTCATAGATTCTAATTTGATCAATGATAACTGACACAGATTTTGAATCAGCGTGCTATATCTTGATCCACGAAACGCAGAATCCTCTCTCCGAGACTCACAAGAATTGGCAGCGAGACTGTGAACAGTCTGTGGCTCGGATGGGACACCGGGAGGAGGTGCATAGTTTATTGGCTCCTTTATGAAGGGATGGTTGAGCAGTTCCGAGGCTGAAGATGACGCTGTGTTGCAAAGACAACGCTGTAGGAAATCCTTGAAGGCTGGCGCATATGACAAGACGGCATTCAGAGCGGGTGTAAAAATGGGATTTCCGTGAGCATCGACCTTTTCCGGTGGTGTCTTTGTTGCAAGGTATACCAAAATTAACCCCTGCATGGGAAAAATAAATGCATTTGGACACCCAGGCCAACAAATCGAATGAAAGGTAGCCGGTCAGTGCATTAGGGGAACCTTGCAATATCAGTTCTGAAGGCTATGCCGATGGAAAGGTGCATTGAGAAAGTCTGATTGTAAGTAGAGGCGATTCAGAGGAAGCAACCAGGTGACCTCAGTAAAAACGATTGAAGGGACATCAGCGACGGTCTCTTAGCGTGTTTGGGCTCGAAGGTAGAGGATAAACGTTCGCCAATCAGGTTAGAGGAGGGGGGGGGGGGGGCAAAAGACGGTGAAGCTGCTCCGAGGGTGATGGACTAAAGCGAAGAGCTTGTCACAGTAATACCATCCGGCTTCGGTACGACGGCATCAACTTAGTCTCTTAAATGCACAAACTGCTAATCCGAGTATGCATGGGTTGACAAAACTGGCTGGACCTACGATGTGGAGATTAAACCAAGCCTAAAGAGTGCCTGAGATGGCCATGAATTAGGCAGTTTCTAGTAAAGAGCTTCAAACCCAATATCTGTCGGGATAGAGGTTAAAACTGTGATTTTACAAACGGTGCCCTTGGAGGTAATGGTCATAAAGACACGAGGCGAGGCGAAGGCTACCAGAGAGGGCAAAACAATGAAAGCTGGATATGTTGTACAAATAAACTGAGAGTTTCACAAATCACGTCTTAATTGCAGAACATTTCTACCTACCAGATTGTAGACATCCTTTCTGTGCGCCTTCTTTATTCTACTCGGTGGTGGGGGAACTGTAATTGGAGATGACCTTTTATCGCTACGAAGGCCTTTCAGACAAGCATCCAAACGATCGTCAAATTCGTACTCGGCAATCTGAACGTTGCCTTTCCTGTCCATGAAGATCTTCTCAGGCTGGGGAGAGAAGAAAGGGAACGAAGAGTTAAGGACAGTTGGCTGAATTGTGCGTTCAGACCCCAACCCTTCTGCGCATATATGCCAAGGCGTCCGATTCGGAATGGCTGGATCACAATGAGCATCAAGTGTGGAAACACTTAAGCCAATCTGGTAATGCCGCATAGCGTGGTCAAGGTACACCTCAGTCGTAGCAACTCAAGCCATATACAACTTGCGTATTCGAGAAAGCGAACCTGTAGATCACGGTGGTTCATGGTTTGCGAGCGGAGCCAGCAAAGAGCCTCCAACACACTAGTTGCAATGACGCGAATCCGCCCCATATCTTCAGCAGTGGTTTTGGAGATCGTCTTCTCCGCGCATGGTACCCCCGCAGGCTGCGGCGGCTGAATGAGTGTGGAGATGGGAAGTCCGCGGGGTCGGTCGCTCACCACTCGTACCACGCACCAGGACTCTGAGGCCTCTGTGAGGGGGCAAATTTAGTTTTCTCTCATCATTATCTTTGCGGAGATCCAAATTCAGACGCCGGTAATTCTCTTATGGATTCAAATGTAAAATTGATACACAATCCACCGAATCGAAAAAAATTTTTTAATTGTATCAACCGGATCAGATACACATCATCAATTCATTTTGGAAAAAGGGAAGAACCAGAACAGAGGAGTAGGGGACATAAAAATGCACGCAGTTGTTTATATGAATGGATGACACGGCAAGGGTGAGCTGACGTATGCTCGTCTCTAATGCTAGCCTTTGCTGTGCTCTCCACTTCCGTCTCCTCAGTTTGGATTCGCATCTGTTTAAGTGTCGGTTGAGCTTGACAGACGTGATTTGGGGGTAGTCAGGTGCCTTGCATACCCAGGTTAACATGTTTTCAATGCTGCAGCTACCCGTCTCTAATCAGGATTGTTGGTTGAGATCATTCGGAGGTGAAGATTGTGGAAATACGCCGCCTAGCATGAAATGGGTTGAGCAACTGGGTTTCTGAGACGATCTAGTCGGAAGTACTCTCATGAAGAACAAATTGCCTAGGTGCTTGGCATAAGTAGGAAGGTCAAGATTGGGACCTCACCAACGCAGGTGGTATCATGCGTCTTCTACAGACGAGTCCAGTTCTCCGGATTGGTTGTTACCTTGAGTGGGAAACAACCTCACTCTTGCACCCAAAACCTCGTTAATCGGAGGAGCATAGCAACTATGAAGGCACAATTTGACACCCATAAGACGAGGTTTACCTTCTGTGCGTACGATACTGGGAACAGATTTAGTCACCGTGATCTTCCTGCTGAAGGCAAAGTGAGTGCGAGTTGGGTCCATCTACAGGATAAGCTAAAGCTTAAATGAATGCAAGAGGACTGGGCAATGCACGAAAAAACAGACATTGTAAAACGTCAAACGGGAGACGGAATGCAAATTGATTTGCCGCAATTGAGGGATTTCAAAGAACCCTCAGGCTGATTGCTTCAATGGAGGCCAGTGAAAGCATCATTCGGGATTGATAATGCTCCTTAAAGCATGGTACCCAAATTGTTGGAGGCTCTTGGGAGTGGCCGATTAAAAGCAGCAGGAGGATTTCAGAAACAAATAGACTATAGTTTGGGTCTACTGAGAGTAGGGACCCGTTTAGGAGGAGTATTAAAGCACTCCCCTTTTGTGTAGGAGATCCTACGCCAAGTCTTGAAAGTCATTTCATTGACAACCCTCTGCCTGCCCCTCGGTGGCACTTACCTACATTCAGGCCTGGTGAAATTAACGCACAAGTTAAAAATGTCTTCCATTTTGGTGAAAACACTGATACGGGACCTGTTTGTTTAGCTCTCGGTTTTGATGATGAGCCGCGTAGGACCTCCGCCACTGCCATTTTCCCAAGCCCCTTATTCATTACCAATATAATGCTGTCTTCCGCCTTAATGGAGACCTTAGAGCGCTATGCCAACTGCCCAAGTATGCAGTCTACGAGGCAGCAGAAGTAAGTAGCAGCCATAATTCAGTTTCCAAAGAAGTACAAACAAACCTTCTACTAAGCTCAAACTTTGGGAACAAACAAACTTGGAGCAAGAGAAATATACTCCCACTTAAATGAGTCAGAAACTGGTAAGAAGGCTCTCAGATTTGCCTTAAAAGGGAGAGTGTAAAGAAGGCTTGCTTGAGTGCACCTTTCAGGCTAGGGGCGGGAAGTAAACCCAAACCTCATGACGGCCCGGACGCAACCGTCCCACTCCGTGGGGAAATGCACCGTAAACACGCCTAACCCCAACGTTCGTTTACTTATCACCACTCATTGGAGCCCGCTTTCAACTAAATTGTCCATACTTTCCAAGGACATGCGGGTAGAGGTCAGAAAGAATGAAAAGCCCTCCAGCCTATTAAACTAGGAGCGAGAACCATCATGTTCCTTTTGAAATGGAAAAGGGTTGGTAGTAAAAATAAGAGCAAAAACAAAAGATCCCACACTCTAGTACTTGATAAAAAGGTTGAGATGGGGATAAAAGGATCTACTACGTCTTAACATAACGTTATGCAGCATTACTGCAAGAGAAACTCAGAATGTGAGGTTGACATGATGAGTATTTACCCCTTTGCATGGCCTTGGACCAAAAATACCGCAAAAAATCGCTGCATGCTATCACATTACCACGAAATTGCTAAACCAGACGTTAAAGCCCATTCGGGTTGGACACCAGGGAAGAGTGAGTTAGAGGTCACAGGCGTATCGGTAAGATTCTACCCCTGCTTATACAGTTCATAAAAACCAATGCATTTCGCGACGTTCTAATTCCTGCTCACTCACTTTGAGTGGAAGCCTTAGGTGCACGAAATCTGAGCCTGGAAAGAGTATTCTCTCAGGGCACTGGAAGAGGAGAAAAGTGGGTCAAACACGGGTATTTCAGTAGGGGTCTGGCTAACTCGAGCTGCTAGAGATAGGAAAAAAGGTAAAGTTCAACCAATCTGCAAACAACAACGCAATCAAATCCACTCATCATAATCTTTTTAGCAAGGCAATCTCATAGGAGCTTTTCGCGAAACAAGCACTTTCTCAGAATCACACACACATGGCTAGGGTGGAGAACGTTAAGGAGATATGTTACTATCAGATACTTGGCACACCTGAAGGGCCAAAACCAAATAAGGGAGGCTGCACCATACCCTGTTCCACGTCGAAGGCGAGCCCACGCAGTGGTAGGAGGAAGGGTGAGAGAGAAATGCGCATGAGGTGCTTGAATCGGGAGATCAGTAGGAATTGCAAACTGTACAGCTGTGCCATCGAAGGGAAAGCCTTGAAGACCCACTCGCGGAGTTGGAGTTCGTCTCCAGTGTCCTCGTTGAAGGCGAGGAACTTGGCTCGGTAGGCAAATCGTTGGCCTGATGTCATGGGCAGGCTGTACGCGTGATAAGATTTAGCGATAATCTTGGCAAGAGCACTTTTGATATCATGTTGATCAGAGAGATAGCAGGGCTTTGGAATTTGACAAAGACCATGCACTTCAGGGCGATTGGCCCAGGTACTTAGATGCGACTCAAACACGAAGCACGAACACGATTGAAAAGAAGAGACCTTACCTATAGGGTTCATGGCACCACTTGTGGCTTACGATTACCATTCCTTGAAAGCAAAACCTCAAAACCCAGGGAAAAGACAGATTATCCCATTTCTTCAGGCTCGACCAAACTTAAGGACGCCTATCTCCACGACAGTTGACTTGCAAAATCTAACATATTTGGGTTTGGGAAGCATGACAGCCGTTGTAGTGGGCGAGAAATTGTCTCTCTCGAGGTTAACCGCTCTTCAGTACATCCATCCGATGCATTTGGCGAAGTACCCGGGCAATGTGTTGACGCATGTTTGAAAGAGGGAATTTATTTAATTGCTCGTAATTCCGCCCAGAAAATCGCTAATTATGGAGGAATTCTAAATTAAACTAAAAGCAGATAACTGCAAGCCGCGAAAAGCCCCTGCTATCACTGAGGCAGTACCAGACGGGTTAAAACAAACCATTGTCTGAGACTGCATGAACCAGACTGGCGAGCAGGAGGAAGCAATTCACATCACCGAAGCTCCACCGGTGTAGGAACGACAAACAACTTCAACATCGCGGCTTATCAGTACACATAAACAACTCCATCTAGTTTCAATGGGTCAAGTCAACTCAGTATGTACAAGGGCTTCATGATATGGCCTCGGCTCGTGAACAAATGTCCAATGCAACGAATAAAAATCCATCGAGTCGAACGCTAATCAGGTCAGCCAAGCATAAGCCTCGCCGTTTAATTCAGAAAAAAAGAACTTAAGTCAGCCTTGCGCTAAAAGAAATATTGTAGCACTACCTTACAGTGATTTTGGTGATAAAATTAGACCAAAAACGAGTAGCTGTTCCTATTGGATTAAAAAAAATAAACCAACTATAAACCCCCGCACTTTTCTGATCCGATTATCGAAGGTATCGTTGATGAGAGCTGTACCACTCAATTTCTCCAGCCAGCTGCAATAACAGACCCATTTACGGTTTAGCTCGAAGGGTTTATCCAGACGTATCTTCCCAGTTTTCCCTAGGCTTGCGGGTGACGAATACAGCACTATAACAGCAGGAGAGGTTTCGCGGTGATAAACCTAGCGCATACCACCTTACCTGTGTTTTTTTAGAAAACAGCGCTTTTTAGAAGCGTGACTGATTGGGTAGAGAGCTGAGACTACATATTTAACGACTCACGAAGGTTGATGTGGCCCATCGACACACTGGCCACGCAGGATACGCAGTGGAGGTGGTTCCGTGGGACGCGATTTGCGTCGCGACAGCGATATAGCCAAATCTTCGGACACAGGCACTGGCGATCGGGAGGGAAAAGAGGTGGGGCGAGGTTGGGGAAAGATTAGGCGCTGCACGCCTGTGTGATACGCAAGCGGACAGGTTGGAAGGTGAGCAGAATTGCTAGTACTATGAGGGGCTTCGCTAAAAAGGGAGATTGAAGTGTGAATGTGGATGGAGAAACAACACTTACCTCTCCGATACGATAGCAATCTCTGTGGCATCCAAAGAGGGGCTCATCTAAAGTCGAGTTAAGTCGGTAGGAAGGAGAAAATGGGGGGTGGAAAGAATTGAATCTCAATAACTTTACCTGCAGAAGGGCTTTTCTGTGCATCAGTGCAGACCTGATACGCTTTGACTGAGGACACGAGGACAAGAGCATTATGAAGAAAAAAAAACAAAACCATACCTCAAGTCGCATCTCCTTTTCCTCTTGAGCAATAGCAGCCTCCAGCTCAGCAATGCGTTTTTTCGGCACCCGTTCGCGAATATCCGCGAGACAGTCGCGTACAAATGAGATGAGTGAAAACACAGAGTGCTATAACACGATAAATTTAAATAAAAGTATTGCCCGGAATTAAAGATTCTAGAACATACAATGCATCCAGAGTTAAGCGGCGTAAAATGTTTGTTGGCGTTTTATGTATGCAGCAATAAGAAATTCGCAAGTGGGGATTAGGCAAATATGCGTGGAAACATGTTGACTGAGCATAACTCACGGTTATGAGGTTTTCTGTAGCCATAGCTTTGAGACATTCCAAAAGATTGTTTTGCCTTCGCACGCTTATGTCTTGAGCATTCTTAATTGCAACATCGGGACCGCTGTGAATAGAGAATAGGGGGACAAAAGGAGAAAGAAGTTATGATGGCAGTTGTAAATGCATAAAGCTTAAAGCGGCTGGAGATAGTAAATCGATGGCAAGCAATCGCATTAGGCTCTTGTTGAGGAACAAAGCCGGTATGGACGTGGACGCTAGCAGAATTAATTAAAAGGAAGAAAACACAAAATATGGGTTTGAGAGTAACGCAGCCACGAAGCTTAAGAACGGCATAGTTGTGAGAACACAACCAAGCACAGGCAAATTTGCAGCATAACGCTTGGCTAATGACCAGTAACAAAGCAGAAGTCTATGCTTACACTTTTGGGTAATTTGTGCTACAAGTTATTAATAAGTCCAGTTCTGGAGACGGAAGAGGCAAACCAATTTCATCCAGCTCTCCATTCACCGGTGCGCTTAAATGAAATGCAAGTCTTAAAGGGAAAACGGAATCCGGAATATCGTTCTCATTCTCAAATGTTGTCTAGAAGTCCGTAAAATATTAGGCGGGCCCATACAAGATTGGGTAGACCTTCAACCGATAAGAGTAGGTCTGGATAAGAGGCCTGGATTAAAATTAACTCTGATTTTTGAAGAAGGAGGTTGTCCCGCTCAGAATCCCTCATCGCATGGTCACATACGCTCAGAAAGGTGACATAATGCAACCTTCAAAGGCCAAGGTCAATTTACCACCCCCTGTCATAAACCAAATAAATACCATTTTTCATTTGTTGCAAGCACCTCATATTAGAAACACAACAGACAATTGTAATAGCATAGTACGTGCAATGCCTGCAGCCCTGAATGAACAGAGCGTAAAGCAAAAAAGATGACTATCCATATAATTAAAATTGTGTACAACCAAAGGCTATAAAATGTAACATTATTAAATTGTAGAATCTTGCTAAAAATCATAATGCAACCATATATTAGGCATGTGATTTGATCACAACCTTACACTAAATTAGTTTGTAGTTAAATTTTGTGTAGTAGTTGCCTAGGCAAAAAATAAGCCTGTATTTGCAAGGTATTTGTAATTACATTCAAAGGTATTGGTTTTATTTCTGCTCCTCTTAATAACAATCTTGGCACTGTTAGATTCTCAAGGCTGACGTTTCATTGGGCGATTGTTGCCCTAAGGGCTGATCTTACTTATGTGGCCCCCGGCTGACGTGTGCCATTTTTCGTAGCTTTTTGGATTCGTTTTCCGTCCATTTTTTCTTGCACAGCAGTTTCGATACGCTCATCCGTCATCGATTTGTGCTTTTAAAGGCAGAAACATGAAGTGCTGATTTCTCTTTTGTGTCACTTATTTCCAACTGTTTGTCTTATTCCTTGTGAATTGTCGGTAGTTTGAGCGACCATTCACTTCCTCTTCGCTTTTTTACCCAATCTTTATGTCTGTGGTAGCTGCTGGCAGTAGTTAATTCACGACATAGTACTCAAGGTATTGGTGACGTGTTTATTTTTGCTCAGGCCTCTGTAGAGTCATCTTTCACATCGAATCGTGGAGGGACGTTTACTTACACTTCGGATCCACGGGCCTTATTGAATGTTCAAAATTTAGTTGCCACACTGCCCACTTTTCTCACCAGCTCTCTTCTCTCTTCCGGCGCTGGTAGGTTTTTCGTAGTATTAATCTAAACAATATATGCCCTCTCCTTAAGTATCCTGCCGTTTTTTATCTGCGAATTTTCAGATGCTATTGTGAAACTTTTTGCCTTTGACTGGATTGGAATTGCGACTGATGGGAGTTTGTTTCTTTGGCGCTATACGCAATCAAAGGACATCAAGGTAGCTGTGATCTGTTCCATTAATTACCTTTGTTTTATTGTCTAAAACAGAATAATTTAGAAACCGTTACATGGAAGCTCTGTCTCAGTGCAGCCTTTGGTGAAAAAGGCGGCATTGCATACTAAATTATGTGCACCACGAACACAAGTCTTCCCTTTAGATTTGTGGTTTCAGTGACATATATTGAGGCCATTGGAATGCTCAAAGTGTGACATTTTTTAATCAATCAGATATCCACATCCTCGGCCTGCCACCAGTTTGAGCTGCCTTTATTGTCAGAGGCATCGGCGGCAGCGGTATCATTCTCAATCTCCTGCTTTGAGGGTGACGGGCGGCCCCGCCTCTGTGCAGCCGCAGTGGGTGGTGTCCTTCGTATCTGGCCACGTGGCGTCTTTGGGGCCGTGGGACGGTCGCAGGTAGTACGCGACTTTCTCGACACTCAGCTAAATATGTTGAACGTCGGCGAAGTGTGTGTGGCGATGGAAGAGGGCCCCTGCGTAAGCCTTATTGTCCACCTTTTATCTCTGCCTTCATTTAAGTATCTCTGTCTCTTATATGGACGTTTATTACAAGTATGTTAATTTAGATCTGCCCTTTTATAAGTTTATCAACGTGCTATCGATTTTGGGCTAGCTTGGTGCCTTCTCGTACTTTTCTTTTCAGTACATCATAGATAAAACGGGTTGCTGTTTCGATAAATCCCTGCTAAGCTTTTAATAATTTGACTAGCTGTATCAGCTGTTGACTTGCCCAGATTTCGGTGTTTTCAGATCCAACTTGCATGGAATAAAGCATCTGATCCACATGCATGCCAAAACTTCGCTTTTTAGTTACGTCCTAGATACCCACGAAATGCTACTATGCTATTACCTTTAAGCGTTTTCACTTACTTTAATCTGCTACTTATTGGTTAGAATCATCTGTAGATTCAGCAGCTAGAAGATTTTTGACCACGCAAGGGTAGTTTAATAACTTGCGGATGTCTTTTTCTTTCCCAGTCCGCCACATTCCTCCTGGCTACCAATCATGGTCGCATTTTCGGTGTGGACGCAAGAACGCCAGAGGATCGAGTTTATGTATTCCTTGTCGTCGACAGCAACACCATCGAGACCGTCACAAACACTTCCTTGAGCTCAAGTCAAGTCGGTCCGGAAGGGAGTGACACTAGCCTTCTCTCGGGGTTGAGTCGTCGGGTCGTCTCCATTTGGTCCTACGCCACAGGCAAGGTTTCTGCTCTCAATGTCACTGGTGCTGGTTCTTCTGCGACCTCTTCCACTGGGGTGAGTTATATCGTCCCCATGCTGATTTTCCTCTCCATTTCTTTAGAACCAACTTTTTTGTGTTTGAGTCAAACCCCCGAACAACATCGTAGCTCAGAAAAGTCTGGAAATGGCTATATTATCGACATGCTAAAGGACTATTTAGGCAAAGTACTAGATGTCCAAGCTCGAGGAACTTGTCCCATTTTGCTTTAATTATTATGGGAGCTTCCTGTGATTGCTATTCTGCTGCCAAAATCGCGAGCACAGTAAGAGGGATTCTTATTTCAGTAGTGAAGATAGAAATTTCCAAGACGAATAGGGATTGAAAATGCATTCTGACTGTAAAATAACTCAAATCTCTGTAGAGGGTCCTCCGCTTCCTTGTGGCTGTCGAATCACAGAATTCCTGTCGTATGAGTCTTCTCACACAGTCTCGTCTCGCTGTTTGGCTCGTTGATGCCGATTTTGAACAGTCGGTAGGCTCGCACTTTTCTACCCCCTCTTCAAAGTTATTATTTTTAATCTTCTACTATCCCTTCTACAGCTTCTCCTTAGCCTAGATCTCAACAACGCTAGATACGGCGAGGCTTTGGATGTGGCACCCTCTTCTCCCCCCTCTCCCATATTGTGGCTCCTCTGCAGGTCTTCTTCAGAAAGCGAGACACTCTGTCTAATCTCCATGGATGTTAGAGAAGTGGCGAAAGGGGAGGAAGTGGCCCAATCCACTCCATTCTCTGTAGAAACTGAGACTTCTGACTTCCGGATGATTGCCTCGCTCTCTGGCACGAATGCTTACCCATGCAATCTCCTGGCTTTGTTCTCGCAGGATACTGGGGTAGTTCACATTCTGGAAGGTGAGATTAATTTCTGAGTGTATTACGGAGTAAATGGATCAGTGATCAAGCACTCAATTAACGAGTGAGTAAATGAGTGAATCGAAGGTTGTATGACCCAATTTAGGGTTTGGTGAGGAGCTGGCTGATTGGATGAATGGGTGGGTAAAAGAATTGGTGGTTGATTGAATGGATTGATTGCCAATTACCTAAGTACACGGATGAGTAAAGGATGAGTCGGGATGAATGGGCCAAGATTAAATTAATTATTCAGTGGCCGAGTAGGCGTACACCCACCATGTGCTCCCTCTCCTTCTAGCTTTGACGGGTCGCTGTGTAGGCCAGGTAGAATTCGAACAGGCCTCGTCTTTGCTAGGGGTAATCAGCGCCCCCCCAGATAGTGCCGCACTCTTCTTCCTTGTCACACGTCAACGCGGCGTCTATGCCGTTGTCGGTGAGGACCCCTGTCTATCCGCCCTCGACCCTCGGCCCTTAATCGACCAACTCACTAAGTAATAGCTGTAGTTTTATCCTCTGCACGGCAAAATCCGTCCCTAGCACGGTTTTTCTTTATCCTCCAGAATCAAATCAGTTGGTGTTGATCCTGATCAACTATTGGAAGCACTCGCAAGAATCGCTGCGATCCTCTGGATGGGATTTGAAGAGGAGGCTGAGAACTTAATCACCTCTCTATTCGGTACACCTCGCCGAAGTCATCTCGCATCCGGCATTGCCACCGCCTTTCTACGCCTAATGCGTCTCATTCTCAACTGTCGTCCAGCCAACGGATCTGATGCTCGTTGGCGTGGAATTGCTGCTAATAGTGTTCTGGGCTTCGATTTCGCTCGTACCGGGAACTCGCGCTTCATAGCAAAACAGCAGGCCATGGAGTGTCTGGGTAGACGTCTTTGGCCTAAAGTGCTATCTACTTTGACCTCCGATGGTAATGGCGATGGTGGTAGTAAACTAATTGATGTGGCCGCAATTTTGACGGAGGTTTTTCCACCCCTTTCGATTGGCGAGGAGGCAAACCCATTCTACCAACGTCGTCATCACTTACTCAATGCTTTTCTGGCTGGTGCAGAGGTCTGTGAATGTGCGCGTGTGCTTCACACCCGATGGAGTCGGTAGGTCAAACCGGTTGATCTTGAAGTGGATCGAATATATCACCAGTACAGCTACTTTTCAGCAACTTCATGTACCATTAATTACTCGAGCTGTAATTGAACTGATGGTAAAATTGAAGAACCGATCATTGTCTGAGATTGTTTACTTTTTGCTTTTAGATTGAAGCAGAACTCCCTCCTACGCCCCGTCTTCAAGGCTACCGTAGAAGCGGCGGTTCTGTCAGGTGTAATTCGTGAAGGAGGTGCCCACAGTCTCCTCTCTTCGGAGGATGTTTTCTTCCAAACCGTAACTCAGTCCCATTTTTTGCCTTCTATGTTCGTTTTTCGGTTGGTGTCCTGGATACTCATTCAGATGAGATTGATTGGCAAAAGTCTAGTCAGTCTAGTAATGATGATTAGTTGACAGTTTCATTGAAACACATCTCTGCTTTTAGAACAGTGAAATTCTCATCATTTGCAGTGAAGCATTACAAAATTGCTTTCTATCGCCCGATTTGTCCTTAACAACCATGCATTGCAAACCTGAAATAGCTGTAGCACATAAGTCCACCTAAGGCTCAGGCTACCAATGCCATAACTCATGTCATTGTCACTAAGGTCGAATCGAAAACACTACACCGTGTCCCCACCTGCATCACTCCCATGTGACCCCAAACGGCCAACCAGAGTTACTTGATGATTTGGTGGAATATCGGGGTTATGTGTAACCCCCATTTACTCCCATCGTAGGTGACCCTGGTTCCCCAGTTCATTGCCAATTTGGCCGAGCACCTCGTGGCAAACGCCAAGAATTGCCTGGACGATTCTGTGGATCCCGTCGATTTTGTGGCTCGTGCTGCGCAACTGCTGACAGTGAGTGCCAGGACTACGCTTATATGCCGGATTTCTCTAAACAGTACTGAGCCGGGGCCAAGTCTGCCCATCCAGAATTTGGAAAATCGAGATTAGGAGTTATTAACACATAGGTTCTGTCTGGCAGATCGGTGCAATCTTTTTAGTCACAAAATAAAAGATTTTATCATTCTCTTTAGACTAGTCTCACCGAGACCATTGACTACAGACAAAAACTGTTTAGCGCTCTTGAATCCGTTCTCTCTGAAGAATCTTCCGCAGATGGCGGTGAAGGCGCCTTTAAATGTGACTTCTTTTGTTGGATCACTAGTAGCGATGCTCTACGCAACCAGCTTCTCGATGCTGTAAGTGCAGTGCACGCCTGTCTTGCTAGTTGTCCGTATGCCTGTCCACTTCATTGTGTCTGTCCGTCCGTCAGTTTGCCTCTCTTGTACCTTCGTCTCTGAGTACGAGTATTTCTTATTTTATCGCCGACTCCGTTACTCTGCATATTTTCTTGTTTGCGCCGTCCGTACACCACCTTGACACCCAAGAATTAACTTTGTCGTAGTTTGACGCCTTGGTTGAGGTGGTTGTTGCTCTATCCGGGGATTCCGACCGCACGCTGGCAGACGGTGGGTCCCTGAAGCAGGAGTGTGCGTGCCGTAGCGTGGAGTTGGCCACCATCCTCCTCCATGTCGCCCAACAGCTTGTCCAATGGCCCAACCACTCGATCGACCTGGATACATGGTTCGCAGAGTTGAGGACGCGGCTCATCTCCGTTGTGGGTGGGTGGACAATTCTGGCTATTTGTCCACTTCGTCACTCTATTTTGCATCTTTGACTCAATTGTGCTAATTTATAGTACGAAGCTTCACTTCTGGACGGTTGTTTGCTTTTTTGCCTTCCCTCCAGCCTGGCGCGTAAGTCGACCTGAGGCGGCTTTAGACCTGGCTATCCGCTTCCTTGACAAGGAGTTGACGGTCGAAATCGCTGATCACCTAGATAAGCACATATACGATGGAAAACAACACCCAAACCTCATGAGCGCACTCGCTCGATGCCCCATGGACATCCGGATGGCTGATTATGCTCTTCAGGTAGACCCTCACTCTTGACTTTCCTTAAATAGCGCCCACGAATGGTCTCCCATTTTTGCAATTTTTCCCCCCTGTCAGTGGCACTACTCCCATGGCGAGAAGGCGCGTCTCCAGTCGCTACTTGTGGAGCTGCAGAAGCAGGAGGCGGAAGTGGCAGCCAGAGGAGCGATAGACGCGCCAGACACACAACAAAAGCGTCCAACTCCGTCGTCCCAAGCCACTTCCGGTGCATTGTCGGTGAAACGGGCGCGGCAATCTGTGGATACGTGTGTTGATCGATTCTTGCAGCGGCAGGAGGCAAGGGACTTTGCTTGGCTGCATCAACTTGGCAATAGAGACTATGATCAGGTACAGAATCAAAAATGTTTCTGGGGAGTTTCTTCAATAAATGGAAAATTGTATGGCTTCATTGACCGATTGGCCGTGCGGTACTCATTCTCGGTCCTACCTTCAGGCATCCAAGGGACTTTTTGCTGCAGGAGTAAATGAGACTAACTTCCTCCACCGTCGACGTACTCTTCTCAGTCTCTCAAAACTCTCGTCCATCGCCGCCGGCCACCGTGAATCCATCGAAAACGACGACGGGCTCGTCGACAAGCATCTGGAAGTGCTTCGTTTTCAGGCAAGTTTCTGTTTTTGAACTTTGCATTCCCATGTGGCAAATTTATTACTAATGCATAGAAGAGCCAGCTGACCTATAGGCATTGCTATAACGTTATGGTACTGGGGTTGGTGGAAGGCGCGATTTTCTTCTAGGAAGAGTGGATACGCCGGGAGCCAGCACATAAAGACTCCTCTCCTGCTGTATGCTCCGCTGCCACACTCTCCCGTCTCTTTGTTTCGGAGGTGGAATCGTCACAAGAGTCGCCAAGGGAAGATCTTCTTACCACCTTCTTTGCGGCCCTTCGACTAGCTCGCCTGGCGACAGAGTTGGATGAAACAGAGGTCACAGAGATTAAGTCAACGGAAATGCAGCATCAACTTCTGTTGCATGAGATCTGGACGCAGGCAGCGAAAGTGGACTCGTGCGTTTCACCTCTCCTATTTCTCTCGGCTACTTCCGTTGCTCTACTGCTTCATTTGACTTTTAGGTGGAGGAAGCCAAATGAGGGTGAAGATTTTGATGAAGTGTGCGAGAACAGCTTCTCCTATGCTCTATTTGAGCATTGCCTGCTGACTGGTAAGCCTTGATTGAGCACCGTGCTCCTAAATTATGCTGCCGTGGCGTTTCAAACTGGACTGCAGCTGTCCAGTGCCTCTATTTACCCACCGTTCTCATGCGACAGAGAAACAACATGCATTCCCCGGTGATACCCGACCACACCCACATTGTGAAGCATAGATGTGCCACAGTCTACCGATATAGTTTTTTCTACCAAATACCCTTGTAATGTCAACTTAATTATGCCTGTGTGACCCCACTGAAGGCCGAGCAATTGCGGCTGAAACTGCTCAGAGTTTTCTTCGGATAACCGACTGGTGGTGTTTATTACTAACAAAGCTTCTTCTAGTTTGGCCCTTAGCTAGCATGAACGTGTTTCTCTCATGGTTTTGGAGCTTGTCTAGCTTTTGTTTAGGATTTAAGTTTGAGGATGTCTCTCCCTACTTATTTCCAAGTTAGTAGCGTACTCGAAATCTTGCACTGGTCTCCACAACAAAACTGATAACAATTAATGCTTTCAGGGGAAGCCGTGGAGGCAGTTATCCCACCAATTAACAACTTCCTCGCATCGGTTGAGGCAGAACACGAGCCATGGCTGCGAGCGCTCATTGAAAACGCCTACAACCTGGCTTTGAAACGACAGCGCTTACAGAAACCCAGTTCCTCCACCGCATTTATGGAGATATAATTATGCATGTCCTCTTTAAGAAGTAAAATGAAGCATTTTGATACAAAATTATTCATGCTCTCTCCTTGTTCATCGATTCTTCCTCCTGACTCCAGGAGTCTATCATGTCTCGCACTGACTGAATCTCCCTCTTGGCAGTGTTCTGATCTTTTCCTTTGTCCATTCTGGTGGAAGCTTCATCGGCTCTGGCCAGCCATTCTTTTGCTGCAGCAAATTCACCTTCGTTGCCTTGAATCACTGCCCCAGTGCAAAACAAGCGGATCAGGGAGAGGGAAGATGCATGATGTTGTTTAACCTCCTTGATCGCCATTTGAAGGTTCTCTAAGGCAGCACTGACGTCACCGATCCGACTCTCAACATTGGCCAAATCAGCGCGAAGATTTAGGCAATTGTCATGGTTTGCGGGGTAGATCCTACAGGCTGATTGGAGTGCGACAAGAAGCTTTGCCCGAGCCTCCTTTAAATAACCCCTCTGAATAAGGAAACTGACGCAAATTACTCAGAATATGTTGATGCACTTACTGTGCGTAAGCATTGGAAACGAGGCCTAGCAAGGCAATGTCATTGATCTGCTTCTCGGTTAAGTCAGAGTCAGAGCTAAGGTCCTGTGATGCAGTAGCCGATTGAGTGTCGAAACAGAACTGTAAGCCCGTGAATGCTTTATCGAACTGACCCAGTTTTGAGTACAGCAGAGCTAGTTTGAGAGAGAGCTCCACAATGCAAGCGTCTTTTGGATCCATCCCGGCGGCAAGGGAGGAGCGGAGGGTCTCAACAAGGAGTTTCTCAGCATCTGGGTAATTGTGTTGGAGCAAACGGAGATTAGCTAATTCACTGAAGATACGAGCTCGACGTCCGACGTGTTCGGTGGGACTCAGCTGGTTGTCCTGTGAGGCTTCGGCTAAACGTTGTAGGATGCGGTGAAGGGTCACATCCGCGTCGTCGTAGCGTTTCTCGTGAATCTGGAGGGAGGCGTCTCTCATGAGAGCAATGGTCTCCTCTTCCAGGGTTGGCTTAAGCCACAGTGAAAATGGCCAGATTAAGAATAACAAACCAGTGGACGGAGGGCGTAGAACGTTACACAGAATTCGGTGGGTATTCCTCGGGAAGAGACGTAGAGGTGGTCGAGTAAGCAAGCTGATGCGATGGATGAGCAAGCGCATTCGATGAAAATTCATCATTGCTTCCCTTACTACGATAGTGTGGCAGTGGATGACACAAATCGAAAGTGATACATCGAATGCACTTATGGAAATAAACGAAATACGAGACTGTCTGACTCTCAAAAGAAGTTAACAGGATAAACTTATCCAATGCTACTAAATCCGCAGCAATGTTCTTGAAATTCGGAACTGGTTAGGCAACAAAAGTAGCAACGAAAAGACGATTCGCAGAGGCCGGCCCTTATAGCGAAAAATACGTAGATGAATAAAACAAGCTTAAGGTGTATAAAATCATGCGATGAAACTAATCTCAGAAGTTGTCGTTGTCATGTAAATAGAAGCACTTTTGACGGCCACACCAATAATTCCATACCACTCTTTCCGTAGCGGGCAGTAATCGCACATTGCAATTCGATATTGTGTACTGCCTTTATAATCTGGTATCATTCCAATGTTCTGACTTTAACATCAAAAACCTGGAAGCTTTTAATTGTCTTGTAGCCTTTGCAACATTTACTATGCAAATGTACTCAAAAATTGGTTTGATTGACATACATCTTTCATGAAAAATGTTGGGAACGCCTTCCCATCTGCCGCGACATGGTTTTCCATTGTGTTTTTTTATACCCTTCTAGCTTACACCTTTTATCACCTGCTTAGAAATACTCCCGTACTTTCCTGTTTAGCCCAATATTTTAACAATGTATTTTGGATTCGGACGTAAGATTGCTATTAGTTGCAGAAGGGCTTCCCCATGTTTTCATGCTGCGAAAGTCTACATTAAAATATGAAGAAGCGCCTGCTCCCCGAAAGTCGGTAGTGAGGCCAACCATGGACATTTAGTTAAAATGCCGTTTATTCAGAAGAAATATGTACATTTAAGCGGTGCCTCGAATGGGTAATATTCAATGCAGAATAGACATTGGATAAATTCAAGCAAGAAGAGGATGATAATTGGGCAAAAATTGTTGTAAGATTAATATTAGCTGTGATTATCCTTCCTGTTCATTCAATGATGTCACATCCATTGAGGATTGATCTGAATGGTTGGTCTTCTTGTGGTTCTCCAACGAACGCGCTTGACAGAATCCACGGTTACAGAAGGTGCATGAAAAGGGCTTCTTCAGGAGATGAGTGTAGCTGCAAAATTAACACTTTGTTAATAATTGCTCGTCCAGTTATCAACCCAGCATCCATTCAAAACGGCATGCACCCATTTGGCCGCATTCAATAGCTCCGATCCTCGTACTATTGCATCTATTATTTTTTACAATACAACTCATTCTTTAAGGAATTCACCGATTCGTTTCACTACTACTGTATCTTGCACTGTCTTGCTCCAGCCAGCTAACTGTTGCCGATCTACCTGATCCGCCTTGGAAGGAAATGTGAGTAGCGACCAGTCTCTCAAACTCATGTCTCACCCATCCATTCAGCCTGTAGTACGTTTTAGTCGTTTCAAATCCGAGCCGAGTTTTACCCGTCCCGAATGCGTGCAACGCCTCTGCACCTGTCCCTTCCACCTAGTTAAAGATGCACAAATTTTTAACTTTAAAAATCAATGCCCGCGAACCTGTGGTCCCTCAAGTGATCCTTCCGCCGAAACCGTCGCGTGCAAACCGTGCATTCGAAGGGTCGTTCATCGGTGTGGGTCCTCTCGTGAATTGTGCGATTGTAGGCCTTTGTGAATCCTCGTCCACAGTGGGAGCAGAGGTAAGTCGGCGCGGAACTTCCGTGCAGGTTTCGCTTGCGCATTGGCGCCTTAACCATGGTGATTGGGGCTCGAACCGGCCTACGCAGCGATTTGCCGAAACTAGAAAGGAAATCAATGCAAATTCAGCAAAACGTTGGTTCACCTTTGAGATGGATATTGCCGTGTCTCTTGTCCTACGTTGAAAGTTTCATTTCCTCAGGGTCAATTAGGGCGTGAATGTTGGCACTGCCTCGGTGTTGAATGGACGAAATGGAAGGTGGAGGTGGAGATGGAGGGACAGGAGCAGAGGCAAGAGGAAGTGAAGGCATGGCGGCGATGGGAAGATAAGTGGGATTCACGTCTACATCACTTTTGGTTGGTTGTTCCACAGTGGAGGATCTCCAGAGGCGAATACAAGTTAGAATTTGGTAGAGCTGCAGTAGGGTTGTAGAGGGCGATGCTATAAAGCAAGAGGTAGGCAACATTTGCTTACTCTGTGGTTTATTGTTTACCACACCTGTGTGACCTGTGAATACCCCTTAATCGCGCAACAAGCGTGTTGTTTGAGGCTGACACCACTGCAGTGGGCGTGGTATGATGCTTGTAGTCACGCGATAGCTACCGTTGTTTCATCTATAATGTCTATTCCATTTTCTTCTCATTTATGCAGACCTAACAGTGCTGTCTTCTGATTGGCTAATCGGGTTAAGGGGTCATCGAGTGACCGAACACAGACAAGCTCAAGCTTGTGATCGAACTGGCATAGAATATTGCCTTTAGCATGTCCACTCCTGCAGTTGGGTCATTGAAGTGTTACTTACAATTTAATTGAAACAGTACTTCTGGTGGAACCAGGGGTATTCGTGTCTCCTCCATGCCACAAATGGGCGAGGAGAAGGAGCTCTTGACACTCTCCTCCAGTCTTGCAGTTGTCGTGGAGGCAGAGGAGAGACTTAAGTCCAGCGGTTCCACTTCCTCGCTTTCCACAGTCTCCAGTCCTTCCGAGAGGATCGGTGAGGCAGTAGACAGTCCTATCTCTGCATGTCTACAGTGGAGGTAAATAAGGAAGGTCTTGTGAACTCACTCAGTCGACGCTTGCACCATGCCTGTTGTGGATGGTGATATTAGTGACCACGGTGCTATGGGAGCAGCGCTTCTTATAGCAGTGGGGACAATGCCTGACTTTGCTCTCCCTTACTGATTATGCTAATCACTATTACGTGTGCATGCGTGCGTGCGTGTGTGCGTGGGTGCACGAGATCTTACCACCAGATGGGGATAACACCTGCCCCGTGGTGCATGCGAGGTGAAGCTAGACGCCTCTACCTGATTGCGGTGCTGATGCTAAGGCAGGCTGTCATATTCTGGAATGGAACAGATGTTACTCTGCTCGGTCCGATGACCAGGGGTCTGACGGCCTGACATAGCACCTTCAGTTAGAGGCTTTTCGGTGTTAACCCCCTTAGCCATGGAAGCAGCTTCGTTGCCATTGGTGAGTGTGATGGTGAACCGCATGCCACCTGCTTGTAGTCTGAGTCATCGACGACTTCTAAGAGGATTCCTGAATGAAGCACCACCACTTCGAAATGTTGAGGTGGCCCCGTCAAGACGTTAAGCGGCCCCTCAAGGCGTGAATGAAAGGACACCGCGGTGGATTCAATTATTCTCAACCAAACTGCATGGATTTTACGGGTCCCTTGGAGTGGGTCCGCCTATTCTCAAACATCCGACAAGGCGTATTTGCAGTCTCAGAAGGGCTAAGCAAAAAAGGCCCTGGTGTGGTCCTCTTCTACTACTGTATTATCATTTCCATGAGTAAAGATCACCTTATTCCTTTATGGTACCAAAACCACCCTTTGCAAGGTTGTGGAGACAAGTCGCGGTATCAAGGCTGACAGCTAGACCCCTCTTCGTAGTCGGGATAGGAGAACAAGCGTCTCTCCATCAGACTACGTGTGCAACGCGAATGGACGTTGGCCAGCGTGTCCATTGCGTCCATAATTGTTACCGTGAAAATATGTTGGGCAAACTGGGGACAGATGGCGAAGGTGTTGGGGTCGGTGCTTATGCAAATTCAGGGGACATGTCCCAAGTCCGCGCGCGCACGCACGCGTGCGTGTGTGCAAGTGCAGGGCCGAGCATCTGGAGCGAGGGCATTAGCATTTGGCGGAACCCTTATTCACGCCCCATACAACCACACCCAAACCGACAAACAGGCATTAGCTCCCCCTCTGACCCCACTAGCCGCATACATTTGCCCCTCCTTCCCCCCAAATGCCTCTATTCACCTTGGCAACGATTGTTTAGAGCAACCGTAGGTGAGGTTGCATAATGATGGTAGGATCTTAAGTCTAATGGCACTGAACACTACCGCTTTTATTACCTATTGCCTCTTATTAATCAAAATCGGGAAAGTTTTTACTTTGCTTATCGATTTTGGGCACCTTAACTTGCCTGCAGCACCGACTTTATCGATTTTTTACTAGTGCAGTCAGTGTAGGTAGCAGAACCGATCGATTTGGGCTGGTTTGGTTGAAAGGGGAAGGTGAGGTAGCTGATAGATTTAAAGTAGCATCGCGTGACTTTCATTAATTACATTGATGATTTAAAGTCATGACTCAAAATTAGCAGAAATAAGCTTTCAGGATGTAAAATTTTGTGCCAAAAAGTGCACAACAATTTTCTTGGGGAGAATGCTTGCTATGCATAGTTGGTTAATGCCAATTCTTTATTAAGTCAGTAGCTTTTAATTAATTTGGTCACGAGGTTTTATGAAGTGATGCATTCATTGATTGTGAGTGGTTAGTCTGCATTTGAGCCACCGCTGTTGGAAATCATAGCGCTCCGATTCACCGGCTAGATGGTGGGGAGTGGAGGGAGGTTAGCAAAGCACGGTGCCGCTTTTACTAACTGCTGACATACCTCCTCTAGCCAAGTAATTAAAATGAGATGGAAAAGTTGCTTATGACCCTCATGTCTAGTCTACTGCTCCTCCCGGATTCTTGAGCACAATGTTCCATCTTATTGAATACGATGTGTAGGCAGCAAAGGTCGGGAGGCAAAGCAGTAAACTGTCGCACCCTAAGAAGAATAGTCGATAAAGAAACAACAGAAATAGCAAAAGTAAGCAGTCGCAAAATAAGCAGAGCAAACAGTGAACGAGATCTTGACACTGGTTGACAATCGTAGCACGTCAGACAGCACAACGCACTTACACGTCTCAAGAAATGCTAACTGGAAAACTTTTTGCCGATAGTCAATAACTCAACATAACAAAAAATTTGGCGAAATTTGATAAATGCAAGTGAAGGGGCTCGAGACCACCTCGAAGACGAAATGAGCACAACACTTAGGCAAAATATGCGCAAATATTCAGTTATCATAAAGAAAGTCGCGGCTATCGGCGTGGTCCGGAGGTCAGCTCAAGGCAATATGACAGCCTAAATGTCCGGTCAAGCGACATACACATTCAGCGAAGGAGGACTCAAAGCCATTGGTGTGATCCGAATTTCAGTCCACCCACCTGGAGCGATGCGTCCATTCCCGTCAGTAATCGAAACTGGTAGTCGAGCAAACAAAGTAGTGCAACCAGTCTAGAAAGCAGATTTGTGCATGCAGTGCCATGGAGGTGGCGTTCGAACTGTCGACACTCTTACACAGGTGGGAGAGGAAACCTTCGGAACGAATCCAATCCACGTTGCTCACGGCTCATGTTGCTACCGTTGTTAATAACTCTCGTGCCGATGCCAAAAATAGCCTCCATTCTTAGCCCCTTCCGCAAGTTGAAGTTTATCACAAACACCAGAATTCGTGGTAGAAGTCATATTGGAGTTGAGTTTGCTTTCCACTGCCACGACTGTAATTATCCGAGATCGTCATGAGGACAAGCATAGTCATAATGGCAAAGTGTAATGTAAATTTTCGGCGAACAGAAATAAAATTAGGCTGGGACTGAAACCGGCAAACTAACAAAGAGATAATAACAGGCTTGTGAGATGGTGACTTTCAACGGTGCCCAGCAGAGAAACCGCTTAATGCTAGTTTGTGGGTCCCCAACTGAATTCGAAGAGGCAGCAAATTGTTTTGTTGAAAATTGATAGCGTGAGCAAAAGAAGGCGGAACCGACTGATGGATGCAAAGAAGAGAGATTAGTTGTATGATAGTTTTAAAAAATGGCGAAGTTCGTTTATCCGCTATTAACGTCGAGTCATTTAAGCTGGCTAGGAATGGTTCGTTCTGAGGCCCCCTTGAAGACAGAAGGCCTGACACATGAATAGAATAAATGCATTTAACAAACAGGTGGAAAATGTCTTGATGGTAGAGATCAAAAACGGTCCACAAAATGACCACCCAAATAAATATAACCAAAAATAGCCATCAAACAAGCGAAGTGCCAAAAGTGCCAACCAATTTCTTCTGTTCGTTACCAACAGATGTTTAGTTCGCAAATAGGAAAGCTTTCTACAATGCTAGGAATCGAATGCACTTTATGCGGTTTCTCCTTTGACCTCTTTGCTAGGAAATCAAAGAAATTCGAAGTGCTTTGTTTGCTTGGACGGTTGGTTAGTCCTACGCATTTGTGGCGGCCGTTTTGAACCTAACCGTGTGGGCTGGCCTCCTGGTCATTCCATCAACCCCTCTTCTCTCTATATTGAATGCATGCATTCTGATCTGTGCTAGGTCTTTTCTTGACGTCCAGATATGCTCGAGACGCATCAGTAGTGGCAGTATAAAACGGACTCGACTTTATGCAGTTTCTACCCCGATTTAATCTGCAACTGATATATTACAGCTATGTGAAAGAAGTGCCTTTGCTGAAGGGTCAAGAATAACGTCTATCTTTGATGCTATTCCACTCTCGTGCTCTACAGGAAAGCCGTTAAAAAAAGAAACCATCTTAACCGTGGGCCATCTAAAAAGGCGGCCGGTAAACTAACCTCTCAAAGGGTGCATTGATGGTCGACTGAACTCTTACTCCGAAGTTATTTGGCAAGCCGGGTCGAGTCGCATTGATGTGATGTCAAACCTCGCCTCATTTGCGTCCGATGTCGGCTTCAGGCATGGTTAGGTCGTGAGTACTTCTCACAGCACTGATTGCGCTGTGAGGATCGTTAGGGACAAGGCTCAAAAGAAGAGAGGGGCTATACAGTGCTTTGTTTGGACTGTTGGTTGGTCCTACACATTGTAGCAGCCGTCTTGAACCTAGCTGCATGGCCTGACCTCCCGGCCATGCCAGCATTCCAATCTATGCTTAGCCTTCTTCTCGTCTTCTAAAGATGCTCGGGATGCTACACATATCGCCGCATAAAGGGGATTTTCTATCGTGCATAACGGAGCAAAATATCATTAAAATTATCGCTGGATAAAAAAGTGTTGCTGTAGCGATTTGTTTGTTTGGGCTGTTGGTCGGTCGGATATTAGGGCCGGCCACCTTGAAGCTAGCTGCGTGGGCTGGCCTGTCGGCCACGCCAGCAGTTCCCCCACTTTCCGTCTAGAATGTACGTATTCTGACATACACCTGAACTTCTCTCCTTCTTTTAGGGATGCTCAGTTACGGTTGCGCAGTGCAGAGTGATTTTTGCTTCGCAGCAAATAAAAAAAGAACTTTGACTTACATAATATGCAAGGACCTTAGCATCTCCTCACTTCTAGGATTTAGCAGATTCCTCCAAAACTGAAATCGAATGTGCGTCAGAGAGCAGATTGATTTTAGACTGATCATTCAAGTAGTGCCGCAAGCAAAAAACGTGCTAAATGCGAGTGTAAAACACACCTTAATCCGCATATTCACACTATCACAAAAAAAATAATTTCAATGTAAGCTGGAAAGGAAGAAATCAGATTTTTTTATAAATTACAATAGGACCCGAATTATTGGGTAATATAGGCTTTGCTAAATAACAGACTACATAAGCCTAGGCATGATTTAGTGTGCACATTACAACTTGCATTTTGTTGGAAATGGTTACGGCTTCAGCGGGCACTGGGAATGCCTTGGTTAAGGTCACATCGGGCTGTGGGTGGTTCCTTTCGTTTGCTGCAGTGATCTGGAAAGCAGCACATTTTGTTGACGCGCTGTATTTCTTTACAGACCTTGACAGTTTATTCCGTTGGTCGCTCTTTGGAATATTCTTTTCGTCGCGCCTCTAATTTTACCTGTATGTTTTTTGGTTATGTTGGTTACTTAATATCGCCGCATTGAGTACCGTTAAACTGTTTGGCTGGCTTCTCTAAACTGGTGGCGATGCACTTTGATTTATTTATTTGACGCTGGTTGTTACCTTCATCTCTGCTAAGCACATTTCCTTCATCTTATGCTTTTCTTTTGTCGAAACTAGCGTCCTAAGTCGTTGACTGTTTTATTTTTCTCCCATGAATGCATTCGAAATATCATCGCCCTTTTAGAGCTCTACAGCCATGATGTTTAATCGACATGCCAAAACAGACGAGGATCTTCTTCGGTAAACACTATTCCCACTCCTCATCTTTGCACTTTAGGGAACAAGCCGAATTTCTTAAAAATCCTCTCGCCGACCGTATTGTAGATGTCGTCTCTTCTCCTAGTCATTTCTCACGCTTCTCTCATAAAGAACATGACCCCTCTTTTTTTACATCTCCGGTCAGTTCGCAGGTTATTGTAAGTGTCAAGCAGTTCCCTTATAGTTCTTGGTAGGAACACCAATTTTCCCCCAATGATACAGTTCCTGCTTCTGATGAACCATTTCGTGGAAGCAGGGGCCAACCTCATGTCCCTCTTTTGGGTGAGAGCATCACTGATGCTGATTTACTGCGATGCGCTAGCCGGTTGAACTCCGACAGTTCTTCCGGTAGGCCCAAAGCTCGAAGTCTCTTTGCCAAACAGCTACTGGCTGCTAAAGAGGGTATAGCTTTTAGGCCTGATGCCAATTTGACACAGCCTAAGAAGGAAGTACCAAAGCGTAAGTTTGAACCATGATTTCCAAATCTAGTTCATACTTTCCTCAGCAAACTAGCATTTGAATTCATACTCTAAAGGTCGGTTTTAGTGTCGGAACCCCTTCAGCAGTTAGCTGATACTGGACCATGCATAATTCGTCGTCAACAGGACTTCGCAGCCAACGAGATTGTGCGGATTCACGAAAATAACATAAACTTGCTTTCGCAGCTCTCAGAGGCGGAGATATTACGGGAGCGGGAGGCTATCATTGCCTCTGCAGGTTTTCTTCTAGAAAATTTTATGTTTTGCTAATGGGATACCTGACTCAGTTTGATGCCTAACTTTGTATGCGTTGCCTAATTAACACAGTAAATGGACGTTTTTCCTTTTTAGACCCAAAAGTGATATCCTTTCTTATGCACAAGAAAGGTGGGTCCAAAAATTTTACTAATTTACGAATTGCGTTTTGCCGTGAAGCTAAAGGAACCATACGCTTTGAGTTCTAAGCGTTTTATTCTTCAGTAGCACCCACTTAGAATTTGAAATTCATTCATTTGAAACCACTACATCTCCTATCTGCTCCCTTTCACCAGCTACCGGACATGGAGTTCCATTGGAAAAAGGGGATGAGTTTCATCAGTCGTCGGAAAACACTGAATCATCTCCTCAACTCGACACAAGCTCTATTCTCGCCTCGCTTGGCGTTGAACCCAATCCCTCTATTCCCCACATGGATGTGGTTGAGCCAGAAAAACTGGCTTGGATGCAGAACCTTCCGTACAGTGCAAAAGCACCCACTGAAGAGTTCAAGTCCGCAAGCAGCTCTTCATCAAAGGCATGCATTGCTCGATTCGACCTTGAAGGTCGCGTAGTTCCTCCTGATGCAGACATACCCACTCACTTGGGTCTGCATCATCATGGAGACGAACCTGAGGTGCGTTACAATCCTTGAGGCGACCGAAATTTTCCACACTGATTCACCACCAAGACGTTAAGGGCTTGGCTCCACTTCTTTTATCACCCCTGGATGAAATCAAAGATTAAAGTATTTCCTTAGCCGACGCAGTTTTGATACCACCATTCAGTTTCGAGTTCTTGCTTTTCTTTTGTGACATTTACATGGAATACCTAGTCCTGAGATAAAGATATTGGCGCCTTTGGAAGTGGTAAATTTTCTGCTGCCACTATGGTACTGTCTAAGTTATTTCTGAAGGTACGGTAGCAGCAATCCGAAAAAAAATCACAAAAGATCTGGGACATTAATGCCTAACAGCAGTCGAATATTTGATCAAAATAAATATCTTCTTCGGTATAAAGGTTTAGCTATACTCCTTCCTTATCTTATTCAGCGTGGCGGCTATGCAATTGGAGAGCTATTCCACCTGGCCTCATCCAGCCAGCCCGTTCAACGGCGCCTCGCTCTCTCGAGTCTGGCCGCAACACTGGCTGCTTCGCGCCGTGGGCATCACGCCGCGATGTTACAGATACCCAGTCTCCTTCCTTCCCTCATCCTTACTCGCCCTACGGGCATCTGTTTTCTCCTTCGCTGGGCTCTGGATCAATGCGTCAGCGAGGCCACTCGCGCGTCTGCTGCTGTCAGTGGAGACAGTGGTGGAGTCTCTATAGCTATAATTGGAGAGTGCTTCCGTGCGTTCAATAATTTGCTGGTGGATGAAAGAGGCGAGGTGAGATAAGGACCTTTAGCATGGAAAATAACGAATGACATATGTTCTTTATCCTCATAGGCGCTTTTGGACGAGGCTTTTGATTGGTCAAGTGAATGTCGCAAATCCATGGCAAATCTCTCTCCGTCTTCAATGACCCGGCGTCCGCACAAATTCCGCCTGGAGGTGCCGGCATCAAAAGCGGTAAATGATGATGATGGGAAGTCGGACCACGTGGAGGCGATGGCGGCGGATCCAGTGGGTTGTCTATTCGCTCAGACAAACCTAGCGGCCCGCATTGGTTGGATGCTCTCGCCTGGCCCTGCCCTTCGCCTGCCTCCTGATACCGTCGCTCACGCTCTCCCCGCTCTCCTAATCATCGCAGCTAGACATTCTGCTGCTCTGGCTTTGTTGGTACCTCCTAGTCACCTTTTGCATTTGTTTTTTTCATGGGAAAGTATACTCAGATTTGACTTCCAATGAACACAGTTCTGCCACTACAGCCCTTCATCTGTCCGTTCCCAGCTTAGTTCTCCGTTTCGTTTTCCTCTGCATGTTAAAAAACTTTATCGACACCTATGTCGATAATTTTTTGGAGCATTTAACTTTTCGTCCTGAGTTCATGCTTGTGGACATCAAATTGTTGAGTTTTGTCCCCTGCCCAGCAGAATCACTTTTAACAGTGTATTCCCTTTGCCCTACATCTTTCCATTTTGGGGTCATTTCTAATGCTCTTCGGGTTTGGAGAGGTGTTGATTTCTGAGACTCCACGCACTGTTTTGGTACACTCCGGTTCAATTACGGTCACGATAATTTTGACGTACTGCCACCATATGTGTGTGACTTTGGCAGCGAGTAAGCTAATAAGATCTGCCCCTCAAGTGCGCTACTTTACACTACTCTTTCAGATTTACAGAACGCCTCATTTAATCGCTTCCCTCGTTGAGCACTTTCTTCCTCTTGAACGGAGCGGTTCAGACACATTCCAATTCCAAAACGACCAACTCTCCACTGCCTACGGTGTTCCTCTCCCCCGAGTGCTCAAACTGATGCGCATCCTCGCTCAACGCAGCACCAGCCTTCGACTAATGCTGGTAAACGACTGGTGTCTTGTTGAGCGCTGTCTCGCCTATGTCCTGCGCTTTCCCACTTCTTTGCCTCATAAATTTGGCGTTCTCCTTCAACTGGAGTCACTGCGATGTCTGTCTGTGTGTTTGGAAGAACCGGAACCGCCATTGAAAGCTGTCGAGCTCACTAGGTAGCTGGAGCTTTGATGAGCTCTTAGTTTGCACGCTTTAGGCAGGCGTTGGACGGTCTCGTTGCAGCTGCGCAGACGGTTATGAAAGGTGAAAAGAGCGAAGACTGTCTTCGGATAGCCTGGTTATCGTTCTTCACTAATGTTGTAGTGCTGCGGTTTTCACAGTAAGTTTCCTCCGCGTTTGGTGCTTTTGCGTTGCTTGCACATTTGGTTAACCCAGTCTACCACTCTCTCAGATGGCTGTATGGTAGAAATATGTTGCTGTCAATTATGTGGATGATTATGCAGACTTCACTATCTCATGCAAATTGATATGTAGTCTTCCACTTTTTCTATCCTTCTAATGTATCTAGCTCCATATTTGCTTCCTGTAATATATCCGGTGGTATCTCCACCATCAACTTTTTCTTCAGGTGCCTCTCCAGTGGTCACCTCGAGTGTATTCGCGATTGGGCGAAGGGGTTATCTGAGGAAGTCACGATAGCCGTGAGTGTCTAGTTATTTCATTCGTCTCATCCCCATTTTGTTAACTCAAAGGAGTATGAGGAGGGACAAGGGGAGGATGAGAAGAAGGCTTCTCCACCTGCGTTGATTGCTGTCACTGTGCACCTCATGAAGGCATTGGGCATGGAAGAATTGGTGAGCTTGCCTTCCCGTGGGTTGTTAAGATCTAAATAACTTTACGCATTGTGAACAGACAACCTCCTTGTAGGTGACCATTCGAAGGCGCATTTTTCAAGGACCAACTTGGAACAAGGTTTTAAATCACTTTATCAGGTTGGTGACAGATTCTGTATTTTATTATTGCTTCGCTTTCGTTCACTTGTTGTCTTTTGGTCAAATGCCGTAATATTCCCCTGATTGAGCAATAATCGGACTTCGTAGCTAAGGATAGGCTTCTACTTACATAGAAGAAATGATTACACTTCCTAACTATCTCTCCTACCCTGATTGATTGCAAACTATCTAATCAGATACCAGTCAGTCCTCACTGGATTCCCGCAGAAAACGTCTCACGTCGAAGTCTTGGCGGCCGGCGTCGGCTCAATCCACACAAACAATGACTCTTCCACCACCACCATTACCACTGATATAATTTTCGAATCAGGAGAAAACGAAGACCTCCTCTCTCCCATTACTGTCTCGTCCGCCCCACCCTGTCTTCCCGATCTCGGAATGTCTACCTGTCTTTTCTACCGTGGAGCCTGCGCCTCCAGCAGTGATCCTTCTGTCACCCTTCCTGCTATGTGGTGGCCGTCGTCCATCAACTCACTCTATCCTCGCGACGTTGTGGAGCCTCTTGACTTACCACTACCGAGACCAACGATGTGGCCAAGCTTTCTACCCTTGGTGGAAGCAGCGATAACCCTTGGAGATGTCGATCTAACCCCCTGGTGTAGTCGGCTAACTAGGCTGCGTGTTCCTCCAGTGGTAGAAAAAGCGTGTAGCAGTGGCGCCTCTTTGCCGCATGGCATAATGGCGATGGAAACTGCTATGATGCGAAGATATCTTCTTGCTAGATGGGTAGGTGGTCAGGGACATCCATTTGTGTCTGTGTTGCACCTTAGTCCTATCTGAAGACTTAAAAGAGTGTTTTTGATGGGATGGTGGGTTGTTATCAGCCGTGACATGAGCTAGGCGTTGTATGGTTAAGCGCATAATCTAAGCAAACATGTAAAGCACTGTCTTTGGTGCTCCCAGTGGTCCCTTGATCTTTTAAAGTTCACTCAGAGGGTAGGAATAATCTTATCAGTTTCCTTAGGTTCCACCTTATCTTTTCTTTGTAAGCCGGATTGTGAGGAATCACTAACTTAGCTCCTTTTGTACGCTAACCAATGCTCTGTTTTCATTGTTTCCTCCTAGAGCGATTCAAAAGAGGAGGAACTGTGGTGGGCCACCTTTCACCTCCTTCCTTACTTTTTCTTTGGGCAGGAGGCATTATTAATTGAGCTTCTTCAAAAGGTCATCTTCCCTGCCTACGACCTCACTCCGTGAGTTCCCACACTGTGTATATTCCGAGCATGTCTCATACCACAGGGATATATTTCTTTTCTTTCTTCTCTTCAGTATCGAAAAGGACTTCTCTGTCGAGGTTATGAACGCGCCCCCTCCCTGGCCTCCAGTTCATGAGTCGTTTCCACTTGGTCTGGCATTCCATGCTCATCGTGTTTATGCGGAATACTTTGTCAAGCTGTTGAAAGGTGCCAAATCTGGTTAGTTGCATGCATGCTTGAAATCTCTTACCAATTCGGTCTTCGTGCGGTTCCTGGTAATTCTAATCTATCAATTCGACAAGGCTTTCTCTGGGCACAGGGTAGTGATAGTAGAAGAATTGGACGATGTACGAGTTAACTAAAACGTGGCAAAGACGATATGCGTGGATTTTATAGTCAATTTTCAACATCCACTGTTTGCTAGGGAGTCCTGAACTCGTAGAGCTTCTACTCAAAGTGTCTACCCGAATTGCTCCAGATCTTGTTTTCTTGGAGCGTACTGATTTCCCCCTGAGAAGAAGCTATTCCGATAAGTCACGTAATTTCCCTTGCAGAAATCCAGGCGAATTACAAGGCTCTCCAAACACGTTCCAGTTGTGATTTCATCCTACCTGATGACTGGTTCTACATGCCCCTCCTGGAGTCCTACTTTTGGGGTTGTCGTCGGCGTACCGATGGAGATGAAAGCAGAATCGCTTCCGCTGAGTCCTGTCAGAGTGATTCTGAGGTCTGCATGGCACATATTATACATTACTTAACATTAGCTTCCATAAATTCTGCATTGGCACAACTTCAGGCCTATTTGGTGAAAGCCACTGCCTGTTTGGGTTGGATTCATCAGCTGTTAAGTCAACACTCGCCACCGCGTCGCTCCCCAACATCTGGTGAACTTTCCGCCGGTGGACACTTGACTCGTGTCTGCTGTGCTATTTTGGCCTACCAAGGCGCGGGCGCGCTGTGTTTCAACGCTCCGGGTGTCATCATCGCACAGCTGATCAGTCTACTGGCACCAAAGTTAGATCTGGGAGAAATGGATCGAAATCCTGAGGCATACCTCCCGTTGGATTTACTCTCCTTTTATGACCTGTGAGCGGAATTTAGTTCATGTTTTTTGGTGCATAAACACGCCTTGTTGAAAGCTATGCCAGATCACTTTGCCCTTTTATTCCCCTATGCGAGCCTAAACTGAGCTTTACTTTTTGGCCTAGATTTGTCAGCCTGTTGGAGCACTACGCTGCGGTTTCCTACTCCTCCCCAATCTTTGGTAACCTGCTTCTTCTCTTCCTTCAATCCTCCGTGCTGCCACCGTCCTATCGACGTGCTCTGTGGGGGGAACATCAAAGTACACTCCGTGCCTTTCAACTCTCTCCCATAGAGGCGAGTTCATTTTTCATTTTCTTGACTCCTTCACCTCCTCCTCTAGGTCGTTTTGCCCACCGCCATCTATGAGGGGTTATTTGAACCTTTGGAGACGGATGAGGGTGTGCTCCGAGCCTACGCCAGTGCTCTCTGCTCCGGGGTAGTTCATCCCACCCGGCAACCACTGGCCGCTCTCATTGCACTGCATCACCTCAATCGGTAAGTTTTAATTTTACTTGTTCAACCACTTTTATTCTTCTTCCATCCAGAAATATTTATCTGGCGAATGCTACATCAATGCATGGCGCGTTCATGCGACAGCTCGCAGCTTCTCTTCGCTTCATCGGTTCATGTGGTGTCCGCAGTCGAGGTGAGATGGAGCAACTGATCGATTGGCTACGGCGTTACAAGCAGCCGGTGAAGAGAAAGCCTTTATCTTTGTCGTCTATTTCTGACCTCGTTCAACCGACGCACGTCTCTCTATCTGCCGCAAGTGGTTGCATGCGGATTCCAGATTTGATGCAACAATATTCGGAAGAAGAAATGCCTGCTTCGAGGGTGAAGAGGTGGGATGGATTCTTGAAGAACTAACAGTTTTACAATAAATGGAAGTTTTAGTTCTTACATTGTTAGCTTACCACAGGTAGAGCTAGTGTTATCGGCTATGCCGTGTTAATCAGATGAAGTTATGCCAAGAAAAGTTAAGAATCTGGAACACGAAAGGAGGAAGCTTGGTGGGTTTCCTGTAAGACCCGTTATTTGGTTAGCAGCCGCGCGGAAAATTCGGGTGCTTGCCTAGTCTGCAGGGTTTCCTGTGTTTCGCTGAGATCGTGTTCGTTCTGAACGGGCGTGGTTGTGTGTTTCTGCATGCTGTAGCGCCTCGAGCATCCCTAAAAGAAGGAGGGAAGGCCAAGTGTAGGTCAGAATACGTGTATTTCATACGGAAGTAAGGGAGTTGCTGGCATGGCCGGCAGGCCAGCCCACGCAGCTAGCTTCAACGTAGCCGCTACTAGTATCTCCAACCAAGCAACAGTCCAACAAGAACAGTATGCTACACATGCATTTCGAAAGATTCACAAGACCATGATGGTAATCGAGAGCGTGGGTGAGGATCTGGTGTGAGTAAGCGGATTGGACCGAGTTTGGGGACTGTTGCTTAGATCGGTCTTGCCGACAAGATCCCTGACGAGAGATTCGGTGACCATACACAAGATCCAAATGCGAGCTGTGGATTGGGCTCATACTGTTTTCAGTAATCTAAATTGATGCAGGTTACGCAGTTGCATTGATCTTTTTCTTTCTAACAGCTAGCCGCATATGCTACTTTTGGATTAAAATCACATCATATTAAAAACAATGTAAAAATGCTAGTAATTTTTTTTTGGATAAAACCGCACTTATAATTTTATTCCTTTTTTGTATAGACAACCTAATCTTTCGTTGCGAAAAACATACAACCAATCAAAATCAAAGTTAAGAATGCGCTTCCATAAAAATTTATCCCTCGACCTGCGAGCGTCATATTCTTTCGGATGGTATATTGTTTGTCGTATTACTGTGGATCCTCGAAATAACATCGCTTCTTCGGGTTTGTATTTCCATCTTTTTATCCTAGAATGCCTTACCAGTGGTAGGCTATGTGTCATTTTTGTTGGATAAGTAGTCATGAAATGTACATCTCGTGAATTTCTGACGACTTTTTTGGTATTCGACTTTAAACATGTAGTTTAAATGGCGCAAAGTGAATTGCTAGCAGTCTGAGTGGTTTATTCGCGTAAGCATTATCAGGGCTGCCTTGCAATGTCTTTAATTGTGTCCGAATGGTGACCATGTCAGAGTGATTTGGCACTTGAGTTTCTTAATTCGTCAGACATGTATGGGACCTGTGCTTTCGAAGCCGCCCCACCACCGCCAAAACTGCCGTAAGCTCTCCTGAAAAGCAAGCAACCTAACCGCTGTCTAACTACCCACTCTATCAGTTTGAGGCTTTCGCGTTCTTAACCAACGGCTTCTTGCAACTAGTTTATAACCTATTTAGAAGCGTTGGTATCTCTGTGGAGATGTTGACATCGGAATGATTTCTTGACGAATGTAGCAAATGCCTGAGGTAGTCGCTAAACTTTTGTGAGGATGTCTACCTTGTGGCTTCAGGCGACAGAAAATGGATGACATCACCCTGCCTCCGGCATTATCGCTTCGCACGGGTAATAGCAATAAAGCTGAAAGCAGAAAACGATACGGGCCTGCTGGTGATGCTCGATCACGCCTGGCGCAGGCACGTCTTGCGCTCTCCCGACAGGCTTCCTTTGACGTCGGTGGTTGCACTGTTGATGCGGCGGATACCTCACCACCCAATTCTCTGGTGCGTTCCAGATCTTTTTTGTCTGTTATAGCTATAGAATGCGAAATCATTTTCTTATCCGAATATCGATTTTGAAGAACAGTATTTTTGTTTTCGTGCTCTCGTTGCTAATTTGGTCATATTTCAGGACAGATCATATTCAACAAGATTTTTATTCAAAATTTACCCCTTTAGTCTCCAAAATAATAATGTTGTGGTGGTTAAGCATGGGAAAAGTACACTTTTTGCTTACACTTGAGAGTATTTTATGGGTTGTGCTGTGATTTCATGAAATTCCATCCTGTGCATACGATGACCGTCAGCGTTAGTTTGACAATTAGGTGAAATCTTAAAGAATTACGAGTGGTTCCCTTTAGTAGAGTATTTATCAAACCTTGAAGGCACTAATTTATATACTTGTGTCAGTTATTTAACAAAACCTAGGACGATTTCATTAAATTGGCTTAAGTTTCTTTAATGGTTGATGTCTGTTTGGCTGGAGGAGCCTCAAATGTCACGGGTGACTTACATCTTCTTTTGAATTGGTGTATTTCCTGGCATGAGCGGTTCTTTCGCTCGTAGAGACTGGAACACCTTCAATAGGTTGCGTTTTACTAATGACTGCTCAAAGGCAATGTGATTTACCTTGGTCAAAATGTCGGTGACCAGAGCTAATTCCGTATTGTTTACCTTGTCCGAACCACCTGCATGTGACTTTGTGTGATCGGTTCATCTGCCTGGGAAATACATCTATTTTTGGGTGGTAAATTAATCTCGGCAGATTGCACACCGTGCAGATATGGCAGTTAAGAGAACTGCAGCATATTTCGGTGTGAACGATCATAGCTCATGGCAGCGAAGTGACTGCGTTCTCTTCCTATGTTGGTCCGTGCGAGCGGGCACCAGGTTTACCCATCTTTACTTTAATTTTGCAAATGGATTGCATTTTGAGTGGTTCAAATTCTTTACCTCATTCTCAAATCCAGGGATTTTCGTTCTCGGAGTCGCCAGTCTTGTTGAATTTCTAAAAATAACCCGTGAGTCATCCTCGTAGCAGATAGAAGTACATAAAACCTAAGTTCCTCAGTCATCGTTTGAGTTGTGTGCTCTTCACAGCACATTTACTTTGCATCCTTGGACCACTGTCAAATCAGCTCCGTCGTACCATTGCCTAAGTTATCGTAAACAGGTCAGCTACAAGAAGGGGATTCAGTGCTTAGAAGGTTTGCAACCAGCATCACGCATATGCAGTGCTCAGGTTTTTTACCGGACCTCGCGTGCCACACACATCATGCGTGGCCCTCATTGTGGTGACGTATCAGCGGAGCTAGACGCAAACGAATGCAAGTAGATTATTCTTAGGTCGACAGTGTTTGCGTCTTTTGCTTCACAAGCGGTAGTTGAATCGGTCAATTCGACTGAACAATGAAACATGCAGGTCTCGGTGATAATCATTTTTCCCTCTCTGCACCTACCAAAACTTCATCTCTCCTCTTTCCCCTCCGGTATGAAGGATAAGGCCTCTTTGTTCTATTAGGACACGCCACGCTGTGCATGCGTGAGCCCATCTAGGCTTCCTACGACTTCCTCGTCCACGAGATTAAATATACACACGCAGTGGAGTAATTAATAATCCGAGAAGGCGCCTTTTTTTGCCTCGGTCATGTATGGATATGCCTGCATACAAACGTCCCACGTACCGAGTCCGATAGGTGGGCTATTCCATTGAGTCTCGCCTCCATCGGTGTCTGTCCACTTTCGTAGCATCACTGTTTTCGGGAACGCGGGCCTCTTTGGCTGTAAATGCCAACTGCAATCGTGAAGGCCACCTTTTTGGTGGAGCGATGGAATGAATCAGATCAGAGTGTGGTTTTGGTAATGGGATGCTGTCATGCTTTATTACAAGCGTTAACCTTGGAGTGATTAGTACCTCGGTGTGTCTTCATCTATGCCATTGATTTCTGCGCGTAAGACTTTTTGAATCAATGCCATTAAAAGTAATGTTTGTTGTTGGCCTGGGAACATTAACGAACTTGCCGTTCTTGGGTCTAGTTAATGGCCTTGCCTTTAAAATGCTCTAATCAGACAGTGTTTCACTTGGGGATGCTTTTTATTCGAATTAAAAAGGTGTTCGATTTTGAATGAAACTGATTTTTTTTTTATTCCGAAAATGTGTTTGAAACACCTTAAGGCTATCAAGGGCATGTTTCCTGCATTTTGAGCTGATAAAATTTTCATTAGGTAGACTATGGGGATTATACTTTTGCATTGGGTATAAACTATGGGAGGTGGATATCTCTGCTGCCTTCAGCAATACGGACCGGCCGGTCAGCCGGTCTTCAGCGACACTTGAGTGCATACTGAAGGTGGGAGCGTTCCTTCGTTGCCAGGTTGAACGATGAGCCAGAAAGGGCTCTTCGAATGGTAGCCTTTTTCAGCATAGTAGTCCTATCCCGGGTTAAAATAGTGTCCTCCGTACCCAAGACCTGAGCTCCTTTGATTGGAATGGTGGGCTGTGGTAAAAATGGGTTGGATTTATCCTTCGTGAAAGTTTATAAATGTCCTCATGGCAAAATTAAAGCAATCAATTTGGAACTGATTATTGCAGCAGTGATGATTCTTTACTTCTCTGTCCGACTTGGGAAGTTTTCCTTTACCTCGCGGCATCTCGCTAATGCGTCGCAGAAAGCCCATGCATCCTCTTCATGTAGGTGGATGGCGGAAGAGGAGGGAGCTCTTTAAACTAGCCAACTGGCTGAAGTGGAAGAGTTTTTGAAGTGTAGTGTGCGCCTACCCGTAGTGTCGCACGCAATACACTTACGCACACGTTATCGTGCCCACGCTTGTGTTGCAAATTGCTAGGACCCTATTATTCACCTTCTTCGTTGGCTATGTTTAGCACACACGCTCATGCTACGCCAGCGCGGGTGTGCACACGTACACCCTCATTTGAGATTAGACGAGAACCTGGAAATCATGTATTTGTATGGCTTTAACGACTTGTGGGGACCTGTTTGTGGTGCATAAGTAAGTGCTCCATTTGTTATGAAGCAATCACATGGGGAGTCAAGCTTTTGAAGGTGAAAAGGGACACCGAGAAACCATCAGGGGGCGAGAAGACCAAGTTGCAGGAGATTGGGAAAGCTCACGGCAACACGAGTGTGAATATTTCGCCCGCGGCAGTCCCCCCCCCTCCTACCTTTGACCATCGTCTTCGTTGTCACTCTTCGGCTTCTTCCATCACAGTGGTAATCGAATTCATTTGTACAGCCACGATGAAAATTTCGCAACGATATGAAAGTGTTGGGAGTTATTAGTTTTGCAGTGTCGGTCCCTGTTCCATGCCACACACATTTCGCGTGTCTACCGCAATTTGTTGGAGTATTATCCAAATGCAAACTCTATTTAAAGTAGTTTTGTACCTTTTTGACTTTTAAATGAGGTCCAGCTCTCTGTCAGGACTTTTTGAATTTCTCTCAAGGTATAGGAATGTGAAATCCTTCCATCATGTGTCAATACTTGAATGTAAATAGTGCATGAAGACCTCCTGTGGTGATATTAAACATTTCACATTTAGCCTGACATTAATAGCCTTGTTACAGTTAACCGCTGCTTGGCTATGCTCAGTGGAAGTTAAGTTGTCCTGAGGACACAATAATATAGGAGTAAAGAATAAGGTTCATCATGAGCTGTCATAGCTCCTTGGTGGATTTCGCGGTTGAACACTGTCTTTTTAGTCAATGGATGATACAGATCACGGGTCGCAGCAAAGTCCAAGGATACCCATGGAGAGTACCACCGCAGCCACATCCATCCGCCTGCAGAGAGCGAATTCCTCCTACGCTGCGACTACTACTTCACCGTCCCATCTTCTGTCCAATGGTTCACCCAAGAAGATTAGCTCCCAACAGGTCCGTCAACGCTTGAAGGAACACCTTCTGAGTCGACGCGTAATGAGCGTGGAGGCTTCGTGGAGTGTGGGAGGAGGCGGGACTTGTATGGATGTTTCTGCTGCTCTTGCTGCTTCCTCAGCTTCGCCTCAATCTCGCGTCGGTTTGCGGCACTTGTCCCGCTCCTTCGATTCCGATCGCACCGCTTCTTCACCCTCCCCACCGCCACCGCCGTTGTCGCACACTGACACTTCTGCTCAACGTCCGTCCTCGCCATCCTCACTGCCGCGCAAACGCGCTGCCTATCACCGATCCACAACTTTATCGCTGGATTCCCCCATCAGGCCACCAACCACCGCTTCCTCGCTCTCCACTGCCTCGCGCAATTTTGAAGAGGTTGGCCTTGCTTCACGCAACAACATTTGGCGCGAGGGTAAACCACCTGCCCACTACCAACAGTCTTCTCTTGGTAGGCGGCCTTCAATCACCATATTAACCCAGGGTAGCGTTTACTTCTCATTTCTCCTATGTTCGTTATTTTAGGTGGTTGTCTTGGGACACATATGATGCGACAGTCCAGTTACAACCCCCAGATGGCACACGTGCGTTCAGATAACTTTCCCAAAAGTTTGGCAGGTCCAAATACCTCAGCGAACGCAGGAGTGGAGATGCCGCTTGACTTGACCACCGCTGCTGCTACCGCTTCGTCGGGTGAATCGCTACGACGCCTAACCAGCGATTGCCCACATCAACGACAAGTGGCGGTCGGTGATGGTGGTGGAGCTTCTGTTGGAGACATATCACTTTTTGTGCAACAATTTGAGGCTCTTCGGGTACGTAGTTGTGCCGGCTTTCAATTTACTATAAATGTGTTACGTGAGCACCCCTGTGACTTCACCCATTTGGACAAAATCACACAAATGGTTGTGCTATAAATTGGCAGCTTCTCCATCTCAAAAGTACTAGTTTGCCACTTGTGGAAAACCAGAGAAGACAAGTTTTGAGTGATACGGTGGGAATTAAGTCAGCGGATTTGACGTCTCCTCTGCTAGGCTAAATGCTCTTTAGAGCTTTGACTCTATACCTGTTTTCCATATTCAGACTACTAGGGTTAATTAGCTTCGTTCATTGACAAGCATTGCAAATCAGCTGAGTCTTGACTCACCAGTTGAGTAGTGTTCATTCTGCCTTGCTCTTCGAAGAAGCATTACAAGGTTCGGCTATCTGACGACATCTTGTCATTGAAAAGTAAGCATGATTGCGAAAATGAAAGGACCGCTTATGGTGGAGCCTTAATTTAAGGCATGCTGTTGCTGCTGCCAACCCTTCTATTGACTTTGGCCACAAGATACCCGATTTTGGGAGCTATAATGACAGGGGTTGCGTGCTTAATGGTCCCTCGAAAAGGTCTTTTAGCTAAAATACTAAGAAAGTGGATTATAAACCAGTCCTTGTTGATATGGCTTAGTATGAATTGTTGGCACCAACACTCGGTTGATCAGTTATCCCGACTTAATGGTGCTACGTAAAGCCAGATCGAGTCATTTTATCTGCTAACTGCTGTCGCATGCGTGTGAGTGTGTATGTGTGTGTATGGAATCACCTCTCAAGGTGCACCTCAGCGCATGCACACGGATGTTGAGGGTTGGCCTTTGACAGCAGAAATTAATGGCGTTAATCACACAGCAGTGGTCCGATGTTTGCTGGTGCCATAATTCTTCCATTTTCGGCATGCCAGTGACTGGAGCCTCTAGCGAACAGCGGTGACTAAGCCAGGGTCTTTCTGCTAAGAAAATAAATCTGGAGCCCCATTATGCCAAAGTGAAGCAGTGCTTACAACTTAAATCTACCTAGCCAATCTTTTAAAAAGACCTTAATGGCTGGTGACTTGGTCAAAAGTAGAAATCATCGTTTTCTACTTGAAGTACTAAGGTTGCCAGCCAGAAACGGTGATGTTCGATTGGCCGAACAAACTTTCGCTCTCAATGGCCAAAATTCACTTGAAAGCGCCCCTTTCAATTTGTCATCGTTAATTATGCTTACTCCAATCCCGGCTGCGAAGGCGTTCCACAACTCTAACCAAAAGTTTATCAAAGGCTTTTGACACCCTCCGATGGATGCTATTTCAGTCTGACAAACAAAGTGACGCAATAAACATCTTTATTGCCGTCCTACAAATTGGTGGTCTGCCATTTCTCCTACCAACTGACAAAAGTAGCCTCCCTCCTCTAGTATGTCGTCCAAAAATTGTGCCCAACACATCTACTTATTCACTTACCGAGGGGATCGTGTACTTTTGCTGTCGGAATGTTGGTGCGCCTAAAGTAGGCGGGAATGTTTTTTTTTCACCTAAATTAGGCACCTTCAGAAGTCGATTCTACGAATCTGACATTTTATGGCTGTAAGTAAACCTTATGGTCTATTGCGGGACGAATCGATGTTGATGAAAACATTTTTATTTCTGTTTTATGCTCCTGGTGTTCGGCTCCTGTTAACCTCTGGCCGAATGTAACAGGCATGTCCTCGGTGCCTTCAAGGCAATAACGCCAATCGGACCAGATTCCATCAGCCCCAATTCCGCGCTTATGGTTGTCGGATCATGTTTGCTATGCTTATTCAGTGGCACCGTTCTTTTCGATAGCTGTCAGATGTGTCGAAGGGTGGACATAAACGTTGATTAGCGGTCTGATCAAGGCTCTTTGCTTCTTCATTCCTAGGAGAGGTGGCATGCATAGGGATAAAGGGATTCTTTTATCTTTTCTTCTTCCGTATGATCTCTCTCCGCGTAGAATGAGACCCATGGATGCAATGGTTGGACGGGAGGGATTTTGTTAGTTGAATAAATCTAGCTTGGAATTCTGAATATCGGGGCTGCTGTGTGCAGGCTACCTGTTTAGGCGTCGGACCTTGAAGGATTTAATGTTTGAGTGAATCTTAAAAAGAATCTGGTATGTTTCTTGCTGAGATTTCACATCGATGCTTCCACTCATTTTGCTTCTTCTGGCAAAGGAGGCGAACGGAGTAACTTAGAGCAAAACAGTTTTTACCTTCATTTTTTAATCCCCGCGGTTATTTGGGGCTTGAGGAGTGAATGATCTTTTGAATTAACACTAAATAGTTCTTGTTTGCTCCATGTAACATAAGCAACTGCGATAAACGACGAGGGAATGACAAGGGGTGGGACTTTCACTCTTTGCTCCAATACGGTCTCTATTGCAGATTCGTGGAGTGTTTGCTCTCCTGAGTAAGACAGTAATGTACTCCAAGTGGGTCAGGACAAGTGGACACAATCGGCTGTGATGGAGAATGAAGCTTTGGTTCTATTCGGTTGGAAAGTTAACCCCTTTAAGGGATCTGGGATTCGTCTTGGCAACAGGAAAGCTGAAATCGATGATGATTGCCGCCTGATGCAGGAGAGCTCGTTGTGTGACCTCTTCGCACTCGCATTGCAACACAGATTAGTAAGGCTTGCTGGTTATAGGAAGAGATTTGGAGCTTATTAATAGTGAATAGAATTGCTCTGTTGCTGATCTGCCAAGGCGTTATTTCCCGGAGGTGCTCCAGTACTCCGAACCAGCTATGGTTGCCAGGAGGTATGTTGATAGTCTAATTTAGCTTCATCTCTTCCCCTCCTCAGAATACCTCAATACCAAAACAATTGCCCGTCTTCAATCCCGCATCGCTGTCTGCTCCACCGCCAGCTCCTACAGCAACCACTACCGCCGCCCCTACCGCACTGTCAGACTTACAGGAGACGGCAGCTTCTATTGTCTCCTCTCTCACCTCCCTTTGTCGCTCCCATCCGGTAGGTGGTGGTGGCGGCACCCCATCGCAACTCAACTTCCTCACTACCTCCTTGTTCAATCGTCATCTCAGTAAGGCACTTTTTTGCAGCTCCAAGACGTTGCCTCTACCAGTGCTTCGTGTGCTTACTGCTTTTGTAAAGCGACGTAGTAATAACCTTCTTTGTTTCACAGACTCATATTAAGAGCAAAGTAGGGCGATTTCTGACCTAAGCAGAATTTGTGGCTTTTGGAATGCAGGGAACCCTGGGAGAGACATTGGAATTCGGGCGTTTCCTATCTTTCTCATGGTTTCTGGTTTAAAATTTATAGAGCTACAGCTTGCCTTCAAGGCAGCGCCCCTTGAAATGCTTTTTGTGTGTTCATAATTCGTAAGTGGTAGTAATAGGATTAGGGTCATTGTGGCAGCGACCTTCAATCAAAGTAAGGAGACTGTCATATTGGATAGCTCTCTTTCACTGGCGCTGTTATTTACCAAACTCGATCCGTATGAGGATTGCCTTTTGGGAAAGACATTTACCTAAATTCATCCTCTGAGGTTTGGTTCTGACTGCGTTCGCCTTTTGTATCCTATTTTCTCCAATTGGTCTGGACTATTCTCTAATCTTAATGGCCTTTCCACTACATGAGCCTCTGTTTTTGCAGCTACTTTTGGCACTCCTTTCACCATTGAGGGCGAGGTGATAAGGTGTTTGATTATGAAAGTAGTCTTGTTGTAGACAGGGGAGGATGGCAGTATGGATGACGTAAACGCAGCTTCCAAAGACCCATAAATTAAAGCAATGTACTTTGCTGCGGCACCACTTAAGACCAGGGCCATAATCATGCGGAAATGGTAGCATTTTGTGTCATACACCTTCAACTTTCCACTGCACTGCTTTCACGTGTTCAAGTGGCCCGATGGAGCGACTGATTGACTGATCGCTTTTTTTTGAATGCTCTCATTACTCTCATACTCTGCTTTCTACGAATAGGTATTTCACACAACTTCCTGGGTCATAAAAACATTTTAGCCGACAGCTCTATTATTAGGCAACTGTTAGTTGTATGCCTTAGCTCCACTCCTAGCTGATTCCCTGTCCTGGTGGTTATTGGGTCGTCGGTGAGTCCATTCCTCCGGTAATCAATTCCTCGTTCGTTCTCTCCTTCATCCAAACCTTTGTATGTGCAGATACGTGAGTGGTAATGCAAACACACCTGATTAATTCTTATGTTGAATTACAAGTGGATGAATTTTTGATATCACAACACACGGCTTTTTATCCTTCGCTGCCATAAGCTCATCATGAATGCTAGACAAGTTACGAGCTCATTTCAGCTCCCATCCCAGGCAGTGATGAGTTTTTTTTATCAGGGCGTTGTGTACACCATTGACATGCTCAAGTCTTTCTCGTTGGGACTATGGCGGTCTTTGTTAGCTATAAATTGCTCCTCACACAAAGAAATTTGCACTCACTGTTGCTCATATTTGTCGCGGCGTCATCTTTACGACTGCAATTAAACACGCGTTGTTATGGTATAGATTAGAGGATTAAAGGGCTCCAGGTATGGGCATGACCTCATGACCCTAGGGCGTTCCTTGTTGCTAAATTTATGGAGGATGTGCCTGGAGTTGGCTAAACTTTGAAGGTTTTTTTTCATTAGTTTGCCCTTGCAGAATTTGCCATCTATTAGTTTCTGTCTATTTAAAGAAAATAGGATTTCAAGCCTGGCGTTCAGCGGTAGAACATTTGAAGGGTGTAAAAGATTTAATAACTGCCGTATGGCCGTCAGTTCCGGTCCCAAGGGCGGTAGTTCATAGTTTATCGCCACAGCGGTCATTCAACCCTGTCAACCCCTCACCGCCACGTGGAGCACCTGGAATGTAGCCGCATGGGACAAAATTTCCAGTGTCACAGTCAGTCATGAACATTTGCGTTTTACAAAAGCTGATCGGTAAATTGAACTGCCCTAGAATGGTTCATTCCTATTGAGGAGTCATTCTCTGGCGGAGGCTTCCATCTACCAATCATATGCTGTATGAATTTATCCGTAAATAGTTATAAGGAAGGTAAATGTTCTCAGAACTTCTGGAAGTAAAATCTCTTCTTATTCTCTTCTCACCAGGCACACAGGTAAGTCAGAATCTACGCGAGACGCAGGAGACGCTGGCTGCACTGACTTTGGGTGGCTCGCAGGAGAAGACGGTGCGGCCGGCTATGACCGTGTCTACCACGCCAGCTACAACGCCCATGCCGGCAGCCCACGAATTCCTGTGTAGCGCTCTGGAACGCGCCTATGATGAACTGTTAAGGCACTGGAACGGCCTCCCACCTGTTATTTCTTGGCCTACTACCGCTAGTGAACGAAGAACTGGTGACTCTCCAACCCCTAATGAGTATGTTTGGCTTAGCCTGTTAGGTGCGAAATCGAAAAGTTTTTTTTCTCGTATAATGCTCCTGTTATTTGATGGTAGTTTGAAAGACAAAATGTATGTAGTGAGCCCATTTTCGTTCTGGTAAAAGGTTCTGAAATCTTGAAAATGGGTAGCGTGTGTGGGGAGCTCAATCAGTTGGTAGATAATTACGAGCTGGGATGAAAACGAAGATAGTTTGAAATTCGAGCTGTTGGATGGTAAAATTTCATTTGCTTGGGCTGTCTCTTGATATTTGTGAGCTAATTGATTGGGTTCAGTCTGCCCCGCTCTTCATTAGTTAGTAGGATGGGGAGACTACCTGCTTTTTGTTCATTTTTTGGGCCCATGCTTCCCCAAATGCGCACTGCCGCTCGCTTCCATTGCCCTTCGAAATGAATAAAGCACTGTTAACACGGATGATGTAGCCAAAAATTGAATGTATGAGGTTTTCCAGATCGGTCTCTCGGTCCCTCCACCAGCTAATGGAGAATTATAAACTCAATCAAAATCGCTTGACCTAATTCAAGCAGTCAACACTGAGTTTGTTTCTTGAGTGCAGCGTGTGATCTCTTGCCTACAAGTTTTGTCAAGCACGCCGAAATCCCCCACCTTTCATTCATAGAGTACTTTGTTTGTCGTTGGAATTTGCACCGACTCTCGGTTGCATGCCGGAAACTGCAAGTGTGTGATGACAAATTGCAACTCACCACTAGTCAAAACTTCTCCACACAATCAAGCTCGCCATACATCTGATTCACTACTTCTTTGATCAATGACCGTCGATTATTGCTTTCAAAGTTGTGTAATTGTTGAGCTGTGTTGGCATAGTCAATTCCATGCGCATGCTCCTCCTTCACAGTAACGTATTGTTGCAGAGCCTCACTGAAACCTCGTAAATGTCAAGTTTCGATATTTTTAGAGGTGGGTGTGAAGTGTATCTTTTGAGCTAACTACACATGCCTCATTTTTGTCGTACTCAAGAACAAAATGCTCCACATTCTATGAGATGCTAAATTTGGACTTACAGGTGTGTAAGTTTCAGTATTTAGAGGAGTACGGGTGCTGAATTTGGTTGTACATGATGTGTATTTTTATGAACACATCAAGCTTGTGGTTTTTTTAGGCCTAGAATTTTCATTTGCTATGGATAATTTGCTTACTGACGTCATAATCCCATTCACTTGGTTTATTCATTTTTTCGCAATCTTGCCATCGATACTGTTGGCGTAACTTTCACATTGCACCCCTCTACTAACATCTCTCTCGTCAACCACAACTGCTTTTGGGTCCTCCTCGTTCACCGCTGTAATCTTCCATTTGACAGGTGGCTCATTTTTGATCATCAGCCAGGAGGCAATATGCCTTGATCAAGCGCTTGACACTTGGCATTCATTACTCTCCACTGCCACCTGAAAGGTCATTTCAGGTATTCTGTAGACTTTGCAAGGAGCGAGAGGCTGATCAGACCAAACAAATATTATTCAACACATACACGCCTATTTTTGTCCACAGGACAGCTCTCCTTTTCGACCCGGCTATGCTGTCGCACGTCTGCCTCTGTCCGCATGGCAATAATCCCCAGGTGCATCCAGAGCATCCACTGCGAATCATCTCTGTCCTTGAGCGGATTGCCAGTTCACGATTCCAGATACCCCGCAGTTTGCTCTCTCCCACCTCACTCACCGCCACTCTTGATCAGGACTCCCATTTAGCCCTGTCAGAGGGCCTTCCTCTCGCCTTCTTCTGTCATTGGATGCGTGCACGAATGGCCACTAGAGTATGTACCTATTCTCCTATCATTTCTGCCTTGCACATTCATACAACTGACTGCTACTTAATTAGCGGTACCAGAAGGTCTTCCAATCGATGTTCCCAAACAACTTCCCGTAGTAGTAATGAAGTAGATGCGCAAAATCAAGACGGATAAGGTAGGGTCTTGGAGAGTATATTGTTACTCAACTTTTTCCCTTCACTTTTTTCCACAACTCAAATTAGTCTTGACTAACCCGCTAAATATTGTATCTTTTCTTGTTGTTTCCATCACATGTTACCTCCCCGTCAGCACCGCTGCACGCGGCTCTGTTGGGCTCAGCTCAGTTCGCCTCAGTCTCTTCACATAGTTGAATTGTAATGACGATATAAAGGGGAGTTTTTTCTGCTCAAAGCATTGGCTTCACAATAACGAATCAGAGTGGGAAATGTGCATTTTTACTTAGTGAGGTAGTGATCTCTACGTTGTCCATCCATCATGTCCCCTCTGTTGCCTGTAATGTTTGGTGTCGGTGCGGCCGACCTCCTTTTTGTGAACGTTACTTGCGAAGTCAAGATCACGTGACCAATAGCTGCGCGCAGGCACATCTCAATGGATCAAAGGTGCCAATGCACTTTGAAGGTGGTAGATTTTTCTCCAACTCGTGTTTTTGGCTTTTCCAGCATCGGAAGTGTGTGCATAAATAACATTTAAGTCTCCGGGAGAGCCACGAACTAATGGATAGGAAAGAAAAAAGCACATGTTCGTCATCACCACCACCACGGCAAATGCTGCGATGGGCTGTTTTTAACTACCACCTTGCACCACCAACTGCTAAGCGTGGTCTGTTTATGCCAAAACGAACTGTGCAGTGATGTTTTTTTTGTCGTGGCAACCAGAGCGCGAGGTAGAGGAGGCACGTGCTCACCTTTACTCTCCCCCAGTCAGGCAATGTCTTGGTCTTTGATGAAGAGTTTTTCGCACCATTTTATGGGTTTTCTAGCCACTTGATCAAACTTTATAGTCATGTCGCCTCCACTTAAACTGATGGTGAAACACAGCAGCAAAGAGCCGCCTTTTACAGCCTATCTGAATGACTTTGAATGTGAGTGATGCAGCGATTGCTGAAACACTGCAGGTTTTTTTGGAGAGGCATATTGAACCAAGTAATGCCCTGTTAGATAAGTACAATTAATCGGCTAGTCGACGCAGAGTCGCCCTGGGCTGTATTTCAGGAGCGCCATTCCCTTTAATTAGGAGTTCGTTTGTTAGGCTCCTCGTTGTGCTAACTGGAGGCATTTATGGCATTGGTAATTTCGCACAAAATTTTGGATGCAGTTGGGCTCCTACATCTGGAAATTTGGCATGCTACTTTTCCCCACACAAGGTTGTCACTTGTCAGCAGCGCTGGGTATTGGGATTTCACTGCTAATGACCTACCTTTCGGCAGATAGAATTAAGGCCCGGAGCGGCCTCATTTAAGATCATAGCAAAGTGAATCGAAGCTTACCTTTCTCGCTGTTGAAAACAGGGGTCACGTTTATCTTTGCTTTTGCCAAGGTAGGCACCTCAAACGGCTAAAATTGACTATCAGAGGTGAATGAATGAGGTAATTTCAAAGGATGGTGAGATTTTTGCTTAATGCCTTGGATCATCTTGAAAGATATGTTCCCACTGATTGAATAATTCATACAGCATTGCTCGCTTTGAGACTTGGATTTCCAACTCTTCTATGACCCTTATAGTCGATTGGAAGTTACGATAGAGTTACATTGTGGTCGGATCTAGTCTCAAGGCATTACCCCCTAAGGAAACTAGAGGGTCGGTGCTCAACAGGGTTGCATAATTGGTAGACGGGAAGTCCTCTGGCATCTGCCGTTCAGTTGAAGAAGTAACGCATTCGTCCCTCCTCAAATCGTGCCACCCTAATCGTTTCATATAAACGGCAGAAGTGGATGTCCAAAACTGGTGGAGTGTTTGCCAAATTTTTACTGTTGAGGCACCACTATCCATCGGTTGGTCATTGGTGCACACATTCAACCGCACGCACATTGCCTACGATGTTGTTGATATGTTCAGTTGTTCTATAATCTTAGGGGTACACCGAATCCAGGCCAGCTCTGCTTTGCGGAGCCTAGCAGCTTCACAGTGGCGAACTCCTTTATCATAGCCGGTGCATTTAAATGTACTTTTTGATCTTAAACCTCCACTTGGGAGCAAGTGCTGGGAACATCACGAACTCTCTTCCGAGTCACTGGTACACTCCAGGACATACAGCCTTTATAGCGCAGGTAACTTGTTTTTACCAAGGGATCGAGACCGAATTGTGCCGATCTTAATCAGGCTGAGTATATTTGGTGGTGTGGCCGTCGTGTAACAGCAACAAAGGATGAAATTTCCACATTAAGCTGGACTGATGCAAGGCAAAAGGAGGTTCTACATTTTCAATCTTCAGTTCTCCAATCCTGCTTACCATTGGTGTGGAAAGCGTGCTCTCCTTGGTGACGAAAAATTGATGCGCATCCATATGAAGACCTTTTGGTGATATTAATAGACTGGTAGTCATTAGTGTTGGTATTTCTTTTGAAAAGATATCACTTCACATTCTTCAATAGCATTAATAAGAGGCCTCTTGTCATCCGACAGCCACTTGAAAGTGGGCCTTCGGCTAGGTATTCGCAAGGGCTCCATTCTAACCCCACGCAAACCCTCCTTAAGGGTTCTCTAATCAGCACTCCATTCATATGCGCAGCTTTGACTTTATTAGGCCAAAGTTCGCTCGCTGGAACACTTGGCTTTTTACCTCACTGCTGACAGGGCTCCATTCACTTTTGTAGGAGGAGTTGGCCCTATTCCACACTCCCGAACACATCGCTCGCTATTGCCCTGAATCCGCCTCTGAGAATGAAGGGGACGTGAAGGTAGAATTGGAGGGTCTTGGGAGCACAGCAGAACTCGCTGTGGATGTAGAGACGTCAGTTAAGAAAGGAGACCGAAAACTGGCTGCCTTCTCCTTGGCCACACTCCATTGCGGTGGCGTAGGTGTCGATTCAGACACTGTGTGGAATCCCGAGACTACCTCTAGGTCCGCTCGGCTTGCTGTTGGCCAGGTTCTCTGCCTTGCTCACAAGTTAGTCTCGTGCACCCTACTTTTGCATCCTGCGAATCACCTGCTAGCATGCCTACTTCCTTCTTCCCATAGTCTCGCTTGTGGTCGTCTAAGAAATGGCTTTGCATTGGTCCACCCTCCTGGCCATCACGCCGAGCCCGACCAGGCCATGGGTTTTTGTTACTTCAATTCCGTAGCTATTGCTGCGCTATCAATCCTGCGGAGCGGACAAGCAAATCGTGTCCTCATCATTGATTGGGACATTCATCATGGCAATGGGACACAGTTTGCTGCGGAGAAACATCCCGGTCTACTCTACATCTCTTTACATCGCTATGATCAAGGCACTTTCTTCCCCGGTACGGGCTCCTTCCAGCATCACTGTCGTAGTGGTTACATTGTCAACATTCCTTGGGGATGCACCGATGCCAGTCCTGTCGCTTCGGTTCGTCGCGAATCTTGGCGACTGGCAAAGATTACAAAGGCTGCCTCGTCGAATGATAGCGGTGTTCCAGAGGATTGCCCTCCCACAATGGTAGGTGGAGTAGTGCAGAGTTGCACCTCTTCGCCTGCCTCCTCCTCCGCCGGTTCGCTGGATGCGGGGCTGGCTCGATGTTCGGGTAGCGGAGGCAGTGGTGGGGAAATGTCAGGAACAGTTGGACTCTCTGACTCTGAATACTTGGCCGCCTTTCGCAGCCTTGTGCTACCTCTGGCCACTGAATTCGCCCCAGATGTGGTTCTAGTCTCTGCAGGATTCGACGCAGCAGCTGGACATGGAAGTGCCCTGGGCGGGTACGAAATATCTCCTGGAGCCTTCGCATGGATGACACGACAGGTAATGTTTATTTTGTCCTCACTAACCCCCCACTGGTTTGATACTCTCAGCTAGGCAGAAAGTTGATATAATTTCTGAATCCTCTTGGGATCCTCTCCGCGAAAGCGCTAGCTTATCATAGAGAAGGATTGAGATGCAGCTGAACAAACATTTTTTTACCCTTCAGTGCATGTCTTTAGCCGGAGGAAGAGTCGGTTTGGTTCTGGAAGGCGGCTACGTTGCCTCTGTAACTGCTGACTGTGTCGCCACTTGTCTAAATGCTCTCCTTCTCCCCAATCCACCACCGGCTGTGTTTGATGTCAATACCAGTGGCAGCAGCCTTCAACGTCTCGCCAGTCTGGATGATTGTATTACTGCTGCCAAGGCATGGATTGCACCCTCCGAACTTGCTCGAGCTCCACGACCAGAAGCAGTGAAAACTCTTGTTGAAGCAGCCAACGTTCACGCCGCCACCGGACAGTGGAAGTGCCTTACTATGCCTGATACCTCAGTCTTTGTGGACGTGGCTCTGTACGTCGAACTGCGCAGGGCGTTTTGGAGGTGTTGACTCCATGGCACATTTATAGTTTCGTCTTAATTTTGTAGGTCCTTTAATAGAGCTATGGAACAGGAGCGTGCGCGTCTCCTTTCTTCCTCCAATCCCGCCGGCGTATCGTCTGCCTGGAGCCCCCCTCCGAATCTCGACTCTCTGTGATGATGTCTATATCCTTGCTACTAATTTTACCGCTAGTAGCATCGATATTGTTCCCTTCATCTCTTGTACATTGTGTGTTCATTCACTCAGCCACTAACTCACAAGGTCCGCTTATCACGTGGATTGACCTCCATGCTTTTTGACCCCCTGGTAACTTTATTTCTTGCTCTCTATCGCTCTCTCTCCATACTTCCCTTACAAAGGCCTACTAACTCTCCTTTGCTCCTTTTTTTTACTTCGTAATATTATTGTAACTTGGAAATGGTGCATTGGTATTCCTTGCGTACTTTCAAAAAAGTAGCAATTTTTTTGCAGCAAAACACGCACCTATTGTTGCTTTCTTTTCCGGATCTGATGGAGTCGTCGCCTAGACTTTTTGACCTAAGAAAACGACATTCTCGGCTAGAAATTTTTAACCCCGTTGAGTGACTCACCTAAAAGCCCATGTCGCAGTTCAACAAACAAACAATCACCAAGGTGACCGTCCAAGTTTTTGAAAATCCTGTGTCTTAGGCCAGTTTCAACGAATGAGTCCATTTTGGGCACCATGATCCGGCCATTGCTTGTAGCCCTCGAAACCTTCCCGCAAGGGTAGTAAGTTGCATACCGGTGCAGAACAAAATCTCTTCAGTGTATTAAAAGGACTGGAATTGCAGGATCTATGGCCTAGGATCGTGTGAACTGAATTTTGCATTGCATTAAGTAAAGTGCCCTCGTTACCACGAGTCGTCTCTCGTTCTTCTCTCCCCCAATTCGGCCCTCTTAAATGCCTCACACTCGAATTGCAAACCCGGTCAGGAAAACCGGTGCGGCGCTTATCTGTGACGCCGATCGCAAACATGTTACCGGCGTTGAAAAAAGAACACTTTGAATAAAGTGAAAAAGGAGGTACCGTTAAGATGGGTCCGTCAAATGTACATGGCATAAAACCGAGCCAATTACGCTGTTGCCGGTGTGTCGGGTGATTCAGTTCTTCGAAGTTTGGCTCCCGATGTCTGTCTTCGCGTCTGTTGCTGGTGCTGCTTCAAATTCATCACCGTTGTTGCGTGTCGCTTCTTGCCAACGCTGTCACAACTGGTACTAGCTACAGCACTGCCTAGAATCACTGCAATTTCCGATTCAACGAAGCTCCATGGCACGCTGGGAGTCTCCGGTAGTGCACACATCTCTCCACTGGGACAATGAAAGAGTCTGCGTTTTTCTCTCGTCTTTTCCTCCTCCTCCTCCTTTTTATTATTCCTCTCCTCCGCATTCAGCATAGCGGCCCTGGCACAGGCGAAGCAAAATCGGTGCTGTAAACGCACCGGACATTGGACGAAATGGCTTCCTTCCAACGCGCTACCACAAGTCAGGCACTGAGCTTGAATCCACTCTTCTTGCAGGTAAGATACTGCTTCTTCCAGCTTACACCAGCACCCTCGTTGAGCCTCGATCTCCATTTCTGCTTCCGTTGCATCCATTCTCTCCAAAAGCTTGGACACACCTCTTATCACCTTGCCTGAAGCCGTGGGGTACTCGAAGAAGAGCCGATCCCGGATAGAACAAGTGGTGTCGTGAGAGAGACCTACACATAATGCTGATCTTATTGACGACTGACCTATTGATCGAACTGGAGCAGGAAAGTTGAACTCTCGGTGGTGATTGGGCTGCTGTTGTTGTCTTTGCTGATGATTGGTATTAATCTGGTGTTGTTGTAGAAATCTCAGAGCGTCCATGTAGAGAGCAATAATAGTCGGATGATGATTTGACAGGAAAGGTTGAACCTTCATACCCTTTGCTTTCTCTTTGCTATGCAAAATGGCATGCTTTTGTGCTCCAACCCATTGAATGACCTGTTCTATTCGATCAGCACCCTCGTAGTTGACACAGCCTCGACACACAGGAACGGAGAAATCGAAGACTAGCGCCCAGGGGCTTCGTGGTAATTCACAGAGAAAGCAGTGAATACGAATCGGGTTTTCTGCTTTTGGCAGTGCACTCGAAGCTAGTTGTCTTTCTCCTGTCATCAGTTGGGATATTGCGATGAAAATGACTTGAGCTGGTGGCCGTAGTGTAGTCGCAAGTGCTTCCACTCTCCTGATTGGCTGTCTGGCCTGCCCCACTTGATTGGTTAGTCAATGATACTCGAGTTCACATAGAGCTGACGCTGAAATTACTTTTATTTTCCGTACAACTCGAGACGTTTTAAGTATAAAGTCATTTCAAATCGGAATTGTTTGATTTTTACCCGAAAAGTAGTAGTTTTGCCCGTTTATTGGATTGGGCTACTAACAGGCAGATTGTTTCTCTATAATAGTGAAGCTAGCCACTTTTTCGTCCTGGTACCTCGGAGTTGAAATGAGATGGTATTCTCTCAGATAACAAAAAGTAAGTTCGGGTGCGAACGGTCGCTTCCTTAGCATAATAGCATCATAATGATCAACACTTGGCAAATTTTGGAAGATGTTATTACGAAAGGCAAAATGTTCGGTTTGCAGTGAAGAGGATGACATTTAGAGAGGAGAGGAAAAGACTGAGTCTCTGCCTCTTACCTCTTGTGTATGTGTGACACGCAACGACCATCGCGTGACTTGCAGTCATCGTGATGATGGAGTAGGAGTGGAGGAGGTGACTTACCACAAACCCTCATGCCTAGCCACCATTAGCATCACTATCGCCATCATATTCATCAAGAGGTAAAACAAAAATGTGAATGCAAATTGTTCTCAAGATTACGCTACACTTCGACACTAGTGTCCGCCCGGAAGATGTCCTTAAGGTTGCTGTAGGCTTCCCGGTCTGTAAAGGAATGCAGTCTTTCAAAACTGCGAAACGGCCGGTGATGTTTGTTTTGGAAATGCAGCAGTTATGGAGAGGATGGGACCTTTTAGCACTTGCACATACACGGATCCATTCAGCCTTGTCCTTTCCTACTGTTCCAGCGCCTTTCAGCCTCTTGACATTTGTGATTGCGTTGTTAATGAAAATTTAAGTCTTAGAATCGGCCAAAAGTTTCATTAAGCACAGAATTCGAAGGCCGTAGCAATACCTTGTTGGATTAAATGACAGTTATTTGTTTGCGAATACTACTGAAATGTATTTAAGTCTCCCTCCAATCATGAAATCGTCGATGAAGCATAATTTAAACAATCATATGGTTTTCCATGAATGAAATGACTGAATACTAGTTGGGGAGCTTAAAAGGAGGAATTTAATTTTTTCCCATTTTGCCGTAGAAACTGAGATGACGAATCACGCCTAATGGACGCAACTAAGCCTTTCATCTTCCCATGAATTTTATTCGAAAGCTGATAGTTGAATGAGGACAGGCTTCTGAGAATAGAGGTCGGATGAGCCGCCGCTTCATTTCACGCACGCACACACAGTGTGCCCGTTTTGTGCGTGATTTCGTGTCCTCCTGCCTGGTTGCTCGTTTGCATGCATGCGTGTTTTGAAAAGGGAGAGCGTTAGCAAGCGAGCGGGCGAGAGAGAGAGAGAGAGGCGGATCATAAATTTCATTTAGAATTGCACGCACTTGTGCTTGTTCATTCTCGCAGGAAGCAGCCTTTGAAGGCTCGATTGTATAAGTATATAAATCAATCGGTCCAATCAATTTCGCGGCGCGTCGCGTCGTGCCGCAGCGAGTTTGCCCTTCCCTTTCCGTTTCTTGCCTTTTGAGAGTAGTTGTGCGTGATAGCATTAAATATTGCACTGTCGCGTGCTGTTTTAGCGATAAAACACTCAACCAAGGAGGCGTTTTAAAAGTTCCCGCCAGACTTAGGCTGCGTCGCTATCACTCACATTCCACCGCCCCCTGCCCTCTCAGCAGCGTCCCTGTGGCTTAAATGCCATTCCTCTGTCCAGCCTATCAGTCTAAATTATTTCACTTTGTAAGCAACGTTCATGGTTATTTCAGACCCGAATAGCTCATCAAGCGGTATTGAAGTTATTCCTGAGAATGTTACTGTCTCACTTTAGCACTAGTTCTGATCTAAATCATTAGTGACACATACGGAGACCGCAATAGGGTGGTGCTTCGTATATGCTGCCTTCCTTTGATCTCCCAGAATCACGCTTAGTCGAGCCTCAAGTGCTAACCTAGGCGCTGCATCGGTGAAGACACGGACAATACGAATGCACTCGTTGTGGGACGTGAACGTACGCCCCTGCCATAGTGAAGGCGTGGAGCATACTAACCACCATCTTGCTGAATGACCTTGACCTTCTGGCATTTCTCTTCATGGTATTGACCAATCGGGAGGAAGTCAGCCAGGGTGCAAAATTCAAATGGACTGTTTGAGGAGAGCTTATGGAAACTTCTAGAGCAATGGGGCACAAGCGTTGCGTCGGGATCATACTCATGGTTCGTCAAACTTAAAACCTACAAACGGTTTTGACACCTCGACTATTTGCGCATGACCAAGGTGGGCTGTCAGAAACCCAGTAACCTTGGGCTGCTAATTCCTTCCCGTTTAGGCCACTGTATGGTTAAATCTTTCCTTCTTCGAATGCATGCTGCAAGAAACTTGTCTTAAAAACATTTAAGTTATGGCAGGATACTTCAAAATATGGAGTGGTGGGCTGAAATCTTATCTTTCTTTAGGAGGCCAGGGATGTGAGATTACCTTGATGCTTTTTTCTGCGATGACCTCACTTCCTACCCGCCAACAACACTTTGGCTAATTGGATACTCTCCTTTCCTTTCCTCTAGACACGCAAAGGTGGAGGAGGATTTGCGAAGTTATCAGATTGGGCTGGAGATGGGTAATAGACAATTGCGGGTTGCGTGTTCGCGCAGGAACTGCGTAGATGTCAACGACACCTCTCTCGCCCTTTCTCTCAACCCAGCACACCTCAGATAAGTGAGGTCCGCGCCCTTAGAATGTGAGGTGGGGAAAAAAATAGACCTTCCAAGGATTATGTTATTCTGATTCTATATTTTTATCGCTTTTTTACTAATGTTTTGTTGAAAGATGATGAGAATTCATTGATTTAAGACTTTCCGGTTGCATGAATTATTATTTGGAGGTGGGTAAAGGCTCTGAAAGTTGTTTTAAAACGCCTCGGAGCAATTAAAGTGCATCTTTGCATCGTGCGTGAAGCGCTACTACCCATTGATATAAGTAGTATCTGATGCTGTTGATTTGACCACACTGGCGGTGCACTTGGTTCTGTCCTATTTACCGCCTGGATCTTGCTTCATGTGGTTTGCTAATTAGGTGGACCAATCTGTAAGATCGGTGGCAGAACTTGGCATGCCACTACCACTGGTCAGGGTGTCGTGCGTTTTCCAATTAACAGGTTATATTATAGCATATCATAGTGTCTCCAAATGTCTGTTTTGCTAGTCTACATTCGTTCTACAAATCAATACAATAAAAAAGAGTGGATAAAGTCCCCAAAATATGCGTTGAGATAGTCATCAATGCAGTCCATCTTCTCCTCCGAGGAAACCATCAGCCGTTGCCGTTGCCACCTTTTTTCAAGAGGCCCCGTGGTGCAGGACTAATCACGTTCGTTCATGCTATGCTTCTACCTACTGAGTGTCGACTCTGCTTCGGGTGATACTAACCGCGTGTAAAGTATGAAAGCTTGAGAAGTGTAGATGGCTACCTACCTGTCCTCCTTTACTTGCATTTGAAATACGAGGCCTTGCATGGGGTTGTCAATGTAGTTTGAGGTATGCAATCTCGTACTGAGGTACAGTGTAGTGTGATGCAATGTGGTGTAGGAATGGAGCTAACCACATGCCAATGATAACTATCAACTATTTCGTTTCCAAGTGAAGGTGGACCAGATTAAGCTAGAGAAATGGAGCGGAGGCAGGAGGAGAGGCCAGTGGTCCCCTACCTTCACTGCTTTCTGTTTCCAAAGATAACACTCAGTCACGCAAACCCCATCTCCTTTCTCGCGTGCATTGGAACAGAGGCCATAGGACGACCTCAAAAATCGGGTATCACCATGGCGACGCGATGATGGAGGAGGAGCAAGCGAGTGTTGCGTGAGAGCGGGTTTCAGTTTGCGTGTAGGAGGACCATTAGATGAAAATGAATTATTCACTCATTTGCTCACCCATTCGCTCATTTACACCGGGCTTGACTGCTGTGAAGGCACCCACCAGAGTGAAAATATTTTATTCAACTGCTACCTTTGATAAACTGAAGGGGTGCGAGGTGCGCTTTCCCAGGCCTTCTGTTTGCAGGTGTATCGTTAATCCTAAATGACTAGAAGACCTCCTATTTATGCCTTCATTTATTGCGAGTATAATTACTTATCAATTCCATAATGATGTATTTAGTTTTAAAATCTGCGTTTGATTACGTGGGCGCCTAAGTCTTCGCAGCGTGTGCCTTTTCACCTCGGCATGACCGCCGACCATATTAACAGCCGCTTCTGCGCATTACGTGGTGGAATTCCGGTCGCTTTGCGATAACTTTTGGATAGTTTTAGAATTGATCTAAAACGCTGCCAAAATCATGTCCGAAACATTAATTAATTCATGCTTACATCTTATCATTTGTCCATGCAATTGCTTACCCATTAGCTCAATAACCTCCGTGAATACTTATTTGTTTTTTTATTGTTTACGCTCTGAGTGCTAATAGCTGCTTGCATTAGAATTTGAAAGAAGGAGATGCAACTTATGGAAGCCAATCACTAGGGAATGCACATTCAATCCAGGTTTAGGGACTTCCACTGAGGCTTGCATAAAGTCGGGATAAAGAAAAATAATCTGCTTGCATGCTAAGGACTGAATCACACAAAAGTACTTAAACCTCCTTTTACAGCTCACCTTTTTGGGACATATCTGGAATTTGTTCCCTAGATCATCTAACTAACATTCGTTCGTAAAACACCCTATTAGTAGAAAACATTTATTTGTTTCTGCAAGCTCACAAAGTAAGGATTATTAAAATTTTTTAGTTTCAACTGTGAACGCATTGCTTCGGTGCCCGAAAGTATTGTTTTTAATATTATGGTAAATACCGCTACACTTGGAAGTGCTTTTTGTGAAGTCAAAAATTTTAACCTTTGCGCTGCATTAGAAGCGGTTTATTAGTTCAGAGAGGTTGTAGAAGGCAAACTAAACTAAAAATACTCCGTTATCTTCGTCTTGAATTAGCGGGGTAAAATCTGCACGAGGAAACTGGAATGGTGCCCACTGCAGCTCCCCACTTTAATATGGAGTCACCTCAGTCCCCGCAATCCTATTCATATTTGGCATCATGCCATTATGGTCATGCCATTTGCTCTCCGACCCTTCTGTGTGTTAGCAGCACGCTTTCTACTGCAGTACTGTGACTCGAATCATTACTTCTCTAACTTATTCTAAGGTTAGGGGATCCCATTACCCCTGTGTTTAATTCAGAAAGCAAGCACTGGATGTTTTGCTATAACAAGTTTGTTGTTTTGGTGTTAATATGCAGTGGTGCGTTATTTTTATGTCCAGTTCAACGCTTGAGCCGATTTCCTCCCCGCATACTCTGAACCTCTCCTTTTAATAGCAAATCCGCATCCTAACTTTGCTCATCACGATATCCAAAAGAAAAAAAGGCGCCGCACTAGTGGAATGCGCTCGCAGTTTATTTGAAAGAGAAATTTTCCCACACTTGGACGGGGCGAGCAGCGCCAAAAAAATCACGGAGTTAGTTAGCCCAACCACCCTGTTGGCCATCGCGGCTCAGTTAAATAAAGAGGTACTACATCAGCATGGGAACGCATACATCTAGAATTTTTCTGGCCCATTTGGTATGGCTCTGGTTACGCATTTTTGCTGCCTTTACTGGCATTCGGAAAACTTCAGATGACATTATTATGCACACTAGTGACACTTTCGCACGCAACAAGGAGCTTAGTTTATTCAATATGCTGCAAGTGGTAAAGTGGGTCAAAAGTTGTCTCGTTAAACGATTCTGTTTCCTCCACTGATGCGATTCCCCAACACATCTTTTAAAATAAGTAACACTTTACTTAATTATGCTCAGTAGAAAGGTTATACCCAATCGCCTAATGTTGGCGCAATGGATTTGAGGTGTGCATTATTATTAGCTAATTTTACACTTTCCCAATTCTCACTGTACTACAAACTTTTTGGAGTCCACTTGCGTGGGTTGCTTTTTGGCCAGAATTGATTTACTGGAGGGATGAGGTCAATCATCTCTATCCCACACCTAATGCATAGCTGTTAAGCTGGAATGTCTGCGGTTGTACCCTTAACCAAAGCCGTCAATAAACTTTAGCTACCTTTCGTTTCGTGCTGGCGTCTCTCCACTTTGCTCTCACTGTGGTAATCCAAGTGATTTTAATCAAATCAGACAGATAATATATTTGCCGTGCAATATACTATCTCTCTCTTGGAGACTATGCGAGTAATTTCCCCATCACTGTCTGAGAGTTGACAGAAGAAAAAACTGACTAACATTGTATGACTCTTGCATTACGCTTGACCTCAAGAATCAGCATAGGTCGAAGATGTGACGAGGGAACACTATCGGTGAGGTCAGTTAAAACAAAAAAACAGAAAAGCTCAAAGCCCAGAATAAACTGATTTTGGGGTTTTTATTTACACTTGTGACTCATTGAATTCTACCGATCAAATTGCCTTCCTACATTACTGAGAGTTACACTTAACGAGGCGAATTGGATGAAGTAATCAGTCTAATTGCTTTTGCAGTGGCCAGGCATGAAACTCACTCTGTGTGTACTTCTTTTACTCCGGTTCCCAGGTTAATGCGTTACATTGTTCCACGGCTAAACGGTAAATCACATCCAAATATTGTCGCCGATTTGGCGATGCATTGGCAGTGCCGACCACCAGGCCAAGCCTTAGAACACGAATTCAGTCCAAACATTTAACTGCCCATTTTGATGGTCGACTCGGATGTTCCCAGCACTTCTGGCCGCTATGCTGAGGAGAGGGAAAGTTGGGAAAGGATAAACTTTAAAATGACGCCAAGATTGCCGGTCTACAGGGTGGGGCTCTCTGTTGGTTGATTTATTCGTTCCAGATGGCTCGTCTATTAGGAGAATGATAGATGGAATAACCACTCCATTTCTTACACAGGGCCACCCTAATAGTCTCTAAACTAGCTAAAAGAAAGTGCAATTACAGGAATCTTCTCCATAGCCGAAAGGCATTGAGATGGTCATGAGTGCAGTCCACCCTTTTCTTCCTCAAGACGAGACCCCAAATGGTCCAAATTGATGGAAATTCAGACATGACTTAGCACAAGTCACCTCCGTTTCTACTTTCCATCTGGCAACTCCACTTTAGACATGATAAAGTGAAGGACAAGAACTGATGATAAGAGGGGCGAAAGAAGTGGCGTTCATTGCTAGTGACACACAGGAGTAACATGAGGGTGACAGAGGAGGCGTGGGAGGCAGTAACGGCATTGGCTTTCTTACGGATGAGGCCTTGTATCCCGCTGGAATAGAACCAGCCTTCTATTCTTTACTCTCTTTCTTACTTTGGCGAGATAATTACTGTAAATATCTTTACATGTACACACAGCCTGATCAGCCCTCCTGTTTTGGAATCTCGAGGGTCTTGTTGATCCCTCAAATGCGCATCCTATAACAGACGAGCAGCATATGCGCTTACTTACTAAGAAACATTAAACAAAGAAGGATCAACTTCCAAGCTCACATGAAACCCCATCAACGTGTGATTTTACCGCCTTGAATTTGGGGCATGAAAGATGAGAAGACTCATTGCAACCTTGACAGTTTTGTTGCATAATTGAAATTCTTTTGCCAACCTTCTGCTGCTTCAAAAGATCCCCACCACTTCCGACAGTGAGTAGGGCCAAAAAGTAACCAGTTAAGTGGGTGCTCCATCTACTGTCAGTGCCGCGTCCTCCATCCAGTTATGATAGCCGGTTGTACAAAGTCGCTCAGTAAGCAGAGATGAATTGATTGACAGGACACTGATGGATGGTTGTTCGGACTCTCGAAATATGACATTGGACAGCTTCAAAGTATCAAAATTTAGGACAAGAAATGCCATCATTAGACTGTGGTGAACGTGCTTCGCTGCACAATCTGGTAAGTAAATCTACCAATCAAAATGGACTGACTCATGGCTTGAACCAAAAGTAGCAAGTTTTTTATCTTTCAGGTGAACGCGCTGCGTTAGAGTGAAAGATCTAAGTGGAAGTTCAGTGGGTAGACAGTGATGAGACACTAACCCAACTCTTTGCTTAGCCTTGGACCTCAATGATTGGTGCCATCACCGTAGCGGCACACATTCATCTTGATTGGCTTTTCAGTGACGCGATCTATGCTGAGTGAGCTGGATACTCAAGTTGGTCTTCGAAGCCGGCAATTTGGTCATTCAGAGTCACTGAACTGCTGGCTACGGAATAAAGGACGGACGAAGTTATGGCTCCGGTCTATTGGGTGGCCGGCCAACGGGTCACGGCTTCAGACACCGACTTCCCGCTCATCTGGAAAGGCATTCTACCAAACGCGTCGAGCGACTTAGTTGAATGCGATTTGAAATTCCTTTCAAAATCGAAAAAAAGGTGATTGCATGATATACGTCGCTCATACGGTAAGCAGTCGCTTCATTGGCCTAATCCGCTTTTAGTGGCTGGGCAACACTTTGTGCCCTCCGTTTTCTTCCCATCCACTTACTTGTCAGCCCACACGCTACAGAGTTGAGTGACCACTTGTAAATGCGCCTTTTTATTAAGTGGGTTGGAAAAGGTGATAGGGTGGTGATACTACTGACACTCTCTTTCCTAGTCAACTTAATTGCCCTCTTTGAGCGCCAAGTAACCACTTTGTTCGCCGCCTCTCACCTCCAAATCACTTACCCCACCCTTTAGCTAAAGAGAAATCTACGCCTGAAGTGGCTAACCGGGCGGTGGAGTATGGAAAGACCACCACGGCGTAAATGCAACATCTTGAAGATGAACAAACGAGGAGCTGACTGCAGACTCACATGTTTACCAACGCCTCCGAGGCAGCCTCAACAACCAGTGTTCCTTTTACCACATTTCTAGCTTTATTTTTAGCACCAGTGGTAGTTTAGCTAATTGCTGCTCTGATTTTTTATCAACGAAGGCAATCATCATGCAGAAAAAAAAGAAATAGTGTAAGAACACACCACTTTCTGGGAGCCACAGGTGGTTTTCCTTCACCCCAGCGCTTTTTTGTCGTTGTGGAAAAGGTCAGTGTCTTCTGCGTGATGACAGGGAAACGCCCTCCTGGGGCGATCGTAATCAAGAAGAGAAAAAGAGGACAAGAAGAGCTGTTTTCTTGCCAGAAAGTGGAATGAATTAACATCCATTTCTGGGGATAAAAGGAAGCCATAATAGAAGAAAGAATTGGATCTACAGCTTTGGTACTGTCCTCGATTTACTCTCAGTTGAAGCAATACAGACCAACGTGGAAGAGAGTTAGCAGAAGTTATTTCAGTTCAGCAGTAAAAAGTTTAGCATTCAAGAAGGGGCTTGCATTGTTCACCCACAAACACTCCATTCGCCACCGATTTTATACTTCTAAGGCGCGCATCGTTTCATCTCCACAGGACGGAGCCTGTTTTATGTGTGGGTGGTAATATATGCGACGGTGATGGTGTACTGTACTGCCGACAGACTTATTCACAAAGAATAGCGTTGTCTACCTACAAAAGGCTTGACAACCACAACTGAGGTCTACCCTTCCAAGGCTACACCAATAAAGCTCTGTTTTAACAGGACTACCCAAGCCCTCATACCATCAGACTTACCCATGCGAAAATCTCATTGCTGCAGCTCTGAAGCATAGTAAGGATGGTGAGGTCTACCAGCTGTAGTGTCAGCGTCGGGCAGTCGCATCGTTGTTGGCAACATTGAGGTGAGTTAGAAACTGGAACAGCCTGACTGTCGGATTGCTTATCAAAGGTTTACGGTAGAATGAAATTGCTACTTATAACGGGCGAACAGAGTATTTTAAAAAACTTAAGTTTGTCAACTGTAATTATGAGGCTCAATGAAACCTCTGGTACGATAATTACAGGCCTTAACGGTGGCTGATAAAGGACTACTTAAATAACTTTACAGTAGTATGAAGTAAATTTTAAAATAGGCTTGCAGATTATCGAAACGACCTTTTCGAGGTACACTAAGCACGCTGCTTGTGTGTGATGCCTTTATTTGTTCAAAGGTTCCTTTTAGGTTCGAAGCGGGGGTGGGCGCGTGCCCTTGGATAGTATTAAAGCGAAAACAAAATAGCAAGAACGAACAGACGCAACCCTAACCCCTTCCCACACCTGCGTTAAAGCCCTTCCTTTATTGCATGACTCCGCTTTTACGTCAGTGTTTTCATGACTAGCCATGAACACGCATGATGGCCAGTATATTCCTCCTTCCCTCAAAAACAGTCCCCAAACGGAACGCTTTTCCGGATCCAGCAAAGTTGGCAAGTGGAATTGGCGATGTGGCGGCTAACTGTCTTCGTTGATGCACGCGAAATTCAATGGGTATTGCGACTAATTTGCAAAAAAAGTTTTCCAACAGCGTTGCAATGCCTGACGCGTGCATTAGCATTAAACCTTAAGAGGAACCGGAGCCTGCCCGTATTATGGTTTCGGGGACACCAAAGACACTGCCATTTTGCTTTCTCATTTGGTGGTCAAGTATTGTTACTTAGACATAGAAATTAGTAGCAACAAGAATAGCGCTCTTAGCAAAGTACTCTTGAAGTGATCGGAAGCTTGGCTAACTAAGTACGCGGTTAAAAAGGAGTCGATGGTGGCAGTTTTGCTCGTGAAGTCAGTAAAACTGGCGATTTGGTCACCTTAATGGCAAGGAAGTTGTGCCGACCCTGCCATAAGGCGCGTTCACCTTCGGCACCTTGATCCCTCCGAACGGAACTTCTCATCCAAATCAGCCGCCCCCAGAAGTTGCGTAACCTAAAGGGTCGCTAAAACCACTGAACCGAAGCTTGTGTACCAAATGAAGAAGATGGTGAGAAGGCGTCATTTCTAGGAAACCTAGAAATAATTGCCCTTCAAAAGGATCAGTAAGGACGGGAATTGTGCAGATGACGTACAACGACGCAGCGGCCTGGCATTGCCTTCGTTAAAAGCAACCGGGGAAGATTTGTAGGTCGAGTGACACAGCCGAGGACAGCGTCTTAATTAACCGGGGAAAGTCGACACAGTCAAGTGTATGAATGGATAATAAATACTGCCGCTGAGTTCCACATCATTATCACTTCCGCAGATTTAAATAGTCAGCGATACTACAGCAATGGTGCTCTCCATGTGGTCACAAAATTGGGCCAATCACTTGTCAAAAGGAGGGGTTGCAATGCATCACCTCGCCTTGGAGGGAGGGGGGGAGGCGGACCGCTATGAGTCATGCTGGTATTAAAATCTGTCACACACATAAACATGCTTACATGCATAAACGCCTGAAAGTGTGTTTAGGTTTGCCGTCAGTCCTAATTCCACTGCCACAAAGTGCATTGTCGCTTGTCTAGACGACTTCGTGGCCGATGTATCGGGTGCCGGTTCCGACGCCTAAGGAGACGCCAATGACTAGTTGAGTGACCTTGTTGCCCGGTGCTACTAGACGTCTAACTGCCAATCTTTGGACATGGCACTACTCTGGAAAGCTCTTGAATTCAACCACAATTCAAAAATCGCATAAACGGAAGCTGAGGACAGGAGAGCTTTCTGCAGCAAAGCCATTCCTGTGCCAAATCCCCAAGGCAAATCATTTTTTACAAGCAGTTGAAGGGAAAATTTGCACCATGGAGATGCGCTCCTCATAAATTATTCCTTCTCAACACAATCGCATTTACACTAAGGCGGAGGGACTACGAATCACAGTCACATCGGTGTTAAAAGGCCTTCTATTGTAGGTGTTGTCAACATTGTTATCCATGATGATGGATTTGGGATGAAAGCAATCGTCGCCACAGACCACAGACTCAGTCACCCGTATTATTTGCCTTCCCTCGAGGATGTGCTTGACGAGTGGCTTTGATTGGATTGGCTTTGGCACCGGTACCACTAATGTGGGTCCCGAGGTCCCTTGACGGAGTTACAAAGCTCAAATTTCACAAACCTTGCCAACATTGGCAGCAAGGCAGACCAAGACGCTGGAGGGCGCACGGATGGGAAGAAGAAGCAGTACCCAAATTGTTGAACCCGATCGAGGATGGCCTCCAGGTTATGGCAGAAGTCTTCCGCACGTGGGCGATGCATCGTGTGCCCAAGGCTTTTGATGCATTTTGCCTTTAGGAAAGTCTTAGAATGCTGTTATTGAAAAGTCGGACAGGAAAGGGTTATAGGCAGATAACTACAGGCCCACAGCTCACAGTCGTGATGGGCAAACTCCTAGTTCTGGAAAGGACCCACTTAAAGCTCTTTGTTTTGATTTCACAGGCCTTCAGGGCTTCACCACCGTACTTTTGTTGGACAGCCTGACCTCCAGGACTAGGCCAGCAGTCCTCTGGCTCTTTCGGGTTTCGAGAAGTCTTAGAGCCGAGCTATGCACTGCTGTGATGGGGTCTGAGAAAGTCTGACCTCTCGAAGGCACTAAGTCACGTTTCTTGTGCAACATCCGATTCTGTTTTCACTTGGCAATGCAATTACTATGCTTTGTCAGGCGTGAAATATAAATTTACAATCCAAACCAAAAACAAACTTGATTACAGGAGGCGATAAATATTTGGTGCGTGGGAGAGATGACATTTGAAGTGATCCACAAGTAACAAATGCATCTGTGCCATAACCCCAGCGACGATGCCACTGAAATGCGGGGGCGTGCCAACACATCATCGGAAGGGCCGAGGAAAAATCCATTTTTCAGCTTGGCTGCCTATGACTAAGGATCTTGAGGTAACTAAAGTGAGAGGAAAAATGCGACAGAAGACATTATTAAGGCCAATTTAGGTTCTGTTGGTGAAGATTATGGCATCCGTGTGCAAAAGCATGCGCTGACAGGTAGGATTGCATTACATCTTTCACCATAAGGCTTCGTTGTTGCCTTTAATTGGTGTTTATTGTGTAAGTGGTTCTTTAAAACCTCCTCCCGCAGCTCATACGCCACAAGCAATTCCCTTTTCCATGTCAATGTGGCCTGGAATGCCTTTAAGCGGGGCATAGACGCCTACATTGTTGGCAGCAGCCGGGTACCAAGTGAGAGCGTTTGACTCAAGTCTCGGGCACCAACTCCAATCGGATAGACAAGAATTGAAGTCAAGAAACTTTAATTGTTGACCTAGGACCAGTAGAAACACTCTCTCTGAGGGCAACTGCACGTACACGCCGTTGTGACGGCTAGAGCGTGTACATATTACCACCGGACTAGCAGTGAGGAGTTCCACTAGCTACAAGAGGCTGGTGCAGTGAGAAATAGAGAAAACTGAAATGTCTTGGTACTGACAAAGTTGCGCCAACCTGTGTCATTGCTGTCAATCCTATCAATTGCAAATCCGGGTGGCGAGAGACAAAGGTAACAGAAATTACGGTTTGATGGTTCGTGGATGCCGGAGTGGTTGCAGAGGGACTGAATTGTAATAAGTAGAGGACAACCAAGTTGTGGATTGGCCTCAATCTATCCATTATTCCATGAGGTCGCCTGCCCCGGGTAGGAGATGGCAGGGGGATTGAGTTGTTTACAGGTTGGGGACTCAACAGTCACAATTGAGGTCAAAAGGTTGGAAGTAGGTCTCAAGGACTTCCTCTTGAGCAGCAACAAGCAGTAGTTAATCAGTTAGAAAAGAGTCTAATTCTCATGCCTCAATCCACAAGGCGTGGCCCTGGGAAGACCTCATTGCTGCACTCAAGCGTGGGAGGGAGGAGAAGGGGGATATGCTGTCTTATCCACATTCTCACAAACCCATCCTACCTCAACGGATTGGGTTTCTCATCCCACTTGCTAATGGACAACCTCAGGACTGCGTGTTTAGTGAAGCGAACAGATGGAAAACGAAAGTGAAGTCATGTAGGACTCCGAATTTCAGTTAAACTCTTAGACTTTGGTCACCAGGGCTTTGAAGGGCACAACTTTTACGCTTCCACCTAAAGACAAAAATGGAATCAAGCCAGTCGTCTCTCAGTTCCTCCATACTTTTCAACACACATTCAGCCCGAGTATTGCCCTCCTTCACCTTCACGGATGCTTCGGTGACCCACAACCGAGATGGAGATGGCTAAGGCCATTTTTTAATGGGATCTAAGACTCAATAAGAAATATTATTAAGCCACATTTACGCAATTTATGAGCTCTTGCCTCTTAAGTAATCCATTCCGTCAAGGGGTTATCTTAAAACTAGTGAAGAACACTGTAATCCGCCATATCACCAGTATTTTGGTACATTCGGACAGTTCAATTAAGCCGATATAGAGAAGACAAAAGGATAGTTTCCCCATAGTTTATATACTGGATTAAATGAAGTCAGGCACAAAATAGCAAAGGCCTGAGAAGAGTGGGGTCACTTTCCTTCACCATATAATTTGCTAATATTTAAGGTCGGGAAATGATCTCAGACCTTTGCAAGCATGACCGAAGACCATCCAAACGGAGCCGATCCCAGGTCGCCCCGGAAAAGGCGGTGGTTCAACTGGCAGTCATTAATGAAGGAATCCTCGTTGCTTGCTTTCCATAAAATCTTAGTTTTACGCTACGAAAACCTCATTTTTGGGGAATTTTTTTGAAAGACTGTCCTAATCTAATCCCTTGATTGCCTAATGCATTCTTTTGATAAGAATGAAATTTGGACCACACCCAGACACTTGCCTCAATTCGAGTTAACTAAAATGCTGTTCGTTAAGATGCCTATCAGCCTTCTAACCTGGATACAAAGCATTCTGAATGAGGCGCTCAAAATGGATTTGCCACTGTAAGCCTAATTTCATTCTAAATTTTCATCAGCAAGACTATGCCGCAACCACCAAACTGTCCTCCAATTTCTTCAGTCTAGTCGTTATTTTTCTCCTTTTGTGACTAACAAAAAGGCAAGCCTGTTTACTTATGCTATAGTATTCGAAGAGATAGACTAAAAATTCGTACATGCCCGACACCACAGATGCGACTCTAAGAGACTTATTTTTACTCGGCTAATTGGAATTGCATTCGAACATTTATTGAGATAAAAGATCAGTTCACATCGACTCTTACGTCACAGGAAATAATATCTACACATTCTTTTTAGAAGAGTCTGCGCATTTTTTGGTCTTGGGTTCCCGATCAGCACTCCTCCGTCGGTGTGACGCGGTCTACGCTGTTAACTAGAAAATTGGCCAGATCGTGTCGCAAATTGAACGAAATGCTTGCATTCATATTTCACTTTCTTTTACTCTTTGAGTGGCATAAATTAGCTTGTCAGTAGATTTTATTTCGAAATCACAGCGTCAAATGTGTCAAGTGGGAGATATTATTGATAAGGCACAATTGCTCCGAACACTTCAGCACACCCAGACTGAGAAATCATTTGCTGGATTCTTGACATTCTGAAATTTGATAGAGCCGCTATTGGAGATAAAATTCACCTAAATAATTACGTACAAGACCGCTTTAAGATATCTTTGGAAGTCGACATGAAGCTTATCACTTGGTGACAGTCTGGTAAAACAAAAACAATTGCTTTCCAGTCAGAAATGTACTTGAGTTAGCATTTTGTATAAGATATTGCTGTAATGTAAGCTCTAAAGTATTTACAAATTGTTTTGTCAAAGATCCTTTTCTTACCCTCTAACCCGAATATTGGACCCGCGTTTGGATTTCTCATTTTCATCTGTTATTCTTCAACGAGGTCTGTGCGTTATGGTTTGGTGAATTCAATTTATCAACCTTATTGCTAAAAACTTCTTAGAACTTGGAAGAGCTCTTTCTTTTTAATAAATAGCTTAATACGTCAATCTGACTATTTCACGTGGAAAATGGAGACCTCCTACCCACTTCAGTGAGTACTTTATTATGTAAGCAGTGTTACAGAGTTCTTTTTCTCCATTTTTTCCTCTTTAATCGATTGCAGACTTTGAGATCATCAATTATTTACGGCGCTGGAGTGTTCATCAGACTGTCACACGTTATAGCGTTCCAAAAATAAAAATAAGTAGAAACGCTTTTTGGAAATGGGGGTCTAATTTTAGACAATGCGATTGGACTACGCCTACGCCGTGTTCAAAAGTACCGAAACAGACCTCGTACTTACCTAGCAGTCGGTACCATACAGAAATTGCTAACCATGCTAACCACCGGCGGTCGATTGAGGTGAACACAGGCTGCACGCAAGGGGGCAAGGAACTCAGGCAATGCGTGTGTATCATTTTCAGCCAAAAGCGACACTTTCACACGACCAGCTAACGAGTTGATGAGTGAGGCAGTGAAAAGGGATGCCACATTGCAGTGCTCTGCCCCGTCCCACACCGCGGCCCTGCCCACCCGCCCTGCTGAGTGCTGCGACCACAACATGGGAGGGCAAGCACAGAGCTGGAGAAAACGTGAGAGTGTACGGCGAGAATGCAGATAAAATATAGGACGTGCGCAACGTGGTGACCCCAATAACCTGCCAAATGCGGAGGCCTGTGTTGCGGAGATTGAGAGCGAGGTAGCTTGGTACCTCATCCACCTTTGCTTGTGTGCGTGTGTGTGTGTGGTGACAGTTTGTATCTTGAGCCGCTCTCCTGCGAGAGAACAGGTGTCTTGCAAGTGGGTGGGGTGGGAGGGGCTAAGAACACAGAGGGACAGGCTTGTCTCCACCTCCGGAGCGACTCTGCAAAGAATTTTCTCACCGATTTCTGCACTTTTTAAAAGTCGGAATGATGCAGCCGCTGCACATGTGTGAGCGCATGTGTGTGTGGTGCTAACCGAATAAGTGCTTGTGGTCTAGTGAGATCGGTGCGATTGCACACTAGATTATGCATTAGAGGCACATCCCCCAGAGATATGCTGTGACATGGCTCGCGATACACAAAACTAAACATCTGGATAGAATCATCTAAAGATGAATTAACAAAGACGCGGAGGTATAAATACGTGAGGGTGGAGGCCGTCTCGGACCCTTACCAGCTCAGTTCACTAATGCGCCTTAAGAGCTAATAACGTCCGCTCAGAACCAAGGTCAGTCAAATTTTATTATTTACACAAATTGGTTAGATTGAGCGGTATCTTCCGGAAGCACTTACGTGTTCTCCGCTTTCCGATTGTAAAATTTCAGCTTGTTCTGGTCACTAATGGGAGAATACCAAGTGACCAATTGGCCTCTGCCATTAATAAAATCTGAAAGAGGTTTTTGGGTTGTTTATGTTCTATAAACAAGTTCCCAGTGAATCTCACATTTACCAAATGTGCTTTAGCTCTAGTAGAGATCCAAAAGAAAAATATTAACAGTAACTACCTCCTTTCCCAGCAGTTTATTTAACCCCCCAAGCGATTGCCTGTTCGTTCAAATTCGTTCACTCTAAGGTGAAAGTTTCCCCACGAGACAAAAGTTTTTGATGAAGGAGGATAGGCATGTCGACCCAAGCATTCTCCGCTTGTGTCGAATAGTGCAGGGTGGATAAGTGTCAACCTAAATCTCCCGATAAACGACCCTACCTGCAGCCCACCACACGCACACTGCACGCATGGTCTAACGGGGATAAAGCAGTGGATGGAGAGTGAAATAGCCAGCGGGTCAGAAGACAGTCCAGCCTTTGCGAGGCATCACAAAGTTGCATGACTCAAGCTTAGGAAGGGCCGTGGGAAGATCTTGCACCCCGCCTTCGAGTAAAGGACGCAACGGAAGAAACCCTTTCATCTTTTGCCTTAATGTTTCTCCAATGATATTTTTCCGAGCTTTACGCGGTAGGTATCACTACTTTTCTTGGCATTCTATTCAGCTGATCAAGTGTGATAAGATGGACTAACTCGCATCAAAAGCAAAGAACTGTGAAGGTGGAAGATTGACAAGCTTTGATATTAACCGTTTTAGCAACTAAGTCTTCACAACAGGTTATGCTTATTTTTTTGGCTCTCCAGTGCCCTTGAGAGCGATAGAAGTCGTGTGTGGCTAAAAGCAAGTTTGCTGTTAGCGTCTACGGGAGTTTAAGGCTAGGCGACAACTCGTCTTGTCACAGAAGTCGAATGGTTGGAAAGCGTTGAAGTTTAATTACACTGTTCTCAACCGAATGACTCATCGTTGTTCTGCAACAAGCGTTAGAACTGTCTGCAATAAAAGTCGGTCCGCAGGTGATACGATCCATGAATATCTGGCTTTTGTATTTCACTATTTGGACGACAAATTGTGTGATAAAACCTTTTCCATGGCAGAGCAGGCATCATCACTAAAATGTTGTTGTTTTTGCGTGTGCACATTAAGTACGGCCTGATATTTTACTTTATTCAGCCTTCTCGATCCTCACTAGGAGAGGATCAATAAATATACTACTTAAATTACTCATAAGTAGGGAGCATCAAACAACCTACAATAAAGCGATCCAAAAGACCAAAATTAGCGAAAAAGATAAAGTTGTGAAAAAAAACGTTTGGTTTTCTATGCAAGCATCAAACAAGAGGAAGCCTAATGCTACATCTTTGCAACACACGGGTTTGATTGGCAGGACACTTCAGAGTTGATTTCCATCATAAGCCACCTCCGCAATTCACAGGCACGATGATAAGTGTAAAACTAAGAGCCTAAACACAGAATGGATTATAGCTTTGGTTCCATTAGGATTTGTTGCTGCTCCTTAGCTTTGGGCATACAAGTGAGTTGAAAATTTTAAGTGAATGAATCAGCTTTCATGCTATTGCCACGTGTGAAAGCACAGCCTTTTAACCCCAGATCTGGTACTTAAAACTCATGCTGTGTAAGCAAAAGGAAATTTTATTAAATGATTGACCTATTTTCAGGATTGTTGGTTAACGCCTAAATTCCTTACCCTGCTTATCATTGTGATCTGGGTCCTATAATGGTAACACTTGTGCCACAATAATCTGGCACATTAGAAAGGCAAAAATTGCCTTGGGGGAACTTAGCTAAATCAGAATTTTCCTCTTCAGTCAACGAGAAGCTTAGTTTCTTGGTTTAATTGGATTGAATCAGTTTGCCAAAGGACTGTGCTACTGAAAACGAGGTTGCCTGCAAAAGTAGCACTTGACTCGTGTGTTCTGCCACCCATTGCCGAGAGCACATTTTGTGAACAATTTCATTAATGCGACTGAAGCGCTTGTGATGAGTGACTGATCAAGGTGGGGTTCCTCATGAAGCAAGGCGTAAGAGTCGCGACCGGAGACAACTTCAAGCACACTTGTCATCAATAGGACAAGCAACCAGTCGGGGATGGAAGAAAGAAGAGGTTAAATCCCATGGAAACGGCGCATTGGATCCAACCATTATCACATGATTGACCGATGTGATGTGACCAAGTTTACCTTTAAGAGCTAAACTTTTCGCGGGTCATTTTTGTGCCGGAATGGCTTGCCAGAGATTTTAGGAGGGGCGTGCGACTTGCATTGGCAAGTGATAGGAAGTTCTTGCTAGTTCCAAGCATTAGTAAGGATAAATAAAGATAAATCACTCTAGCACTTTATCTACCGCGAATTCCACTTCATCGAATTACGACGAATAGCTGGGCCTTCTTCTCTTTCCCCCTAGAAGGTCAATTGGACCCGACCATCCCTTTGGCAAACCATCTGAGGCACTAACCAAGTAGAAGAGGGGATCGTAGCGAAGACGCGCTTTATGGTTCGAGGCAGCGAAGCCAAAAAATTATTATTTAAATGCAGGGTGGACATTTATTTTTCCTCCTCTAGCATCTTATTTCCAACATTTATCAAATGATTTTCTCAGTGAGGGCAAGAAACCATTTTTCACCCTCATGTCACAGAATGGCAGCTGGACCTGTCAGGTATGATTAATACTAGTAAAAACCGGATTCATCAAGGTTCCGCGGTAATGAAAGCTACTTTCGCGACAAATGGGTAGCCTTGGACTACTTGGAAGGACGTGGCACCAAGTGATAAACATAGTGTGGATAGGTGAACCTCCATCCATCAACGTTAATTTGTTCGACCAAATTGGCAATTGCAGACGAAGGAAGCTTGTCGAAAGCGCCTTGAGATCACGTTCAGTACAGGTGGGACAAAACCTGACTCACACTCGCATTGGCGAAGGAAATCATCGTGCGATGGCGCCCACTCTCTCTGTTACGTCCCAAGCAGCTGCAAAGATCACACAGCCCTTCCTTCCTCCTTGCTGACAGACTGTGAGAAAGTGTCTTCTGCAGGTTTGCATTCATTAAGCTAACCACTGGTCGACCCTCCATCACCATCCTGTGTCTCCAAAGCATCGGTCAGGGCTTACAGGCCACCATTAATTTGATGATAGGGGATTGGTGAAGTAGGACTGAGTGTGCCCACCATCAATGCCTCGGGAGCAATACGCGCTCAAGATTCACCGCAGGTCTGCCTACAGAATACGGCCGAATGGAGGTGTGAGAAGTGCTTAAAACTTATTCCTAACAAACATTAACCGAAATGAGCAGTGGAAGCATCTTACTTTGCATTTCACCATGAGGAGGAGGAAATCGAAAATGAAAGGAGGGTTAAGAGGAAGGAAACGGAAATGCGATGCCGCCTTAATTTAATTCTCATCTACACTCTCTCCATTCCCGTGGTGGTGTTCTCTCTTGGTATCGGGATGCGGCATTGACGTACCCATATGGAATTCCAAACAAAAAGTTGAAATAGAAGAGTGAAGGAGCAATAAGCAGAGTAAGAAGAGCCTCCTCCTCGGTCTTTTAGCGAGAGTGTGTCCCCTTGGAAAAGGTAGGGAGTCTGTACACTACGAGTGGGACACTTCAAGGGGCTTTTCAGGGGTAAACTGGTCCTATTTTTGAAGCCCTAACAAATCATTTATAAACTTTTATTGAGCACATTTGGTTATATAATTTACTTGACCTCCAACTTGCTCCAATGTCAGGGCTTAAACACGAAAGTGGTGACGCCAATTCCGTCCGCCTCCTTCGCCTGCACCTCGCCTTGAGGATAAAGAAAAATTTTATAGCACAGGTCGTTAAGCACAAAACCAATTTAACTAAGAGCCTAAACTAATTTATATAATGGTAAGATTAACGAATGAATGGAAGAGGAGGGTTTCAAGACGGCGGAAAGTATTTGCGGGAGTGAGAGGACTGCGGGCGACCAAAGGGAGGCGCGCAACGACCTTTGGTGTGAACCAACTTGTCGAGCGAGTCGCATCATAAATCAAACCAGATTCACTGGATAGAGAAAGTTGATATTTCTTTTGGATACTGTATCCTGTATGAAGAAAAAAAAGAGCGGTCCATATTTAGAAATGGAAATTTTAAGATGGTGAAGGAGGATTGGATAATTTTAAATCATCAGATTTTTTGACGAAACAAAAGTGAGAAATATTCAACCCAGTTTGTTGTTACAGCTAGAGATATTTAAAAGATTTTTAAAGTAGATACGTCAATTGACTTTATTTTTTTAACAGGTGCCATACAAACATGCAAATGCTTTTGCTTGTCATTAATATAATAAGTCGTCACATATGTGTGACGGCGTTGATAAACCTTAGCACAAACGGATTTATTAAGCGATTACAATAAAATTACTGCTAATAAGCCCTACCTTAATGATGGTATTATTTTTATTTTGGGTAACAGAACTCAGAGAGGCTGCATTTTTGCGGTCTGGGATGGTCACTCCTCCTCCATCAGTAGGCTTCCGCAGAGTCTTCGAGTGGCAGGTGGTTTGGAGCAGTCTGAAGAAGCAGTTAATCACTCTAGATGCATCACATAGGCGAACTAGCTAAGTCTTATTAAAGGGCATTCCTGATGCATCCTTCTGCATGCATTTGCCCAATCAATCACGTTCTGTCCTCTACCAAGCCGCTATGAGATGTGCGCAGTCCTCCTCACCTCCCTCCTCCTTCTCCTCTACACACCATTAGCAAGCAAAACCTTTGCTCCTAGATATGCACAATTTAGTGCCTACAAGCACCGTAGTGGTAGCATACATCTGAGGAGGAACTACTATTTTGGTTTTCCAGCCTAAGGGCGACCAAGCCTAACTCAGGTCTTCTGATTTGAGGTTCTGCAGGGAGGGTGCAATCGGTAGAGAATACAACACAAAATATCACATCGACAACACAATGAAGCAGGTCTATCCACACCGTGTGATGTGTAGATACGGCCTCAAAGCATCAACAAGCTTGCCATGCACGCACCTGCCATTAACATGGCGCCATCGCATCCAACCAGGCCGAACACCTCACCCCACTTACTGACCACCTGTCCCAAGCAGGAGTTCAAAGGATCACTACCCGATGAAGTACCCGACTCACTGGTGCTACTTGTTAATCAACAACAGGAGATGCCTACCTCAACCCGACTACTTCGTCCACTGAAGACCTCACAAGTCAAAGTGGACCACCGACAAATTACTCCTCACGACGACCAAGTAATTCGTCTTGCACCTGAAACAAATGCCGTCCTCCCGCTCATCAAGTCACAATTCATGCCATCGGGTCTGCCACTCTCCTCGTGGAGCGACCTTCACCACTCAGCAGATAAATGAAACAATCTCCTGCACGCCATGTCAGGCCACAAGTCTTGTCCGTGAAAGAAAGTGACAGACTGAAGGGGTGGAGGGAGGGGCTGGAGAAGTGGTGAAACAGGGGTGGGGTTGGGGGAGGGGGAAGGGGGTGAGAAACAGAAGAGTCTCACGTCAGGTAGCTCTTTCTGAAAGAATAAGGCAATGTGAAGCCACAGCCTCCTTTAGTCATGAACGTGAAGACGCGATACTCGGAATATTGGCGATATTTTAGCTCAATTACAGCGAATGTCACACATGTGTGACACACGGCCTCAAACTCTGTTCCTAACGTTTCATTGAGGCATCAAACAACATTCCATGAATGTTGCATCCTTAGGTAGAGGATAATCAGATCAAAATACACTATTAATACGAAATGGTTTGATGGATCCTCCCTACAGCCCGGCTAGGCAATCCGTTTGGCATCCGTCCTCTCCATTTGTGCACTTTCCATTGCCCATAGGCATTCTCCGGACACCCTATAAATTTTAATTATTTATGCAATTTTCAAGCAGGAAGACCTAAAAATCATAGTATAGCAACCGAAACACCCCGATTGTTGCATTTTTTGCGTGGCGCCAGGTCATTAAGAAACCTTTGTTCTGATTGGCCAGTTCCACCCCCCAAAAGCATGGTGACTAGCTTTGACCAGGGCCTAAGTAGGTTGACTCCACGATTGTGTCTCACCTTGTTTAAAAGCATCTGTCTGGGAAGTGGATGGACTTGCGTCACTGGTGAGCTATTTTCTTTCCTCCTTCTTCCAGTGCCTCTAGAAATTCGGCAAGAGTACGCACCCCTACAATTGCCCAACAAAGGGATGACAATGGGCAATCAAACGAACCCTCCTTTTGGCAAGTAGTCACCTCATAGGCTATGTTTGATGGCCTGATAAGAGTGCATCACCCACATGTGAAGTTTTGCCCCAATCAACTTGTCCCCAAGTCGAATTCCTTTGATCTTGCTTAGCACTTTCCTCGAGCGTGGTATTCACTCTTTTATTAGTACTTCTTCTCTGTTTTTTCATGCACATTTCTACCCACCTGCTTCCTTCTCCTTAAGCACTTTGTGCCCAGTGGTACAAGTTTGCACACTGGTGAGACAGTGGCGCTTTCAGCTTGAAGACACTATCTTGGCTGATCGTTGTGGCCTGCTAACCAGGTATGAGCGCAGTAGTTACCAATGTTGGATCCTATTTTATCTGATCATTCGCTTCACACGTGTGAGTTGACCTCTAAGTGTTACTGCCAGCCGATCACATCATCCCGTTGGTGACGATAGCACAAGATGAGTTCAATTGCCATTCGATTGGTCATTCCAGCAGTCAAAATGCTGCCATCACCGTAAGAATGGCGAAACGTCTCCGTTAGTACAGGAAGGGCCTCTTAACGGGATATTAATTGCGGATAGGAGGACCTAGTGATAATCCGACTATCTTTTGGCTTTAACCCTCTACCCTTCTACCACCTCGATGCACATTCATTGAAGTCATAGGGATAAACTTTTCTGTGCGTGCGTTTTTTCATCAAACTGTAAATGCACCGTTTTGGAGGTCTAATGCGGCAAAAAAATCACGTCCCTCTTCTTGGCTCACCTCACCGGCTTTACAGCATTGAGCCAAAAGGCGGACACGGCGAGTGGTGACGATCACAGGTCCACTATCAAAGAGCCAACTCCACTGCATATACCCACAAGATTATTGTCTTTCTAGGCCAGAGGCTTCACAATTTTATGATGAGCAAGTTTTTGATTCATTTGAAGCATCGTTCTCGTTGGTAGTAAAGGAGGAATTGCAATCCGGGCCATATAGTTGTTGACGATGGAGAATAACAAGCAGGCTATTGATCTCGCCCTTCATGACTGTAGGAGAGTGCACGAAAGGCTACTTTTTACGGGTCCGGAAATGATTCCGCGTTGCAAGGAGAAGGAATAAACACTTGATAGAGTGACGACCAAGGCCTTTGCCTTTAAACTCATCATCAGCCTGACGAAGGAGGGAATTTCACAACGTCTTATGGCACATTCTAACACAGAAGAAAAATCAAGCACCATCAAAGCTTGAGCTCCGCAAGAAACGCTTTTACCTTCCGACCAAGAGTATCTTGCATTTGCTTTATCGTCTCTGTCTCAGTGTACCAGCGAGCGAGGTTGCCGAGAGGTGAGGCTGATAACTCCGGCGCACCAGGCCAGTAATGGGATTATTTTCTGCTCGACTATTTCATTTTTAATTCCTTTTAAATAAACCTCCTCTGACCAGCTTGGTTAGCCTGCCCAGGTTGGTTAGTTTTCCCCACTTGAAGCAACACTGCGCACTTCGTCTTCGCAATCGACGCAAATACGTGTAACGAACTTCAAAGCAAAGTTCTCTCTCCTCCACCGCTTCTACCCAGTCACATTTTTCTTGCTTCACAAAACGCAAATCTGTCTAAAATTAACAAAAATTTAAAGAGTGGTTTCCTCGCCTTCTTGTTTACTGACCTCGTGATCGACCGTCTTTTACTACCAGAAGGATGGAGCCACTGACACCGACGTTGACAATGATGGATGAAAATCGGATCTCTATTTTAGTCCCTACGAAGAGGTGTGGAATGGTGCACGCATTGGTCAGGCCAGTACACTGTCAATCAAAGTGACAGGCGACAGAGTGGTGCATGCAGACGTGTGCGGTAGGGAACAACTTGTCTTATCAGCAAGACAACCGACCACTTGACGCCTTTTTGGATGGAAGAGGTGGCCGTGTCCTTGGTCACTCCTGATCATTGGGCTGGTCTTGGATGCCTACGATAAAGTGTGGCAGAAAATTTTTCCCCCCATTTTTGCATATACTTCTACAGTCCTGATTTGGTGCCAACTCCTCGTGTACGTCGAGGGTAAAGAAATAAAAGATTGCATTAAAAATAAAATAAATTTTCCTCTTAATTCTCTCGCCCCAAGGGCTTGAGAAACCCCGTTTCACTCCATGTGAATGCCCTTCACCCTATCCCAGAAGACACAAAATCGAGGTTGATCTTGTGAATTACAGTGCTGATGCTGATGCTGGTGGTGGTAATGATGCCGACGATGATGTTGATGTGATTTATAGACGCTGCAGTGTGCTGCTGCTGCTGCTGTTGTTGCAGTGAGGAGGAAGCAAACAGATGTGTCCTCTTTTGAGGCGGCTTACTAGATGACCCTATAAATTTTAGACTAAAGGAGGCGAGAAGGAGAGGGGGGACGAAGTTACTCTGTGGCCAATAGCATGATAGCTAATTTCTTCTGCCATGAAGCAGTGCATTGACAATGGAATACCGATGTGCTTTGTGGAGGGGCTACCCCAAATTGCCTTTGTTTGAGCCATAATCGAAGCGACGATGAGTAAGAGTTTGATTTGCGGGTGTCCAATGCTCTACTGGAGGGCCTTTTAGCCCTGCTAGCGGCAGCACAGACCTCTACTTAAGGGACATGCGCTCGGTGCGGGCATTGCGACTTTTCGCATTTCGAGGAAGGCTTAGGGTGCTACATTGGTGAAAATGGAAAGCAAACTCAGTCATTTAAGCACATCAGCCTCAGCTTTTATTGTGACAAAAGGGGAAGTGTTGAAAATGACGTCTACCCTTCGTTCCCATTCAGGCCTTGAGGTCAGCAGGAAACCTAGTGATGGAGCGGCTTACAATCCCTGTTTTAAAGTGTTAATGAAGTCAACATCTCATTACCAACTGGATAGATATCAGACATTTATGGCTGGACAGGACTGGGGTGAGAACAGAGCTGGAAGGAGAGACTGACACATAACTGTTTAACTTCCCTACCTCTGTTATTTGGCTCTGTTCCTGAGTCACATCGCTTACATCAATTATAGTGTGGGCCTCCAGATTCAGTGAATTTGCCGACAAAGTTAACGACGTTGCTGGCAAATGTAGCTCCTGAGAATATTACCTTGCAGAAACTACGCCACTGTGTGGTCTGAATAGGAGGTCAAAACTGAGGAGCGCAGAAAAGGAGAAGGTCAATGTGACGTCATAACCAGTTGATTAGGCTTTCCCTCCTGATTTTGCGTGCATCCAAAAGGTAGCTGCTCTGCTTTAGCCAGACAACATGGCAGCCCATTCCTAGTTCTCCTTTGTGATCAAGCCCAGAAATGTGACTTCTTTCGGCTCAAGGTAACGCTGAGGACGCAGAATCTTCTGGTTAGTTAAGAGTACCCCGAGGAAATACGGTGCGAAATTTGAATCGTTGGATTCACAAAGATGAGAACCAATCTGTAAAACCCTTCGGTATACATTCAGCCTTTAAAATGTCTACCTGGTAGCTTATTTTTAATGAGATATGGTAACTTGTTAGCGAAAGGGGAGAGAAGGAAAACTCAGATCCTGAGATTGTCTACTTAATAATTAAGTGGGAGGCACAAAGTCTCCTGTGTACAGGAATTATGTGTCTGCTGATTCACAGTTCCATCTTTAATTAAATCCGGTTGAGTTTGGAGGGAAGTTGTTTTAAAAAGGGAGGTTCAGACACAAGTAAACAAAGGGCGGTCAAGGCACTTATCTGCGTGGTGCCGGTGCTTTTATTTTCGTGTCTTAATCAGCCATTTAAGCAGTAAAATAATTCCAATAGAGTCATTTGTTATTTTTGCATTGCTGTAGTGGTCCTCTTATCTGTCCCCAAGTTTTAATTTGCAAAGTTAGCAATCTGCGTTTATTTGCATGGTAACTGAATTCATTTAAGTAGCTACTTGCTCAAAGCGACATCTACCCGTGAAGCAGTTTTGTGTTGGAAATTTGGCGCATGTTAAACAGCCAGGGAGATTTTTAGGCCAAGTCGTTACTATTCCAAGGAGTCGAAAAATTGCAGAAGATGGCGGCGAATTTCCCTCTGACCACTGGCGCCGAATGTTGGATGCTATCTTAATAGTTTTTAGCAAGTCGCGCCTAGAATTTCGACATCGATGCAGGTAAGATTCCATTTGAAGGCAATTACTCTAAGAAATTCAATAAAAGTGAGCGAGGAAGGATTCTACCTTATAAGTCCTTATTTGACAGTCGAAAAAAGCTCTCATTACGCAATTTACGGCTTTTCGACAGCGATTGCTAAGGCAGAGGTTGAGCAGCTCCATCTTATTCCATTAAGAGTTATTCCAATTTTACTGTTCCTCGTACAGTTAAATTAGAACGAATTTCCTCCTTAAAGCTTAACTGATTATGCAAACACTTTTACGCTGAGGAAACGTGTTAAGCGTGTTAATCCCGGTCTTCCGATCCCACGCAGTAGGAAGCGGAGGACAGAAAAGGCGCATATATTAATCATAGATTTGGATAACACTCAGAGCTTGGCAATAGTATTTGTTGCCTCAAAATTGAGACATTTTAACTGGCAACTTGTCAATTGGTCAGAATCTTACCGGCTTCGAAAGAGTTGTCAGTTAGGTGTCATAGCTTGTCATTGGCGCAATGAAGGGAGGAGGTCTTAGGCTGCTGCGATTGCAGCAATTGGCGATTGATAATAATTTAGTGGGATTTTATATGCTCGTGGTAACATATAAATGCATCAGTCACAAACTGACAATTTGTGCCTCCATACGGCCTCTGAAAGGTCAGGCTCACTAATTTTGAAAGCTTTGCCATTGTTCCTTTGAGCAATGGTCCTTTTATCTCTGACACAAGAGTTCAACGACTTCCTCTTAACAATCGGCACAACTTGTCTCTGGAACCACAGAATAGACCTCGCCCCATTCCTCTCTGTTTTTGCTTCTCCAGCGCTTTCTTGACTGTCCCATCCCAATCCCATGAATAGGTGAAATTCATCACTTGAGACACAACGAAAATGCTATTAGAGAATAATGAGAATGAGGATGGGAATGAGACAGGATCTCACTTCCTCCATCTCATCCATAAATGCGGGGTGAGACCTTCTCACGGCTTAGTTCAGCTCCTTGGGATGGAAAATCTTGCCTTTCTCTGCAAGCCAAATCTGCCGTGTCAACGACTCAGTGTTAGTGGCTGTCAAGTAAGTGGTCTTGCTCTCCGTTCCCTGTTGCAATGGTGGATATGGTGAAGTAAAAGGACCTGAGTAGAGTCATGATTGCTTAGCGTTCGGTACAAGAGCTCAGCGGATAGACTTTCATCATTTCTGTACCATTTCCATGCGTGCCACCGTTATTGCAACGTGGTGCTGTACTAGTTAACTCAAATGAGGTGAGACTTTCGATGGCACTTCACATCACAAGTCAATCATTTTGACATCCAGCCAGTCATCATAGCAGTGGGAATTCATAATCTTAGCAACTGACTATCACGCAGTGTCAATGTCAAAGCCAGTTGGATTGATTGCCTTAGAAATCTCCAAGGAGAGGAGTTTCTAGAACCCCGCCAATGACTTTGCACAGAGGTCAAGCTATTTTTAGGCTGTCCTCACTCCTGCAACATCTATAAAGGATTAATAACAAATTTAACGGGAAACCGACATCCCAAAGCCATGGCAACGAGGTAGACTCGGGTGGTTAAGTCAACAAACGTAATTAATATCGTCCAGGTGCCACCCGCATTATTCGTCAGTGTGCGTCATAACATCAGGGATCACAGTATAGCCCCTCATTGCTCTCTTTTGATTACAGTTTGCAAGTCTTGGCAGCGAAAAAGGCGCACCAAAACCACCTACCAATTGTCATTTGAAGCATGATGAGGAGGATTGTTTGAATGGAGTCTTCACTAACATCTATTTTAACCTCTTAAGTAGTACTCTAGTTTCCTGGTTTTCTTTTTACAGCAGATTCTAGTTGCCTTTGTGAGGATGCCTCTTTCAACTGAAGGCGAAAGGGAGAGCCGAAAAAAGTAGCACAAGGCACCATTCACATTTTTTTTCCACCTTTGTGGATTACCAACCAGTCGGTGGGTCGGAGAGTGGATGGTTTTTTTCTCACCTCCCAACGAAGGAGAGACGAGGCCAGGTAAAAAAGACCACAGTCAGACCGACCAAGCAGAAGTACCATGATCCAGTGTATGTATGCTTAGTGGAGGCCCCTTCTCATTGGTTTGCTTGCAGAGTGCGCACGTGCGAGCGTGCATGCACGCATGTCTACCATTGGTTGGAGGAGATCAGAGGCGAGTTCATACGTCCGCACCCACACACACACACCCACAGGCACAAAGTTGAAGGCAGGGTAGTTCACTTTCACTGAGAATTGGTCACCAACACACACAAACACCCACGCAGGAGTGAATACACCACACACCCCCTCTCATTACAGCACACATGTGTGTGGGGAAGTGTAGAAGAAGGCGAAGCAGAAGAACCAGGAGCTGGAGCATTCTCACGTCCAGCAAATCGACGAAACTCGGCAATTGACTCACAACTCCACTGTCGCCGACACCAACGTAGGCCTCTGTCCCACCTCCCTGCCTTCACTCTAGCCTTGCCTCTTTTAGCACCATACACACACGCACACACCACAAGCATCCACTACCACCCTCACTGTGTCTTTGCTGTTGCTGCTGCTACCTCAGCACGGTATAAAGGGGGAACCACCTCATTACTTCCCTCAGTGCGTCGAACCATGACTCGTCTTAGACTCCTCGAGGTCAGTTCCATCCTTCACGCAGTCCTTCTCCTCTTCCTTCTCACCATCCCTTATCCCGCAGAATCGGATGCTGTCGTGAGTATCTTTCCATTTACTTTAAGCGTGATAGAAGGATTTAATTGTTTTCAAAATTTTTTTTTTTTGCAAAACATCCAAGTCTATCGCTGTACTTAAATTTTTTTAATTCCCATTGGTCATTAGCCATGACAAGCGGTCTCGAAAACCCACTACTTTGTAATGAAAAGCACGCCTTAGAAGTTGCTCGACCTATTTGCCACACTGATTCAACTAATCAAGCTCTTTTAATGGTGGTGAGGGCACGTCCGATCGCCTTCAAGTCTACTTTCGCTGGCAATAGCTGGTTGTTAATCCCCCTCATCTAGAAGCCGTAAAAGGAGCTCACTGACAGCAAACGCCTCCCTTTTGGGATCTTGAAGCTTAATAAGGGTGATGAATGCGCGTTTGGGGCCCCATTTGACAAGCTCAGAGGGACCGTTTAGCCTGCCTAGTAAAGATCTCGAGATCACTTAATCTCCTTAATTCCTTCCGTACCCATGCTTTTATTCGCCCATCTCTCGGGCTGCAGGGGTCGCCTGATGCGCTAAGCTGACTGTTGCAGAAGGCAGCGTTTCCAAAGTCGCCACTTACTGTCCACTTGGTACGGTAAGTGAGGCGATTGTCCACTCAATTCCCCCATTTTGATGTATCATCCTGTGTGTGCACCTCCTTATCGGTCTTCAATATGATTCGAGCAAAATCTTCAAGGCAGAATGGATTGAGGATTGTCAAAATTGACAAGCACCCATTATGCTTCCTCTGGCTTTGACTAGACAGTTATTGACTAAGAAATGGTGAAACTTCCTCCCCAAATACTCCTTTTGTATCGGAGCCATGTCTGAGAGTCAGAAGGTGGGTCGGGTGGTCCTGGAATAACAAATGGCTTTTATCAAAACTCTGAGCGGATCTGTTTATTTTATTGCTATGTTTATAGGCAAGACATTTTTAGTGATGAAGTCTCACTTTATTTGTCCACCTGGTCGTATCTATCACCCGCATCTGTTCCTTCCCTCTGCCCACTCCCTTCCTCCCCAATGGGGAATTCGTCACACCTGATCCCCATTTGGGGCTTTTTACATGTTTAAGCCTTATTCCAGCCTTAAAATAAGGCAATGCACAAGCGCAAGCATTTGTTGTCATTTGCTTTATGTTTTATAATCAATGGGATAAGCAGTGCTCCTTCGAGTCAAAAAATTTTTCTGTTGAGCCCAATCCATGACCAATTATAGTAGGCAAAGGGTGTTTGTGTATCTGTGTACACATTCTTTTTTAGTTTAAGTTTAAATTTCTAAAAAGAGATTTGCCTTTTGAAATTATTTGATCAATAGTAATAGCATAAGTAATTGGATCACTACATCCGCTATCAGTGTCACACATCTGTGACGCGTGGATTTTATCGTTTGCTGATGGTTGTGAGTGCTTCGAACTGCGTCTCAAATATGCTATTGGAGCCCAAAGTATGTACCGACTATTTTCACTTCCACTTTGTACACATAGCTACAATGCTTCGTTTTTTGCCGAGACTGCGGCAGCTAGTAATTTGAGTGACAGACTCGGACTAAGGTCGCACGACTTGCATTACAAACCTCTTCGTTCGAGCAAACAAAGGGTAAGGGGAGCAATTTTTGCAACCCACCTCAATATCCCTCCAACCAGCATCCAGACGTGCGTCGGCACTTCAGCAGTGCACACTCACTTTTTTTGCCTGTTCGCTTCCAAAAACACTACCTCCGTCTTCTTTACTTGTCAGCATCGCCCACTTCACCTTGCCCTACACCAATTTGGTGCTTTCGTGAAGAAGTGACAAAGTAGGTGAAGAAAGTAAAGTCGCAGGAGAGAAGATGCAGTCCAATACCATGATTAATACCCTGAAGTGTTTTTGATATGCCTCTGTTGGTGGCGATGACTCAAACCGTGGTCGGCCTCCGACTCCTGTCCGATCGATGATGACAAGATGTCATCGCGTGACACTCGAGAGGTCTATTTGATTAAAAATTTTCCATGAAACAGGCCAGATAGCTGCTGCAAACTTCCGGTATAGGGTGTCGACTAAGACATCGGAGGCATAGGGTGGACTGTCTAAAACTGGGCTATTGGTGGCGATTTTCTTCGGCATTAAAATCCCCTTTCCATCTGTTTAATTGAATCGGCGTGCATCGTCATCGGGGCATAGGACACGCCATGAGTAAGCTTAGTGGCTTTCTCCTCTGTTTGGTTGTGCAGGAAGTCGGCTCCTCCGCTTTGGTGCTATTTTCGCCTTTAGGAGGGACAAATAGGCCATCTGGATTGAGGATAAGTGCATTTTGATTCCACAAAAAGAATCGCAACTTTTGATTTACACCCATAGAGGACAGAAATAGGGCTTGAGATAACAACCAGAGTTAACTGTACCAGAGCCCATGGCGACAGTTTGTATCTGAGTGGGACAGAGAGGGAGGGATGGCGAGAGGAACGGCCGATGATTGCTCTTAGCCTCCCACTCATCGGTGCTACCACTTTCCGTCAATTGATTGACAGTTGTCAATGAAACGAGCTTATCCGTAGCCATGCCTCGTCTTTGGGCCGCTTGCGCATGTGAATTTGGCGAGTGTGTATGCGTGTTTACATTATGACCCACAAATGCGTTCCCACAGGACATATCTGTCCCTATTCCCGTCTAGCTTGTGTCCAGCTCTCCATAAACTGCACGTACGGACAGGTGCGTTCTCACAGCCCTCTCCTCCTTCTCCTCCTACTGCTAGCGCTGACGCTGTGCTACACACATTTTTGCTGGACGATGTTTCTTCGCTTGGCCCGGTCTTAATAATCGCATAAAACCTCATCTGATAAGACGGGCTAATTATAACCGTGACTAAAAGCGTTGTTGATTTTATTGCTTCTTGAACTGGTGCGGAATGGATTTTATTCCCCCCGTTGTAACGACTGGGAAGAGATCAGTGTTTCTGTCCTCCGGTCTGCAAATTAAATTTTAAGGGAACTTGACGTCAATTAGCTCCAGTGACGCTTTGAAGGGCACTTGCAAGCAACTCTCCTCTTTCCTGGACGTTCGATCCTCCGTTGATCTGACCACCATGGACAGCCAGAGCCAGCATGAGACACCTCATCTTCAGATGGCGAAATCAACATCAATGGGTGAAGTCCTACCAGCAGCTCTGAAATTTATACCACTTGCATCCATTTAGGTGACCTCTCAGAGTTATTAACGCGAGAGTAATAAATGCGACGACATCTGCCGTTGGTCAGGATCAAAGTGCTCGCCCCGTCTGCTCCCACCGAGGCCTCGAAACAAGCAGAGGGCTTTTGCTCACCCGCCACCATTCCATTATCGGAAGCGAATGCACATTTTACGGTTTCATTAGCGGCTCGTAGTAGGGCTTTGCAATTTTAAGCACCGCTTAACCCTTCTAACGATTGGATGCAAGGAACCGTCGGTTTGGGACCTTCTGCTTCATCAGTCATCACAACGACCGGGTGGAGTCAATTCGAAAAAAATTGGATAGATTTTACTATAGCTCGAGCAAACCAAGTTCCGAGAAAGCTGTTTGCCTTGTTACCACTCCTCTGTTTTCCAGGGCAACTGCAAATGGCGCCTCCAAACCCGATCGTAATGAAAACTTTTTTATTCTTCGTATTTAGGCTCTACGGGTCAAGGTTCAAGAGTGCCCTTGGAAGTTTAAGTGTTCCATAATTGAAATGTTCCAGTCCATAGTTGTTCCACAGCTGTCAAAACGATCAGATAAAAGTCCCATTCAAAATCATAGTGCGCACGCCCCTTGAGGGTAATTTAAACACACCAATTTTTTTTATTTATGCCTTTTTACTTTAGAAAACTGTTTTTTTGTGCGTTGGTGGAGAGAGGTGGGAAGTAACATTTCCGAGATGACAAATAACGCCCGCCCCTAGGCCGTTCCCAAACCCACCTCAAAAGTAACGATTTCATTCGCTGCGCTGACACTTATAACAGGGATGGAAGCGGACTTCAAGAAAATTGTTTTAGTAAATAAAAAGTGTACTATCAAATGGGTCGTTAGAAGAGCAGTAAAAGTGGCCAGCGGTGGGGTTCACCAGTGGTACTAATTCACGTTGCTTCTTGGCTAAGAAGGCGGTGATTAGTAGCAGTGAAGACCTCCCGCCGCTGTTGGTCAGTTCGTCTTGCGATATGGAAACTTCGCGACCTGCAGCATGGAATTTTTACTACTGGTACGATATTTAAGTGAGAGCGAGAGCATCCGAGAGAGTCCTTTGATCACCACATTCGCAGCATTCACGCACTTAAGCGGTTTTTTTACCATTTGTTTCTGACCAACCACCCAGCTCCTTTCTGACTGTAATAATTTTTCATTGACAAATTTACTTCCTTGTCACAAAGCACTGCCTTGGTTAGGGGGCATTGTGAACAAGACTCGGTAGGAATGTCTGAGAGACAGTAAACCTTCCCATCGCTCCACACAGCGTCGTGAGAGTGAATTGGCCGTTTGCGATGCAACTGCGTTAATTGCCTGCTTCTACTGTTCCCTTCTCCCATCCGCCATGTTTTGCAGCCTTATTTGGGTAAAAGAAGACACTCTTTCCCTCAGGCTGAATATCATACCCTCACATTGCGTGGGGAGGAGACGGAGGTGGGATTTATTGCACATGGACTTATTTATTCATACGCGCTGCAATGACCTCGAGAGTTAATGGATAAGGAACCTCGTGCCAAGTCCGAAATCGTTGGTAGAGTGCGGTACTTTCTGCTTTTATGGCGTAGTTCTTACCAGCCAATTCCAATGGCTGGCGTCTTTTGTTGAGTCGAATGGAGGCCCGTTCGACTTCTCTCCACGAGGACTAATAAAATTTTAGATTTCCGTCGCCCGGTGCACAAACTTGACCACGAACAGCCGAATCGCGAAATGTAGCGAAATGTGGCAATGATAGCACGCACCACACACTAGCACAAATCCGTGCGTGTGTGCGGATTGACAAACTGAGGGTGGCTAAAAGGAGGCGACCAATGTGTGCTGGGTGTATCGAAAGTCTGCTGCGTGTTCACTTCGCCCGACTGACGACGACTACACGACCCCTTTCCTGTTCTCATTCCCTCGTTAACTTTTCGGAGCCAATATGGCAACGCCTTGCTACTTGTGGATTGATGTGGCTTGCGTCACTCACGTCCACTGGCTATGAGCGCCACCGGCAATGCCGACGCGACTAGTTCAGAAAGAGAGAGCGAGCAAAATAACTATGCTTTGCCAATGGTTACAATTTCGTCACAGTGTTCTTTTTACAGAGGGTGTACTTTCAAGAAGAATAAGATAAAAGAGTTATTGAGCATAGGGAAAGCAAATTTGAGCCAAACCGCTGTTGTGACCTTAATTTTGCCTTTTGTTGAAGATTTCAGTTCTTTTTGGCAAAGCCCAACTTGCCTTCATTTCTCTGCAATCAACTAATGCACCTGCTGCCAGTGTCAAAGAGCCAAATCGCTCCTGCACACATTGACAATCAAGCTGGTCAGTTTCGTAGGTGTCTGGAAACCAGAAATATGATAACTTTTTGGTCAAGATCATCATACATCTTTTATTAGTGGCCTGGAACTATCCGGGTTTAGCGGCTTCGCAGATCTCGTAAGTTGGTGTTGGGCCAAACGCAGGATGCTATTAGCGAATGTGGCAACTAGGCCCCATGAATCTCCGTTCCGCGTTGATCAAACGTAGTACGGACGTGTTTCTGGCCAATGCAAGGACACTTACGTTCTCAAACAGTTGTTTTAAACAAACCTTTCCTCAGAGAATTATTTCGTTTTTTAAGCTGGCTGTAGAGCTCGAATCCATTTTATAATAAAAGCTCCTAAATGGAATAAAAACATTTTCCCTTAAGCCGGTAAAAGAGGTTGAGGTTCATTTCTCTTAGTTAGTAGTGCTCCATTCAACATCTTAACAATGGGAGCTAATATGCTCTAATTATTTCTATTATTCAGTTCATGTCTTTCCCCAAGCTGATTTTCAGTCACTTTTAGGCAATGGACTACCGGCTTCTAACGACTTTTGAATTAACAAACAAATTGGTGAATGTTGGAATAAAACATGCACTTAACGTTAATGCAGTCACATTTTTCGAGAAAAGAAATTTAATAAAGTTCGCGTGTAGAGTCATGCTACACATCCGCTTTTGGTTAAAATAAAGTCAAATCCACACCTAAGCATAAGGCCTAGTGATTGTTTATAACGTTGGTAATACTTTCGCGTCGGTTGGGGTAGACATAGACGAGGAGGCCCACTTTGATTGCAGTCTGTTCCCTAAAACGCATCCTTTATGCCGCTGCATCCTGCTTTCGAATGAGAAGGTACTTGCTTTTCCTTAGAAGCATTCAAACACGTTCTAAATAGGCATAATGTTACTTATTGCCAATGGATGACCTTGAAGCAGACTCAGGAAAACCTGTGTTTCGGCAATTAGTCAGCCAACCAATCAGGATGCGACACTTTCTACCTTGCAGAATCCAAAGGTCCGGAAACTCTTCGAGTTCCACGTAGCAGATTTAAAGCTGCCCCCGGAGGGTTCGATGAACCTCTCCTCCTGCTGCCTTCCTGGCACATGGATACCTCCAGACCTTTGCTCCTCCCAATGTCGTATCCTTCTCGAAGTTGATCTCCAACCTGGGGGCGAAATAACCAACGCCTCTACTATCACTACCACAACCACCACCTCCACCACTGTCAAGACCTCTGTCTTCCGAACTGGTGCCATTTTTACCAATGGAAAGCTCTACAACTCTACCCTCGACTTTCGTATTGACCTATATGACAAAATGGAGGTGAGCTGGACCTTTAATCTGGGTCTAATTAGTGGAGTATGCTGCTATCGTACGCTTCAGAAAGGATAGTGGTCTTTGAGGATCGCATTCCCCCGATCCTTTGTGCTTTGTGAGAGGATGCTTACTATCTAGTAAAGGTCAGCTAATGAGGCGCACATAATCTTAAAGGAGCTTCTTGAAGTCGAATCCTGAAATCGTCCCTCTTTTTACTGTACTGCCATTTTATTACCACTAGGTCGTCGATTTGGGTTACTCTGCCCTTTGTGGCACACAAGACAGCGCCATCTAGTTCCCTTTTTTAAAATTCCAAAGAGTGATAGGCTGGAACCCATTCAGGGTGGATCTTGCGTCTTTATTTAAACGTGGTAGTTAGAAGAGAAACAAATTTAGTCGCGAATGTCACCCTCTCTACCGGTAACATTTCTATCCAGTGAGTGGTGAACATAATGGCTCTTAGGGGCATTATGGAATCGTGATATCACGTTTGGCAAAATCGGTGCCTCCAATGCGTAAGTTGAAGAAGGCAAACAGACCCGAGCCTTTGGGACGTATTCAGAGGGAAGGAGGTGATTCTCACATTAATTTTAGTAAGACCGACTCGGCGCACGCTACTTACAACTTATTAGCACCCAAGAAGGTAATGAAATTTGCCACTTAACTTTTGGTTGCATTTGTGATTTTTGCCTTCCTATTCACTCACAATTACAAAAGCAAAAACGATCAAGGCTATGCGAATGGTTTACCTTACTATAAGATCACAGAGCCGGCTGATTTCGATCGCTGTGGACACAATCTGGAACTCAAGGGTTCCATCAAACCGCCATATCAAATTTCACTTCTACGTGGTGGTAATTCAAACCCCGCCTACGCATGCACACACTCCTTCTCCCCAAGACTTCAAACTCGAAGTGACACCTTTGTTTGCAGTCATTCCCATCCTACCTTCCTCATTGCACCAGAGAAAAATCAAGCACAGAACAGAGGTTGGAGCTACTTTAATCAATCTAGAAGCCCAGGTTTGGTGTGTGTCTTGCTGCAATACCAAAATTTGCACACATTTGACGGGAATACTAAGGCACGTGGAGGTGGGTCAAAATTGTTTAAGCTACGTCCGTCTATTTCCAGAGGAAGGAGACCTCCTCACTCCAGAAAATGTCTTAATGGCAGAGCTCCTGTTCCCATTGTTTGACAAGGCAAAAAAGAGGAGAAATAAGACTTTCAAGTTTCTTCAAGTAGCAATCACAAGGGACTTCAAAAGTCACCTTCTTAGGAGCCAAGCATACATACCTCGATAGAATTCCGTACTGACTTCCCTTGATTCTCGCTTTTCCACGCATCCTGATGATGGACAATTCAAAAGTTGCGCTTTCTTGGGGAGTTCATTTAATGAAACGCCTTTCTTAAAAATGGTAACAATTATAAATAGGCATAGGACTGTTGAATAAATTCCAACTTTTGCTTAGTAATTTTTTGCTGACTGCCTTTCTAAAGCAAAAATCGGGACAAGCGGTGCACGCAAGATGGTTTAGAAGCCGGCTATTTTTAATTCGATTACGTTACTTCATTTTTTTTAGTAGCGTATTCATACTGCAATTTTCGCAACTTTTAGGGCCCCTTTTACCTACACATATCCATGTTCCATCTAAGCCCTGTTGAAGGTGAGTGACCATCCTCTGATTCCATTACCTCGTGAGTGTTCAGCGTTCTCCTCCTATTTTATTGACCTTCTACAGATGTGATATTTCTGGCGCGGTTGCAACCACTCCTCATCAGGGGGCGTCCCCGAAACGTCTGGACTACACAGACCCTGCAAAGTGCCGAAAAATCAGATCCTCATATTCGTCTCACCCTCTCCTACCGCTTTGCCTGTCCCCCTGACCACTACGGCGAGGCGTGCGAGCGCTACTGCGCGCCTCGTGATTCCCTCTTAGGGCATTATAGGTGTGATCCAAAGGATGGACGAATCCTGTGTTTGCCCGGATGGAGTGGTGCTCAGTGCACCAAAGGTAAGAAACTGCTTTGAAGCTCTTGGGTAACTTTGTCTTGGCCGTGGTTTTTTTCCGCAAATCTATGCAAATCTTCTCGGCGCTCGTAGGAGTCGTTGCCATTAGCTCAAAAACGGGCTTAACGCCGAGAGAATCCAAAGAGATGGATCTAAGCCTCAGAACCTAATCTGTCAAGTCTTTAAACTCAGCACTTGTTTATTGGGAAACAGGGAGAAGTGGCTGATATTAAGGCTTAAATTGTGGAAACGCTCAAGTCCACCCTTCCCACTGTAGGTTGAGTTGCACTGAAGGTGATGATCCTTTTGACTGAGAGCTTTGAGATCCGAAGGACGTAATTTTTACGCGTATACGCAAAGTCCATGAAACTAGACCAATATTTTGGGGCATGCTATTATGGAGTTAGTCACTTGGGTTTTGAGTAGTATTGTACTTTATGAGTAGTGTATACATATTTGAAGTTGGTTTGCTGCTTTTGTGATTTAAGTAGTAATAGAAGGCGGGCTTGTTACTGGACCAAATATACCACAAGACAGATTTGGGCTTCTATTGTCTCTATATTTTACAATGGATTTTACTGCTACAGCCCATTTCGGGTCTCTCTAGCGGTGCTGATTGACCACAGACCATTGCACTCGCTCCAATTACATTAGCGATTTCCAGAAGCTGGAAACTGACTAAGAGGTCTTCTACTTGTAACCGAAAGTGACCTAACAAGCTGCAGTTTAAGTAAACACATCTCTACCAGCTCTAAATTTGCAGATTTTACGACAATAAAGGGGTACATCACAATTCAACCGTGTCTCAACCAAACACCGTCCCGTCATGTAGCGCGACATAACATGCTACCCATGCCTGAATAGCGCTCCACTAATTTTTCACTATTTTCAGCCATTTGCAAGAACGGCTGTCTCCACGGCACCTGCGACTCGCCTGGCGTTTGCAAGTAGGTTACAACGCTTCTTTGTTCCTTATAATGAGCTTTAATGCCAAGCAGATTCTTTTACTGATGTTTCGATTAAGTCATGATCTTTGGAGTTTGGTGCTTAAGTAGTAGGGACAGAGGGACTTTGATCACGAAGACTTTTACATTTTAGGGCGGTTCATTTCGTCGCAGAGCATGGAAAATGACACATTTTGAAACCCATTTTAACTTCAAGGTGTAATGAAGTCTTCGGACTTCGTTAATGCAGTTATGGAATCTGTGGAATCCTCTCTGTCGTTGTCAGAATTCCTTGTCACATCACTGCTATGTCTAAGCATTCTATGCTAGCCAAAAGCCGATCATTCTCTTTTGGGCTCAGCACACCAAAGAATCAGAACCAAAAGTAGTCTGGAATGCCTGTTCACCATCCCAACTTGATTGCCAACATTACCACCCACGCGATGAATGGATGCATGTCTCACCAGCACCGTTTTTGCTGGCAATTTTCTTTTAATTTGCGGATTTCGTTTGCCATTTAGGTGCCGAGAAGGCTGGGAGGGCGAGGCTTGCGACCAATGCATACCCTTTCCAGGTTGTAGCCATGGCACCTGCAAATTTAACTGGACTCTGGGCCAGCACGAGCCCTTTACTTGTGAATGCCAACCCGGCTGGAGTGGCATGCTCTGTACAATCGGTGCGCCTCCTCTTTTACTAGAAGCTTGTGCCTTTTTTTGAAGTAGACATGGATTTAAATCCCACCTATTCTCTCCCGTAGACACCCAGTTTTGCTCAAACCACCCTGATACCTGTCTCAACGGTGGAGTTTGTCACAACACCCTAACGGAAACCTCACCAGGCTATACCTGTCAATGCCCACTGGGTTACGAGGGCTACCATTGCGAGAGCTCCGACCAGGACTGTCGTGTCCATCGGTGTAGTAGCCATGGCATTTGCGAAGTTAGTTTGCAGTCACTTACAGCATTGTATTTGTATGACAAGCATGAAATTAGCTTAATCAAGCGCATGCCCAAAGGCCTCAAAGTGATCCTCAGTTAATCAGCAAATTGTTCATGTAGGTGAAGAATCCTTAATTGACTCACGACTAAACCTGCTTTGTGGATAGGTTGAGAATGCGCAGAAATTTGAGCAAGAGGTTATACAGAAAATCTGGTCGCCAACAATCCTTATCAGTAGGACTGAAATGCCTACCCGACTTTAACGTCTCGTGCAATTTTAAAGTGGTACTGGTTTCTTTTACCTGGCAAGTGATAAACATTGGCACAGACTTGCGCGTTTAAGCAAATTTCCACCTTTATAGTCAAGCGGAAAATGCGCTTGTTTTGATGGATTCTACGGCTCAAACTGTCAATTTAACCAAACCGAGTGTTGGCAGAATCCCTGTCAAGGGAACAAATCTGTTTGCGTACCCCTAAAAAATAACCTGGAAAGCGTCCTTCAACCCGCCAAGTTGGCCATAAACTTCCGCTGTGAATGTCAGCCTGGACTGAGTGGTGCGAACTGCGAGCGGAAGATTCGTCAGTGCGATGCACGACCCTGCCAGCACGGTGAGCCTATTATCTGATTCGGATGCTCCTTTTTAACCTGAGAAGTGCATTCCTCTTGGAGGAATAATCATCCACATCCCTTTTTTTGTCTTCATCTCCACTACTCCATCGAACCCCTGATGTGGGGCGCTGTCCCGTTGCTAGGTGGTGAAGACCTGACCAAATGACACCACTCATGCTAAGAGGTTAGCTAAGGGAAGGCAAACCGCACAAATACCCGACACTGGTAACTACGGTGTTCATGTCTCGTTATCAAGCCAAAAGGTACCTGTCAGGGTGGTAGTGCTACTACGTCAAATCAGTGTATGACATCAAATTGTTTGTATAAAACGATCGGAGGTAGTCAACATGGCGGCCAGTAGGTGGAGGCGAAACCACACATGAAGGTGTAGTCTTATCAAGCGGTCAAAAATAGCTTATGTGCTGACCACTTGCCGAAAGGAGGCTTTGTCTTATTGCTCCTCTTTACTACCATATTACCCTTACTCTGGGCTATTTCTTGGTGCCATTGAACGGAGAAAAAGGGAAGTGAGTTTAACTGCGAAACGTAACTTCACCACTTATAGGAATGCCTACAAATTATCTGGCAGCAGGATCGTGGTGCCGATCGACTTCGGACTAAGCTAAGATGATTACCGTAGGTTCCCTGTTGTGCTTTTGGGTGCAGAACTGGCCAATCAGAGCAAAGGTATTTAAATGACCTGAGCATTGTCGGAGGACGAGGTGCAGCCTTAACAAATCACGTAATGCGGCCGTGACATTTTGGTAGTTGAACAGGAAGTACGTTAAAGACCGAGGACAATGAGAGTAGTCCATGGATGCTTAATGGGTTGCCTGAACAGTCTGAGAGAGGAGAGAAGTCCACCGCTCAAAATTCTTCTATACTGCAATTTTCGACCACATAATGCTTGTTATATTGTTTAATACCATAATTAAACGTTGGGAACAGAGTTTGAGGCCGTGTGTCACACATGTGTGACATTCGCTGTAATTGAGCTAAAATATCGCCAATATTCCGAGTATCGCGTCTTCACGTTCATGACTAAAGGAGGCTGTGGCTTCACATTGCCTTATTCTTTCAGAAAGAGCTACCTGACGTGAGACTCTTCTGTTTCTCACCCCCTTCCCCCTCCCCCAACCCCACCCCTGTTTCACCACTTCTCCAGCCCCTCCCTCCACCCCTTCAGTCTGTCACTTTCTTTCACGGACAAGACTTGTGGTCTGACATGGCGTGCAGGAGATTGTTTCATTTATCTGCTGAGTGGTGAAGGTCGCTCCACGAGGAGAGTGGCAGACCCGATGGCATGAATTGTGACTTGATGAGCGGGAGGACGGCATTTGTTTCAGGTGCAAGACGAATTACTTGGTCGTCGTGAGGAGTAATTTGTCGGTGGTCCACTTTGACTTGTGAGGTCTTCAGTGGACGAAGTAGTCGGGTTGAGGTAGGCATCTCCTGTTGTTGATTAACAAGTAGCACCAGTGAGTCGGGTACTTCATCGGGTAGTGATCCTTTGAACTCCTGCTTGGGACAGGTGGTCAGTAAGTGGGGTGAGGTGTTCGGCCTGGTTGGATGCGATGGCGCCATGTTAATGGCAGGTGCGTGCATGACAAGCATGTTGAACTCCTAACCTACGCTACTGAATAATAAATTAGTAGCAGTCACTAGTTTTATTTTTTGTTTAGGATCAGCATTTAATAACATTTCAATCCTAGGAAATTGGAGGCGATTAACTTCACACTCGAAAACTTCCTCACACTACTCATTGATTCTCTTATGATGCCACGTGCCGGCGCATGTCAGTATTTCGTTATTCTGATATTCGAATTCGATATTCCCCCTAGGTGGAAAATGTGTGGAACTGGCCCAAGGCAGTAATGGCTACCAATGTGTCTGCCTGCCTGGTTATCGTGGTCGTCACTGTGAGCTTAGTGACTCAGCATGCCAACACCTGCGCTGTGCCAACGGGGGTCAGTGTGTTGACCGCGCACACCACGTGGAGTGCCGTTGCCCCCCAGGCTGGACGGGCCATACATGCCGCCAGAATGTAAATGAGTGCACTACACCTGTCTGCAAGAATGGTGCGGCCTGTCGCGACCGTCCTGGCACTTATGAGTGTCTCTGTACTCCTGGCTGGACTGGCCGCGATTGCGATGTCTCTATCCCCAACAATACCCTCGTCTCCTCTTCTTCCTCCCTCACACCGCCTTCGACTCCTTTGCCCCCTTCCCCACCTTCCAGTACCACTGCCTGCGAGGAAGTGGACACTGAAATCGTCTGGCCAAACACTTTCATCATCATACGTTGTGCTGTTGTCGCTTCCATTGTCGTTTTTGTTTCCCTCCTCATCTTCACGTCCCTTCTTCTCTTTCTTCGGCGTCACAAAATCTGGCGACACAAGAAGTCCGGGTTTGAAGAGCTGCAAAGGCCTGTTCTGCCAACCCGACCTAGTTCTGTCTACTGGAATTCCACTGCAATGCCAGAACCATTGTTGATTTGTACTACAGGAGATAGCCTCACGAGACATAAGGCACTCTTTGCTGAGGCACCGAAGGCACCAGTTCCGGGAAAGGAGGAGTTCTGTGTTGCAAAGCCCATTATCTATGATCCAACAATGCCGTCGTCAATGATTGCTTCACAACACATTGTTCCCCTGTGCGGGCCCTCGGTGCACCACCACGCAATTGTTTATGCGTGTCAGCCACCGCCACCACCACCGCCGCCTTACGAGGAGTTGGTTCAGGGCAAAACAGAAGGCGGGAGAAAGGACTCCAACCAGTCCTAGCTCACTCCGCCAGCACGCATTCACAACGGTGGTACATTCTAACCTGTATAAATGGCCTGTGGGCTCCTGGTCTCTTCTTAACTTCGTCTTCTTCTCCACCCCCACTCCCTCTTTCCCTTCTTGTCCAACAAACCCTACTGCAAGGTACACAAGGAGTGCTTGTATGCATGTGAATTTCGCTTTTTTAATCACAACCACATCAACCAACAACAACAACCAACACCTCTCCTTTGTACACAAACTAAGTGTGCCTGTGTGGCTATCCCGCAACATCGTAATCTCTGTTTATATGCCTTTGAGCATACTACTTCCTCTCAGTAAAAAAACGATCTCTTATCGAATCGTTGGACGAATGGACGCGGGATGAATGAATACGTAGACAAACCTAGACGAACGCATGAATGGGTGGGAGTACGGGGTTGGCCAATGAGCTATGCCTTGATGCAGAATGGATGGATGAAACAAAGCATGAACGGATGGACGACTAATAGGGTGCGGAGAAGGGGAATAAAAGGTTATGCGATGGGAAACTGATTGTGCGTCTGGACACACGATGGCCAGTGACCTGGACGTGGAGTAGACAGACGGCTGGATGGACGGGATGAACGAACAGATAAGAGAATCTGGGAGGTGGGTAGGAGAGAGTGAGAGCTAGCAGACCACCGAAGCAAGCATTGCAAAACGACCAAAAACCAAAAGCTGTTATTGCCAATGAACCAGTGAAAACGTTGTCACCAAATAGCGAGCTACAACACGATGCTCGCTACATTGTCGCAACCTTGAAGGTTATTCAACTTGATGGTATTTCAGCCTGCCACAGAGTCGATTTGCGACGAGGTCAAATTGTTCGACTACACGCTTGATTCAAACCCCGCAATTTCACACGAGCACACCCACCCACAAAGTCCGGAAGAAACGGGCTATCCAGATGCAATAAGGATGACTACAGCCCCAACAGACTTCCACGAGGCAGATTTTCAAGTATGCTACACAAGCTTGCCAGGAATACACCCACCTCGAGTAGGCACGCATGAACGTATTGTAATAGCAGGAGTGACGCCGCACCTCACGGAGATCATGAAGGAGCCAAACCGAAACCTCGTTGTTCGCAGCCCAGGCACACCAAAAGTAGGGTGAGACAGCCAGAATCAATATCGCCGTGCAAAATGAAATCCCTACTTAATTACGGTTTCATTTTTCCCGTATTTATGGGCATTCACTCTTTACTCCCATAAAATGAGGATTTTATTCCCCAATATTGAAGCCCGCCTAAAATGAATGAATCCCAAGGAAGGGTCGGATAACATTACAAGGGAGACTGCCCAAACAATAAGGAAGATCTTTTAATCCACCGTCTTCAGAAATTCCTCGATCTAGAACAAGAAGAAACACATTGTTTTAAATACTCACCCATGATAGGAGTTAAGAGTCCAAGTGTTATTAAAAAATAGTCGTCCAACAATCCTGAAAATTTAGCTCATACACCCAGTTCAACTATCAACACTGGTTGGTCACTGGTTGAGATGAACCTATTACACAGCAAGCGTTGACTATTACCTCCTCTCATTCATTCACCCGTCTCCAGACCGGCTCATTCGAGATCGGTCGTTGACATCGGTCCTAACACCACTACACCAGACTAAAATGGAACTCCAGTCGTGTATGTTTCAATACAACCTTCTAAGGCACCACCATTGATTGAAGACACTGAACCATTGAGAGGATACAAGGAAATGGAGAGGTACAGAACTGACCAATCGCCTCCGGAGAAGGGATGACAGCCATTACCTTTTGATTGGTCCTTCCAAGGTCATGCTGGTAAACTGAATGCAGCCAACGACACGCAGCGGGAGAGGTGAGGGTGATGCCAGAGCGATACGCAACAAAAGCGGCGACAATGTCGACAGGCCCTAGGTGGTCATCCATGAGGAAGGCGTGTTCGTTATTTATGAGGTGCTCAAAGAAATAACACCAGTCATCGCGCCTCTTGTCCCCCTTCTTCCTCTGCCCTTGGGACAGAAGTGATAGACTCCAGCTGATGAGTTGCTTGGTCTTAGCGATTGTCGCTGGCTTCATGACACAGAGAGAGAGACAAATGAGTAGCAGGTGGGCTATGAGATAATTCATCTGGGTTGAAAATACAAACCATTCAAACAAACGCTTCAATTGGCACCAATCAAACTGCCGCCTAGGTCTTATCTGAAGTCTGACGATTTCATAGACGCCAACCAGTTCAGTTAACAAATCCGAACCTCAGCATTACGGAACACATCCCCGGAAGCCGCCTCTAACTGTGCCTGCAGATCAAAGAGGTCGGTGGGAATGGAGGTGCTATCACTGCCAAAGCAGAGACAGACGAGGCGGAGCAGAGGATGTCCTTCCACCGATGCCGCAGCCGTTGGTGCAAATTTTGGTGCCGGGGTTACCTCCACAGTCAACGAACGAAGATTCTCAATCACCTCGACCAATGCGTTTAACTCAACCTGGAGGGCCTGAAGCTTTAGAGTAGGGGAAGAAAGGGGAAGGGGGAATAAATCGACTTTGAAAGGAGACTCAAGCCTTCAACCTTTACAAGTCGGACGAAAGACCTTAGCGTACTTTCTGTGCATCCAGAGTTTGCTTGGCTAGTGGGACTTTTTGCGCGTACTGAGGGCGTGCCCGTGTCTCCTCCATAGTCGCGATCAATTTGCGGACTTGCGTCAATCGCTGTTCAGCTCGCTCCTCCTCAGCTTTCGCATCAATGCGTCCGACAAGTCGGAGGTAAAGCTGGCAAGTGGCCACCGAATCATCCTCCAAAGTCATCGCTCCAGCTGCTGCAGGAGCCGAGTTATCCGGCTCTTTCCCTTCCTCTGCCTCTGCTTCGGGCTCCATCTCCTGTTCCTGATCGACTTGCGCATCTACTGCCGACACGGTCGCCATTATGCAGCCAGAGGTGTCAACTATGGAAAGATTTTAATTAAAATGCTGATTGTCCCCACCATAAAACATTGTCTAGATGTGGAAGAATGACTTGAAATGGCAACAATACCAGACAACCAGGGTTCCGCTGGGGGCGAAATTGCTGTGATATGGGAAATGGCGATGCTTAAAGAAAGAAAACCAACAGAGACAGAGCTCCATCAAAGTGGAATAGCGTTGGGAACAAAGGAGAGTGTAAGAAACAATACGCACCCTGAGATTTATCTGTAGCCGTAGCAATCACTCGACATTTTCCAAGAGGCACCACTAAGTCATCAAGGAAGGTGCCAGCCCGGAGAGCGGCGAGGGTGGCCTCGGAGGCGATCAGTACAGCTTCGGGGACGTCATCGTTGGTGACGCGAAGGTTGTAAGTGGAGTAGAGGGAACGCAGCCGGTGTACTAAGCTAAAAGCCAGTTGGAAACCAACCACATCAGAGGTCTCAATCGCCTTCCACTGGGACACCTTTAAATGGAATTGAGATAGGAAAAGCAGTTTAACCCACAAATGACATGCAAAGCATAGAAGAGAAAATTGACCTCTTCTGAAGTAGGGTAAGGAGTGATGCAGATAGACGGAGGATCGGTGGCTGGATTTCGACGGGGCAGACGCTGAAAGAGCTCCTCGGTGACAAAGGGCATGAAAGGATGCAGGAGACGCAGACCCACATCCAGACAGGTATAAACGATATGACGGACCGTCTCTGCTCGCTTCGAATCCACCCTTTGAGTGAACTTCACCAGCGGTTTGGAGTATTCCTGCAAGGAAAATGGACGAATGCGTTATGCTTTAGGTCAACCTTTAATAGCCAAAGAGTCCAAGGATAATAATTAGCAGGGTAGGAGAATAACCTCACTTCCTTTAAGAAAGGAAGGCTTGAACAAAAAAAGAATCCTACCAGATAAACATCACAGAACTCGTAGAGCCAGAAGTTGTAGCAAGCGGTGGTTGCGCGAGTAAAGAAGTAGTTGGCAAAACCGAAATTGCTCTCCTCTACAGCAAAGGCGAGGCGGCCGAGGATCCATCGATCGGTACCCGAGAGCGATGCGGTGTTGGGGACCAGAGCTAAGGCTGAAGCGGGTGGCGCGTAGTCCTCGCCGAGGCAGTGATACATCGCGTATCTGGTGGGAACAGACATTCACGACATCGAGGCATGAAAGAAGACACTTCTCCCCCAAATATACAAAATGGTTTGGAAATCACCTAACCGCATTCCACAGTTTGTTACAGAAGAATCGGTAGCCCTGCACTCGCAGAATGTTCAGGTTAATACTCCTTCCGCGGGTGGGATATGAAAGTAGGGCAAACCGCAGCGCATCTGTTCCACACTCCGGAATGCCGTGAGGAAAGTCCTTCGCCTGCGCTGCTGCAGCCCTCTTCAGTTCCGAAGGATCCAGATTGCCTGTTTGCAGCTTTGCCTGCAGATCTACCAGCCGGAATAGTGAGAAGGACTGAGTACTTACCAGATAAGGAGATGCCATGGATCACATCCATCGGGTCGATGGCGTTGCCTAGTGACTTGGACATCTTCTTGCCATGAGCATCGCGCACCATTGCGTGGAGGTAGACCTGATCAAACGGCAAACGGTTGGTGAGGAAGAGACCAGCCATGACCATACGTGCTACCCAGAAGAAGAGGATGTCATGACCTGTTTCCAGGAGGGAGCCGGGGTAATAGAGCGATAGGTCGGGCGCAGTGGTGTCCGGCCATCCAAAGACGGAGAAGGGGAAGAGAGCGGAGGAGAACCAGGTATCAAGGACATCTTCGTCCTGCTCCAGACGGATGGTTGTCGCTGCATCGACATCGGATACGTGGAATCGGGCCTTGGCATGGGCCATGGCCTCTGCTTCGTCGCGACCGATCACCCAAGAACTGTTTTCCGAGGCCTGATTTGGGATAGCAAAATAAGGTTCAATACTACATTTGAGGGTCCAACTTTTGGTCCATACTAAAATGATTCAACCCAACACACATGCGACTTTGAACTTTGAGCTAGAAAAAAAGGGAGGAATAAGTAATAATAGAAAAACTCACATCAAGCGATTGAAATTCGCCCGTATCTCTGGACCTTAGAGAAACCCTGTACGCCGGTATGCGGTGACCCCACCAGAGCTGCCGTGAAATGCACCAATCGTGACAATCACGGAGCCAAGAGTACCAGGTGTTAACGTATACTGGCGGCGTGATGCCTAGCCGACCGGAGCGCACCTCCTCCACAGCTTGCGCCGCCAGCTCCGTGCAGCGCACGTACCACTGGGGCTTGAGCAGCGGCTCGATGATATCCTTCGTGCGAGAGCACAGAGGTACTATCATGGGGTTCTCCGACTCTCCGCGGTAGAGCCCACGTTCCTCTAGAGCATGGCGGACGGCATTACGAGCCTCAAACCGCTTCATGCCTGGCGAGAGAAGGGAGAAGCAAGTAGAGTAAGCAGGCGATTCTTTAAAATCAATCCTAACGCCTTCCATTGATTTAAATGGACAAAAAGCATTAACTAGAGGAAGTACCAGCAAAGGGTCCAGCAACTTCAGTCATAATCCCCTTCTCATCAATGCATGTCAGGAAGGGAAGATTGTGACGCAGTCCAACCTCATAGTCGGTGGGATCATGCGCGGGCGTTATTTTGACCGCACCTGTACCGAAATCACGCTCTACAAAGGCGTCCGCAATTATAGGCAATCGTCGTTCTGGCACTGCGAACGGATGCACGGCGTAGCGACCGATCAGATGCAAGTACCGTGGATCGTCAGGATGCACGGCAATACCGGTATCGCCTAGCATTGTCTCCAGGCGGGTGGTTGCAACCACTATCTCCTCATTCAAAGCGCTATCTGGAGACAAAAACACGAAATGGCCAAAACACCAATGCCCTAAAGTGGGTTTCTGCACAGATACACATGCGTAAGGGGGCGATGGCGGAGAGATTCTATTGACAGTATCAAGTAAGGGAGGGCACATACCTAGAGGTCGCAAATTTGCACCATAGTTAACTTTCATCAGCACACTCATAGAAAGTATCTTTCGTAAATTATTGAAAGCCCGAACAGTAATAATCAGGGGATGGATCATCAAATAATTGCTTAGTTAGTACAAAGGGTGTGAAATGAACACAATCACCGTCGACTTCTGCACCGTGACCACCATGCCAGTAGAAATGCACCTTAGTCGGGTGATGCAAGCCAATTCTTCCAAACGTCATGCACATCCACAGTAATGAGACAATTTCGATGAATGAACATCACTCTAAAGTCTTTAGGATGAGAAAGAGTACTAGGACTAACCGGCGATGGGGTAGGCAAAAGAGGTGAGAACACCAAAGACCACAGGTTTAGAGTAGCCGGGTACAGATAAAGCGGTGCGGCCAGTGAGCTCCACTTTGTCCACCTCGATATCGGAGATGGCGGACTGAAGGGTACAACACCAGTTAACCAATCTCTCCTTGCGGTAGATGAGGCCGCCTTCGTACATGCGCACAAAGGCCTCCGTGACGGCGCGAGAGAGCTGTGGGTCCATGGTGAAAGCCGCCCGAGACCAGTCACACGAGCTTCCCAGCGCACGGATTTGATGGTAGATGTTATCGCCCTTTCTGTCAGACGATTAACAGACAGGCATTGGTTTTGCAATGGACGGGTGAGAACTATGGTTTCTCTGTGCTCCCAGTCATTTTAAACGTCTGAACTCACTCTTCTTTCCATTTCCACACCTCTTTGACAAAGGCCTCGCGTCCGATGTCGTGTCGAGTGACTTGTTGATCGCGCCAGAGCTTCTTCTCCACCACAACCTGAAATATGACCCACAAAAGGCAAGATTTACCTTCCTCCTTCACCATCAGCTTCCGCTCATGCTCTAGGCGACCATAACCAAGTCAAATAGTCCTTCAAAAGAGCTTTACATCACATTCCATGCCGTAAAAGCATACTGACGCACACAGTTGAACTTGCGAATAACTGGATTTTTAGGACTTTTACAAATGACGACAAAGGGTTCAGCTTGCACCATCCATACTGTTGTTGCAGTGACTCTTCTACCTACTTAAAGTAAAGCCAGTTTCCTGCCCGCATGCTGCCTAGTAGGTTACCTGCGTGGCAATTCCAGCGTGGTCGCAGCCGGGCACCCAGGCTGTAATCTCCCCACGCATTCGGTGCCATCGTACTATGGTGTCCTCAATGGCGTTGGTCAATGCATGGCCCAGATGCAGGTTGCCTGTCACGTTTGGTGGCGGAATAACAATCACAAATTGCTTCCTCGACCCTTCTTTGGATTCTCTGGATGCCTTAAATGAAGAAATGTAAATACAGAGATGTAGAGTGCTTACATTCGTCAAAGACAGGGAAATGAAGTAGCGTAGATGAAGTTACAGAGCATACTCGCGCTAGGCTAGTGAATAGGGATTTCCAAATGATAGCCGCGCACATTACAATTGGAATCATATGAGATTTTGGCTAAAACAAACAGTTTTCACCTCGTTGGATACAAATTAAAGAATGAAGTAGCAGAGACATTAAGCATTTGCAGATCAAGGCGCATGGGACTGCCCCTCTGAGGACGATTCGCCTACTATACTCTGAGTTTCACTTGAAATCGCCTTAAAAATGCCATTTATTAAGGTCGTTCCTTGGTTCTTTGGATTGATGCTACATAAGGGGCCTATTATCAAGACTCAAAACATCGATAAAACGCAAAAAAAAACTCAATAGTTTAGATTCTATACAATAATGCGTAGTGGGCTGGAGATGCCTGGGTTGGTTCATGGGCAACTCAATCCTAAATAACCCCTAATAGTGTTTTTGGCAAGTACTTAATAGCCATGGTGAAATGTGCAAAAACTCCAACACTCAATGCACATGTAAGATGCAATAATGTAAAGCCTAAAATGAAGGCTCATGAGGAGTTTACCAAGGTGTAGCGTTGCATTTTTGGAACCTTTGAAGCTAAGGACGCAGACCGATACGGTAAGGCTAGCAGCTAGATTTATCGAGTTCATTGCACCACACTGATGATGTCGCGAAAGTGGCAGTTTTTATGCCGACTCTTTAAATTTAACACGGTGTGTTCATACGAAAGTCCTAGGGCCACAAATGGAGCCAACAAGAAAAACGATGAGTAAATAGCGGCTGGAGAATACATCCACCACCAGAAATAAAGACAATTTAGCCGAAAAGGTGGAAATTAAACTACTCCCTTCGCGAGAAGGAAGATAGATAGCCATTGATTACAATGTTTCATGCGATCGCCCATTTAAAAGCTGGTGCAAAAATACGGCAATAGTAAAGGTAAGTACGCCTTAGTACTCATACTGCTCGCTAAGGTCACCAGCAGGTCTCGAAGCAGTAGAACCCAGAAAGTCTACGACAAAACAGTTAAGCTGAAAATAATGTTTAGACATAGATAACTTTAAGAAGACGCAGAACTGAAGCAAACGAACCCAGTATTCAGGAGTAAAAAAACCTGATTTCTCCCACCAATCGTACCACAGGGCTTCGACGTATTTTGGAGAGTAGGACTCAGGCATTTTGCCGGAAACATCTACAATACAGCAACAAAACGTCGCAGGATAAAATTGAGGCATGATCGAGTGCAGTTACAGGAATGCCACGTAAAGGCTAGAATCAGGAAGAAGGTAAGTGAGGCACTATGTTGAAAAGAGATAACCATTCAAAAACTGGACTTAGACGCATCGAGGTACTAAGTTTTTATGGTGAATGAAATTCTAACAGCTCATGACCATATTAAAAGTTTAATGTCCACCACAAAACGGTTAAGAGCGAGGATGAGAACTAATGGCAAGTACAACCTTTCTTTCCACTCATATCGACCCGTGGTGCATCGATGTTTAAAGACTTCACAGCCGTCCTTTCCTGTTTACACTTTGACTTTGCAATTGCTTTTCCGGCCAACTTCTCCTGCTTGGCCTGGAACTTTGCTAGTTTCTCCAATCTTTTCGCTTCTTTCTTCAACTGGGATGGCGTCTTTAATTCCTCTTCCATTACGCAAGCGAGAATCCACGCGTTTAAGGCGTTAGCTTCAAAGTACCCGCCAAGCTCAAATTAACCTCGAATGTGACAAATTGATTTGCTGTGTTTCTCAATGTATAAGGCTATGTGCAGCAAAAATGCATTTTAATACGTAAAAATTGCTGCAATGTAACTTAATTAATGTGAGATAAAGAGCACTTTCAGATGAAGACTCCTATGCATCTGCGATATTTTTTTGTATTGCTTCACCCTGAAGTTAAAAACGAGCTATTCGATGAGGCTATCGTCTACGTCTTACGCCAATCCCCTAGACATTAACCCCGCGCCAATAAACTCCTTGTAGTATCACCTTCACACCTTTTCCCAACCACTTGAACTCACCCCCTACTAAACTTCAGCACCACCCTAATCCCGTAAAGGGACAAGACCCAAGACTAGAGTATAAGCCTTGCGATTAATCACCAAATGCTAAAATGCACAAGAAGCGGAACTCGGGGCGAGGACTGAGGAAATGCGGCGTGGAGTTTGAGGGAAAGGAATGAAGAGAAAAAGAAAACAGACAATCATATTTCATCCAGCTCGTCCAGACCAAGCTCCGGAAAGTCGCCCACCTCTACGTAACTCGGCCTCACAAAGGCCCCGTACTTGGGTTGACACTCAAAGTACCTATAACCATCGACGCTGCAAATGCAATGGAAAAGGAACTGATTAGCTAATATCGAGCCTGCTTTTCACACTTAGCAAGAGTGTCAAGCAGAAGGAATGAGAGAGATCCTTGCCCCTCAAAGAAAAAAGTGCATTTTTAACTTTCAGGAACTACTGAAGATCTTAGGAACTACCCCAGGTAGTAAATGGGATATTCCATAAGGAACGCATACACATACCCTTAAGTTCACCGTAAGATCATGCCAATGTAAAAAAACACACGTAAGACATTTGAGAAGGTTAACAAGCATTAATAGGGGAAGTTGTCAATGAATCAATACTGTTTCATCGTGGTAATTTCCATGCTTACTTTAAACAGCAGTTATCGTGCTTTAAGCTTAAATTACTGCCTGAAGTATCGTCAAAGGAGTTACAGCAGACATCATGATAAGTAGAACCAAAGTAGACAGCGACTAACTCCGACTGTACTCAACAGGCTTCGGTACATCCCTTCAAGACACAGAAAAACAAGTATTGAATCATGCTACTAGTATTTCCGCAATTATAGGGCCAAGGGGTTTCCGCAGCTAAAATAAGATCTTAGCTACGATGACGCGCTTATTCTAGTAAAAAATGCAATCGGAGAACTCACAGACGCAACAGAAACCCACCTTCCATCGTTCCGACCAAGGGGCTCATCGTACTTCACACCAACCCAGACACCATCTTTGAATTTTGTCTCCCCTAAAACCAAGAACCGCCGTTAGCAACAATTCAAACGCTTATCCTTAGGTGCCAAAATTTGAACTGACCTAGAAAGGCAACTTCTCCTCGTTTAGTCGGCTGTTTCGGAACACGGACCTCGCATCTACAAAAGGCCAAGATTCGTTCACATATCGCATACCACTGTGTCATCGCCCACTCATCTACAACTAGTATCAGTCCATTCATGGCATTAAGCTGACGGCTTATCAATGATTCACGCTTTCATGCAGTAGAATGGCTTGGCAGCTTTGTAATGCAGTAACATGCACACAACTTGGCCGACGAAAGATGGAAAAGGAAACGCGTTCCTGTCAGACAAACTTGCAGCAATTAACTGCCCAGAACTTGCAAAAAATTGCCAAATGAAATTAAAGTTTCCAAGGATGAGAGTAGAGGAGGATCAAGTAGACCCTCCGTAAGGCACAAGAGGAACTTTAGAAGCCAAATTACCTATCACCAATCTTCATGCTCTCCAAGAGCTTCCTATCAGCAGCTTCTTTAGCAAGCTTCGCCTCTTCAGCTGCCTTCCGTTCTTCTGGATCAACTTCACGGAATTCACCCAAGTTGTGCTGTTTCTTCCATGCCAAAATGGTATCTATACGATCAAGGAATTTCGTTCTGGTTCTTGCCTTTCCGTTCCGCGTATTGTTCGTCGGAAAGCTTGAATCTATCTTCCATGTCCTGCCCCATCAATTTATCATATAAGCCAGCTTCGACGTTTGGGTCGGTGACATGCACATGATAACCATTTTTAAGACCAAGCTCTTCCAGTGTCTTTGAATCATCTGTCAATTCCTTGACGAACTTTTCATTTTCATCCCTCAGTTCTAGTTTCATGGTTTTGTTGTCGCAACCAGTAATAAGAACTAAATTTTCCTAGCTGCATAGACAGGGATGAAAATGGGCATACTTTGAATTTCGGCAATAGTGTGTTTGAAAGAAAGCGCTTTTCACACGACATTGCTGTAGCACTGGATGAAATCAACAGAGAGATGTATGGTTTCGAAGCCATGCCTATCAAAGCAACAATCTCAGAAAGACCGCAATCACCAGAGCGCAACACTAACCAATCATTTATTTGACAGTAGCACATTAAGAAAAGGAAAAATTTAACGCAGTTAACAGTTTCACCAAGCTTTTGCTAATGTTGTTCACAATACACCTTAAGATTTGCTATTTGTTGTTCCATTTGCAACTAGTACACTAGTCTAGTGGATACGAAGATATTAGCGCATTTATGATGTTTTCGAGGACATTCCTAAGTCAAACCCGTTCTTTCTGACTGGCTTGAAGTTCCTGTCAAGATTGCACTTAGCCATGCTATTTTGGCAATCATTTGATTGTTCGCCCAAAGACCATCTAAGGCATTTGACGAAACGGCTGAATTTGCCAAATCGCTGAGAGACTTGTAGCGTTTTATTTGTTCGGGCTGTGGGTTGGTACCACACGCTAGTAACGGTCACCTTGAATCGGGCTGCGTGGGCTGGCCTGTCGGCCATGTCAGCAGTTTCCTTCCTTTCCTTTTAGAGTGCAAGTATTCTGACCTACACTTAGCCTACTCTCCGTCCTGTAGGGATGATCAAGGCACTACAACACTAAGTCTTTATTACACAAATTCGCTGAACTGCAACGCAAAGTAGCAGTGACAATAAATAAAAAATTCACACAGGTGGAAAGCTAGAAGTTCAGGTGCCCTTTGTCAAAAATACAATTTGTGGGCGGAACGGAGAAATTTTGTGCACTGTATAATGGCTACCTTTAAAGCAAATGAAGGCTTAGTACTAGGGCAGGGTATGTATTTTGCGAACAAAGAGGATGCGACCATTTGCATGGTTAGGAGGCCAGTCACTGACGGTCAAGGCAGCATGGCCACGCTGGTGATCGGAACCGAAGCCGGCAACCAGAATTAGCAAAGTATTATTGTAGGGCCATAAGCATCCCTTAAAGATGGAAAAAAGGCCAAATGAAAGGTAGAATAAATATGGCGGGAATGGCGTTGCTGGTATGAGCGGGAGACTGACTCACGCAGCTAGGTATAATCGGCTGCCTCTTTGACTGAAGGCAGCCAGCAGCACAAACAAATAAAGAATTATACAATAGGTGGGATAATTATCAGAATCCTAGGCAAGCATGCCTTATTTAGGCCTTCATATCTGCAAAAAAATTTCATGTTCAACTCATTAACGAAGCCTTAATTACGGCTCTAATTAATAGCAGTTCCTCAAATGGCCAGACGGAAGAAGCTTTAATTATCACCTTGACTTATGAGTCCTTGGTATTTAATGGCTTATTGTTATACGCAAAGGCGCATGCTTTGAGGAAGGGTCATATTCCCGGAGTTCCTATTTAGTAAGGGTACATTTTCAACGCTCGTCTAATCATGCTGTTCTCTTAAATTACGGATAAACGGGAATTCGGACTTCCACTTGGCCCCGTCTGGTTTCATCATTGAGGGAGAATAGTACACTCTGTGTGTTTATTGTCATTTTAAGGTGGAAGGTATTGATGTCACTTATGCAGCCATTATTGAGGTGCTTCGAGCATCCCTAGGAGACGAAGGAAGGCTAAGTACAGAGCAGAAGAATGTTGTAGCTCCCCGAGCATCCCTAAAGGACGGAGAGAAGGCTAGGTGCAGGTCAGAATACTTGGATTCTAGATGGGAAGGAAGGGGGCTGCTGGCATGGCCGGGAGGACAGCCCACGCGGCTACGTTCAAGACAGCCGCCCCCTATGTGGAAGGCCAACCAACAGTCCGAACAAAGCACTACAGTTATACCAATTCAATTAGACTGGCTTGGCTTATGCAAGCGAGCATAAAACGGCAGACCAAATCTATCAGAGTTATGCCAATGGCACGATTGCTTTCTCGCCGTCTGGAAGTCAGTTTTGCACGAACAAATGACATGCATAAAATTTTTTTAGGTAGGTCGATTTGAAAATGTTTAGGTGGAGACGTGAGTCTCCAAATTTAGAAGGAATAAATTGCACAATCCGATTGAGGATCCGAATATCAAGTACAGGGCTTTCGCAATTACCGCCGAACCTGCGATCCTCAGGCAGGACCTCGGGGCAGCACTCAGACTGTCGTCCAGGCCTAGGTATAGCCTCCTAGGACCTTTCGAGAGACAAAAGAAGGCATGATACTCGAGCGGGATGTACATGTGTGCAGTAAACGGAAAGAAATTCGTGCTGTTGGCTAGGCCCAGATGTCAGCCCACATGGCAAATGCAATGCGGCCAAAATTGAAGCCGGTGGTCAAATGAAGTTCAAAGTCCAATTACCCGGTGTACACTCCAGATTATCCTTAATCATAGCCAAGCATAAAGCAGTCAGCCAAAGTATTGCATAGTGCTTCTTGACTTTTGAGTGCCATCCCTAGCGTATCCTGTGAGCGCTCTCTTCTGTTAGCCATCATTGCGTGTCAACTGCGTCAGCCATCGAATGCTAAAGAGGCTTGGATGATAACTGCTCACTAGACGCAACTTCTCCTCATCTCAAATTCACTGGATCAGACGTTTGCCTTCCACAGGAAATGCATAGGGGAAAGGAGGTACAACCAGACCATCTTATGCATCCACAAAAGCTTCCTGTGAAGTGGAGTTAGGAGCTATGCCCTAACTCTAAGGCTCTGTGCAGATGGTAAGGACGTGAAGGAACTGTCGCGTGTTCACTTTGCAGACTCTCTTTTTCAGATAACTTTGGTATTTTCACAAATCATTGGAATGAGGTAGCTATCGGGGGTGGGATTTAGGAAATTCTCAGAAGACCCAAAAGCCTCCAAGATTAAGACAGACGTGGGTATAAACGCCGTCAAGATGATGGTAGAAGGCGAAAAGATTAAAGACTCGGATTTAACGCATTGGGATGCTATTACGCGGCAAGCACTATATATTCCGGGAAGTTTCACCAACATGGAGGTGTTCATCTTTTGGTATCCTTTAATGCTCATTGTACACCCCCTTATAGGTTCCTCCAGGTAAATCGGCACATTCTTTCGAGGTCTGCAAAGACTTCACTGTTAATTTGGTATGCATTATTTAAGCACACAAATATTGTGAAAACAAGGAGATGAGCTCCTTGTCTTGATAGGCAGACACGTTCGGTCACGTCAGGAGTGCGTGATCATGAGGCGGAGAAGGCCGTTGTCCGCGGGTGACCATCCATCACACAGGTAGGCTCTAATTTAACCTTGCCAAAACACAAGTAACGGGACATAATCGCAGTTCCCTAGGGGAGGTGTACTCAATTAAGTCGCCTTAATGATACCACTCAAATGAGGTGGGTGTACACCGAAGGTAAATAGGAGGCCGCCATATTGTTATTCATTTAAAGCCGGCAAATATTAGCCTGACTTAGAAGCTGATTTTGTGGTACTTATCAAAATAATTTAGGGGCTATAAAAAACTCAAATGTCTGGTTAAAATACCTTTTACGGCTTTAAAGTAAGAAAATTAAGGCATCTACACGATCTTCTTGCACTTAGATGGAAAACTTTTAAAGCAGTGAATGATGCCAAAATCCAATTTTACCTTTAAATACAGGAAGAATGAAGAAAAGGCTTGTTTTAATAAATAAAGGTCGCTATCCGCAGGGTGCATGTAGCTTCAGTTTTTAAATAGAGATGCACATAGATTGGCTGCGCGTGTCATATGGTCTTTGGTTGTTGGTCTTCTTACATAGGATGTCACTACGACAAAAAGAAAAAGAAAAGAACTATTTCTAATCTTAAGGTCTGCCCAGATGTTCCAAAAATCAATTCACGTCATTTTTATGAGAATTTTGGTGCGCATGCAAGCATGAATGCACATTTGCTCAATTATAAAGCGCATTGTAGCAAAATGTCATAAAACCTAAAGTAAAGGATTTGGCATGGGAAAATTGCTTTTTCCTTCTTAGATGCATCCTACTCTTCCACACCTTTATGCACGGTGAGGTTTCGGTGACGAGTACAGTCAATGCGGATGGATGCATGTCGGAGTGGTGATGGCTTGACTAATGTGATCCATATTTAAAAGAAATTAAGTTTATTTTAGAGACAAAGACCATTTAATTAAAAAATTGCCGGCATTCCTTTCTACGTGCCTTGTGAAATAAATTCTCTTAAGATCTTTCTAATTTTTCACTGATGGGTTACAAATCTACCAGCACTATGCCACCAATCGCATGGCACATGCGCTGTCCTCTTTCCAGACGTAGAGTAGTCCCTTGCCTAATCCTTCCAAACACTGATCCTCTGCTGTCTGAAATGCTAAATGATGCCCCGCGCCAAACGGATTGACGACACTTCCTGATAGTGGTTTTATATTATCTAAGCTATGCATTATTTTTTGATACAGAGCATCAGCCTCTAGTCAAACATAACTAAAAAAAACTTGTGGCATTAAAAAAAAGCAAGTCGTAAGTAATTGCAAACAGCAGAATCCTTAAAAGCTGTTGGTAAGTATCGTTTATATGCAAAAATTGACTTTGAATTTTGTATCTTATGCAGGAAGCGGATAACTGTGATTGCAGCTACAGGCAATTACACAGACACTTGGTTCGATATCTCCCGGAAAAATAGAAGGTGAAAAGGACGTGAGGCATAAATATCAAGCAAATTAAGATCTGACAACCAATGTTGTTTGTAAGACGAACCATGCTCTCCGGGATGGAAATTAAAGAAAGGTTGGGCCGAATGATTTCCATTAAATGAAACGGCTTTACTGGGAAGAGTGAGGTGAAAACTTTGGCTTCTTCAGCTTTTGCTTAAAACTAAAGACGAAATAGCCATTGATGTTCAGCCTCATTACTCAATTGCTTGCGTACAACGCAAAAATAAACAGTAGCAAAGTACACAAAAGGATACGGCTTACAGATACCACAAAGGCCAAACCACATTTATTTGCCTAAATGCTACAAAGCAAAGAAAGCGCAGGACCGAAAACACTTATCAACTTCGAAAATAGTCTGCATCGGCTCGTAATAACCAAGGACGTCCCTAGAGAGTATGCAAAGATTTAATGCTGTTCAATACAGCCTTGGGCTCAATGGCGATAAATTTGTTCATTTGCCAGCATATTAACATAAACGTCCTACCATAAGGCACTCACGATTTAACTAGTCTTAACAAAGGAAAAGAATAGAAGCAAGAAATTCAAAAGCCCTTGAAAGAAAAGCTAGAAAAATTTGTTGATGGATTTGCTTGATTTCTAGAGTAAGCCACGCCAAATAGTGCCAAATTTCTTATTAAGCCTTGTCAAATTCGATAATAAAAATAACATTTACTTGGATAGTGTTAGTGCTTAAAATGGATCACAGAATACAAACTTAACAGAAATCACTTATTCGGTTAGCCGTGCGTTCAATCCAGGCATTCATTATCTGCACAATCATTTGTCTCCAATATTAATCCTTTTCACGCACTTCAGATTTGCTTATGATAGCTGAGTCAAACTGTGTGGTCAGAATAAAAACCATCTTTTAGCATTTTTTGCAAAAGAACATGACAGTTTTATTATGCAACTGCATAAATTGATAGCATATTTTGTTTAACAAGTTCGGTCACCTTGACACAGGATTTGACAAATTTAAAAATCACGAAATCAAGGTTAATTAGCGCCTCTGTGGTCGAGGCGCCTCCTTGACTGGCGAGGCCATTAGCCATTGTCATTTATTTAAATAAATTTTAACATTCTTGTCGAAGTGCATGAATGTTCTTTGGCTTCAACTTCAATGACCTACGAATGCTTTTTGCTCACATTTTTGACTATTTTAAGCACTTGTGAGTGCAGCATTTTGTTGATAAATTGAGGTGCTATGATTTAAAGGTTATTTAGTCTAATAAAAGCAAATCATTAGGTTTTTGAAGGGTCTGTGAAATTGGCACAAAGATTTGAGCTCACATTCAAGGCATTACAAAACACTGATCACAAAATTTGCACCTTTTATAACTTCTCATGATCTATACGATTTAGTAGTAGAGCTTTTTTAAGATTATTTACTTTTGGTTTATATTTCACTTAATATTGGATGGTTTTATTAATTTATTTCAGTCTTTTAGTAAACACTTACGGCCAGTTTAAGCATTTGACACTTGATTGGGCGTTTTAATCTCCAATTTACGTTTTTACAGTTTGTTGTAATCCCTGTTTTAATAAACTAAACCTAAAATGTCTAATAAATTGTTTATCAAATGTGACTTGACTTCTCTTAGCCGGCCCATGTGCCATGGCGAAGAGAATGATCCTCTCAAAAAATTCCATTTTACATGGTAAAACTGAACGCAGTCAGTGCCCGCTATCTAAGTAAAAATTTAGACATTCAAGGACATTCTAAGCATAGCTACAAACGCACATCGTTGCTGGGCAAGTTTTAGCCATTTATCAGCATCTTTGTTATCTTCACCAACTGAGGGTACCAATCAAAGGTCTTCTTTAAGGCGTGAGGCAACCATATAGGAGTCCACGATTTTGACAAAAAAAAATAAATGGCAGTAAAAATGCCCTATTAATTTGTTTTTTATTTTGTACATCTAGTGAAAATTTTCTCTGTGTTAACAAAAAAAAATCAACAGTTTATCAACCTCTACGTTACCAACACATAATAGAAGAAGAAGCAGGCTTTCTTCCAATTTGCTAATCTAATTTTGCTGTCTAAATGCTCCTTATTTTCAAATTAATCAGCCTCTTATGTTTACAATCATGTGACCTTCCAGCACGGCGAATCTGTTGATAAGCCTAGCATGCGCACCAAAAAGACATACCCTGCGGGATTGGGATAATGAGAATGAGTCAGAGTTGCCTCCTCTCCATTTTCCTTTCTCCTATCCTATTTTGTATTAAGAAGGAAGTTTCCTGCTGCTTAGAGAAGCGCTATGTCTTGGTTCGTTGAATTTGAACCTTCCTTTAACCACACTTACCACCCATGCTCACGCTACGCATTTTTAAAATATGGCAAATGGATCAGTGTCAAACGATACTGCGGTTTGACTATCATCAGATAAAAGAAAAAAATGTGTTCATCTTTCAGTACAGACAAAAGATCTTGTCACCTAAGTAGAGAATAGTGGCCTAGACTCGTGAACTAGGCAGAATGGGATGGAAGTAGCCAATGCGGCGGATGGGAAAGGATGAATTTGTGGGGTCGTTGGCAGGGTGAAATTCCTTCAAGAACATTTTCACTCAAGGCATCATCGCCTGGAACTAAAACCTGGCACCTGGAAGGCAACCTTCCTCGTGAGATTCAAAACCGAGTCCAACCCACTGACGAGCGTCAGCCATTAAGCTCATACGGTCCCTTTACAGATGAGGGTATTGGCTGCGCATACTTATCAGCACTTTTTGGACCACAAACACCGCCTTGGGCATCGTGCATTGCAGAAGTCCTTAAAAGAACTTCAAAGCTTGATTAAAGCGATGGCGAAGGATGACTTATCCATCAGTTCGACTGAGCAAGCTTGCATCAATTATGTGTGGATATCCGGATTGTTTACCCCACTTTCACCTTCTCTGCAATGACGATTGCAGTGACTTTAATTTATTTAATTAAAAACAATCTAGCAGTCATTCAGTTTGGCGATGTGGCCAAAATTTGTCCACGGAATCATTGCTTCAAACAGGCTTAGATGGTGAACTTTTGTGGGAGAACATAAATTTCCCTGCCACATATAGTCATTCCTCAATGTAACAAAAAATGTCCTCTGCATCCTTTACGCATCCGCTGCGCTTGGTGTCCTTCACCCCTTTCTCGCCTCAATAATGAGTGGTTTGTCGGTTCATCCCTCCATCCCGGACTCATGCACACACCGAGAGCGTATAGCCAATCAGGAGCTTAACTGGGTGTATAAAAAGTCGGGACATCTGACGGAGGCATCGAATCCTCCTGCCAGTGGCCTCCACCATCGTATCGGTCATTTGTTTGACAACGCTTGAAACGCTCACGAATTGCGTCAAGAAAAAATGTTTGCTCGTCTCCTGATCGCTCTTGCTTCTGCCCTCCTTCTGGTTGCGTCTGTTGACGCTACAGTGCTGCCTGAAAGACTCTCGGTGAGTTTGAGTGCTTAGGCTTACGCTGCCTATTTGGTTGATGCACTCGATCACCCCAGTCAGTTGGTCACAACGCCAGTATCAGCTTTGCAAGTTTAGTTCCTTTCGCTGCTGTGTAGATTGCTGTGACTGATCAAAACGTGACCACTACGAATAACGTTACGCATTTACAGGGTTAAAAGAATGTAGAAATTAGCTGCAGTTTTTTGTCCGGTCATGCTACTTAAGTAAATTCAGCGTCCAGAAAAACCAAATGCTGTGCATTAAAACACATAAGGGGCTTTATTTAATGATACCCCTAAAACTTAACTTTTGCTAAAATGCAGATTTGAGGAGGCTAGAGACTCGTTTGGGATACAAAGCTAGAGACTCCCTAGTTTAAGGCCACTCCATTTCGATGTGTCTCTTGAGCAAAAGAGATTTAGCGTTGGTTTGTTAGTAGCTTAGTGAAAAAAGGCATGAAATACATAAGTGTGTGCATTAATCTGCTTTCCGCAATGTTATATCACAGGATCGACTGATCTCGAGCCAGCGTGTGGACGAGGCACTGGAAGTGTGTGAGCAGATGATGGGCGAGCGTCTGCGGGCCAACCAAATTCCTATCAGCGCCTTTCAGGCCTGCCTTCTAGCCTACGTAAAGAAGTTGGCTCGCGAACTTGATGGTGTGGAGCTCATCTATCCAAGAGCCTTTAACTAAGTCGACAGCTTCTTGATCCTCACCCTCCGCTGAATGTACAAAGGTGTTTTGAGTTCTGAATGCTGCCACTGCATTGTCGCATTAATATTATACATACACATACACATTTAAGGACTAGTTCAAGAGTTTTTTTGCTAATCCTCTGCACTGTCGTTCTAAAGTTGCATGAAGCTAAGGCAATCGGGGCTCCAGGTGGACAGATGGAGTGAATTTGTATAAGTGGGATGCTTTGCAAGCTTAGAAACCTCAAAACTTACTGATTTAGACCGAGCTATAACTTGTCTACTCTCAGGCACTTAAGTCATGCTTGAGACTGCTAGCAAAGCAGATTTTGGTAGTTAATATGTTTTGCTGGCACTGTACCGCAGGGCGATGTGCCACCGTGAGACGGGTATTTTGTGGCTCAGGATGACACTTAGTCAACCATCAATAAGCTAAGTATAAAAAAACGGGTGAAAATGTCCAACTTTAAAGGTGGAGCCTAATATAAATCCGTTACTTTTATGCGGCTAGGCCAATTCGCCCGATTTATCTGGTGCAGAACGCGTCACACAATTGGGCCATGAGGAGTCAGACAACGACATCAAAGAGCCACGTCTATGAGTTGGTTATAAATGGTATATTAGGACCGACATAGGCACACAAATAAAAATTTAGAATGAAATGAATCTCAGGTTAGCGAGCGTCTACTTATTTCATAATTTAAGTAGCACATCTAATCAAGCAAATGATCATAGGTTTTAATCCCCCTGACTCCTACCACTGTAGGCTCTCTTATATTGTAAGCTTTCTTGGTCAGATTTTAGGCCATTTTTTAGTGTTGAAAAACGGACGCTCATTACTGACTCACTAGCTAAGGTTTCAAGTATCTATCGCATACCCGGTGAAATTAGTTTTGCAAGTGATGGGACAAACTTTAACTTTTTGACCCCATAATCACTTCAAAATTGCTAATAGTGAAAAAGATAGGTTTTTTGAGCATTCCAGATAATTTTTTGACATGGCAGCATGATCACAGAAGATAAGAGTACCTTTGCGGTGACCGGTGATGCCGGCATGTCAGATGTGGGGGAAGAGAGCAACTGGCAGTCCTGAGGACAAATTGAGTCCCTGTCAGTGCAGATAATCAACAAATTGCAGACAACTTAAGTCCTGGTCCCTCCGCTTGCAAAATTTGTGGTGCGAATCCGCTGGTCCACTGCTACCCCCCACAAGGTTAGTAGTGCGATCGCAGTGCCGGCGTGGCACAGTAAGGTAATGAAAATTGACAGGTCGGGAGACTGGTTATTAACTGAGATGGTTGGAAACACGACAAATTTACCTCCGAAAGGGGAAAAAACACCGTCTTCCAAGCATACTTAATAAGCAGTCAGAGGAGAATGTTGCTCATAAATATTTCTTGAGGAAAGGAAATCCCGATGTGCTCTAGAGTTAGTGGCTAAATTGTCAAGTTTTTAAAGTAAACTAAGGGGCCAATTTAGTTACAAACGTGAACTTTTAGCCAGATCTTAATCGATGAAAATCTGACTTTTTGGTCTTAGCTAGTCTAAAAATAGCAGACAATGAAGGCTACGAGAAGGCTGAAGAGTTGGCGTAACTGCAAGTTCAATTAGGAAGAGTCCATGGAGGGACTCGCGATTCCACTTGAGCATTGTCCTCAACACTCGGCCACGGTCGTTTCTCGGCTGCTATAAAATCTCCCCACAAAAGCTTAATTAACCACTAAGGGAATCCAAAGTGACTCGGCCATCGTGGTTATGGTTTGCGTTAATGGAATTTGTGGTGTGGATGCAGGTGGAGTTCAGGAGTACTGCATCTCGTGCAAAGCGAATTCTATTTAGCCAATAACAGGGAGGAAGAGGGAGGTAATTGCTGAAAGACAGTTATTTTTTTACTCGTATGGTTATCATGGCCTCAAATTATGAAATTGGGCAGGATATGGGCCAATAAAATCTGATGTTCTGACATCTACAAAGAGGGATGGCCTGCCAAATGTTATTGCCGTTCTGAAGATAATTCGTTAATTTCACGTCTCTGTGAAGTCGAATGAAGTATGTTTGCCTATCCCTACTGCCATTAAGAACAAATTAATTCAGCCATTGAGATCACTTTAAGTTCAAAACTTTGAAAATAAGGGAGAAGGGCTGCTGCCATTATTTCATACAAATCAGACATCTGATGCTTACGAAATGTCTTGAAACAGACTACTGAGACATATTTTGTGTTCTAAATGAGTACCATCATAGCTAGGATTGCCTGCTGCGCACAGCTAAGCATAAGAAGTCACATCACCCCGCAATTTATGGTTAGGGTTTTCTGCGTCCACGTACCCCGCAAACTGTCAATTAATTTTTACCTTTCTTTTGAGCCACAAGCATCCGACAATTACGCACAACTTTGCTAATCGCGGTCACAACAGTGGACTTCACCTGCGTCTGGGGAAATGTCAATGCGCTGGGGCGAAAACCAAAGTTGCAAAGGCACATTCAAGTGTACATCTCAAGGAGTGCGTCTGTATTAAATCAAGGTCACAATTAAGAAGTCTCTTGTCGAAAAATTGTTAGCTCGAAATGCTATTCACTTTCCCACCACCATGAGAGAGAGTTCAAAAAATAGAACTTGAGGTAAAAATACCCAAAAATCTAGGGACGATACATTAATTTTGTTCGTCTTAAACAAGTTTTTATTTTTAAAATAGGATTTCAACTTTCCTTCAAAATTGTTTGAGTTGATGAAATGCTGACAGCTATCAACTAAGATTTTGGGGCGCCAAATGATTTCGATCAAACTGTGAAGAGAGATGAATGCAGCAGATGTGTAGAAATAATCATGCGCCAGGAGGCACAGTCCAAGAATAAAGCAACCAAAAGCACACGCGTGCAACACAGTTTGCTCCAACCAAAGAATGCATAAATTGATGGACACTTTTTACTTGCATGTCCTTAGTGATATAGGTAAACGCTTTGGGTCGCAGCGTATTTCGGGAGTCGGGCTTGGATGTGCTATAATACGGCTTGCTGAAAGTCATTGTGGCTAACTACTTTGTTGACACAGGGCACTATTTTGCTAGAGCTAGTTTCCTGTCTACCGCAAAAACTCTTGGTGTTTTGTTCGATTTATTTTAAGAAAATCAACAATAGCCTCGATTTAGCAGGCGGAGAAATGATGGCAGGTAATTATGAGCAGGCTTCGTAAACATTCGAGGTGTTTTTGTCTTTCCGCAAGGCATCATGTGATTGTCTCAGTCTAAAATCTCCTCAAAACAGTGCGAAGCACCTGTATCAAATCCGAATGTTCACTAAAGGCCAGACGCAGTTTTTGCTAATCATAAACAGTAGTGATTTAAGCTCGTAAACAATTTTTTAAATAAAAAAGGTACTCCTGCCCACTAAATATGGCACCCAGTGAGACGGGGAAGGTGCAAAAATATGTCAGAAAATTTGGTTTAGACCGGAGGCATTTTAAAATAAAATATAGAGAGATTTGAAAAATGCATTTTCCAAACGGTTGGCTAATATCCAGAAGACCAAACGCTTACAATTCACATGGGGTAGGGAATTTAGTCTCGCGCCTACGATTGCATCAGAAGTAGTTGCCAAATACCACTTGACAGAATAGGTGTTGGCAATTCCCCTGCTAAGACATGATCTATTTGTTGTTGTAAACTTCATAATCCATTTCTAGGACAAAGTGTAGCATATTTCTATTTATGGGATTGCATACATATTTTCTACTGAAAATATTAAAGCAGAAATAATTTTATCTCAATGTTTTCTCTTGGCGAAATTATAAAACACGGTAATTTGCAAGCATTACTCGTTGATAGTCACCAATGCTACTTTCTATCTTTGAGGAATTGCTTTTTGGGTGACTGTACCGAAACAAAAGGCCGCCACCTTCAAACCCTTTTAAGTTGAGACGAATGCAGAAGAAGATGCAGTGCTAACTTACGGGAGGACAAAGTCGTAGTCATGGCCGGCGAGGTGGGCTAGTCATGGATGGCGAGATGGACAATTGCACACTTGCACAAAGAACAAGTAGCCGATGCAACTAATTGCCCAACAGATCAAAGACCAGCTTAACCAGGGTCCTCTTGACCTTCCCCGTATCAACCCTAGAATCCGTAAAAGGACTTGGTGGATGATGGGATTCTCGCAAGACAAAAACTAAAATTAGGAATTACCATAGCCAGCATTCGTTTTAAGTCAGCGTCGCTGGACCCCCTCATATTTGCCCATCTAGCGCAGCTTCCACACAATAATTAAGTTTTAATAAACGCTTTTCCTATTGCTGTCTTGAGTCTCACTTAAGGTCAAAGCAAACTTTGAGCGTGAATGAAGATTAATTACCATGGTGCAAAAGGCTTGGGTAGCTGGAGAGCCTCGCATGGTAAAGCAAACCCTGAAGCATACCTGTTTGGGACATTATTCATTAGCTTCTGCATCGAAACTACCCGAAGACGAAAACAAAATTTTAAAGTTTCCTATTTTGTTACTAATTGCTGTGACGTTATTCCAAGCCGAATTCACACTCAGAGGCATTAAACTTTTAATGCACTAAGGTCATAAACAAATTGCACGTCCTTCTGTCAGTCTTGTCTACGAATCTTGATTCGGCAACATTTATTTCTTTACTGCTTAGCCGTTTGTATCTCATTTGGATTCATTTAACATAAAATTGGCGGTAAAAATCGTAGACGCAGTATTATCCAGTGAGACGCGCAATAATTGTAAATTCTGTTTGACACTTTGATTGCTTCCTGCCCTTCACCCCTTATACTGATTCTGATTTACGCAATGCGGAAGTCGACTGACTAACAATGATTGCTAGTAGCAGGAGGCGAAACATATGCGAGGCATCAATTCCTTTCGCTTCAACGCTTTTAAGAGCATTGCTTCCAGCCGCAGTCGGCAAAATGGGGCTCGAAAACCTTGATCCTGTCTTCTACCCGCCTGAAAAAATTGCTTGATTAAATTCTTCAGTTTAATTTTCTTATTAGCTTTGGTTTGGAAATTGTTTTTTTTACACGCAGTAGAAACTGTTGCATTCTTGCCAAGTATAACAGGTGGATGTTCTATGCTGCAAGATGGATTTCTTAATTTCTAAATCGCAGCTTAATTATGCTGCACAGTCCGAAGCAGAGTAAGAAGTTTAAGACTAAGGTTGCGCATTTTAAATTACTTGCCAAGGATTAAAAAAATTAGGCTGGAAATTCAAATTGTGAGGGTAAGAAAATAGTTGGGAATGCAAAGACAGAAGTGTCACACGAAGTTGCCGGTGGAGGACGCATTCCTTTGTACACCAACAGTCGGCGCACATGTCTTGGACTGGTTCACGCAACCATTAATCAAATTCTCGGGCAGAGATTGTGCACTATAGTGTGGGATTATGCAGCGGGTCCTAATTAATATCTAGGACCCGAGCGTGGAGGACTTTAGGAACGCAAGAATACGGAGAATCGCCAGTTGACGTGCACCAAAACGACAATCAGAGCTGCAGCGGTTCTCACTGGAGCATTACGACTGCCACTAAAACATGGCCAGTCCAAGTTCCCTATGCGCCATTTGGACATTAAGGCGAACTTTCGTATGCCTTCCCATAGCCATTAACTCCTGCGGACATATGTTATTGCAAAGAAGATTCGTTTTGGGGGATACATAAATGGTGAATTAAGTGTGCGACTGAGGCAGAGAACCTAGTGAAATTGAGCGACAGTCTTTAGCTCCAGAGTCTTGTTTTCTCGTTGCTTATTCGAGAAATAGCTCTCCCTGTGTGACCAAAAAGTCATTTTTGCGTTTCATAATGAAGTTGAAATAGCCAGAACTGTCTTGCAAGAATGCCGACTTGCTGTAGATTGTCATATTATTTTGCATAAGAGAGGCAGAAAGGAATTCATTAGATGGTGCCGAGGAAACGTGCGACGATAGTTAATGTTTTATTCTCCCCTTTTCGTCTGTCTTTCCTTCTCCATTGCGCACAGAAGTGCGGACTTAGATGGACACTCCTTATAAGGGCTGAACTATGGTCCTTCAAGGAATCCTCTTCGCCAGCCCTTGGATGCTCTCCTTTTGAAGCCAAATAATCACAAGTGAAGGTTAAATCCTCAGCAAACTTTGATTCAGCCTCTAGTGAAGAAAGACTCCCCTTGGACCGAAGGAGAGCGATGCACAGCTAGTGCAAGAACGAAGAAAAGAGAACATTACTGACATAATTTTTTTGCTAAAATAAGGCGTTAGACTGAATTTACACGCTGCAGTTAGCTGCAAATTAAGTGAAATGCAAGATATGCCCATCTCCCTACCAGTTGAAAGTGCGTCGGGTCTTGGCGGGCAAGTGGTACTACTTCTCCTCCTTTCCTCATTCCCTGTTTTACACTTGGCCATCGAGAAGATTGACGCGAGGAAGGCGAGTTGTGGAGGAAGAAAAAGCGGTCTTCATTTTTGAGGTGAGTAGGCGTTTACCTTCGCGTCCAAGACCGAGTGACCTCCACCGAGCCGCATGGTCGACGACAGCGCTCGAATAGCATTAAATCCCAGTAAGAAAGGAGCAATCTGGTGTAATTTTAACCGTTTTTATGCATTTGAATTATTTGCCTAATCAAGGCATTTAATGATTTCGTTGGAAAAACAAGTTCCTCCTCCCTCTTGGCCTCAAGTCGTCTGCGCTCACTTAACTCGTGAGAGTGCGTGTAAACTCTGAAAGATTTGATATTCCCAAGCGTAATCAACCCTATTGATGTGAAAGTTTACCTCTCTAATGAATGTTTAAAAAGATTTTAGCGCCAAGATGGTTTTTTCCACCAACGAGATTACCTAGATCGCCTCGGGCCACTTGGATGGTGATGGGCATGTTGGACGACGCCTTATGAAGGAGAGTTAATCAAACATTCATGAGGTAGGGTGGCTCCGGTGAAGGTGGAGTTTTGAATCTGCAGAGTTATAAAAGAAGGGAATGTCACGCAGGGTAAAATTGGCTTTCCTCCTTCTCACAGCTCTCCAGTTCAACTGGCTAATTGACTGAAGCTGGGCCCTCCCAGTGCATCCACCGACCCTTTGAAATACTTCAAAAGACTCCCTTGGCATGTGCACAAAAGTCCTCGTTTCAATAAACATTTACTCTGAACAGGCGTTTACGACGATGAGGTCCACGTGACAACTAAAAGCCAACTGACAACCACTATGGCGGGGTTGTCGCCGCCATCCGGATCGACGGCTACCTTTGAAACATTCATTCTGCTTAACAATAGATTATCCTATCACCGGGTCAGGACGTGTGACGTCTTTGTTGGAAGGATACCTCACCCACCCATCGTCGTGCAGACTGGACTACAGCAAGCATCACATGAGCTGCTTCCACGGTACTTCTCTCTCGTCCTCATCCCCTCCGTTCGTTCATGTTCACACATTTTCGAATACTTTTGAGGAGGACTGAGACATTGCCGTGGTATGGGTCAGCAAATACAACCTGATGACCCTGTTCTAGTCCTAAAGGTTACAACGGTGGAATCACGGAGGCCTAGTCGCCGCGAGTTCATTGGCAAGGCGATAGCTGACGACCATACTGAAGTGGACGGGAGGAGGAGAAAGGAGGAAGTACATGGCAGCAGAGAGGTCCGTGCATGTCCCTTTTGCTGACAACTCACAACTCCTTCTGTACACTTATTCTTAAATATATTCACATAGCTATAAAATGCCTCTAGAAAGGGCTTCTCTGCTCCGCTGAACCACCGAATAAATTATTCAACTTTATCCTTATCCTCCACGCCAAGTTGACTACCTCGCAATGTTTGAGGTGTTTATCACCTCAAGTCTCAGGTCTATTAGCCTGTAGTAAAGACTAAACTCCCGTCCGACACACTATTCTTCATCATTTTTAATTAAAAAAGAAGGAAACTTAAATCTATCACCATCGCCTGCAGAGAAAGATGATTCACTGAAAGTTAAAGGAGATTAAATTGAGTGTTATTTTACTGGGACGTGCCTAACTCCTGATCGCGTTTTTTGTTCACAATGTTGTATTTTGCCCTGAAAGTTGTTTACATCTGTGCGCTTTTTTCCTCTATCTATGAAACATTTATCAACTTCGACATTGGACTTTTGTATCCTCTGCGTTGGAGCTCCAACTTGTGCCATTTTCCCCCAACTAAGTTGGTATTTTCGTCTGAACTTAGTCACTGCAGTGATTGGAAAGCGTTTTTATGCTGCAGCGTTATTCAGAAGTCCACTTTTTAAACAGCTACTGCTTAATTCTTTCTTAGGTTCCATTGACTGAATGGGATTCGAGCCACACCTAGCATGGCGCTGGCTAAGGTAGGGAATTTCTACCATAAGGGAAAATGTTTTGTTTCCTCCCCCCTCCCCCTCCCCTCAACCTTATTGCCTTTCTCTCACTCTTCCTCTTTCCCCCCCACCACCACCGCATTAACTGGGGCCAGCAATATTCACTACAAAGCCGTAGTTGTCACATGAAGATTAGAAGGTAAGGCAACTACACACTTTGTAGTCCCTTGCCTTTGCCGAATGATTGACTGGCATTGTGGATGGCAGTGCGCAATGTTTTTGTTCCAACAGCTCCGCTTCTTAGGAAAAAAACCATCTCGCCGACCGACTCCAGTGAGCTTCTTAAGCAGTAGTGCATCATAATCGCCGCATAGAGTTTGTAGTGATCCAAGAGGGACTGTAAGTTGCTGGCGATCATTGAGGTAGCCGCATCAAAGTCATAAACCAGACTGTGCGCGCTCTTACCCAACCCTCTCCCAGGAGAACAATCAGACAAGGTTCTGGGGATAGGTACCTTCGCTTCTCAAAGGTGGGGCTTCGGGTGAGGTCGCTACAGCTAGGTGGCTAGGAAAGAAAGAATGTAGGAGACCTGAGAGGTTTCAGCTTTCGTGTGCTGGTTACATTTGACTGACCTTGACCTTAAGGTGAGCTTAAGTATGTTGGTATCTGTCTTCTCCCAATCCGAGGGATCGAGGGTGTGTCAATGATACTCTACACTATTAAGGCATCAATCATAAAGAAGTAAACCTGGCGAAATTTGACTCCTAGATGTCCAAAAGTGGATTATAATTTAATATGCCTCATTTTTCCTTTGATTTTTAAGCGCACCTTTTATAAATTGGCGATAAAATAGGAAGGCAGTGCTTGAGACGAGTACAGCTCGGTTCTTAAACCTCCTAAAGCCCCCTTCTCGCTGGATTTGTTGCCTGAGGATCTGGTGGAGCCTCTAGCGCACACCATGAGGAGTGGGATGTCGAATGTCCCCATTGACGTTGAAGAAACATTTAGCAGTGCAGTAGGGGTAACTTTTGCAGTGGAAGCAAGAGAAGTGAATTGCGTCCCCGAGCAAGCTTAAGGACTCATCAATTTGCTGTCCTACACCTACTTTTTAGTAACCTTTATAGTGGATTATCCCTGAGCTGCTGAAACTTTATCCGTCTTGAGCTCCAAGGGTTCGGGTCCCTTCATCACCTCAAGGAAATGCTTCATTTATAAGTGTTCGTGTGCCCTCGGTGGACTACCGACAAATTATCCTTCTACAGGGGCGAAATGATGATAAGAGGGGTCCAGACCCTCCGTAGAACTCGAGTGTGCTTAGCAGCTAGGTGAAGAGAGAAGATATTGGAAGAGGAACTGTGCATTGGAGCAGTCATGTCTCCAGCCTTACCCCTCCTGACCCTGTTATGCATCAACCTCATGCTCACGTGTGAAGTATGGCAGACACTTAAGAAGCAGAGTTTAGAGGTGAATAAAGGTGACTAGGATGTTCACTTCCTGGAAAGTCGAATTTGCTATCACTGTAAGCGCAAATTCACTAAGCAGATTGGCCATTGTGTTTCCAGAAGATCGAAGGTTTCCGAAGCGGCAAAATGGAGCTAAGCTGATGCTCTGTCATCATCCGCTCGAGATTTCGGCAGCGGGACACTTCTATGCGCCGTCTGGGTGGTCTGATGTCCTGGAAGTGCCAGTGACTTTGCAGCCTTCTCTAGTTCTGCACTACGAGCATTGCCTTATCCCACCAAAGCTATTCTGTTAAAAGAAGTTCTCATACCAGCAGGCACTACAGCAGATCTCTTCATTCAGCAAAGCAAACTATGATGCGTGAACATGAGGAAGTTTATCGCTCTAACTGTCAAGATTTTCCCATCCACCTATCAGCACTTGCGGATGCAAACAGTCCGACTGGAGTAGCCCACAATCTCTCAACTACTTTTCTTGTCACAGAAAAGGCAGAATTGCCCATCAAATCATGGCATGAAATCCAGCCTTCATGCGATCGCTCATAAAAGCGCGACATTTTAATCGGTTATGCTGGATTGCATGGTTGGAGGCCCATAAAACCCTGCGGAGTTAATCGGCCACTCGGGTAGGTCGGCAGGCAATTAATTAACATGCCCGTTGGTCTAATTCCTAAAATCAGGTTACAGGTGGACGCAAGGTCGGCGATTACTGCTACAAGGCTTTGGAGGAGCTATAGAGAAGGGCTATCGCCCATATGCCCACATGTGACTGAAATAAAGCCTGTTCTCTAGTAAGTAACTGCCCAGGAAGGAGGCGAATTCTATAAAACATTTAGCTATTTATCCAGCTAGGCGTTATTTAGCTTTTGGCTACTTTTTGGCTACAGACGATATGCGGGCATAGCTTTACGGCAAAGTCAAAACATACTGAAATCCGACACGTTCCTTTGCAGCGATGCGATACCTCCCTAAACATGGCAATTGAACAGAAGGCCTGGGCGGGTGATGCTGGCATGGCTTGGAGACTGGTTCAGTCGGTGCAGATACAATAATGGATCACATAAGAAGTTTATTACCAGAACCGATGGGCAAGTGAGCAACCAGGGGAAGGAAAAGCCCATCACCTCATTTGAGTGTGGTCTCTTGTGCTCTCTTGGTTCAATTGCCCACGGTGACTATTACAGAGAAACTGACGCTACGTCAACATTGCACACAAATCATCAGGCTCAGCCATCGGGTTAACGATAACGAATCTAATGGACCTACAATTTGTTCAGTGTGGAAAATTAGGTTGAAGAGGAGGAGATTAGGCGTATCATATCTGATTCGACCGCTAGTCATAGAAACACCAATTCAAAAGTAAGTTGTCGGGGTGTCTCCAAATCCTTGCTCTTCAACGGCTCGGCTCCATCCATCCGGTGGAGGATTGCAGAGGGCAAGACCAGTTTATTTGACTGGTTTCTTTAGGCTACGTAGTGGACTTTCCTAAATGGCCTACAGCTAGTGCCGATTCAGCTGTTTGCATCAATCTTTTAGACCCTTCTGTAGGAGGTCGCCACCAATTCTCCCATTCACATTACATGCCCTTCCTTAATCCAGCTTACTTTTACTGCTAAGCGGTAAAAGTCAAGGCACTTGTCCTTTAGGGTAACGTCCTCTTTCCGCTGCCACTAAGATGGAATTCTGAGAAAGGAGGGAAAAGAGGGTCTATCGGTGTGGTGCTAAGGCCAGTGCGCTCTGGGAAGACACACTGATGGTACCTCAAGTGGTTATTTGCCAAACCACTGGTAAACATAACTGGGTGAAAGAAAGCAAAGTGCAAACCGATTGCCAACTTATGTTCATTTAAAAAATTGAGATCATTGGAGGCAGCCTTTTCCTTCTCCTTCCTTTTCAGCAACCACTTCTTTCCATTCTTTCCAATTTCTCCTTGTTCGTCCTCTTTCCCGCCACTTGACTTGCAGTGCACTTAATACTCCTCAAAGAAGAACATGGAAGACTCGCCTACTTTACAAAAGGGCTGCTTCAGTGTACCAGAACAAAGGGCTGTGGCCCAGCATTGGACCATCACTCGCAGGCACTGGGCAATTCTTTGCATTAAATTGCCATCCGCCTCCTCTGGAGCCCCAAATTTGTGACTGTAGTTGGGTGAGAAGTTGAGCGGTGGTACAATGCTCATGAAAGGTTATTAAGGACTTGAGGGCTCTGCTATCATCCCTCTGTCAAGTGTTCTCCATTCCAGGGAAGTATTTGGACGCCAAAAGCACTAGTCCCCGGAAAGTTGGGTGGATTTGCGTAATGCCGCAGTTGTGGAGCATCAACTTGTGACTTCTCTTCCGCCTCCGACGCAGCCAAAGCAGCGCTACGCATCACTGCCCGAATTTCTTTCCCTTATGGAGGTAATATTTTTTTTAATTAAACGCACTGCTGAGTCAGCCGCGTAGGTGGCAAGGCGTTGGAATTGGTAACATTAACGTCCTCAATCGTTCACTACACCTGTCCGCCTTTATACAAATCCGCCTCGAGAGGTCACTTAAAGCCATTGACAATAATAATTACGACCATAAAGCGGTAAAAAAGATTGATGTCGATAATTTAAAGCAAAAAATAGAAGGAATCACTTGTTTCTTATACCTGTAAGGCACGTGCTTTCGGCGGAATCATTCAAGCCCGCGTCAAGTTCCTTCCTTCGCCCTCCTCTCCTCTCCCGCCTCCGCGATCGTGTTGGTAGCATCTCCGTCAGCCTTTACCAACCCAGACGCAATGCTGAGTCTGATTCAAACTTATTTTTTCTACTCTCTTTTTCAACCAGTTGCAAAAAGATAGCAAAGCTTTAGTGAAGTATTATTAGACGGGAGCGAAGCGCTTAAGCCGTCCTCCCTCAGAGGCCTTACAACAGGAAAAAATGGGTCGAGAATGTTGGATTTCAAGCTTGCATTATGACATACTTTAATTCACAAATTCAAGCCTTTAATGGAGTCCAGAAGACAGGACATTCTATTAAAAAAAATTGGAAACCAAATTGCATGCTTCTGTAGAGCGTCATTATGTGTCCTGCAATACGTAATTAAGGAAAAAAGCTGGAAGTAGCAAAACTTCCGCCATCGTGAGGTGGCGGAAGGAATTCCCACAGCACGCAATACCAAGTTGCTGTCCCAAAGTACCAGTGAACGGAGCGCGAGACTGAAAACGCTTTGGTGTCTACTTTTGCCCTCATCGCCCTTAAGGTGGAGAAATTGTCGGCGGTCATTAACTATGTCGCCTACTATGATAGACCCACAGCTCAGGAAAGGCGGAGGTAAGAAAAGAGTCAATAGAAAAGCTTGCTGTAAGGATTTGGAGGAGTGGACATCCTGCTTTTACTCCAACCTCGTAAATAATGCGTAAATGAAGGTGAAGAGAAGCATCTCCTGCAAATAACTTGCGTGTCTTCAACTCTTCCTCTCCTTCTCTCTCCCTCTTTCGTGACATCCACAGAAAAAGCTAATCAAACTGGCCAATTCACACATCCTCCTTCGTGTCACTTGTCATTTGTCATACTCGGTTCTTCCATTAATAAAAAAAACTGTTGACTACAAGATTCGCTATGCCTGTTTTCCAGGAGAGGCTTCTATGCATCACTGCTTCACCTTGCATTTCCATGCCTCCTCCCGCTTGACATCACATACGTCTGTCAGTGTGTAAGTCAAGGGAGTTAACTTATCTAGCAATTCGCAAGCCATTTTGGCGCCATTGGAAGTAAACTTGTTGAAATAACATTAAAAAAGGGGAGGAAAATCTGACGTGCTTCTTACCTAAATGAAACTAAAATTCACCGGCCTGCATAGTTACTTGTTGCTTTGATGGCCAGTCCCTTGGAGCCTCCAGCTTCGTGTCCCCGCGGGGCGGCTCAGCCGTCAGGTCACGCCAGTCGCCTCTTGCGCTCTCCCCTCGACTTCATTAATGTCTCAAGGCTCTGTAATTTGCATTTAGCATTTTATCCTCCTTCCATCATGCTTAAACTGCCTCTCTTTTTCCCATTCATTAACGTGACTTGTTTAGAAACACTATTTACCACCCGCCTCCTCAACATCACAGCTCGAGAGGATGCAAATTATTACCTGAAGCAAAAATGTTGATGCCAAATTTCCGCCTTCCACCACAAATTAATTCTCCCATAAGTTTTAGGCTATTGTTTCTTTACTTTAATTAGAACAGACTGAATAGAATAAAGGGAGAGAAGGAAAGGCCTTGCCTCGCCTTTTGTTTCACTTTCACACCCATTAAACAATCCCTTTTCCATCTCCAATTCACAAGTCAAATTCGCAGATGCCTTTTTCTTCGTCTCTTAAATGCTAAATGAAAAGCCCTTCCTAAAATGTTCTTCTCACCGACACGCAAAACTTGTTTGTACTAACCCGAGCGTGGAGGAGAGAGGCGACTGCACAAAAGGTGTCAAGCGGACCGCCTTTTCTGCATTCAATATTCAGGAGGAGAAGAAAGAAATAGGGGCTCTCTTTTTTTCCCTCCAATGATTTTGTTATCTGGGCATTCTTTAGCTTTTGTGAATAAAAAGATGTTAAGGCTTTGGGAGGAGGAATGATGGCAGGAAAAAGCATCTTGCTAAGGAATGGCAGGTGTATATTTCATGGGTAAGTGCGAACACCATCTTTTTGGGCAGACTCGATTATACACACCTATATACATATACAAATACATGTACAAAATCAACGGTCAACTTAATAGCGTGTTTTTTGTACAGATGGAGCAAGAGAGAAAGAGAAAGAGAGAGACCGAGCGAGAAATCGGGTTATGTTTGTTGCGTCCGTGGGTGAGAGAATGTGGGCGGCGGGTGTAGCTGGAGAGCATCGACAACGCTGACTTTCTTTAACAGTTCTTCTCTGTCTGTCGATCGCCCTCCTGTTCGGCTGCTTCTGTTCCAGTCTTTGCCACTTTGGATGCAGCCTTTCTGGGGCAGTTGGCATAGTAGACAAATTCAATGATCTCCACCACACAGGCAGCAGTAATGCCAATGGTGACAGAACAGAGTCCACCAATTCGAGAGACCAGAACGTTGAGAGTTAGAACCAACTTTTCAGTATTGTCAATGGTGTTTTGAGACTTGCGTTTGAGCACTATGTAGGCAAAGCCATCGTCGTTTGCTGAAAGACCATCATCAATGTCCAAATTGATTTGTTTGATCACGTCGGGTGGACGAGTGGAGTCATTCCAAGTCGCTTCCTCCGGAATGTCGCTCAGATTGCGCTCACTCAAATATCGTTTCCACATGCGGTAGCCGAGGCTCTCAGTGATGTCCTTACCTGAATTACTTTGCATAAACTCTTGAGCCAGTCTCACGGCCTGTGTTTGAACTCGTAGCCAGTACAACTGCCACATTTGTGCCCGCCATTTGGTGATCGAGATGGCGGAATCGTAGGTATAGTATTCACATCGCGGTAGGCAGACACTGCCATCGTACTTCCTCTTCACGGCGATATGCAACTTGTCTCGTAAACACTCCAAACGATTGACAAACTTCTCAATGTCCAAATTGGGCCACATTCTCCCACAATAGGGTTTTTCGTTAGTAGGAAAAGAGGGCCGCGGATTCATCACGTAGTAACAACCACAGTCGTCTATGATTTCTTTCTGTTGGTATAGCAGGAGACACTGTTCATGCGTGTAGTTGTAAACACCGTCGAGGTCATGATACTTCCCTGCTTCATGGAAACACGGGTCGCGTAGGAGTGTTCATCTTCGTCCATCGTACTGGTTCGTAGCCGATCTCATTCAACTTTCCTGGCTCGGCATGGAGACCAAACTTTTCCAGATCGGGATAGGTGCCCGGTTCATGAACGACCACTCGCAGACCCTTCGCCTGTTCGAATATGTCTGGCAGGAAGGCCTGTTCATCGGGATCTGAACTTTCCTTGGGACCCATACTTACGATGAGACTAAGAAATGATGTCTCCAGAGCTTCTTTTTGATCCGCTGGTTCAAAGGTATGGCAATTCAGGTATTGATGGTGGGAGAACCGTCTAACACGGTAGCCCTTCAGCAGACGACAGTCATCCTCGAATATGGAAGTTTGTGAAGAAACACGCATACAGTTTAAGAAAATACGGTGATCATGTCCCAGGGCGTTCGCCTCTTCCGGACTGAGATTCTGGTAGTAAACAGATAAGCTATCGTAGAAGGTGATGGCCTCAGCCGCATTGACATCGTTATTTAGGAGATTAGTCCATGTCAAGTTTCTCATATAGCGATTAAACTGACCGGGTGAAAGGACCTTCTTCTCCTGCCATAGTTTGCGTGCTCGCATGGAGAAGGGGTAGTGATGGCAGACAGTGAGAGCCGGGAAAGGTGATGGATCGTCCAGAAGGAGGCGGGTATGGACACCCACATCGTAGGCGAGAAAATCGAGAATTAAGAGGACCACAGAGGTGAGGAGGACACACATCATTGAGATTACGAAAATGGCCCAAATTATACGAAGGATGGTGGGACCTTGCCACAGCTTGCCAAAACCACGGACAGTGGTGCAGCGGCAGAAAAGCACAAAGGCCCTCCATATGCGGGCTCGGAGGCACTGCTTCGACTCAGTTTTGGGTGATATTGGTTCCATGTTTGTGGAGATATTGCATGTTACTTCTGACTGGTGTGAAAACACAGATTGCCTTCCTACATTCCTGCTTAGTTCGACTGCTTTTTAATTGGCTCGAAGTGGAACAGCCAATGGGAGAAGAAAAGGCTTTGAAATAAGGCTGCTGTTCTATCCCTGGTTGATGGGCCAACATGCTCACGGTCCGATGCAAAGAGTGGATTATTTTTTCACCACGAAACATCAATTTTATGGCTTAGTATTTTGACCACTTGGCAACAGGGTAGATTTTTTTTTCAAGGTTCTAAGACAAAAATCAAGTTTGAAGAATTAAACAAGTCCAGATAAGCCCATGAGTCAAGTGTTTGACAAAATTTGCTATTCTGATGAGTGGTATGACCTTTTGGCCCCGAGCAGTGGCCTCGCAGCCCTTCTATTAGATGACAATACCTTATCGTAGCTTGTATTATGGCTCCTCTTGGAAAAGATACTTACCATTCCTATCATTCTGAGGTCCTTTAGATGCCAGCGTTCGAGCGTAGAGCCTCAATTCCTCCCTCATTAAATGATGGACAACCAGGCCGTAGGCACGAAAATCCAGTCCTGCTACTAAAACAAGAAGACACGAACCACGAAGACTGATGTGTATGCTTAGCTAAGTTGACGTCCAAATAATGGCTGCTTGATTGTGCAGCTTCCCTCGCTCCCTTAAGGGCTGATGCAACAGCTCCATCAATCATTGGTCCTTCGTTTCGGCCGAAAGGAGTCCATGTGTGGCCGGGACACAGGAGAGTGACCTGTACAGAGGAAACGACGTGAAGATTTAGTGCATGCGATTCGAAGTGAACAAGGTAGCATCCGAGGAGAGGAATGGCATATTCTTAGTCTCGGAGGTGGATAGGAGCGTCCGAGGACACAAAATAAATCTGGTTATGGGATCGCTTTACAATCCTTGCTACTTAGTTGTGTTAGACGCCAGTCATGGCTAAGGCCTCGATTTCACCGCTTAATCAAGCCTCGACGCTGCATTAAACCGGCGTCGGTGCGGATCTTTATAAGCTCTAGCGATGATGCATCAGAAAGTGGACCACGAAATCTGCTTACAGCGGTGATGCAGAGGTCTAATGGGCCTCGTGTTGCAACGATGGTAAGGGTGACGGCAGACTGACGGGCGGCGAGCGTGGCCAGCAAAACGTGCCGCTAGGATTGGCGCATGAATTGCGGGTTCATCGAAGTTCGTTCAGTTAAATATAGCTTGCAAAATTACCAGCTCCTAGTGCGTGCTAATAACAAACACTCTATTTCGCCTTTATGCTAAAACAAACCGCTAATGTCACATGCTTCTTATCCTGCCAGTTGCTTTGAAAGATGGCAATTTCGTTTCAGGACCAAATTCACTCACAACTTTATTACTTCAGTCTCCATTTCCTAATATGCCGTTCCATTTGTGCTCGATTTGCTACTTGTTTCCTATTTCAGTAGTTTGGACATGCAATTACTTTAAGTAAAATTTCTTACTCATTATTATTCCATTTGCAAACAACAAAAGTCGAATTTGTGACCACAAACTGGTTAGTTTTGCTTGATTTGATTTACCCGTAATAAATATGCAAGCCTTCAATTTTAAGGTTTCATGTTTTTTTTTGAATAGCCGAAAGTTTTACTGTAGCCTGTATCGCTAAACGGTCGGAGATTTAAAGTCTTTCAAGCACCGTTTTGCTGATCTTTAATTATAATTTAAGTTATGTTTATGTCTTACATTTATTTAGCCATTCAGCTGTGAATTTGGTGCTGTAAATCCAAGAGGTTTGCAGTGCAACCGGCGGATTTTAATGGCTGGGGGTTCCGTCGATTCCTCGACGATCACGAAACACAATCTGCTGTGTGATTAATCTCCTTGACTCACAAAAGTTAGCTTCTTTTTCTTATAATTCACCCTTAAAGACGTGTTGATGGTAATGAACCAAACGTCTTACATTTATTCGTAAAACGCGATGACTTTCTGGCAGTACCTCGTTGTTTTTGTCTTGATTCTTGTCGAAATGCGCAATTATTGTGGCTTCTCTACCCATTTTTTTGCAAATAAAACGAGTGATTGGATGGTATATCTCAAGGGCATGAGAGCCGGGGTTTGCTTGCTTGCCGAGGATCAGCTCCTTGTCGCTCAAGCGGAGCAGTCAAACTAGTTGGCAAAAGTTGGAAACGATGTGAATGGCTTTCTTGAAATTTACCTATGAGTTGACAATCCACCTAAACATCACCTCGTGTCACCAGAAGCATTCACAATGCCGCATAAGCCTTGAACAGTTCAAATAATTTGAAAACGAACTTTCCTAATTGCTTACCAAGTTCGGAGTGAAGCGCTTTCGACATTTGTCGTCCATGAAATTAGCAGTTCTTAATGAACACTTTTCGAATGACAATTCAAAGTCTTCATGGCTCATTGACTTTTCAAGAAATGTTTGAATAAGTGTTTACTTGTGGTTGTGGCGACGTGAGACTCGGTCTGCATCACCCAGACTGCTCTTAAGTTACCCAATACAGGAATAAGGTTTGAGCCGATCATCCATCGTAACAACAGACATTAAGGCTCGTGCATGGGCGATTGTCAATGTCTTTGCTTTGATTCTTAATTGTACGGATTTCTGGAAGAATTCCATTTAGCCTATGGTAATTTGTCCATTTCCCTTCACCACTTAGGACTAAACTTCAGCCGTAAAGTTACGAGCTGAACAATAAATCAAATGGAACAATTAGTTGGCTGAACGTGAAGGATGGAAGAGGTGGGAACTGAAACCAACCGACCGATTAAGGGGCACAGACGCCTGGTGAGAGGACTAAATAGGTGGCCGATGGCATTAGATGTATTATCTACCATTAATCAAGACCAATGCGAATACTCTGCCAGCAGTTCCTTCAGAAGGAGGGGAGCCTTAAGATTCATTGTGATACGTTCGGAGGCGTCGCGCCTGCAACTTCAAAGCAAACCGATAAGCACGAGCGCGTCGTTGAGGTTGAAAGCCAATTTAATCCAAACAGTTCGTCTTCTGTTTTCACGGTAATGCATGGTCATTGAAGAGTCGAGCCACTGTGGCACAGGCCACTTCATTTCGACATATATTCCAGTGACCGAAACCCCCAAGCTGCTTTGACGTCCAGATTTTGCCAACCCTTTACAAGGTTTGCAGTCTCTAAACTGCCAAAATGACATCGTCAGAACGTCTCAGTGAAATAAATCTCTCATCGCGGGGAGGCGCTTCGTCCGGTGTCCGCTGATTGACGTCGTTGTTCGGGTGAGATGGCCCTCACCACTACCCGATTAGGACCTCAATCCTTTGAACCAAAACTACCTACTCTATTGCAATTCCGATTCAGCATAAGATAAAACGTTGCCATAGAACGATTGTGTTTTTTTCCTGTCAAAACCTGCTTCCACATTCCCACCCTTTGCATGTTTTGGGAACAAATAATTAATGCTACCATTCGAAGGCTACTTTGGGAGTGAGGATTAGGAGGGAGGAAGAAAAAAAGCTCTTCCTTTTGTCTGGTCCTGGCAAGTTGGCTGTATTGTTACACCCATAGATCGTGCGCTCAGAGCAAAAGACCGAAGTTTTGTCCCACTGTGGCTAAAGATGCTACAAGAGATGGGGAAAGCTTTGAAGTGCCTCACATCACAGACGCATTTGTGCAGCAATCGTGAAGTCTCTCTTAGTGACTATAAAACGCTCGAATTGGGGAGGGTAGGATGGAACCGTAAGCTTGAGGTGTGGACGCACTTCAAATGCTGTGGAGGCAGTAAAAAATGGGCAATTAAAACATTGTCAGTTGGTGACAGCATCCTGCTGTTCACATTGTTTTGCGTCAAAAGTGCCAACTGCTTGATTTTGAAGGGCTAAAATGCTGTTTTTTTGGACTGACAGCTCATTCGTAAATGCGGCAAGCCAGAATTTTGTTTACATTGACGGCAAAAGCGTGAATGTTCCCTTCCAATGGAATGATACATTCAAAGGGAAATTTCGTCCATTTTGACCAACAGAGGTTGCGCACCCCAAGAAGGAGTAGAAGGAGGTGCTGTTTAGGAGGTTTTTAAGTTGTTTGGTGCCTCACATCTCGTCTCAATGTCCCCTACATGGCTAAGACGCTGCTTCGAAATCGCCTTGTCGTTCATTCCTCCTCCCGCCAAAAGTTTGCAAGCAAAATAATTTGTTGGAGGGAGCCATTTTTTGTCTTATCCAACAACTTTTATAAGTAAAAACTACTAAAAGATGTGATGAAAAAAAATTGGCCAAACAATGAGATGCAAACAAAAATGTGACTCTTGAACGACGCGGTCTCTAGGCTGCACGCAAGCTCCTATGTGGATTGCTTTTACAGTCATTTAAGTTGAACTTTCGTGGATTCGTTGCCAAAATTTACATACGGTTTACTGCTTTCCTTGCAGTTTTAGCTATGCGACAACTTAGAGCTGCGTTATGATGCATCCGCCGGGCGGTATGACACTCAGTGCCAGTGGCCTCGAAGCGTTGCCTGTTCTGGCTCCTTTCCCCCAACAAAAAGGCTACAAATTTGGCAGCAAAGAGCAAATATGAGCCCACGAAACAACTTCTCTGATTTTCATTTTTGAGTATTGCACCATTCTTGATAGGAGAAGTGATTGGCTAAGGATAAAACTCAAGTGAAACGAAGTTTATAATATGGAAACGCTGCTTTTGCTCTGTCTGTATAGCTTTTAGCCACTTCATTATAGCCGAACAATCGTCAGCCAGGCTATTAGCATGTCCGGGTGGTTATGCTGCATATCAGGCGTCAGGCTGTAGGAATGAGGGCACCAGCATAGCCTGAAGGGGGCATCGCGTTTCACCTGAAGTCATAACACGTGGCATGACCGGAAGGCCACTTGGCCCATCTTAATGACAAAGGTCAAGTCTTACCACCGAATACCCTTTAATGACTTGGGCTGGTAACTGATAAAGGGTGTCATAGACGATGCTCGAATGCGAAAAGGGGATGGGGTAGTCCTTTGGATGCTTTTTGAGCTATTTGTCTTGGCCACGTGGGCAAGTGAAGCGGGCCGTTGTACCTCCGAGTCGCAACGGTAGCGTTCAGCCAATGCATATTCTGACGCAGACTCAAAACTTTAAGAGACGCTCAACGTTAGATACTTAAATGAAAAGCAAACCGCCAATGAAAGTGTTTTAAAAAGGAAGACAGAATGCAGCTGTTTGCTTTCCACTTCCCAACACACAAAAAGTGAATGAGGTAGATTGAAAGCTAGAGGGCAGACTTTCCATTGCCGCCACTGGATTTGTAGCTTAATCACAGAAAGAGAGAGAACGGGCGCACACTTTGAGAGAGGGGAATGGTCCACTGCTGCAGGCGTCGGGTCTCGAACCGGCGACTTTACTTGAGGAGTGGACAGGGCAAGTAGTATTGCTTTGCATTCGGCATTAATGTAACAAGGTGAATTGGCGACCACACTTAAAAGCTTCCCCATTTTTGAAATCCTCGTTTCCCAAGGATTTCACTCGATATTTAGTCCATCGGTACAATATATTTGGGTGCCTGCTTAAGCAAACCTTGAGGAGGAAGGAGTGGTTCTGCAGATTTTAAAGACACGGAACGTTATCTAAGATTTCCCATCAGCACGTCGTTCTCAGGTCTTTAACTTGCCAGCATTCGAGCGCAGAGTTTTAATCCCTCTCTTATTTAATGACGGACAACCAGGCCGTGGGCATGAAAATCCAGTCCTGCTACTAAAACGGAGACACGAACCACGAAGACTGATGTGTATGCTTAGCTAAGTTGACGTCCAAATAATGGCTGCTTGATTGTGCAGCTCCCTCGCTCCCTTAAGGGCTGATGCAACAGCTCCATCAATCATTGGTCCTTCGTTTCGGCCGAAAGGAGTCCATGTGTGGCCGGAACACAGGAGAGTGACCTGTACAGAGGAAACGACGTGAAGATTTAGTGCATGCGATTCGAAGTGAACAAGGTAGCATCCGAGGAGAGGAATGGTGCATAGGTTTGCTCGAAGACTGACAATAAATCTCGGGTATAGGAGTGGTCTTGCTAGTTAAAATTTATGGCCTCAAAATGTTATAATTAGTCCATTTCTTTAAGCTCATCATGCCGACTCTCCGTGCCGAAAGCGCTGCTTATGATGTTTCTTATCTTTCTTCCCCGCCGCATCAATAGTTGGGCGTAAAACTTTTCAGGCGCAAAATATTTTATGGGAGGGAACTTTCTTCCTGCTTCAATAAACGACTTAAGGGGCACAAACCACTTAAAAGTGAGATGAAACTTAGCTAAGCAATGAAATGTGCACATAACATGACTCTGCAGAGTGCTGCAATTTGGAAGCTGCACGCATATTCTCATGCGAGCAGCTTTTTTGGTCATTTTGGAGAATAAACGCACGAAATTGTGGCCAATCCATGCAAAAAACCTAATGTTTTTCATTGCATGCGCATCGGTTTTAGGGTGGCGGGAGATCAGGACTTCGTTTCGAGACCCTCGCTGGCTGACATGGCTTCTAGACTGTCTTAGAAGCCTCACGGCTTTTATTTTTGCAAAAAAATTAGTGACCAGACCTTCTTCAAACCTTGAAAAGAACTTAAGATGCTAAAATAGCTTCAGCAGGATGTAAAACTGATCTTAAAAGCCAACTGTCACTCTGCCTACACCAACCCCGGTCGCACGGACTGCAGGAATGCTATTAGCACTTAAAGAGGCATAAATATCAAAAGGGCTGGCCATCGCAACGCCCTACTTGAAGGTGTCAATGCAAGGAGCTTAGATACTTTAAGCCTCGTTTTCATGGATTAGTGTGACTGCAAGAGGTAATGAACATGAGTGATCAGAAACATAAGTACTTCAATTTCGTGCATTTACTGAAGAGGGCGGTGCTTCAGCCCCAAAGAAACTGCCAGCAGAGTCTAGTGATAGCACGCGGCTGGCTCGTGGGAGTTGTCCGTATATCACCGACTGAGTTTTGGTGGCCTGGGACATCCACTGCATGGGACGACTGTCGGAAATGAACGACTTAGCTTCGTGGACACCGAAAGCTCTGCCGCTTTACCTGTATCAAGCTTGGTCTGCAAACCATGCAGCTGGACTCCGGACACCGTGCTTGTAAACATTTCAAAATTACCAGCACATATTATATCACCGCAAAGGCGGAAACAAGTTGATGCCTTCTTCTCTTCCCTCTGCCTAATTAGTAGAGCATACAAAACAAGGAACGGCGAGTAAATGAACGCATTGTCCTCGTAACGTTTAAAAAGAAGGAACTAATTAAGGGAGCGACACAGTGCTCCAATTGGCACGGTCTATCAAGAGTAGAAACTTAATTGCAAAAGACAGGAATGCAATCACTAATTAAGTGCTTTATTCTCTACGAGACAAATGCTAGCTTCGGCTGGCGTGCCAATAGTACAACTAACAGCCACAAGTCTGCAGACGATTTTGAAGTTGCGTGTTGCGCATTTCGCGGTTTACCAACAGCCTCGGAAAATGTGTTAAGTCGGCAGCACATCAGCATGGGCTTCACCTTGGACACTAGCAAAGCAGGTGCACAACCTGTGGGGAATAGAGTGCCCTCACCGTCAGGCTGATGGATGAGTAGCGCCCCAATCTTACCGGAATACAAATGAAGTCATAGTGCTCGGGCAGAGTAAGCATTGTAGAGCTGTGGCTGTAGCTACTGCCATGCGCTGGAGGTCATTTTGATCGAAGGCGACACAGAAGCATCCAAGATACCAAAGCTTTGGTCAAATTGCTGTAATTTAATCCTACATCTGCTTGGTGGATGCGTCTGGAGGAATGGATCGACCATGTGGACAACACAGCGCTGTTATAAAGACAGCTTAGACGTAGCCTCAGCCATTGTAGACTAGGTGGCCAAGTACAGCCATGGTTCAGGCATTCGACGCGTACATCGTCAAAGGCTTTGATATCAGTTGATCAAGTGGCTAATTGAAAACAACATGAGGTGCGACAAGTGAAATAAACTCTTCCGCCTACCAAGCTCATTTCGCTTTCCCATCTCCCGTTATATCCTCGTTGCGGATCGAAGCTATCCTGAGTGAGCCTCTGCTGCCCTTTAGGTAGCGCCAGGCCAAAGACGTCGGTCGGTGGGCTTTTCTGCCCTCCTCCGAATTGTTTGGACACTTAAATAACTGCAAGAATGGAAGAAAAGTTCAAACAGTTGAAGTTTTGGTCGTAGTTTGAATGCAACCATCATCAATGCTTTTGTTTGCCTAAAGCACTATTTTACTCCACCTATAAGGCCGTACATGCTGGGATGATTTAATGGGAAAACTTGTTTACGTCGCTCCCATAGTTGGGAACAAATTCATCTTACAAAGACTTCGATGGCCAGCCTAGCAATGCAAATTCTGATGAAGTCGCCGCCTCTGACATCCCAGTAGGCCTACAAGAAGTCTACCAGTCATGCACAAACCCATCCATCTTAAAGTGGCTCCTTACTCGACGGAGACTGGAAAGCGCGTTTAAAACGACTGACAGCACACGATGGTGGTAGATGGAGATTCAAGTCAACACACGTGTCACATCAGTAAGACGATGTCGAAACAGGGTAAGTGCCAAAGATGAATGTTATCATCGCCTTAAAAATGCCAGTTCGAAAGTCCATCGAAAGTCCACCTTTGCTCCCATCCTAGTTTCAATTTTTATGCACCTTCGAGGGGGACATGGAGGTCCTTTAAACTTGACTCCAAGCCTGTCACATGCCATCAGTGACGCCACAGCAGGTCGCCACTTTTTGGTCGCTTATTCAAGCTTACATAAGAAATGCATACGATTAATATTACCGTGCTATTTACTAAAGAAGTAGCTAATCCTTTCCCTTCAATAATAACAATCGACCTTTTCCCCTGGTCAGACCATCAAAACAACTTCTAAATGTCAAGAGCATGTACAATACGACGTTGACTTTGTATAGAGGAAAGTATAATAGCTTCCCTTTTCACAGTGGCGTCAACGTTCCTCAAATCCCTCTCTCTTTGCCTTCTGATAAGCTCTCGGATGTGATACGAGCTTATACATTGAATAAGGAAATTACAATTCCGTTTTTCAAAAAAAACTGGCATTTTGTTTAGGTAAATCTTATCTCCTTTAGGCGGGGGACAATCCATGCAAAATCCCACCTTTGGCTTGGAAAGGCATGCTCAGTGAAAGAGAGGCTTTTCAGGCAATTGATGCGCAGTTGTTGAGCCATCAAGGGTGGTGGACTGGCCGTGTCCTTATCAGACAATGCAGGTGTATCCATCCCCTTAATGCAACCCCTAAATTAAGACATTTAAAGTGTCTCGCTAATGGATCTCCTAGAGTACCAATGAGATATTGTGTCCATGTATAAAAACCGAGGTTTTTGGATGAGACTGTGGTGCCTTAGCTCGTCATCCCCTTATCATCAACACGAGCCATTATAGGAGACTCAGTCAGGAGGTAAGATTTTATGACCCTTACCTCGACTGTGCAGGCAAGCATTTACTTTTGTCATTAACTTGAGCCACTACCTGAATGTCAGCACCAAAAACGAGCAGTGGGGAGGTGAAGACTTCTTAATTCACCTTCGTGACGTGCTAGAATAAATCTAATGAAAAAAAGCATAAAAAAGAATCCCCAAAGCCCTTTTATACGACCTGCAAATCTGCATGAGGCTTTGACTTGCGCGGTGAGAATTTTTATAGGTTGATGGAGAAGAATGTGCGTGGTTTCAGAGTGTGTTTCTATCATCCTCCAAGTGGGCAGGAAAATCCAATTTCTAGGAGCTAGCTTGGGCCTTCAGCTGCTTCATGCACAGAAGGAAAGCAGAGATCCGGTGAACCCTTAAAAGTGGACTGTCAAACGTCCGATCCTCACCTCCGACTACCTCTAAGCCTCATGGAGCTATTGTTATCTTTATAATAGGTGGAAGCGGGGTGCGATCGTGTTCCTGCCATTGACAACGCACTGACAAGGCTCAGATCATGACATCCATTAAATCTAGTTTTTGCTTATTGCTGCATGCAAAGCCATCCTTACATAAATTACGTCAGATTAAGCCGCACACACCGAGGGCTGTTCGTTTCTGATGCTGTGGCATGAAGAGTCAATTATGTAGTCCCAAAATAGCATTTTAGCCTGTAGCCAGAAGGAGGAGGATTGGATGCCCACAGACCTGTCTCAGACCAAATAGAAACAAATGGACAGATGGAGAGAGCAATTATTCTCTTTACTAAGAGACTATTAAGTCAAAATGATGAGTCCTCCCATTTGCCGACCGATACTAGCATGAGAACAAAAGCATTCACCGAGCGGTTCTTGCTAGAGCCTGTCTGGATTAAATTACCTTCAGGATAGGAACAGAAGCAACTGGACTGGGTTTGACTTGCCAGAGCTTAACCTGAAACAAAAGTAATGGGAACTTCTCACAATGTCCCAGTTTGAAGGAATCAGTGCACGTAGGTTGAATCGCTTCCCTTAGATACGCAGGATTTGCTGACATTTGACACTGAGATGTGTTGTTTGCTTGTTCATAACGAGTCACCCGAGTGCTCTGCAATCCTGACACAACCTTTGGGCTATGCTTATGAGAACCCTTTCGTCGGCAATACACATTTATGCTTCAGGATCTTCCCTTCATTCACTGCTGCAGTAGTCTCAGGACGTTATAAACGCAGGCCTCATTTCTGCCTATCTTGCTTAGCTAGTAGTAAAAAAAACAACGAGGAAAAATAAAGTCGCTTTTGCCCACAGTATACACTCTACGAGACCGTCACTTTCGCCCGACAAAAATAGTAGACGCGCTTCCGACTTACCGCGTGTTTTCCGCGTCTTCTTTCCTCTCGCCTTTCTGTAGCTTAAAATGAGAATCTTTTTATTGTACTCATATAGCGCTACATTTGTTAACTCATATCATTTCACGCCATCTCGTGCCGTATTTCGCAGCAAATCCGCCAGTTCGCCGTGAGCTCGCCTAATCCAACGCATTTGCTGGCTTTGTATTGCACACCTGTTTGTGAAGAAATCCTGACTGTCTTCTTATGTGAGTTTAACAACAGATAGAAGTTTCTTTCAAGAAAGGAGTTCCTCCACCTTTACACAGGAAGACATTGGTTAACGACTCACGCCCTTACCGACTGTAAAGCCTCGATGATTCTTGATGGTTCAGAAAGCCGGATTTACGGACCTCATTCTGTTTTCCACTCCCTTGATCAACATCACAAAGGGATGTGTAATGCCTGTTTGTAATGACAGGCGTGAGCGCTCACCTTCCATTGTTCCCTATAATCTACTGCTCTCGAGTCAAAATAGCTCTACAATTAGCAGCCCCACCTGCTTTTCCATAAACGTGATACGTTTCTAGGCAAAATTAATTAGTCTCAACCAAACAACAATTTGCTCCGCCTCAGAATGTCCTCTTAATAGCAGAAGGAAATGAAAGTAGGAGGTAAGATGGATACTTATTTCCATCCATTCCTTTCTGAAAGAGCATAGTAGTATGGCAGGACTGTGGCGATTGCAAGGCTTATTAGTGGAAGTCTCTTTGGGGGACGCGATGCACATTTCGGACCATTTTCTAATCATAGCGACATTTGTGTCAGAGCGCTACGCGCCTTAACTCCACCAAATCTGAAGTTTGAAGCACTCCTAAAGGCTAACTCGCTTGACATTTGTCAAGGGGACATCATTCGGTCCACCAATCCCCCGCCCCCCGCTGTCAGGCAGTCAATCATGGATGCACGGACTCCAAATGTAGGGTAGAGACGGGCATATCCCTCCCTCCATCCATTTACGAACATCACAGTGGAATTAGTCCCAAAGGAGGGATAAAAGCTCCACCATTTGGTTAAGTGTCATCTCATCATGTAGCAACTTTAGCCTCTTAAGATGTGTCTCACCACGCTAGCAAAAAAACAACGACGGGCCACAAAAGAGGGTTAATTAAAACAGAGCCTTCATACATCCTTGTGTTGATCTTGAGAGGAAACCAATTTCGGGACATTTTTGCCTGCTTGACCTTTGGCGGAAAGGCCTAATTAGGCGTCTGCCGACTCTTTCATTCACCGCGCTCGCAGTCAACTACAGTGCCAGAAAATTAATCTCTTCTTCTGTGACGACCTATCGGCGCTGTTCCAAGCGCTGCTACTCACTCGCCCCAAAGTCTTGGAAGCTGCAGACGCGCTGGTAAGCAATTTTATAGTAGCCACACATTAAAGCCTTCCGTAATTTAAACAAATTGCTAATCATAGCAGACATTTAAGACAAGCGCCACTGCGTCCCTTCTTGGCACTGGCATTACACGTTTTGGCGTCGGAGACGGCGGTAATCTTCCCCCGCCACAGGTAAATAATTGAAAATTGGCAGTAACGACACCATCGACTCCTCTTTGAGTCTTTCTGCGAAAAAATTAACGCCTAGCCAGGTTTGCCACTTTTTTCCTCTCTGGCGGGCTGTTATTCCTGACAACTTGGTGAGTTCTCTGCCATACTGACAAAAGAGCTATTCAGTTACACCCAATTCATTTAATAACAATCAAACATAGCAAGTAGTAGGACTTGTAAGGCTAATTAGTTGAGAAACACTGATTCTGTGCAGTTACAGTGCGTCTGAAAGCAAGCATTTGCCTTCAGTCGAATCCTTTCAGAGGTTTAAGATGTTGGCAATTTTTTGAATTCTCCAATTTCGTCCAAAGAATCGTCTTGAGTGACTTTTCTGCCCTGCTTGTTATCCACGTCGGTACCGCCGATCCAGGACCTCGGTTGAACATTCTCTGGCCTTCATTGACTGTCTGTAATTGACCGAAATTTCCTCATTTTTTGTTTTCGACCAAAAGAGGGCTCGGTGCGCTCTACTTCGATGTTACGGACAATGGAATTCGCATCAATATCTATTGAACTCATACTACTTAAGTATTTGTAAACTTATATTTGCACCCACGATAAACCCGCAATTCGATGTCCCTGACACTTAAGTTTATCCTTTCCAGCATTTATCATGTTTACATGCTAATCGTGTAGCGGACTTGCCAATTTTCCCGTTAATGACAAGTAAACAAGAGGGCGAAACACGTTTCTCCAACTCTTACTGATGTGCTCGCACCGTGGTGACGAGGTTGCCTTTTTTCCCTCAGCTTATAAGGTTTTCGGTGCCTTGACTGTTCGCGAATCTCGTACTCTTACGTTCGGATGGCATTTGTAGGTACAAATTCTTATTTAATCCGAAAAATAGGCATGTGAGAATCTTAGGATAGACAAGGAAGTCTTCCCAATTCTCTGCGTTATCTACTCCGAAGGTCCGAATGCCTTAACCGCCTTAAAAGCTGTCAGCATGATGAGACTCAAAGGAACAGGAACAAGTGGAAAGCGTGCCTTGCCTCAGCAAACTAGACTAGCCTTCCCCATACGGTTTGTAAAATGATCACTCTGTAAATCCCGTTCGAAGGAGCTTTCAAACACATCAATAAGAGGGTAACTGTTGCCGAAAATGACCAGCTAAGGGGTCCCAGGCATGAAAAAGTGTCTCCCAATTGTCATTTAGTCGAAAGGACCTACTTTCACCTATCAGTTGGCCTGCAAGTAATCATTTGTGAGAGGCGAAGGAGAGTCACACATTAATTTTATCATCGTCAAGCTAATTATACGCTTTACTTTAATAAAGCGATGCATATGGACGAGCGGAAGGGCTCTCAAGAACCTGCCCGACTTGTGAAGGTGATTTTTTAGCCTCGGCACTGGTCAGGGTCGCGCCCTACTCCTCTGATTTGGTGTTTTCTCTTCCACAGATCGCAACTATAAGCTTTGAAGCAAAACCACTGCAAACCTTATTCTTTTTGCTCATTGAATTCACTTACTCTACTGTGGGTTTCACGGATTCATTAGCGACACCCCAAAGTCCACTTTGCACCAGCCCTTACGAGTCCGAGTTGACTGTCGGTGGTATACTTATTCCCTGCACCAGAGGTCCTCGTCTCCAAAGCCGAGGCAGCATTCCAGCGTAGAAAACGAGACCAGCCACACTCCTCCTCGGTGCACAAGCAGTGGAATCGTTTGGCTTTCTGCAGAAATGAGAGAAGATATTCAGACTCAGGGAAGCTGAAAAGTTGGCAACTATTTCGCCTAATTTGAGGCAAGGAGGACATTGAATTCGTGATTCACCGCTATCGCATATGGATAGGTAAGCAGCCAAGCTCATAACTTATATGGAAACTCACTAAGCGCACGAGTAAATAAGTTTCAGGCCACTCCGCGCCCTGTGCACAGCATGCAGGGTCTTAATAAATCATTGAAGGGTAAAAGTTTGCTTCCGTGTAAAGGATTTTCTGGATTAATTAATACCCCTTTTCTGTTTCATCCTTTGCCCATGGTAAAAAGGTAAATAAAAGGGTAAACAGCGGTTTGTTTAGCCCATCGTTTTGGGTTAGAGGGCACAAAAGTCTTGTCCTCTGTATTTTCCTTGGTTGGTATGCTTTCCTTCGTTTTGAAGAGCGGTGAAAATAGGCCTTGCACGAAACCCTATCGGCCTGATTTTGATGTAATCAAGTTGGAATGCCGGTTAGTTTGGGTCGGCAAATCGGCAGAATCAGCTCAGTTAGCAGCTTTGGAGAATCGCGGAGCCTATTTTAAAACAATGGCAGGGGGCACAGGAAATGCTCTCCTCAATCACGGAACAAAGTGACTTAGTACAGTCTAAAGGAAAAAGACAGGAACCGTTATAATTTCATCCGACAAAAGTTGCTTAAGGAAAGGCATGCGTTAGCAGTGAAACGATGGAATACAAGTCGAAGGGTAGTTTTGGAACTCCGCAATGAGGGCAACGGACAACTGTAGCCGCGATTGAATGCTTGGAGCAGCATGTGATAGCCAACCAAAGTTCACGTCAACGAAGGTGTCAAACTAGTAGAGAGTTGTCCTTCAAAGGATCCACAAGAACTTGGAATGACATGCCGTTTGAATAGTTCCAACAGTTTAAATGCTATTCTCTTAATGTGTGTCTGGAGGGATGCATTTTATGCTGTCTACGATTCTGTTACCACATCAGCCTCTCCGCCCACAATTCTACAGCTCATAAAAGCCTTTACACTGAAAAAAACAACCAGCGTGGTGACAAACAACGACTGCCAACTAATTACTCCCATTCGCTATCGAACTTGTACTCGTTCAAGCGGAGATCCGAATGCCCCCTCAATTACTCGACTTCCATTTCGAACAGTCCGAGTCCTTGCACATGAGATTGAGAGTGTTGATAAATCCGCATCTTGGTAATTTAACAACCTAGTAACCGTTTTTTGCCATTTAGGTCTAATTGGAATGTCCATGTTACATCCCTTCTCCGGAGCAAGTTACGTCGGTGAATAGACATTCGATTGTTGTGCATGTCAATCGAATTTTCCAACCAAATCTTCCATAGCGCACTCTTTTGACTTATGCGTTAAAAATGGTGCTTTGAAAACTAACTCTAAACTTATTCTCGTGACCGGTCGTAAGATTGCTTTGAATTTCATCGAACCAACCATTGCTTTTGTCATTAAACTTCACAATAGTGATCGGTCAGAAGTAGACGTTAGATCAAGCCTACGTCAGCAAGATTCTCTAAGCTCAGTCATCCAATGTAACCATCTCTTTCTCTGCTGCTCAGATTTGTTAGCCGGAAACGGATATACAGGGCGCGATGTTTAGCAGACGCCACTAAATCCGCTGCTTTGCAGAGGCCGTGCTAGCATAGGTGGAGACCGGTTGGCACGTCTTACGTCCATTTAGTAAGCACAGATGGGAACGCTAATCACGAGTTTATGAAGTTTGCGCCATTGAATATAACTTAAATAGCCTAAAAACCGTTTCTTTACGCTGCCTCTACTCTTCGACAAATCGTTCCAAGGGAAATCATTTTACATTGCTAGTCACATGACGAACGAAAAGTCATTCTTTTATTTGTTTTGACCAAGTGCACCACTTTGCAAAGTTTCGCATAATAATCTTGACAATTTCAGTCAAGCGTCTTGCTAGTGGAATAATTAAAAGCTCCAAAGTGTCAAACCAGCGTTTCCTCCGTGCTCCCATTACTACTCACTTCCCATTTCAGTAGCTGAACCGCCTACCTACTTATTTTATTAGCAAATCCCTGCTAGATACTAGTTTAGTTTAAATTTTTCAGCATAAAAAAAGGATCAAAGGAATCTATCCGTGTTAAGAAATTTAGTTCGCAGGCAAAAGTTAGTTAAGTTAAGTTATTTGAAGTTTTATAAAGCTTTTTAACACACGAAGGCTTTAAACAGATGCACCCTACCAGAAACCATTGTACATCTTAAAAATCTTCAACAGGACGAAAGCCAGCCTGCGGTATCGTCTCGCTTTGTCTTACCACTTAAAACTAAGCTTCAGTCTAATTTTCACGCACGAAAAGCACGACTGACTTAGGTAAATTTATGAGCTGAACAGCAAAGCAAATGCAAAGATTAGTTGGCAGAATAGATAGGATAGGAAGGATGGGGCAAAAAATCAGCTAACCCACTGACGCGCAGAAATGCCTGCTGAGGGAACCACATCGACAGGAGTTATCGGCGGCAACATATGTTGTGATATATTGCCTACCATTAGAACGACAGGTGTAAGTCCTTTCCCAGCAGATCTTGCGCGATGGAGATTATCGTGCAGCCTAGGGTTATATATTTGGAGGCCTTTTACTTCCGACTTCAAAGTAAACCAAGTCGGATAAGTCATACAAGCTTAAGAACGTATTTTACGGAGCAGAAACCACTTCCGTTGGTTTTATTCCTTCCCCCTAGCTTCCCATTTATGTGCATAGTCTTCAGGGTGTGTCGTCATGGTACAAGCTACCTCACTTCCCCATCCGTTTCGGTGGGCGCAATCGCCGTGAGTTCTATGCTTTTAAATTTTTGCTAATTTCAGCAAAATATGCCCATTCATTAATTGTGTGAGTGGATTCGTTTCCAGCTGTAAAGCGAAAGGATGGGAACGAAGGAAAAGTTTTCTGCCTGCTGCTTCACTGCCCTTCGCATTTGCTAAGAGTCATGGTTGTATGCCGCTGTTGCAACGGCGTTTGAGCCAGACCGACCTAAGGCAAAGAAGTTCCTCCGCAAGCCTCCGAAGCCCAAATCAAAGTCCACCGCCTACTAACTTTTACATTCATATTAGCGTAATTTGCTTGCTTTTGAGGATAATTAGTTTTCGGAGATATTAGAGGCGAAGACGAAAAGCCAGCGCCGCCTTTTGTTTGGCCATGGCAGGGCAGTCGTGTTGCCTTGCCCACGAACGCTGAGTTATTCGAAGATGGGGCGAACCATCTTCTTCGCTGCAGATGACAGCATCCCCAAGGGATGGGAAATTCTAGGCCACTCAACCCAGACGCAAACAGTTAGCATAAGATTTGATTAAAAATAGCGAAACCAATAGGATCTGATTGGAAACCCAAAGATAGTTTTAGCATCTTTGCAGTTTTGGCTTTGAATGGACGCCGGCATGGAATCAAATCCCGTGGGATCTTAAACGCAAGCGAATAAAACTGTCACACACCGAAGGCGCTCTGCATGTCGCCTCGCTTGGCACAGAAAACGGAACATTTGCTTGAGTTAAAAGTGTCTAATTTTGCTTTTATCAGGCTGAAGGAGGTCAGCTTACAACTACGCGATGGAGAATTCGCGCTGGCATCCATCAGCAGGCTCTTTGTCCAAAGAAAAAAGTATCTCGAGGAGATCCCTAGCATGAGAGCGGCCTTCCATTCCTGCCCAGAAGATGGCAGTGCAACCCGAGAAGCGAATGGTGTGGCCGACGAAACTTTATAAATTGAGAGGTCGAACAAGGCGTCGATTTGTTCAACAGGAGCAATTCAAAAGGAGTCCCATCGGTTAGTCGCTGATCCACTGATAGAAAAGCTTTAATTCTAAAACTATTTCCTTAAATGTTAAGGCCTAAAAATTATCGCTTTAGAACATTCCTATCAGTTAGTTAATCTCACCTCGCCTTGACTACACCGAATGCGACGCATGAAATTCCTCCGGTCATACATTCATGTAAAAATGGACACAAAATGCTCTGCCAGGAAAGGATTTTGCAAAGGAAAACAATTTTTTGCTTTAGCAGAAATATTTTCAAGGCAAAATTACTTGAAACTGGGATAAAACTTGACTAAACAAAAGAATGTACATAAAACAGGGTTTTAACATGCAACGGTTTAAAAGCTGCACGCAACTTCCTGTGTGAACTGCCCTTCGTTCATTCAACTTTGGTAAATTTAGTCGGAAACAGCTCTACTTTGGCCAGATGCTTAACTTGCTGTTTTAATTCTCTGGACCTCGAGGATCTGCATCATTCCGGAAGGTATGCGGCCATCATGAACTGGGAAAAATGCACTTTCCAGCACCATTCGCCTCAAACGAGAGTCGAAGAGCTGCGTCGGCGGTAGCGAAAGGCAGGACTTGATCATAAACGCTATCAGTTAGTGAGCTAGTGATGTGAATAACCACAACAAATTCGTAAGCCCGTTTGAAGCCCTTTGCTCAGGAAACAAAGAGAAGGTTGTTTGTTCTCTCAGCTAATTGATCGTCAATTTTATTGAGGAACGGACGGATTTATGTGCCCACTCCGAAGCATCAGTAAAGTGAAGAACGGAGGAAAAAACATCGCAGGATCACTTGCTGTGCAACTCATTGGCCCATGAAACTTTTGGGCTTCCCTCTCTGCCCATCTAATTATCAGTCGAATTGTTAACATGGTTCGGATGTCCTACAACAGAGTATTCGCATGGCAAAAGGGAATGGAGTGCCTCCGTGGTTAAACAATAGGTTTTACCAAGGGCAAAGTTTTACCTCAGGGTAAATGGAGTCATAAAATTAGGCAAAATGCGTGTGACTGACACGCAGAAGGGCTGAACAAAGAGGATGCTGGCCTGGCTCGGAGGCGCCTCTGCCCCACGGATGTGCAAAGATTAAGCTTCAAACGTTTGTAGAATCAAAGTGGGACCCGAACATGCGCTCTTCTACATCTTACTGTCATCGTCTTAGCTTTTTTTTAGTTAGAAGCGAGTAGGCAAGCGTATTAAGTGTACGAGTAGTAAGACAGTCGCACAGACGGAGTAAATGTGGTCTCTGTAGCGTTTTGGTTGTTTGAACTGTTGGTTGATCCGACACATTTGTGGCGGCCACCTTGAACCTAGCTGCGTAGGCTGGCCCGCCAGCCATGTCAGCAACCCCCTTCCTTCCTATCTTGAGTACCCTCATTCGGACCTACGCTTAGCCTTCTCTCCTTCTTTTGGGGATGCTCGGGGTGCTACAGTGGTAGTAGTGGAAAGCAGACCCAAATTTGTGCATTTTCTGCCTAGATTTATCCTGCAAGTAGCACATTTTAATGGTGCAAAAGAAGTGGCTTTGCTGAAGGACTAAGAACTGCGTCCATCTTCGATACCATTCCACTCACATGCTCTACAGGAAGGCTATTAACAACTGCAGCAATCCTAACCGTGGACCATCTAATAAGGCGGCCGGTAAATTAACCTCTCAAAGGATGCAGTGATGGTCGGCTGAACCTCCCACTCTGAAGTTAGTTGGCTAACCGGGCGAACCTCCAGGTGGAGTCGCACTGCCATGAGGGTGCACTGATGTGGTGTCAAACCTCGCCTCATTTGCGTCGGATGTTGGCGCATGGCACGGTTAGCTGGTGGGTGCTTCTTGCAGTACTGATTACGTTGTGATGGCTGACGCGGGAGGTGGATGAAGGAACGCGTAGGGAACAAGTATCAAAAGAAGAGATGGGCTATGTAGTGTTTTGTTTGTTTGGACTGTTGGTTGGTCCGACACATTAGTGGCGACCACCTTGAACGGTGCTGCGTGGGCTGGCCTGCCGGCCATGCCAGCAGCCCCCTTCCATTCCGTATTGAATACAAGTATTCTGACCTACATGAAGCCTTCTCTCCGTCCTTTAGGGATTCTCGGGAAGTTACAGTCTCAGTCTTAGAAGACCGAATTGGATAAGTCAGACTAGGTTTGGTAACAACACAATTTAGATGTTAAACAATCAGATTTTGTTCAGTTACAGGGCCTACACTCATTGTCTGCATCGGAAGTGGATGGAACACGTAAATTTCGACCACACTACTTGTCCTTCAAGGATCGCCATCAGAGAGCTAAGCGTTACAACGTTGCTAAACACGTTTTAGAGACCAAACTTCATCCGATTCACTAGCACAGCAAGTCATCTGGATCATCAGGCAAAGCAGTCGCTAAACATTAGGAAGGCCCTGGTCACTGCTAACATAGTAAGGCATGTCATGTCTTCCAAACATTGATACAGTGACCAGTCAGTAAAGCTACTTACGCTGCTTAGCTTATTATTCTTCACCCACTTAAAACTTTGCATGCGTTAAAATCGCTAAAAGCTTCCCAGAAAGGCCTGAAAAGTAGGACAGTCTCATGTCTGGCTTGGATTTCATGGAGCCGAAATTTGAGGAAATGCATAATACTTTTGTTTATGACTATTTTCAGCAACATTTACTCTCCTTCATAATATTGCGGCTGCCACTTTAGCCGTAAGAGAGTTAAGTCTTCCCAGGTTTCGGTCACAACGGTAGCATCACAGTTTCTTTTGGATTCACTGCTTCTGACAAACTTGTTGACAATCTTTGAGTTTCCTTAGGGTAGAGCTGCAGTCACGAAATGGATGGAACGCCATGTGTTTGTGGATGGGGCCTTAAGTTACAAAGAGATCGAAATTGAGAATAATTGACTATACAAAAGACATGGAGCAGAGCACTTTCTTGTGGTGTAAGGTTCGGACACAGCAGGAGGTACAATGGGACCATGTTTCTGCTGCTGTACCAATAATGCCTATCAGCAGTCTGCCAACACAAGGAAGTCCTTCTAACCGGATGCTGCATTGATACAGGCCGCAAAGGTGGCATCTCCTACCAGCAACTCTGTGATTGATTGCCACGTTGCAGTTGCTAAAATCGGATCAAGACCTTTTCAACCTTCTTGGCTGTCTATTTTGGCCTTACTAAGGGCTACGCTTGATTGAAATAACGTTGTTTACCAGGAAAGATGGTAGGTTTTGCAATTAGGCATTACCATTTACCCTTCAGATGATCTAAAACCAAGCCCATGTTCCATTGCCTATGTCGGAAAAACAAACCCCAAATGTCGGAAGTATGCAAAAGAAGGCGGTGCGGAAACAGAAGTAATAGAGGCCTTCCTTCAGGATGATGCGATAAAGAGTAAAAAGGATTTGCAGCATCGTCATAGTTCTCTTCTTTTCGGTCATTAAAGAGCCTCCTGAATAAAGGCAGAAGTTAATCATTGGGTCAGTTAATGAAAAGTTGGTGAGCCATCGGGCGATGGCGGATGGAGCATGATGTGCCTTACCTCGATCAGGCAGACAGAAGATTTCAAAAGGCTGCAGTTGGCGGATAGTCACATCTCCGAAGTCGATCTCATGTCCATAATTAAAGAGAGGTAATTTGGGCAAATCGGTGGTGCACACAATTTGTGGACCTATTCGCAGAGGAAAGCCTTCCTGGGAACTTCGATTCGTTCTGTGAGTCTTTTACTTTCCCCTGTCAAAAAAGGGAGCTTATGCTCTAATATTTAGCTGTTTTAAGGGAAAAAGTGCAAAAAAGCGCAGCTTATAGGTGGTCATTGTAGAAATATCGCCCATCCTACCTCTGTTTGTTAACCGCTCAAAGACAATTTGCCGGCGACCATTCGGCGGTGCTGTCAGGCTATGGTTCGTGCAGGGCATGCATGCCCCTACACACGGCATGGAAGACCTCCAATTTAAGGAGATGGAAAGCGGAGTCCTCCGCCGGCACAATTTAGGGCCCGGTTTTGTCCTTATCGTCATGGGAATAGCTCCGACCCTTTAACATGACCTAAGTAACATGTATTGTAGATGCTTAGATAAATGGGGGCCTCCACTTTTATCTCTGCCTGTTCAGGATGCTATGGACAGGATGCTATGGCAAAAATTGGCAGGAAAAGCACAAGATCGAGAAAATCCTAGCGTTCTCTTGACTCTTAGCCATAAGAAAGCCCTCTTAGACTTAAGAGCAGCATTACGATAGGACTAAGGAAGAGGCGGTGCAGTGACTTCATTGGATTCGTGTCATCTCTTGACTTTACCATTTAACAACATGGCTCGGGCTATAAAAAACGCAAAGAGCAGTTCCCGTAGGAATAGCTCTGCTCCTGGTTTTGGAATGTTGCTAGACACATTGACTTATAGTGCGAGGTTTCGGACCTCTCCAGCCTCATCTGTTTAGAATGGACGCTGTCTTGTGCTGCAAATGTAGCGTCTAGACCCATAAACGAAATCGCTGCACAATACAAGTCAGTTACATGAAGAGAAGGATGCGGCATGGGTACCTGTAGGCCTGACCCAACCCAAATCGTGAGAGGACCGGACTCAGAGGTAAAGTACCAAACTCTTCATGTTTCAATCGGGAAGAGTATTCTGAGGGCAGGAAAATTCATTGTTCTCCAATTCATAAAACAGGGGACTTTAAAACGAAGGTTTAAGTTCTCTCTCTGAATTTGGCCAACCGAAATTGGACTAAACGATCTCTGGTATGTTAAAGCATTGCATCGTTGCGAGTAAATTATGCTCTCTCGCCACGTAAATAACTGGACTACAACAAGTTTCCAATCCGGACACTATAGACACAGGTGCTCTGCCATTTTTCCTCTACCGAGAGGTTTGTTCACTGTTTCCTGACAGTGGCTCCATCTTTCAAAGTCCCACTGCGCATCTCCGATGCACATTCTGCTCATCTATTTCCACCCTTTTCGTTGTCAAGGCAATCTCGGGCTGCAATTAACCATTTTTGATGGTGAAAAACCTTCGGTTCAATGCGTGTTTTACTAAAGCATTGGCCCTTGTAGCCCCTCTTGATTTTTAGACAAAGTTGGAATGAAACAATGCCTCCTGTGGAATGCACTGTGATACCAATGAATCGGAGGTACATGAAGTACACAGTTTACTGCAGAGTCGCGTGCAACTGTCTCGTTGACTTGCCAGGCAAACGAATTCATGCGCATCCAACTCAGCCCACCTTCACAATCTTCTTCATCTTTCAATTTTAAAGACAACAAGTAGGAGTTCTTTATAGTACGCGCCCCCAAATTATGCAACGAAGGAGCACGAGACCCTAATTCTCTGCCGAACTACCCACTGCTGCCTTTCTTGGCTTCCCCTCAACTAGCTTCCCATTTCTCATTCGCCTGCTCCTTTTTCGAATCAAAGAGAAACAGGAGATTTTCAAAAAGTCTGGCTGACCAACTCAACTTCCTAGACAGTTGACGCTCTTTGAACTTGGACACGATTGCATTTGCAGCTCCTCGCGTTGCCACTGGCAATAATTTCTTCAGCTAAAGCACTTAATCTGCGTTTGTACATTTCACACTCAGACGCTTACAATTAATTGTCAAAGTTTGCTAAAAGCAAACTTTTGTGAAGATAAAAGTTGCGCGGCAAAGTGTCAGAGGGACTGATGCTGCCCCTCAACGGTGCCACATTTCCACCACGAGATTGCAAGGCCACAGCCTTGGAAGGGGCTACTCCGTTGGCACAACCAATGTGCACCGCGTGGGTCCACTCCTGATGATGAAATGACCGAAACCCAAGTCCTCACACGTGTGTCTCCAGAGGCCTAGGAAATCAGCACCTTTGAAGCTTCCAGACCTGGCTTGAATCTTTCCTCTCAAACGTGGCATGCATTCAGCTTATCTTGCCATCAGTCCACCACATTTTGAATCGCGTTTCTCTTTCTAATTGACAACTCTCTCGGAGCAACAAATTCCTCATTTGATCTTTTTATATTTATTAGGAATAGAGCTATAGATAAAAGCAAACCGTATATACCAAAACCCTAGGAGGTCTATTTCATTTCAGTTAAGCTATTTTGAATCCATTTGGTTTGTTCGCGCTAATTGCCATTCCCACCTCCCTAACTACTGGCTTTTAAACTAACTGGACAGGTGAGCTTTTGCGCCTCCCAAGAACACTGGCTATTCGGAGTTAGTGGCATTTGGCGACAAAGAAATTAGCAAAAGTCATAAAACTCTCTCAGTTGAGAAAAAAACCACTTGGACTGTTTATCTAGTTCATTAGTCTCTACAAATAATGGGAATTTTAGTCACTCTATTAGTGCTTGGCTGCAATGTCCCACAGGCCATGACGGTGGCCCTAACGCAAACTCACCTCACGCATTCTCTCCGTTTTAGCCGTTAAAGAACACTAAGCATACTACGCACCAGTCTGTTCTACTTTACGGGACTCTGTTCTTTCAAAAATGGAGCAGGTTGTGGCATTAGGGGTTAGCTGTAACGAAGTGACACAGAATTTTTAAAATGATCTTCACCTTTGGCTGTAGCGCCCCGAACATCCCTAAAAAGACGGAGAGAAGGCTTCATGTAGGTCAGAATACTTGTATTCAATACGGAATGGAAGGGGGCTGCTGGCATGGCCGGCAGGCCAGCCCACGCAGCACCGTTCAAGGTGGTCGCCACTAATGTGTCGGACCAACCAACAGTCCAAACAAACAAAACACTACATAGCCCATCTCTTCTTTTGAACGTTGTTCCCTACTCGTTCCTTCATCCACCTCCCGCGTCAGCCATCACAACGTAATCAGTACTGCAAGAAGCACTCACCAGCTAACCGTGCCATGCGCCAACATCCGACGCAAATGAGGCGAGGTTTGACACCACATCAGTGCACCCTCATGGCAGTGCGACTCCACCTGGAGGTTCGCCCGGTACGCCAACTAACATCAGAGTGGGAGGTTCAGCCGACCATCACTGCATCCTTTGAGAAGTAAATTTACCGGTCGCCTTATTAGATGGTTCACGGTTGGGATCGCTTCAGTTGTTAATAGCCTTCCTGTAGAGCACGGGAGTGGAATGGTATCGAAGATGGACGCAGTTCTTAGTTCTTCAGCAAAGCCACTTCTTTTGCACCATTAAAATGTGCTACTTGCAGGATAAATCTAGGCAGAAAATGCACAAATTTGGGTCTGCTTTCCACTACTACCACTGTAGCACCCCGAGCATCCCCAAAAGAAGGAGAGAAGGCTGAGCGTAGGTCCGAATGAGGGTACTCAAGATAGGAAGGAAGGGGGTTGCTGACATGGCTGGCGGGCCAGCCTACGCAGCTAGGTTCAAGGTGGCCGCCACAAATGTGTCAGACTAACCAACAGTTCAAACAACCAAAACACTACATTAGCATCTACCCTAATCCAGTCCTGGAGAAGTGATATCAATGCGGAGACACTATTATATATGAACAGTCCAAAAATTGTCTACGAATCTGCCCACATTATCTATAAAAAGGTGTCACCTGCCCTACCTGGACTTACCAAAGGCAGATGCAACGATGGGCAGCGTTGAAGTGGTGCATTTTAGGTGACAAGGAGGGACGCTTACAAAATTTTATCTTACCAAAGCTGTTTTCTTAACTTTCTCTTGACCTAAAATTCCATAGCATTTAGACCAAGCCCAGGGTTGATAATCTGCGCATTCATTCCCCCAAATGCGACATTGAGTTAGGATAATGCGCCAGTCTCGGGAGGATTCCCTGGAGGAATTAATGCCACTGAGGCAACTAATTGATGGGTTAATGCGTAGCTATCCAGAGGTAATGGCAATATTTAACTTAAAGTGAGAAGAGCACAACGTAATGCTCGAATGCAAGTTCTACTTGCTATTACCCATTCCTTAGGGACTGAAAGTCTTTTTAATCACATTCTCTGGCTGTCAAATGACTTCCAGCCTGTGACAGCAGCTATCCAGCTGTATTATGAGGTGGCAAGACATAATGCAACCCGGAAGGAGACAGACTTGAAACGCTACGCTTCTATCACCACCGTGATTGAATGGCAAGGTAAGTGGAACTCGCATTTATCCTTAGATACGCATTTTTATACGTCTTACGTTCCCCGTTAACCGAAATTATGGAAGGATTAACCCCTTTCATCTACATAGGCAAAGCTGCTTCACCATCAAATTCTTGGCTCCAAAGGAGTGGTGTGATTGCCTTTGTTAAACTAGTTTTCTGAGCTTAAACTTTCGTTCCTCCAATATTAAAGACGCTTTCAGGATTGGCCCAGATGGAACCATCCCAGGGAATTAGTTTCTATCTAACAAAGGGTTCTGGTGTATGAAAATATCTCAGGCTGAAAGGCAAAGACACTCAACCGATTCTCTAATGTCAAATATTGCGTACTCAGACAAATGTAATCACGACGAAAGACTTAAAAATGCAGTCACTGTGGCTGCCGATGCTAGGTGCGTCCACAACTTCCTTTTAAAAGTGCCTTTGATTAACAATTGCAAAGTCGCAGCACTGCACACCAACTCAAAGAATTGTTACCAGTAGATGGGGCAGCTGGAAGGGTTCTAGGTGTGGGCAAAGCACGCGCGAAGCATTTTGAGGCCGAAAAGACTACCAAGTTTGGAGACACATGCATCCTCTGCTCAACTTTAAACACGAGAAGTGAAAACTATGCGGTAAATTTTGTCTTGCAGGAATAAAATATCATCAAGTCTCAATTCTACTTAGGCGTGGAAGGAATTGTAATGGGTACGAAGCATTTGTTCACCTTGCCGACTTCACCACTACGACAAGCGCTGAATTATCCACCTACTGGCGTAATCCCCATCAACTGATTATCACTTCAATGTTGCGTGCCCACCAACTGGACGTCCATCCAGCTGGAGAGAATGCCGTCTACCATTGATAACTGCAACTGGCGAACAACAACTCCAAATTTGCATTTGTTAACCCTCCACATCCGTTGCCCCTTCCGTTGTCAATTGACTGTCTGCTGACCGTGAATCTAAGGTGAAGGTCAGTGGCGCAATAAGTTCACGCTTTGCAGGTAGGTGACGGTAGCTTACAACATCTGAAGTGTTTACCAAGTAGCTGTTGACGATGCATACTTATAGGCTGCAACAGAGTAAGCCTCGAAATGTCACAATGATCTTCATCCTATTAGATGGTGCATTAGCACCAGAAAGCCAGATCACCTATCCACTCGCTTGTAGAAATACTTTTGGAAGGAAGCATGCCAGTCGGTATAACTGGTAGATCCCCTAGCTTACACATTTTAATCAGTGGCCCTGCGAGAGGTCTTGATTACCTAGGCGAAGTGGCTCATCCAATCAAATGTGAATTTAGCCCATCGTTCACTCGGGTCATTGCTCATTTGTTTTCTCCTGCCTCTTGATAAATGATGTTAAGCCAAATTAGTGTCCTGCCAGTTAAAACGATGGATAATTAATGGCCTCAGCTTCGGGGAAGGCAGGAAGGAAGGAAGGAAGGAAGGGGGGATAGCGTTCCCCTCATAACATCCAATTCCTCTCTAAAGAAAGCCAACTGTAGTAAGCATAAGCTCAGGAGTTGTACACTTGAACAAGCTCACACAGGCAATCATGTTCTTGCCGCAGAAGGTGGCAAACAATAAGCAGAGCTTCCAAGAAGTGCAGCTGGAAAGCTGGTGGCTGCTATTCTCACTGCTGCAAGTGATGCGAACATGAATGCCTTTGTCAGACTCATAACCGAATGACTGGCAGGGTGGCTTCAGAGGTCCGTTGCTCCTAGCAACTCTTTTGTTCTAAGAACTAAGGCTAAAACCAACATTTGGTATTAATAAGGAAAACTATTTTCCAACCGCTCTCTTGCTCCGATGCTTGTCGTGCCTTGGATATTCGTCTTGTTTGGCAAAGTAAAAAAATGGTGCATTTGCATGTTCCGCCGTTTAGCATTGATAAGGAAGTAGGAACAACTTCCACGGTATTGTCTTGCCAAGATTGAGCGCTTTTTATGAGTCCAACCCACAAGATGCTTTGACAATGTTGCTGACCGCCTCCGCCGACTAATGTTTAGTGCCTGCAATTGGCGGTGTCATTTGTGACCGAACTGCGCGACAATCATTTGGCACATTTAAGGTCCCACTGACAGTCTGATGAACTGTCAAGTGTGATTGTGGAAAGCTTGCTTTTTCTCGCTCTCATTTATTTAAGTTATGGAAGGAGAGAGCGAGATGGGATGGAGAGAGAATTCCGTCTCCGGCTAGAAGTAGCACTCCTTCTCTAACATCGTCATCTGCCTTAGCCGGCTGACGTACATTTTCACAATGAACTGATGCCCTAAAAAGGGAAAATTTTAGCACAATACAACGATCGTTTGCTATTTGTGGCGGTGCTAAGCAATTAGATGCACCCGATCAAATTGTAAGCAACTAACTAACAGTTACAACCACTTGGAACAGAGTTTGAACTCATGCAAAAGTGGCTTGTGCTTTGGAGACTCGTGGAAAGCATGCTCATGCTACGATGTCCCATGTCACCGAGAACTGGCGTAGAAAGGACTCGTCTATGAAGCAAGCCTACCTGCAACAGCAAAGTCGAACAGTTAGAGTTGGACGAGCCATGGAATTGCGCCTTCTCGAAAGTGGGTACTTCACCCCAGAAAAGTCATTTGATTGTAATAAACTTGCTCAGCATTGGGTTTTGGTACGGCTGAATTTCACTTTGCTTATTTCAAAGGCAAGCTGCGACAGTAGGAATGCGACAGCATTTGTTTAACACATGCGACTTAAGCTGGTGTAAGATCGTGGGTTCCTGCAATTACGATGGAGTCAATCCGCTTTCCACTAGCGACACCTGTAAGGAGCCTTTTTTGGTCTGGTTTCATGCTGTACCAAATAATCGCTTTGCATCTTTTGGCCTTTAAAATGGTTGTCCTTCATGCGACCTACAGTGCGCCAAAGTGGTCACCCGCTAGACTGCTGGATTCGCGCTCCGCTCTTGCCTGCGAAGAAAACATTAACGTCCCGTAAAGTTTAAATGGAAACGTACCTTAAAATGCAACGTTCAATTTCAGTCAAGAGAGTTTTATTTGGATTACCAAACTTTGGGCGTTCGGTACACTTGATCCTTTGATTAGGCAAGGCCGTAAGGCTCTACCATTGTTCTCAGGCCCGATCGGTTCAGCAGTCTCTTAGCCTTTCTACACGTGGTCAAAGTTATTTGACTTATCATTTTAAAATCCTCTTTCCAGGCATTTATCAACTTCATCATCCCAGAGGGCGTACACTGGGCCCCTGGGCCAATGCCAAGCCACGGCGGGCTGTTAGGCTGTAGACTTTTACTTCCGGGAGCCATAAACTACAAAGACTGATGTGTCAACAAAGTTAAAGTAACATTCAAACGACTACCACCTAACTTTGTAATCTTTTTGCTCTTTCAAGCGCAAGTTTAGTCATTCTCCTAATCACCAGTCCTTTTTGTTTGGCTGAAACGGGCCACCATCTCCGCAGAGGAAGTTGCAAATGCTATAAGTCGAAGGAAGAAAATGAAGATAGGAAGAAAATGTCATATTTTTACCTGTGACTGTGATACCGGTATCGAAAACCTTCAGTAATTTCAGGCTCCACCTCACTCTCAAATCGCGACTTCATAAATTTATTTTGCTACCACTTGTGTTGTGGGACCTGAAGGGTAGAAGCGTAGCTCAAAATTCGGGATTTACCGCAAACCATCAACGGTTTACCTCGGTCTTAGTGAATCTCTCCATACCCTGTTATCCAGAGAAGTCGTCTCATCTCTCACCCATCTTAACTTATTTAAGATAAAATAAGACATGGGAATTCAAATCACGGTCATAGGTATTAAAATGCAATTACATGAAAAGGAAAGCCAATTCAGCGGCCTCACGAATCAAAAAATGTCCAAATTGAGGCGCTTTCTTAACTCTACTACTTATTTTCCATTTCAGTAGCATTAAGTAGTAAGTTCCACTCTGTACTCATCGCGATGAATTATCCTCGTGCAAGCATAAAATCTCCCCATGCTTCTCATTGAAACCGTTTCTGTTTATTAAATTGAGCTCAACTGTTGCATTTGTTTAAATGTCACCATTCTCATTTTAGATGTTTTTTTTGTTTTGATTAATTGACAGCTTTTATGAGGCCCATGTCTACTAGCATAAAATTAAAATTTTTATGCGTGTGTTGGCTGGTCATTAACGCCCACTGGGTCGCTCTTTATGTCATTAACTCATTTTGACTTTCGCTTGTTAATTTGGCGTTTTTAATTTAAAGAGTTTGCATGCAACCGATGAATCGGTCATGGCTGGGGCCATGTTGGTGCCTTGATGCTCAAGAGTGGGCATTTGCTGTGCCTTTTGCCATTCTTTTTTTATTCCCTGGCTTGCAAAATATCATAAGCCATTATGAATGAATGTGTAGTTAACGGTGATGATTGGTTGGGAGGCTCACTGCGCTACGGACGTCTCAGGCCACACAATTTAAAAGTTGCGATTAATTTCACTGACTTATTTACGGCACTTAACTCCATTTTTGTTGTGCTTGCTTATGTGTGCAGCAAACAGCCGTATTTACTCTACCAAGGGAATGGAAGCTGCTTGAGAATTCGGGATTCGATTCCTCGTCGGGGCACGGCGAATCGCCTAACTGGTGTGACGGAACCAACGTATATAAGCTGTGACTGAACTCTGCTGCGTCATGGAAATATAATTTTTGTTGTATTTTAACTCTGGACACAAAATGAGCTAATTTGTAGCGATTGAGGTTCATGCCACATCTTTGTGTTAAAGGCAGTTGAACGATGGGCTACAGACCAGGCTACCGGAAGAATCAGAATAGAAACCCACTGGGTGCTCGTAAATTTCGATAAAATTAATCCGAGCAAGATTGACGATTCTTTCACTGATGCGTAGGGGTTCCTCATATAGGTTTTTTATATCTCTATTTAAATTTTCCAAGTCCATTTGTCTGCTTTTAAACCACTTTGAACAGGGTTAGGCTTCCGGCGAATCATCCATCGCGCCAGCGAGCCATAAGGATCTCGCATGAAAGGCGACTGCATTCTTCCCTTTGCGCTTTGCCTTTCATAAATTTCCAAGGCAACTGTGAAGGGTTCACTTATGGCTAAACTTCGGTCCCCTTTTAACGCACCGCAAGCAGGAGTGGCTTCCGTGAATTTACGAGCTAGACAATAAACCAAATGCAACAATCAGTAAACGGAATGGGTAGAACGGTAAGGGCTAGGCGAAGCTACAGAGGAGAAGAGGGAGGAGCGCATGAACAACAGTTGGTGTTGGCAGTAGATGTGGTGCTGCATTACCTAGTTTTAAAGCTTGTGAGACATAAAATTAATTGCCGTGAGCTATATTTGGGGGGCAAATCATCTAAAACTGCAAAGACAACGATGTAATTCGACAACGTTAGCTTAAAAACGCATTTTAAGGAAAAAATTTGTCCATTTTTGCCCACTTCTTTCCCCATTTTTGCCTGTACGTTTACCTCCTCATCTTCATGGGTAGTCTCGTCTCCCGCTACAGCGTGGACAGGACCGTTGGTCATGGAGGCGCCCTCAATGATGGAGCTTCCTGCTGCCATTGTGGCACTGATGTTGCGCCTTGCAGGGTGCAACCCTCCCCTTGTCCGAAGGTATTCTACTAAAAATGAGTTTATGTAAAAGCCTTTTAGTAAGGCTAAGAGTTCCAATCTAATTTATGTTCGCCCTCCATTCAGTTGCGACCTCGATGAATAGGATTTTGTCGTTGACCCAATGCTTGCAAGAAGAAAATCTGTCGATTTGAAAGTTTTCTTTGGACTTCATTGTTCCGTCTTTCGTTAGAATCAGTTAACTGCGCAATGAAAGCACCCATTTATTGAGGATGGTTTAAGAGATAGGATGTGGGTGGCTTGTTGGCGGTGCATAAGGGACAGCACCTAGCGAATCGTAGCAAAACGTTGCTGCTCATCTTAGCGCTGATTTATATTTGTTCTACCTACTCCTTGTTTGTTTAGAACATAAAGCATTGGTTGACGTGGACCGGGAAGCTACTTCGGAAGCATTGGATACTTTGAGAACGAAAGTTAGCTCCACCTTGAAAATCTCAGGCATACACTGTGTCTACACTTCAAATTTTAGGTCGAAAGGCGCTACATCGTTCTAACTGGATGCCGTACAACATCATGATGTCAGAGACAGTCACTTTTAAACATGCACAAACAACACGTACACCTCCTGTGACCCACGGTTCTACATAAATGACTTATGATGGGCATGCTTACATCTTCATGGCCCAATTATCACTCCCAGAGGGCTTAAAACGGTCACGACCTTGTAACCCTCCCCCATGCTGGGTCAGCGAATGGTTTTAGCTTGGACGTTTACTTTCAATGGGACAGCTCGTAATTAAGGAATGCGGTGGTAGAATTTGACAGGTGGATTTGTGCCCTCTTTTTTACTAGTCTTCAAAGGATGTAGCCTCCCGAGCATCGCTGGAAGACGGGGAGAAGGCGAAGCCTATATCGGAATGCGTGTATTCAAGATAGGAAGGAGGCCGGGAGGCCAGCACACGCAGCCAGGCTCAAGGTAGCCGCCACCAATGCGCAGGACCAACCAACAGTCCAAACAAGCAGGACACTGTAAAGGGACATGCAGTAATGTGTTAATGTTATTTTTCCTCTGCAATTATAACTCGGGCCATATTTAAAACACCGTGAAGAGGTTTGGTTCACCAAAACCTACAAGCCACCGACTAAACCAAATGCAACGGCCAGTTGGTTGGACTGATGGTTCAAGTGGAATGGAGCCAAAAGCAAATAACTGACTTAGAGGAAAAGCTGCCCACTGAAAGGACTATTCATGTAGCGGATGTTGTGATGGATTACCCACCATTATAAGGGACGGGTGTGAGTTCTCGACCATAATTTTCTGCTAGACAGATGCTGTCGCAGACCCTCAAAGTGCTTCCGACTCCAATGTGAGCAAGATTTTCGCGTCGAGCTGTCTTGAGACCGCATTTTAAGGAACCGGGTACACATTAATCTCTTTATTCTCCAGCTTCAGCTTTCAGGTTGAAGTCATCGTGGCACAAGCTGCCTCACTCCTTCTTCTGTGACGGCAACAAGAATTTCTTGGTAATCTGGGCGTTTTAGCTGTCGCTATTCATTTCCCTGAAAGGTGGTGGCTGATGTGATGATGAGAGCGGAAAGATCGTAATGATAGACCATCGTGCCGAGCAAACCTCCCGCCATAGAGAGCTGGACTGATTACTGTTCGTTAAATCGGCACCTCAGAAAATCGAGGACTGCCTTCGCCACCGAATGCTGCTCCATGCTCCTGAACAGAATCGCAGATTAAAGCGAACGACCTGAGCCGGCGTAGCTTAAGAATAATTGAAAGGACTTCTGCTCTGCTACCCTTTGCTTCCCATTTGCAGTACATGCTTATTTTAGGGATAAAGTTTTGAGACCTTTGCAGTTGAGGAGAAGAATGTAAAAAAGCAATCTTCGTCTCTAATTCGACCCTGTCAGGGTGGTCCCATTCTGTTGTTGAGAGGTGGAATGCAGTCTGGTGGGTCCAGAAGAAGAGACTGAAATTTTGCTTTACCAGGGGTAGAGACATCGAGAGCATCTCAAGAAACGTTAGGCTCTTTAGCCTTGCTACAGCATAATGCAAAATATGCCACTTCTCCTCCACTTTTAATTTCATGGGGAAGGTGACTGAGCGCCTTTGAGGTTGTGAGTGCAGGAGACCAGAAACGTCATTGGCGTCATTCTCCAGAATGGCAATCGTGGAGGAGGTCAGTGCATGTCTCCGCAAGGAGACCGTCTTGTCTCCCATCAGCGGTCTTCTTGTTTAACTTGATAGCTCGCCAAGAGAGCGGACCTGAACCTCGTCGCCATGATGGCCGAGGGATTCGATGAGAAAGTGGAACAGGCAAAGTAGTTTACTTCGAACTGGTGCAGCAACAAGCTCATTATTGCAGCACGGAAAAAATTATCAAGCACAACCATCGGTCAGGCCACTGAGCCACAAAGAGCGCTTGATTAAGAGGTCTAACTAAAGCCATTTGCCTTAACGTCGGCCCATAGCGAATGTACAACTCAAAGCACCTATTGGTGTTGGCTCTTCGCTCCGTTAATAGTTGGATGTGAGCATTTTTTGAGAAAAGAACTACTCATGGTCATATGTGACTTACTTTGGAGCAAAACCCCCTCAAATCGAACACAACACATCGGACAAATGGCAAAATGTGCACAGAAGCAGAATCGCTAAATAATATGGTCCTTAAGCTATGCAAATGCTTCCGATTAAACTGCCTTCTGGCCATCCTATCCCAATTTTGGAACACCTGCTTATTCCGTCCTAGGCGAGAAACCTTACTTCGGCTAGTTGCTTACCTAAATGTTTCGGTTTCTCAAAAAGCGGATGCTCAACCGTAGTAATCAACTGAGTGGAATAACCTTTGCTGTATTTGGGGGATCAAAGCTCCTTCATGCTTTGAGGATAGTTGTTCTCGGCCTCTTTAGTCTTCCAGGAGGGTTCGAATGCTACAGTAGTAACGGCGGAAAGTCACACGATTGTTAACGCCACCCACACCGATTCTCATTACCAAATGTCAAAGCTTTAAGGGAGAGCTTACCCTCTGCTAGATGGGGACATATTCGGATTCTAAAAGCTGCAAGCCACTTGTAGCATCGTGGCTGAGAACTAGCCCACGGCTTGACCCTTCCTGCGGTACAGCTCTCCCCAATTCAGTCGATTTCTGCAGGGAATCAAGCGCTTTACCAGTAACACTGGACAAAAGATGAAGGACTAAACCATTGTCAATTCAGAGGCTCTTTAACTCGCTTTCCTCTACATCTCCTGTCCATCATTTGTCCAACAGCCTGACTCTAAGCATAGCCAAAATGATCTACCACAGAGTAGTCATGCCGAACGAACAGTTGCGCAGCGCCCTCAGTCCTACTTGAAGACGGAAAACTTCCTAATATTTGAGCAAAACATGAATGGCTTATGTGCCATGGGACCAAGTAAGGGCTACAGAAAGTGCACAAAAGCCTTTCTGCTCCATGCAAATGCAAAGGCAGAATTTATGTGCTTGAATAACGAAAACGAAACCTAGACCATCACTAGTATTCACTTTAGCTTATGCGCCTAGAATACGTTTAGTCAAGAATAAAAAAGGTGCAGGCAAGCATCACAGCCGTAAGGGCAGTTTAGGCACTTGCAGGACTGGCTGCTCGCCAATAAGAAACTTTGGGACGCCGTTGAGAACATTAGAGGGCACCAAGGTGAATCGGTTACTCACTTAGCTAAGCATAACGGCGCTCTTTGTAGTCTTTTTAATTTCCCATATCTCCCCTCCACTTTGTTGTGGATGAACTTTGAGAGACGGAGCTGCTGCCGCCAAACATGCCGAGGACATAAGCCACGTAGATCGAGGGCAGAAGGACTACGTGCTCAAGTGCCAGCATAGTGGCCTAGTCATCAAAGGTAGTTATTCTCCTGAGCCTGTTCTTCTAGGCATGACTTTGAACCTTGATGGTGTCCAACTTATTCAAAGAATCACAGAAAAGTTTAGACACAGGCACGGACGACATTTGAGTTTTGGAATCCCAAAATAAAACATGATTTTATGGTTAGCTGTAGCAGTATTCGCATCTATCATAAGTTAACACGCAAAGGTTTAAGCTTTTGTGGGCTTCTGGTATCACAGCGGCCTTTCAACGTGCTGAAAAGTTCTTCACAATTTCCCCATCATGAAATGCATTCAGGGTGGTAGACAATGATGGCAAAGAGTAAATGTGGCACGGCATGAGGTGGTTGATGGGGAGATGCACGACAGAACCTTCAAATTATGGTTCTTTTGAAGTGGCCAGGACAAAATTGGCAGTTTTAGGCGGAAAAGATTCAAATAATGGGGGCGAGGAGGAACTGATCTGCTCTTTGGAAAGCAAGAGCAGTGGGTATGCGCTCAGCAAATACAACCTCACAAATTGCTGAGCCTATCAGTGCCTTTGTTCTTTAATTCCTTCCCTTATAGATGAAGCGAACTTCTGGTTTTTATAAGTTGTACAAGCGAAAAGTTTACTTTTGGAATCAGTTTGGGCGATCTTTTAATCATCAGCACAGTTAAGGGTGGTGGCATTTGAAAGTCCTTCCTAGGTCGCCTTGAACAATGCATTTGGATGCTTTGCATTTAAAGGCGTTTTGTAGCATCGCGACACCGCAATTGATGAAAAGCCGAGGTATCGTTCAACAAGGCTTGCTGGGATGCCTGAGGGGCATCAAGGCGTGATTCTCATTCCTGCTTAGTGGGCGGCGGCTATTAGAAGCATCAGATATGCTTTGGTGGCGGATGCGGAAGACCAGCGCTGTGGGAAGTTGGCTTGAATGCTCACGGTTGTGAACAAAACACCGACATCCAGACCCGTCTAACAGATGGCAGGAGTCTTCAATCCCTAGTCCCATCCAATGGCTGCAATTGGTGGGTGCTCTGCGATGAACAACGCAATTGGAGCAAATAGGCGGCATTCCTTTCATACGAAGAACCGAGTTAAGGCTCGAATAGAGCATCTGCCTTGTACAATGATTGAAGTATTTATTTAGGAGTGAATTAGACAGCTACGAATGTAACTTGCTAGATTTAGTCTGTTTAAGGTGCGAGAGGATGAAATCAAGTTCCTTGTAGCCTCGGGCATTTAAAAACATTCACTCTAAGCAAGGTTTACTCTGCTTAACAGCGACGAGATCTCGAAAGTGAGTTTTCAGTCTCCGGACTAGGCACCGCATGTTTTTTTCTACTTCTAAGCCTGGTTAGGGTTTTATGAACGCAACTCCGACAAATCAAGCCGTTTCGCATTTTTAGCTCATAATTTGTTCAGGTTGTGCCTTTAAAAATTGAGATGTTCAATGGAAGACGCTGGTGACAGTCTTTACTTTTATTCACTTTTAGCGATTGCAGTGAACAAATTGGCAAAAATCAAGATGACACAGACCTGCATTTACCCACGGTATCATCCTCCGCGATCTCATCCCATTCACCCGAAAACCGACGCACTCGCGTTCCACCCACCTCCACCACCGCATTTCGCCATCGCATTCTTCTTCCACTTTGTTTAGACGGGAAAAGCTACACGAGATTTTATGCGTTAAATGTTGAAATTGTGAGCCAGATGAAATCCAGTCTGTTTTGGCACAAGGCACCACATTTCACTTTAATGTCGCGTCGAACTTTGCCTGTGCCTCGAGTTTTCCGGCTTCTTATCCAGTCTGAGCAAAAAGAGGTTTTTTTCCATGCTGCACGGCTTTATAAGAACTTGTGCCTTTCGTTATTATTATTTGATAAGGAAGTGCCAAGGTAGCAGAAAATAAGGTCCTTCTCGGTAGAACTTCTTAGTCTCTGTAGGATGAAAGGGCATTTCACGTCTACCCGGTGAATGAGAACGAAGAAATTCTCTCAAACAGTTCGGACTCATATTGCATTGGCTGGCTTTAACATTCTAATGACCTTCTTTTAATTAAAGGAAGAAGCTTCGGGCGTCTTTGAACCACGCCACAAAGTCATTGCGATGTTTGTTATCAGTGGCTGACATAAGCTTTAACATGATCTGCTGGTTATTTAACAAAACTGTCGGCCACGTTAATCCGCGCCTCAAAGCTGTACCTTCGGCAAAGGAAAGCAAAAATGAGGATTAGAGGATAAATGCTAGGCTTGACTCATTCATTCCTTTCCAGAACGACGTAATAGCAGGAGAGCACTGTAGATTTATCAAGACACACCAGTTAAGGCCCTTTTAATAGGCAGAGGGCATGCTTTTGCCCCCGTAGTTGTGATTAACTTATTTTTATCAATTCCGAGATGTTACGTATTCTGAAAGCTTCGTCTTGAGGTCATCGATGATGAAAATGTCATCCTGTCAACTTCTTCCGTGTTATCTTGCGGTATATCATGCGCATACGGAATCGAAATGCAAGGCAGGGGAATGGATGAGCAGGTGTCACTTGTCATCCACTGACATCAGCCAAAGTTAGCTCATTCTTCCTCAAGGGGAATCAGCATGGTCGTTCACTTAAACTTCTGCTTCATTTGAACGAGTCGCCACTGCATTTGTTAAATGTGACTGCAGCAAAGCGCGTCTGCCAGTCCTGCTGAGGTGGTCAACCAAAAAGGACCGACCGAAAGGTGGCCTTAATTGCCTTGAAGGGCCATTCAAACGGCTAATATGCTGACCTAAGAGGAAGAAATAACGTGATCGAACGAGAAAATTGCAGTTAGGTGGTTGATGCTAATCCCACCCCCTTTCCCCACCCCACTTCTCAGGCAATGCCAGAATTATCACCTTTTGTGGAGTGGGTTCGTCAGTAATGCCATCTATGATGCCACCGAACCACCTTTCAAGCCCTGCAGGAATCGCAGTTTGCAGCGGATGGATATGCTTGTGCCACTCAGAAGAGTGAGCAGTAATTTTGCAAAGCCAATACACCGCACAGGGGCCATTGCATGCACAGACGTCCAGTTCTGAAGCGAAACAGCAATACATCGGAGGAAACACAAGCATCATTGCAAACTGAACTGACAGGTAAGAGCTAACAAAGACGATTGCGTCCACTGGTTGAGACGCATATGCCAGTCCATGGAATGGTGTTATTTCTCTCAACGGAGGAATCCTAGCTCCAGTATCCTGTGGTCCTACTTCCACGCCCCATCTACTTGTGAAATTTAACAATTCATGTGAGGAAGCGATTAGTTAAAAGCGTTTCATCAAGTTGAATTTGTCACTTTCAATTCTGTCACTCGCATGCCTTACAGTCGAATGATCTCGACAACCGCGTGAATCACCTTTCCTGGTTAACGAAAAACTCTCAATTATCTTTGAATTAACTAAAACTGAATTGTTGGAGTTCCTTTAAAATTTAATGCCTTAATTAGATTGTAATTTGTGGCTTGCATGACGAGTTCCTTTCCGAATGGATTTTAGGAGAGGCGACTGGTGCCACCGAAAAGTCTGGCATTTTGTCACAATTGGCCGAGGCCTCGGGGATGCCATTCCCTCAATGCAACCGAAAGTTGGCTTAAATGCCGTCTGGATGTGGTTACCTGAGGGACTTGAGCTGTCACTGCCCTTGTAAAGCTCAACCGTCGCTTATTCGTGCATTCTCAACTGACCTCATGACCAAAGGAGAACTCTTGGCAGTGCATTGAGTCCACCTTAACACCACAATGGCATATCTGAGGATGCAGGTTCCGCTGTTCGTTTTGGTGTATCATTTGACACTCAGAAGGACAATCGAATTGTGAGGCCAACGTCCCTGGCGTTTGACGTTCCTTGCTTGCCTCTAGGCGACCTGATTTGCTCATTCCATTCGTCTCCCATTAACTCTCCAAGAAAAGGTGTTTGTTGCATTGTTTGTTCTACTTTTGTGTGCAGGCAAACGCAATCTGATGTAAGCACACTGAACGCATTAACATACTTAGTTGATAGTTTTCGTTTGTTGCTATGGTAATGAATTCTCCACCCTCGTGCTACCTCCAGGCGACAGTGGCTTTCCCAACACGACTGTCGCCTCTACTCCAGCTCTTCCCCACATTAATAACGCATATTCTGGCCGGGTGACACGATACCTTTTGACTTCATTGCAAACCCATGTCACTGTTTCACTTTCGGTTTGCCTCTATGGGCGACATTCGACAGAGACCGAAGCTCTACTTTCCGGTTTAGCATTAACTAAAAGCCCAACCCCTCACCCTTCTGTGGCATGAAAATTACAACCTTAAATAAACACCAGGAAGCTAGATGGTATCCATATTCTCATGACAGATGTGCCCACGAAGTAGAAGGGACGATTTGTCAACAAATGTCAAAAGCTTATGAGTTAACATTGCATTAGTTGCCTTAAAATAAATAATGGGACTTATTTTGGCAAACCACCTTGGGAGGAAGAGGGGATGATTTTATTGCAAGCTAATTAAGTACAGCAACGGCTTATTTGGCCAGCTGCCAATTTAACTTAACTATCGCTTTCAAGATTGCCAATTCACTGTCTCCTCCTCCATGCTTGGCATTGATAAAACAAACCAGTGGCCTGATCAAATCCCTCTTCCGAAAGTCCAGAGCCTGTGCCATCCTTCGGCCAAGTGGAATCAATCGACAATGGCTGGTGACAGTGAACATCGCAGCAGCCCAACCTGTGAGGTCCGCACTTAGAGGTGCTGACAACATTAATCATGTTCTTGCCACAGGAGACGATATGCTTTGTGTTGGCTTTCTGCACAATAAAACCAAAAAGTCATCGTCACTTGATGCAGCTAATACAAATGGCGAGTGACGGGTAGGACGTCCTGTTGCCCTGACTACCCTAGCGATTCTATTGTTCTGCAGGGGTTGGCTTCAACTTTCGATTGTACCGTTGCTTGGGAAATGACCGATGATTTGACCTACATTTGGCAGTGGCAGCAAAAAGCTCTTTTCCAGTCTCTTTTGTTCCAACTTCATGCCTGGTTCTGGCTCCTAAAATTCACAAGCATCATCATTTGACAATGATTGGTGCGCAGCAAGGCAGTGACACACTTCCAACTGCATTCGTCGCTGCTACTGTCACAGCGATCTTGTTAAATTATTGCGGCTGGAGAATTTACAGCACCGGCCAGCGATTATGTCCACCTACCTTGAGATAACATCGTGTGTCGTTGGTATCTCTGCAATCAAACTGCAGATGGAAAGACAAACTGATACTCGAATGAAATGACAAATAACTGTGTAAGGACTGTGTCGATTTTGTAGCGTTGTGAAATGCCTCTAGTGAACAGCACATTTTTAGTGCTCAGATTGACTGACGGAGAGGTGAGCAGAGTCGTGGCTTTGATCCTAAAATGGAAGGACTTGCAATAATCAAGCTAGAGTTTCGGCCTATTAAATGGTCTGGAAGCCGATTCGCTGAACGGAAGGTACGAATAGAGTGAAATTACTGCACTGGCACTTACATCCACAACTACTGTCTACATGCGAACCGACAAGTGGGGCGACCATAGAACCACACAATGAATATACGGGACGGGGTATGAGAATCTCCCTCTTGATCCGAACATGCCTGTCCCAATTCAAAGGTGAAGCTAGAGCAATGCTACGATTGCAAGCAAGGATTTTGGCTAAATTTCGATCCATACAATCGGGTCATTAGTGCTGAATGTCTTGTAAGTTGATTAGTCGGTGTGTTGGCCTAATACTCCATCAGTAGAACCACGCAGGGAATATGTGTGTGACCCTGGGCGACTAGAGTAGATGGCTAGGCGCATTTCCCATCGGCGTTCCACTTCTTCAAATCGCCTGCATTCACCGACCGTATCGCTTCGACTAAAGTGCTTCGCTGCTAAACACAACAATTACGACATGAAAACATGAAATCCTATTAAACATTCATTTTCTTTAGGATTCTTGTCGGTTTACAGTTGGAGGTCTGCGTACGAGGGACTATGCCGATGCTGTCACGTGTAAGGAGGCCTCGACGTCCGATTAATGGTGTATAGTCCAAGCCAGGGGACAAACCCTTTAGCTTAAATCAGCTTTATTTGGTTTTCGTAGAGTCCAAACTTGTTAAAGAATTGACGAAAAGGCCAATCAACTCAAGCATTTGCTTGGCTAGATTTGCTTCGGCGAAGGCATAAGCTTATAAATGCAGAAATCGCATGAGTGAATGATCTTTCCTACACCTATTTAGTTGATAAGGGTGTCCATTTGAGCTGCTGCTGCATTCCACTCAGCGGCCTCTCGATACACTTGGCAGCCGCGCATCAATTCATAAACCTCCAAACGCCCTTTAGGTGAAGCGGTATTTCAAAATGCAGACTCTGAAGACTTACAATCTAGCTTAGGTCCTCAAGATGGTTTCGATGATTGCTAGTGCCGCGCCATAACCAATCCAACTGGTCTTGTGCCAAATTTGATACAAAGAAGACGGTGCTGAATGCAATACTTGTCCATCGTAGAAGTGAATTAGAAGCCATCAAGTTAAGTTTCCACAGGAATAAGCTGTGCTTGATTTTAATCACAATCTGATATACCAATGTGCATAAAGCTTTAGTATTAGTAGACGGTCCTACTAAACTAAATCATTCAGCACCAAAGGAGGCTGAAATTAAAGGACTTCGGTGCCGAGAGGCTTTCACTGGATATCCTCATTGTAGAATGAGTTAGGATGATGGCTACAAATATGCTATTTGATTCACCGAAGCACACCATTGCGAAGGACTGAGTCCCTGCATAAGCCTCTTTCGTTATGTTCGCGGAACATGCAAGGGATTCTTCACTTTCGAAAGAAGTGTGGAAAATGAATGCGCAACTGAGGTGCACGTATAAGTGACTCGCATCGCTACTCAGTTAACTTCGATTTGTAAACTGGTAAATGATAATTTCAAAACGGACAGCGAGGAGGACGGATGCACTGCCGGTGGGGTCCGACTAGGGAATGTCAAGTTCATGCTGAGCATCTTCGAAATGCTGGGGGAGAAAACTCACTCCTTAAGTCTTTGTCTCAGCGCACAAGCTGAGAATGCTCAAGGTCCACCACTGCAGCATCGATGACGCGAGGGCAACCATCGTTTGACTTAAAAGCATAGGCAGATAGATGGCGTGGTGGAGGCTAGCGAGTTAATTTTGTTTAATGACTAAAAGCGAAGTGGTGGTCTACTCAAATTTACGCTCTACGTAGTGAGTGAATTGACTTCCAACGATGCGGGACTTAAAAGCCTGTAAGAAGCGCCTCCACTTGATGGTCATGCTCGTAGGCCAATCTACTGGCCTGCCATCTCTCCTCTCCTTTAGGCTTTTGTGTTCTTCTTTAATGCTTCAATGCAATGCGGCATTGCAGAGGCCTAGGTGAAGCTCTGTCACGCTCAAGTTGTTGTCCAGGATTGTCCATGTTCGCACTAATTATGAATCCGTTTACTTTCAAACCATTCCCCGAACCTCTGGCTCAGTGATCGGTTTGTTAAAAGCAACGTGTCATTCGGCGGGGTCATGCTATCTCGATGTTTTAGCTCTCTCTTCAAAGTGTTTCGTTTGGATTGACGGAGGTCAGCGTTGCGTCACAGAATTGAAAATATTTGAAGCAGTAAAAAACTTCACCTACTGCATCTGCATTGCATTTTTTGGTTTTTGACGACTTGTCTACCGTTGCATCAGACAGTAAAACTCCACACAATATCAAGAGTAACAGTCTTCACTTTGTGCCTTGCCTCTAACGAGTCATCAACGCGGCATTGCATGGTCTGTGGCCATGCGTCTCAACCCTTTCCTTACTCGCAACTACAATTTCGGCCACATCAGTGGGACCGAAACATGATAGGCTTCCATAAGTCTGTGAGTTGGACAATTAGTTGCAGTTGGCGGTGGCAGCGACAGTCATGGCAATGCATCACCGGGCAGTAAACTAAGGCGCGTAGGAAGTGTCGTGGTAAGGTCGCTTGCGAGATGAAACTTCCCCCACAACTTTGAGCTGTGGACATGGAAGTGTTTAAATCGTCCACTTCAAAGTCAATCAAAATGATTGAGTCGCATTATTTTACAGAAGTGCTTTAAAACATGAGACCACTTCCATTTCATTTCTCTATCTACTCTTACACTTAAGTCGGGAAGGCAGAATCGTCATAGCTCAAGCTTTTTGCCCTTCCCAACCGAATGGGCAACCTCCAGCCCATTGTGTTTGACCTTCCCCAATTTCTTTCATCCAATTGTTTCTTCGTATTCAGAGACACGTTTGTTACTTGATGCATTGAGAACTGAGAGAACCTTCATACGACCTTTCATGCTCCATTTCCGCATCTCACCATGCTCTGCTTAATAGCTGCTAGTTCGGAATCTCTGACGGGTGAAAACTTTTAGCACCGCTACATGCTCCCTTGCATCCTCATTGCGAGCTTGCATTGTCTACTGGCATGCGAACGGTGTTTTGGCTGGACTAAGTTACACACTGACCGATTCGCTGGTGTTGGCCATCTCCGTAATCCCAACAAGGCGAAAAGCAAAACGTTTCTTTCCACTCTGCTTTTGTTCCGCATTTCGCCATCTCCGTTTTGTAGGAGTGGCTTGGTTCCACCGTCGGAGGGGTTCTTCGGGGACTCGTGAACAGGTTCCGCCGTCGTACTGCTTAACCTCACCTCTAAAACTTACATGTTTTGGCCATGAATGGTTGGCGATTATGAGGCCTTTTTCAGTGAGAATAAATGTGCGAATGAGAAATATTCAAGGGTACAGAGCGCTAGTTCACAGACGCAGTAAGAGACGCCAACCGCATGAGGACTGAAATACCAAATGACAAGGAATGGCGATTTTATAGAGGTGGAGGGACAATTAATGGTGCATATTATTGCCAAAATAGGCAAAGGAAGATGCAACCATAAAATGAATCGCTCAATGGGATGAGCAATTCAACAAGGGCATCCGTTTGGCCTTCAGTCAGTCACAGATGCTTAAAACGTGGTTCCAAAATAATTTGTCTTCAAGTATTACAGTCAAGCTGTTCCACACAGTACGCCTCGACGTCATCTTACGAGAAGCGTTCTCTGCCGTTCTTTCTTACTCCATCAAAAGTTGGGCATAGGCATCGTAGTTGGCGAAATGTTCCGCAAGAGGTCATTTACACCTCAGCTTAAGCATTTCAAAGCAAAATTCACTTGGGGATCTGACCGACGCTTAATCAGACAGTGAGATGGAAGCAAAAAGTGGCCATTGACTAGCGTAGTCCCCTGTGGACCGCATTTTTTTATTATCTACTACAAACCTCAATGGAATTGCTGCTAGAGTTACAATATGATTGTTTGTTCTACTCCTCATTCTGGCTTCGCGGCAGCTAAAGGCTTCCCCTTAATAATTCCTCTAGGTCGCAAGAATTCTGCACAATGCAAGTATCATAGACGGCACAAGGTAAAGCTGAATCCAGAGGAAAACTACTGAGAATTTGGCTACTGAACACCGAGCCATTCATGACAGAAGAAGGGCATTAGCACTTATGCAACGCTACTGTTCCTACAGATCTTTTTGTCGCTTCATTGACCCATGTAACCCTTAGCATGGCCACCGGCATGGGTCGCAGGTCATACCACAGGGCGGATGTCAGCCTGCAAGGGGCAGAGTTTCAAATTTGTCAAGCTGATGGTTGCAGACACTACCTGCTTCTGATGAAGGTGCAACGAGTCATAATACTTGAGCAGAATGCGTTAACACAGTACAGACAGGTTCCGATGAGTCTAATGGCAAGGCCTGAAGACCGCCTAGCCTACTAGAAGAACAAAATGGCAGTCCAAATTGTCCTCGAGATCAAACTAAGCCTGAACTTCCACCACACTTTGAATAATCATCACTTGCTCTGGCGTCTGCTAGTTGAATAATCACGGACCTACCAAAGTGAGCGGCTAAGTGTAGACATGTTCCATGCGTTGGTTGCATGCGCATCACTTATCGTCCTCGGTGCCATGGCTCCTCTAACAAAGCAAATCCTTCGGTAGCATTTGCTGTAGTGCTGCCGATTGTGTGTTTAAGTTAAGCAGTTCGTCTTCTCCTCTACCTCAGCTGCAATATCAGTTGCCCTTCTGGCTAACCGTAACAATCACGATCCATGGATGGCCAATTTGACACGACTTCGCGCCTAACTTTCGCCTTTTGATTCTCTGTTCCTCCCTAATTGTAAAACTTGTGGCAGGAGGTGCTGAGTTGCTGCCGATAAACATACAGAATGACTGGACTATTGTTGGCTTGAAGGGTGAAAGCATGGCGGTTGGAAACAAGTTGTTGTGGTCGCGATAGTGAGGACAAGTTTTCTGCTTCGTTAAAAATTTCATCACTTTGTTCCGAGTCTTCCAGGATCTTGAACTGTCGTACTCTAAGTTAAATGCGAATCCACCACGGCAAACATTTAACAGGCTTGTTCGGAAAGCATAAAAATTGCAATAAACATCACGATTGTTTACGAGGGTCTGGAGTATCCGATTCCCCATCATAAACTTGGGATGGCGAGGAAACGAAAGACAGGAGCAACTGTTTACCTTGCCAATTTGTTTCTAAGCTATTCCAGCTTGCACTGCTTCTTGCTGCTAATCCGTAGTTGCGGTGTCTAATAGGGCCGCTGCTTCCGCATCTCAGCAGCTCTTCAAAAGACCTCCCATTCGTGCTCAGATCTGCAAGCTTTCGTGTACCCTGGGAATGGCTCTGACGCAACACAAGAATAAAAAGTCTATCGGCATGTTTGTCGGTCTCGAGCAGCGCAAAAAATTTCCTTATTTTCTGATGCCCAACCAGTGCATAGGAGGACCTGTCATGTAAGATTTGCAGCTTTGTGCTTTGCCAAAAGCGGCTCCATGATTGTCGTGTTGGAAGCGGTGAAAACCTCTACATGGATTCTTCTTGTCTCGTGTGGTAATTTCACAGACTGTTTTCCGCCGTCATCAAATAAAACTGCCAGTATTCCAGCTCTCCAGCTCAGAAGTCGTGTCGATTCTTCACGTCGTATCCATGCATCTTGGCTTCAAAAGGGGCGGAATCAGAACTGTGCTTCAGCCGAACATAATGTCCGACGTTGTCTATTAAACGCGAATCTATCCTACCACTGCTTCGGTAACAAAGGAAAACCATTCGTCGAGACCTAAGAAACAGATACGTCGAATACACAGCTCTTCTTGCCCATAGAGAATCCTCACCTCGGCCTGACATCGAATCCTGCAGCACGAAGGGTCGGAAATGGAAAGTGGCAGGATTTCACTAAAAGCGGTGGTGTCGCCTTCTTTAGTTGGCGTAAAAGCGTTTGATCAAGGGTATTTATTAACTATCCTCGACTTTTAGGAGAAAGGTAAAGGCGCCTTTGCCCACAAAAGCGCAACAACTGCAAAACCAGGGATGTTGGGCCTAAATGCCTTCGCTAGTGCTTCTGTGAATGAATGAGCTCTAGAGCATCGAAAATGAATTGTACGTACTGTCACCCAGTCGAATGTTATTTTGGTAAAATCACGGAGGAACGGTCCTAGTTAAGTAGGTAAATAAAAAATTGAACTAAGTTCCTCTTCACTAGGTGCCAAGCTTAATCCAATGCATGCGATCGCAATTCTGTGAAACCCCTTCCAAGACATTTTGTCACGCGGCTGTGGGAAAAAGTTTTCACTAAGCAATCGGAGTGCTGAAAGGTTCTGATCATGAGTGTAAAATGCTTGAGTTAATGGAAATGCATTTTCAGCCAATCTACTACCATTGTTGATTGTAAGACATGCTTAGGAGCAGCAAAGGCGTAGATTAAATGAGCCTTGGGGACTAATAACCCCATTTTCATCCCGCATTCATTCCCCTTTGCTACTCTACCCTCACTTCAGTGCTGTCGGGGCATCGATCAACCGGTTTAAGTGTGTGGGCCGCAAAATTCACCTTCAAATTCACTCTTTGAGATCGGTCGAGGAATCCTTACATTCCTGTTGCTAGTATTGCCCTCCAGAGCTGAAAGTGATGCTTCAGCTCCGAGAGCGCAGCATGCCACTTTGGGCCGCAGGTAGCTCGACTGCGGAGTTTAAGTTTGACTTTGGTGAAACCCAAGATGGACGGCACGCCGACACTCTCGAATCTAACTCGCCCGTGAAAGGCCAACTGAAAGGCAGCAAATGTTGTGGGTAAATAGAACGTGACGAAATTATGATGGAAGGGGTGCACTGGTCGTAGAATTACTTACCTCTCAGCAGCCACCTCAAACCAGTTTGCTACAGGAGAGTCATTAGCAGGCGGAGTGACTCCGGCCACAGGCAATGGACACAAGTCGTGGCCAACACTAACAAAGTAAAATGCCCAGTGTCGTTAAAGGCCCAGTAGAGATGAGCGAGATTACCGTTAAAAATCCTCTCAGTTAGACTGTATTGGCTGGTTCGGCTCCAGAGCGAGGTTTGAATGGGGTAATTTAACAGCAAACTTATGAGCCGAAAATGCTACCAACTTGTGATTTGGGTTCGCTTTCGTTTTCAGTCGCTTTGTGCTACCAACTCGGCAAAGATTATTTTGGTGGACTGCGTTTAATAATGCGGAGCAGATTTTAATCGCCACTACTCAAAGACGTTTTTGCAAAGTGACTTATTTGGACACTTGTAATTGTAGCTCATCGCCTGTCCAAAGCATTGCCCATTTGCCTTCCCTCCACTTCTCGCCAAATGGTGGCAGATCAAATCAATGGCCCGCTCTTTGCTAAGGCGAGCTATTAAGGTCTCCAGCTCCGAAAGTGGTGGGGGATGTTAAGCTCCTTCCTCTTCCTTACTGACTCTCCTGTCATGGCAATGGGCTGTTTAATTAGGCTGCCAGCACAAATCATGCTTCCGACATGGGAGATGGAAGATTTTAAGCTTTAAGCGTCTGATACTTGCACTGTTGTTGGGATCAAAGGAGTGGATTTTTTGTTAAGCTGACGCCTGGATGATTTAGGAGATGAGTTGCCTCCTCGATTTCCCTCACTCACTCTACTGTCTTGAGGACTAAGGCGAGACACCCACTCTTGACTGACAATTTGGCCACTATTTGGAAAAAGCGAACAGGTGGCAATTTTGGGTCTCATAATTCCTGACACTGACAAAGCGTGTAGACAGGCATCAAAATGAACCCATTTTCACTTGTCGCTACTGCCAAGATGATGAAAATTCTGTTAAAGGCAGGCGGTCGCATGGCTCCATCCCACCGCTGACAGTTTTGAGGACGGAGTGGAGGTCTAATCAACTTGCAGAGGGTTTTTTAGGCATCTTGTTCTTACCATGGTAGCATTGTCCTAACTTCTCCTATGAATGATGCCAGCACGCTTGGACGAGATGAAGTTTTCCAGACCATCACTGTACTTCGCATATTTGACATTTCCATCCCATCCCCCTTGAATGGGCCAGTGCGTCCACCCAGTTCCATGGGCCATTTTATTCCACTCAGGTTTTTAGCAACTTTAATTTGAAAATAGATTTGCTTACTTACTTGTAAACATTTGCTGTACTCCCACAATCGCCCATAAGCAATGTTTTCTAGTTGGCCCGTGGACGCAACAATGTTTCGGTGTTATCGGACAGCAGCGTGACAGGATGTACTGAATTTTTGATGCAAGCACTGATGTCGAGGGTAGTAAGGGGATCAGAAAGAAACGCTTGTGGACTTACGGCTAATTCCTTTGCCGTGTTCCAGCTATTCAACCTCTCAGCCGTTGTGAAGCCCTAAAGCATCGAGTTTATTTGTCCACCAAAAGGCTTTACAAGGTCCGCGCGACTAAAAAGCAGTGATTAGTGCAACGTAATTGTCAGTCGAAGGGTCAGCTGTTCATTTAGAGAATCTGCTTTCAGGACTCAACAACTTGCATGCGACTGACGCATCCACACAGGAGTTTATTGGGTCCTCCATTTGTCCGCTCTCCTTTACTTGCCAAGTGTGCGTTGGAACCACTCATTTACTAGTGCTTACTTGGGAGATGGAATCGCTATGCTAGTGATATGTCAGGTCTCACACCCCACACCCCACTCACTCACCTCTCGTCATTCATTGCCATGGTTCATCCCGTCAAAATGATTGTAATTTATTTAATTTACTCTCGGTCAGTTGCCAAATTTGAGCACATTTCGTAGAGAAGAAAATTGACGTCCATTCGCCACTCCATGATAGGCGTATCGCCAAATATGCCAAAAAGTAGTGCACTGCCATAATTTGCCCTCGGATCAGATTGCGATATGATCTGTGTCATGCGCTAATGACATCCCAAGCACATGTTTCGAGTGTCCTAGCAGTTAACCCTACTTGAGCATCATTTCTATTTCCAAATATGAGGTGGCGACTGCACTTTTCGGTGTGCTTATGTTTGTGCACTTTCACGTGCACAGTAATTAGCAAATGCACGAAGCTGCAGCAAACACCGGCTCACATGGTTTGGCACAAGAATGTCAATGTCTCCTGGTGTTTGTAATAGGTTTCGTACCAACTTGAAAGAGTAGAAAAACACATGTGAGGTGCGGCATTGGTTCCAGGCCTTCAGAAGACGCCTGTCCAAGCCACCGTTTGAAGGACTTGAACAGAGTGAGGATCCGTGTTGAACGACTGCAGCAGGACTTAGGTGAGAGCATTGACCCAGTCAGGGAGCCTTTCTACCTCGAATTTGTGCTTTGACTGCTTGTCAAGAACTGCGCTTTGACTGTGTGAGGATGCGAGGTGCCTCCATTGTGCTTATGTTTGGGAGAATGGTTCAAGGCCGCTATTATGGCATCTCGACTCGTTTATGCATTGGAAAACTGGTTTTATAATAACAGTTTGCGTTTTTTTTAGGATAAAAGAGCATAATTTTTGACTTTTGAGGTGGTCAACACTTTCCTTAAGTCACAGCAGGCTGGTAGACTGAGAGTGTTGACTTCGGCTCGTGACACTAGATCTGCGACAAGGATCGCGAACAGTAGTGCCTCTGGCCGAATAATTTGCCGTTCAAGTAATCACTGCTTCTATAATAAACTCTGGTAACCTCTCTTGAGCTGATCTAATCGCTCCATTAATCTCTAGTGTTCTTATCTGGCTAACGCAAGCCTCTATGTGCCAGCATTAAAAAGAAAACGATGCAATTGTGCCTTGTTGTGCTGCCTAATGCTCGTGTTTAAGGCTGTTGATCCGGTCAGGGCAGATTGGTTCCTGCCCCTCTTTGGAACGAACTATGTCAACGGAAAGAGTTTACTTATTGTATATGTTGATCACATTCTCAATGGCACTGATTAAAATGACTTGCCATGGCTACGCTTAATTGGGCAAATTATGCTTTGCTTTACAAAGAGATGGAGCGAATCTTCCTCCTCTCGTGTCTGAGCAACTATTACTTACTTTGCTCTGTTATTGGTTCTGACATGGCACTAAAATGCACACATTAGTTAGATTTAGGCACTAACTCAAAGCTGCATCAGCTAGCGCAATTGAACGCATTCAATGTTGTGCTCAATTTCCTTTTCTAAATGTTGGTAACCGAATCTCGAAAAGTGTTTTTGCGTTTAACTCTGAATTGCCTCACGCTTCACAATGCTAAGTGAGTGCGGCTAAAGGCTGACTGAGGGGCTTAGCGCACCGCCAACAAACCACATCCATGTTTAGTTAACAACCACTCCGTTAGAGATAATTACAAATAAACGTAAATTCATTAGTGGTTCGTATACTACTTATAGTGATTCAGTAGCCAAGCCATGTGCTTCCTTTCATAGGCAGTCCGTTCTCTGCAGTCGCCAGGTTTAAATTTTGCTATGCGCAAGAACAAATCTATCCGGTTGCGGAATAGAACTAAATTGGTAATCCTATGCGGAATTCACTAGTAGTACATTCCCGGCTGAGGCTCTCGGGATCATGTTGCGACTGATGCAATACTTATGAGGGGAATTATGAAAGTGGAGATCATTTCCAGGACTCTTTATGGTGGATCACCAATTTTCACGTATTTCAATTTTTAACTACCATCTATGCGTTTGGTAGGCTGCGAACTCTGTCTTTAGTTGTTCCTTACGTGATCGACAAATTCGATGGCTAACTTTGCAGCCAATGTGAGGCTTTATTGGTCTATTTCGATACTCCCCTCATGAGATTAGGTTGGCCGCCCGGTTAATCGTTCTCTTAAATAGGCTTGTCAAATCAGACGGATGTGTTTATCAATGAATTCTCAGACTACTCACCTTGCAATCTAGACTAAACACGCCGGCAATTCCGATGCACGCAGTCCACCTCTTGAATGCAAAGTGGTTGAATTATGCTGGGCTTTATCCTTCCTTTGTTAACAAATATAATGCACAGTTGAGGGGTTTGGGCTCTCTGAAAGCCGATAAGGTTATGAAGGATGGGGTTCCCTTTTTCCTCTGCCTGATCAGCGAATTGTCCGATTTATGGCTGCCATGCCACCATGCACAAGCTGCTACTGGACTCAACTGTGGCTCGGAATGCGTCATTTGTCATTCCCAACTCGAGATTTGGATTGCCTTTTACAAGACAATTGGAATGTACCTAATGCCATGTCTTCGAAACCACTCACATTATCTCTTGATCCCAATTCTACGTACATATATATATATATCTCTAACTTTCAGCATAACTTGCTTAGAGTAGGTTTGACATTACTACTGAGCCCAATCTCTGGTGTCTGATGATTACGTTTGTTTAAATTTCTTGTTGCTCGTCCAACCTCAAAGTTATTGCAACACGCAGTGCAATATTTTGCAGCGGTGCTTCGCCATTCCTTCAAATCGGAGTACCGTAGGCTCGACCCGCTTTGCTCGGACTAACATTCTAAAAAGTAAAAGTCCTCTATGGCAGGAATAGTCGAAGCCTCTTACCTTATGTCTTGTGTTTACAATTGTTTAGCGTCACTCGACGCCATCTGAATCAGTAGACCTCCTTTCTTCCATCACCTAGGACTGTGCCAGCATAAGCTAAATGGTGGATCAGATGTAGCATTTAGTAGGCGCAATGGGTAAGGTGATGGGGAAGGGGACAAAAATCAACAACAGCGCACTGGGCGTCTGCTCTTCTTGTTGGCAACAGGTGCAGTGAGGCACGACCCATCTATGAACAGGGATGGATGTGATACCCTGCCCAGCGACTCAGGCGGAAAACAAAATTTCAACAAACTGAGGCCATAAATTGAGGGATAGTTCAATTGAATCAGCTTATCAACGCAATTCAAGGCGTAAAACTATTTGCACGTTTTTGTTTATTTCTTTACTACCACGCTTGCACGGAGGATAAAACCATCAAAGCAAATGGCAGTCCTTCCACTCCCACTAAACGCCACAGCCTTAATGCTTCCTCATCACTTTCAAGACAAATTAGTCTTGCTAGAATGTGCATTGCAACGGCTGCTGTGATGGTGGGAACGCAGGCACTGTTGAAGACGTGCGCAAAGAGAGGCAAAGGAACAGGTAATTTGCCACCATTCTGGCATATGAAGTCCACGAATGTCTCACTGCGGAAAGGTGCTCTGCCAGCTGCTCTCCCATTCAGCAAATGAAACTTTTTACAACCAAATGCTACTCAGTGCCTCATTTGTGGACAACTCACTGAAACACCGACCAAAGTTTTGCGTTGTCATTCATTCTTAGTTCGGATCATAGTGGAACTAAAGCGTTGTCATAAAAGATTTTTCTTTCTAATCCAAATGCCTTCTCTTCCGCGCTCTGACCGCCAGCACGTTATGAGCATGAGATGTCAATGGCCTTGTTGGAAGGCTCATTTGCGAGGACAAAAGTAAATTCCGTGTTTCGCCTGAAAGCAATAGGGTGTTCCTAATGCACAACCCACAGATTGAATGCATCCTCGTAGCTTAAGACATGGAGAAAAGACAGAGCCATTTGGGACTAATTTTCTTGCAAGGGAAAAGTTTTCTTACGACCTGGACTGTTACATTTCAAGGCCTTGCCGTTCGACTTCTAAGCGGACTGCGATTTAGGAACTGAAATGCATTCCGCTCTTTTATTTGTTTCTTGCTTCCTACGTTTATGTCTCCTTTTTGGCGAACAGCATCATCGCGCCACACGAAATTCCTCTTCATCAGCTCTACCTGTGATCTACACGATATGCTATTTTGGAGCCTAGTTCTTAACCTTTCCAGCATGGCGCATTTTCCTATGTGAATGGATGGCTCACTCCTGTGGACAAATTCGTCTCTTGATGAAAAGTGAATGCAAATGGCTGTTGTGATGGCTGCACCGGAGGTACCGAGGGAGGCGTTTTTCGGACAGATGCTTGCACGGTCACTGTCAAAGCGCCAACGGCACTGCAAAGTCTCTACCCACGCCGAAGTCTCAAATCGCAAGGATGATGAAGACACTCTCACCCTCTTAATTTCCACACTAACATGCATTTGAAGTCCGAATTTGGCCGCAGCCAAATATTTCCTAAGAAACACAAGCATTTTAGCTGTTTATGTTGGTTTCCACGTTTACAACATCTGCTGGAGTTAAGGGAAGGAAAATAACGGTCTTCCTGTTTGTTCGATCTAGGCAGCAGTTCTCCCACCTCAGGACACTTCATATAGGATGGAGGTGTTAGTCACACCTACAGCTATGATGAGAGCTGAGCATTGCAACCGGTTTAACAACAGCCTCAAGTTGACGTTGTGCTTGCGAACATCCCTACTGAACGGAAGGACATCAGATGAGGTACTCTTGAAAGGTTGACAGTTAAGCCAGTCAAAGGGACTTGGAGTGCGGAGACCTTCTTCTTCTCCTATGTGTGTAGTCGCATGGCGCAATCATGCGAACTTACTGAATGCACACGGCCAATGAATTCGCCATTCGTGAGATGGCTTTTGGCGAACTCAATGCTCAGTGATGTGAGTGGAAGAGCGGAGTCCTCTAACAAAACGGCAGCCAGATTATGGATTGCGAGTCAATCCAATTGAGGATTTGACTTTAATCAAACCGATAAAGGACTCTTAGATGATGTTCGAGCCTTTGGTAACAAAAGCTCATTAAGCGAATTTCTGGTAGTAGCAATTATGAGGTCTGGAAAGAATGGCTGGCTCTGATTCAACATTCTCCATGCCTAAAGCTGAGCGCATTGAAAGCAGACGGGCGGGAATAATCGTATTTAAAGCACTCACATTCAGTCTGGAAAGCGCTTTTTCACTAGTAAAACATCGAAAAATGCATAACTTTATTGTCAACATAGGCGATTTCACAACGGGCCATTGCGTGCTAGGATCGTCATACAGTATACCGTTGTTGGCGGTGTGACAATAAGGCAAACAGAATGTAGCGCATGACAGGCGGAGGAGAATGAGCGTAGAGTAAGTAAGCGCAGGTGAGCAAAGGCAGTCCGCATTGCTGAAATGACGAGGACTGAGCACCATATTGCATAAGAAAAGAATTAGATTAACGTCATCACCATGTCTATGCATTGCGCCCTCCCACGCCTTCAGTCTGCGACTAACACGAGGAGGACACGATTTTTGGACGTCATGTTGTGCTCCCTCGTTGTGAATGTAGACGTGTCATTTGATCGCCCATCATAGTGGTCGAGCACCATTGAGCAAGCCTTTCCAAGCCTCTTAAATACGAATGAGGACTTTTGAGCTAGATGAATTATTTAATTTAATTTCACCAAATCAGTGCCCTAGTTGGGCTACCCAAAGTGACATCGCCGTTCCACCCACGAATGGAAACACATCCACTAAAACAGGCCATTTGTGGCGCAGTACTTGCAGCGCTATCGCCATTTAATCGCAATGGATGCGCTTAAGTGGCTTTTTGTTGAAACGGGAAGTGAAACAAGAAATGTTGTTGAATGTGCGCATTGGAGGCGCCTCACTAACCAAACTTCTGCCTCATTTAGCATGAGTTGCTAATGTTACTCGCTTTTCCCATCCTGCTATGTCGTGGATGCTAGTGCGTCCATCGTAATTCTACTGATCTTCAGTAGGTAGTCTAGACTTCTACGGGGTCGATCGTCACATCTATAACAGTGCCTCCTACCGATCTGCCTTTCGCTCCTGTCAGCCTTACGTATGCTCCCTTCAAATCCTCCCTCTGACAAACATAAACTATCAAAGAAGCCGACGCGAATTGTTTTAATTCTCACTAACTTAAGTGGAAGGATGCGTCACAAGGATGCGAGCGCGTTTAAGTCAGTGACTACAGGTTTCAGTGACGCTTGTGGGAAGAGAGGTCAATAGCTTTGAACCAGAGGTCGTAGTGTATAGTTTGTGGCAGTTCCTTTGAAGGTGAGGTGACAATCTGCAAGATAAACGATGCAGTGCAAGCATTAGAGGAAGTTCGTCAGAATCAAGCCGTATTTATCTTACATGCTGATGGGATCTGCTAAATATTGAGGAAAACTTGCAACAAAACTTGCAGAAGAACAGTTATTTATGAAGTGAAAATGAAACAGGGGATATCATTTAACAGTTTGGAGGAAAAACGTAACCACAGAGGGTTAATCAGTTGGAAGCGCTTTGTTGCTGCCAAAAATGCTTGACAGCCGCGAACGGTTTTTTGGTTTACAAACGATGAGGCATGCAAAAATACGAGATTGTCATGTAACTCAACTGATTATTTGGTCACTTTGGGACTCCGACGCAGAGAAGTACTTGCTTGCGAACGCCTTGGAGTTGACAGAATCCACTTCCAGTTTCGGATGGTGTTGCAGACATTTACCAAGTCCTCAATAGAAAGTTGATTGCAAATTTTGAGTGCCACTTCAGGAGGAAGGTCGGTGATTTGGATTTGTGTCTAAAGTATAACGGAAGTACACCAACGGTTGGAATTTAGAAATGGGGCGCATAAAATGGGGCTTCCAATGCAACAAGAACGGGAATAAATAAAAGGCAATTAGAAAGAGAAAAAGAAGGAATGATGAGGAGTTGCTAAAGGCTACCGCGACCCACCATTTCGGAAAGGCGACAGAGTAGATTGACAGTGTGACGCGGATGACGGAGTTTAAATACTGCGAGCCTGAAAGGTGGACTAGATTGACCTCAAAGTGGCGTTAGTACATCGGGTCGCCTCGTGTCGACCGATGCCGAGTCACGCGCCGGCATCACCCCCACCGAGTGTTCTTTGTTATCCAATGGTAAAAAGGATGTAGGCAGGACAGGCTTGGTGGAACGAGCATAAACGTTTGCTAGTGCTGCAAAATCAACATCAGCGTAGTTCACAGGCGTCAAACGAAAGCAGAAGCGGCTATTTTTTTGCAGAGAATTGACATCCATCACCATGCTGATGGGGTGTGATGCTACTAAGACGAGCAACAGATCATTTGTGAACGTGAGTGGGCGTCAGCAGTTTGGTGCCTTCCTTTGCTCAGTGTCGCTCGTCTTCACTGTAGGCGAATGAATACCTTGATATTAAAATTAGAACTGAAGCCGAACGTGCTTTCTGTAGGAGGCAATGGCTAATTGCTACAAGTAGGCAAGAATAGGAGGCTCTGGATCTTACCTGTGGCCATTTTTATTGCAGAAAAGATGAGTTAGTTCCAAGTTAAGGCACCCGCAGATGGCTTACATGAAGGTAGACTGGGGTTAGGTTATGGTTTACTGGTATTGTGGACGTTAGTAGATTGGAAAATCCACACCTGGACCACAATGACTGTAAAATATACATGCAAAGCTTGTTGGAAGGCTAGTTGTGATGCCCGCGTGGTGTTTTTTAGCAACTAGATGCCAAAATGGTGCGCCAAACCATCTACCCATCTCTGCGTGGGCGAGCATTTAAATTCAGTCATACTGTTAGCGCTTCCTCGGATCTGCTTTTGTTCTAAACCGGCCATCAACCTCAAATGTGAACAAAATCAGGCCATCGAATACGATGCTTTGGCAGTAGCCCAAACAGTACGGCTCGCATATGGCAATGGAATGAGACCGCTGCACTACAACATTGGAAAGGTGTTTGCTTACCTCTGATGGAATGATAGAGTCTTGAATTAGGTTTTTGGGGCATGGTTTTGAACTGAATTTTTCGCAGCTAATCAGCGTTGGTGATTCCGCAGCCTTTGTAACGGGAACCTAACCACCTTACAATGCGAGTTGTGATCCGTGCTGCTGGTCTCTTCTAGCAAGAAAGGTGGACAAGATTTGCGTCTAGACCAATCAGTAGTGCAGTTACTTACCAGCATTCTTGTCCCATGTAATGCAGCCGAACAGAAAGTGTTGAATGTGGCATAACTTTCCACCTTCTGTCTATCCATCACTTAAACGCTGTCGACTAGGCGACTTTGATTCATTTCTACTTTTGATGGCTTCTTTGAGTTCGTGGTTGGACGCCATAAGCGTGACCCACCGACCAGCACGCACACACGACACGGATGTGCTAAGTTCGTTCTTTCCATGGCTATAGGGAGAAGCGTGGATGTACTCGCGAGAGTCAAACCCCATTCAGCGTGCGCAATGTGCCACTGCTGTAGTTCCCACGTCCCCAACGCCCTATGGGCGCTTGTGCAAGGACACCAAAATCTTTTAGTTGTTGAAAGCCATGCCGATTCGCTTAAGCAAATTATTAGGGGAATCGCGCAACATTAGAGGGACGTCTCATTATCACAAAGATGAGAGAGCTTGCGATTTCATCAGTGTGTGGAGTAACATCAGGCATCTTTGGTAAACCAAAAGTTGCCATAGTTACTAATACGGTGGCCCACGTCCCTGTGTAAGGGATCGAAATCAGTGATGATAATGTCGCTTCCATGATTAAGTAGATGAAAATGGCGGGGGCTGGATGAGGTCATCCTCAACTCGTCATCCTGCCCCTACGCAGTTTTGGCATTCCGAATTAAATAAATAAGTTGTCACATCTACCTCTGCAGTACACATTCGCTCGCAGACGACAATCTTGCGGCTCATTAATGCCTTTCATTCAAGGATACTAGCCGAAGCCCACGCATTAACTTTCCTAACACGAACCTTTGTCAAGCAATGAGCATACAATCCCTAGAAAATATCGAAAGATCTCGAATGTCAGACACGCGGTAGCTCAACATGGTGGAGTTCTGAGCGTTGACTGACTAACCAGCTGGTTTGTGATGTAATTTTCTAGTGAGTCAGAGGACCGAAGCCTTACATTATCATGGTTTGTGAGTTTTGACGGTCCCTGTGATGCGAACAGCGGGGACGAAGTAACACGTCCTGGGGGAGACATCAGACTGACCTCAGCGCGATGTCCGCGCATTGTGCTTTTCGTATGGCCTAGTTTCAATCACACCATCCATTTGTGGCCTCAACACTTGGATCACGTGGATTCTGGACATTAAGCGGCGCATTCTTGTAGTGAATGCCGCAACTGAAGTCAGATCTGACTTCTTGGTTCCAAGTGTGGTGACTACCCGCCTTCAAGTACCTGCTTTGACATCATTTAAATGAGGAAGCTAAGATGCATAAGGAAGGGTTGCATTAAGTGACTTAATTTATGCCCTCTAGACCCCAGCCTGGTGGGCCGATTAGCATCGGTGACCCACTTTCGACTGAAAGGTCTGTGGTGCTTATTTCTATCGTCCAACCGCTAGTCCACGTGCTTTGCGTGCAATTTTCCCGACGTATAAAATGGAGTGCATGCTTACCGGGACAGGAAGTGATGAAAGGAATGGTGTCGAATTCGCTCGCAGGAGACGTTGCTATCTACTTACCTCGCCCGAAACCAGCATATCCATCCTTCGTCTAGCGGTCATCCCTATTACTCGAAGATTTGCCTGGGTAAGCTGATGCATTTACCGCTGTACCTACAACGAATAGCTTTTCGCTCCTGCCACCATCACGTGTATGCACATTTGGCTCTGCTATTGACAAACCTGAGACGTAAGCCATGAAGCGGTATGATTTAATAAGTGAATTGCGGAATGTTCATACGGTGAGTGAAACCCAATAAGAAGGTATGCGTTGGTTGTCTTAACTCCACCAACTTAAATTGAAAGGCGGGCGCGATGGGGAACACACTAAGGCTTTGTGAAAATCAAGAACATCAAGTTAGTGACTTTGAATGAATGGCACATCTGAGCTGCCAACTTGACACTGCTTTGAACCCACAGACTAGGATTGTCGTCTATTATGGAGGCCTCAATTCAGTCGGGAGGATAAAATTAACCTTGCCCAGTTCGATCGAATACGCAGGAGAGTTAGACACAAGAGGAGCACCTTTGATGCTTCCCTTCTGATCACTGCATGCGCTGCTTAGCAGATGCGATGATTGCACTTCCCTGTAATGCTGTGCAAACCATGAAATATCAGTCCTCATAATGATTCGCAATAATAATCCACCAAAGATAATCAGCAGAGATTTGAACTGAAAAACATTTTGATGCCCTGGACATTATTTACATTGTGGTGAGGGTGGGAAAGCACAACAATGACACGTCACGTAGAACAAGGTTGTGGGGTCTGTGAGACCTCCAGCCTCTCTGTCACAGCCGCGATAAAGGCCACATCTGGCACGTCCGTGTCGCGAGTCTGAAGGGCCTGTGTGTTGATCCACATCCAAATTAGCGAGGTTGTTTTAGGCAAAGGCGAATTTGAGCTGCTGAATTAAAAGGATGCACACGAGGTTTTCGACTGACCTTGAATGAATGATAACCGGAAGAGAGTGCCATCATTCTGCACGTTCTGTTCGGTCGTATAATGTGGAAGGGATTGGTTGTACTTGATTGCTGTTGCGGTTGGTCCGGACACGAGCTTTGCTCACATGTTTTTGGTGGAAGGAGTCATCGGCATGGACACCAACTAGCATTTTGACATGGTTGGGTTCTCACCAATGCCTCTGAGCTAGAATAATCTTCAAACAGCAACCAAACTCAGCAATCTCGATTCATAACGTAACGTCTGTAGACGCAAATCACCTACATGCAAGTTAATCTCAGACTTATGCGCGATTGTCAACCTTTATGGCAAGAATAGCGTAGCTTTACAACTAAACAGGCTTGATTCTCTAGAAGGAAGGGGAATTTCGAAGATGTGAGGACTTGAGTAGGGCTGTGGGTTTGGCCTCCTTGGTCACATCTGTGATCGTGCAAAAGGTCCCGTCTCTGCCCACGTAGCTGGACGCCCGACAGTCAGTTCACTGCCAACGTCATCGACAGAAATGCAGGAACATGGATGTCAATGGCTAGGTGCACAAACATAGTCTCTTAGCTAAAATTAGGCTGCGAGAAGCACACATAGTTGCAAGTGCAGAAGAGGTCGTCTACCGGTCACTGAACTGCCAGTTAGTCTTGCGAGTTGAGCGCACTACCAGAGAACGTGTCGTTTGAAAGAAGAGTTGATCAGAGGCGGGGTCACATAACCATCAAAGGCATCACGAGCGTCCCCGATTGTTGGGCAAGAGATAGGCCAAGGATTTATAATTGCCACAAGGGGATGATTGTTGTGGCGTGGAAGGATGGTCCTCCATTATCTCGTCTAGCTCGCTCCGAAAATCACGGTCGCGATCACAGTAGTTCTGTAAAATTGATTTGAAAGTAGAAGACGGGCAGGAAGATGTGGTGGCAATTGACAGAAGGGAAATGGATAGCTGTCCCGTTCGGGAATCGTCATGACTTCATCCAACGTCTTCCGAACGTTGTGGTGCAGTGAGTGCTTTCTGCTGTTGCATGCAAATCGCAATAATCGGTTTACTTACTAAGCATTGTATGCATTCAGGACAGCTTCGAAGGCAATGACGCTTCTAACAATGGGGAGAACTGTGCGTTGGCGACGTTGTGAAAGAATGGCAGAAATGCGCTCCTGCAAAAAACTTGGTTACTTGTGAATTAAAGGGAGAGTTAAAAAAGCTGCATGTCTGCATCCTTCGGCGTGGCCGTGTTATACAAATGCAAACAAAGACTTTGAATGAGGAAACAAGAAAAAAGCTTGGGAGGTTTCCAGCAAGCTTCCAAAGCTTAAAGTACTTGCAAGTCTATCGAGTCTATCGAGTAGAGCACTAATAGATCGCGATCCCAATGCGTCGCGCTGAGAGGGGTGAAAGCAGACCTGTTGGAGGTACTGCGCTGTGTGTCAGCTTGCCCTGCTAGAGCTTCAGTCCCTTAGTAAAGACTAAAATGAGGGGAATGCATGTACTAGTTTAGGAGAAGCAGCTACATGGCAAGTAGCGAGCAGTATGGGCGAATATGGCGGAGTAATTCGGCTTGTGCAGTGTCGTTAGTACGCGGAGCATCCAACACATCTTGCTCCTTCCTCTGATTCAAATAATGTCCACTTTGATTTGCTGATTGGGACAACAGTAACATGGTGGAATCGGCGAAACAAGCGCTGAGCCATAAGCTGCCTCATTTCAAGGCATGTGGGTTTGTAAAATCGCTTACGCAGCTTCCTCCTCCATGTCAGTGTCAGTGATTAGAAGCCATGTCTGACCTCAGCTGTGACATTCACGACTCGATGGCATGGCAGAGCATCCAAAACTTACTTAGTCAAGGTGTTATTTTTGCAGATCTAAGGTGTGATTAAAACTAGGCCACACAAAAGGACACAATGTGTGAATATGGTGGTAAGGTCAGCCTACCCTTCCCCCTTCCCCCCAGGAGGCAATCCATTTAGCCCTCGTCGTCTCTGCCATGCAAGCCATCAATGAACATGGACTCAAGCAGTGGCAAGCTTCGGTGGTCTCGCTCCATCTCCGCTCAATTATTTCTCTCCATTTCTTTATGCTCTGCACTTTAACTGTGATTTGCGCATCATAATGTCGGCCCTATCTAACAATTATGGCACGAAGAGACCCGATTCCTAAAGTTTTAAACATTCACGTAAATGGACATCATAATTATGCCATTTCCCTCAAGCTTTGTGAGCAGTAAAAAAACTGCATCAATTTCCCATTTTTAAAGCTGGACGCAGACATTACGAAGATTCTTCCCTGCCTACCTTCAACGCGGCAGTCTTTGAGTCCGGATCAGCCATCGTCGCGACCATCCATTCGCCTCAGACCTTCAGCCCACTTCTTACAAGTTTGTATCCTACTAAGCTTCAATTTACGAGAAAGCGAACATTAGGCTGATGAGGCGTGCTTATTATGTTACGATCGCCACTCACAAAGAGGCCTTCTCCTGCGGGTATGATACGCCACTCAGCCCACCTCAATCTCGCCACCGCTCTCTTCCATCGAAATCGCCTCCATACCGCACGATTATGGCACAAGTGACTATAACTAGTAAAAATGCATTGATATGACTTGAAGACAGGAAAGCATTGCAGTGCAAGTTCCATTTCAAGTGTCGGTGGACGTGCATACTCTACACAGGGTCAGTGATTTTCGGCCCAGCCTGATGAACATTAGTGTTCCAAAGCGGCTCCCTACATTTGAGCTAACTACAGTTTACTTGCATTTAAGCCCCTTCACCTGTGCCATTTAGTCAGTCTAGCAGTGCCTGTCCACTTTGCCTCCCTCGTTTATGCACTACCCGTCACTCATTACTTTTCACCACCACCACCTGCCTGCATATACGTAACTGTGGGTGGCTTGTTTTTAGCTAACCTTAATGGCAACACGAGATCACCAACTCTCATGATGAAACGGCATCACATGCATGCTAATCCCGTGAGATGAAGGATTAAGGAAAATGTTTGCAAGGTGGTGAACGCTATCAAATAAACACCCCCCTAAAAGCGTTGCCTCGGTACACCGGTAGATGGATACGCCTCCACGGCGTGCTGTAAAAATAACACGAAGAAAATGGAGTTCGCATAGAGACATTTTATCCCAGTCTGGATAACTTCCTCTTAGGCAAAGGGTCAATTGCTGATTCATGTTTACCCCCCGCATTCTTCGCTTCGCTGCATTGCGGATCAGCTAGAAGGCGTAGCATTGTTGACCGATCCCATGAGCGTTAATGACTGTTACGGAGTTAAGACATGATTTGCGGATAACATGGACTTAGGCTAGGAACTTGGATTCCCTTCCGGTGTACTGGGTTTTGACGTAACCATTCGGACCTTCGCCACTTGCCTCTCAGTAAACATGTTCACTGTCATGGCTTCTGTTCCATGAGTTAGCCGGAAGCCCTTGATATTCCATCATTGCTTCGACAAAGGCGACTCACAGCATTTGTGCCAAGAAGCATTAGCTACATGGCCGTCACGTCTGTCACCTTTGACTTTGGTTCGCAAATGAGGTTCAGGCAGAAGATCCGGCTGCGTTGTGAGGGAATCCACAGGGCTCCCATTTAAGGCAACTCCGCCAGCATCTATCAGTCACTTTGGAGCATCATGCGTGACTGCATTACACAAAACGATTAGTCCCACCAACATTATTGAATTGGATCATTACAGATGGACGTTGGAAGGCAATTGAAGCATAGGCTAGCAGACAAACAAGCAAAAGAGGTTCTCAGCGATGACGCTTGGCCAAGGAAATCTTGAGCTGCTTCAAGACCTAGCAGAGGAAAACAGTAAAACCGCCATTGCAGCTTTATTGAAAGTAAACTTTGCCCCAATATTTCAGTTCACTGATCGCCTTTCAAGTCGACGCCTAATTGCGGCGCATTCAGTTCAATAGGCCACATCACTGCTAATGTGGCGTGAAAGACTTCGAATGACATCATTGATGGTGCCTGCGTAAAACTTTGTAGACCGTCAGCAAAGTGCTGAATAGGAGCCGGGTCCATCGCAATGCAAAAATTTGAAAGTGGCGCACGCCTCCTAAAGGTTGCAGAAATTTACAGGCGATTTCATTAACAATAGCTACAGTATCATAATAGCATGATGCTTAAATCTTGCTTTCAGGGTGTTGACATTAGAAAGTTCCTTGTACGAATCGAGAGGCTAGGAAACACACAGAAACGACCTCGTTTAATAATCTTTGATGCCACTCAGCACTTAAACCTTCCGTCCTTCATGGCTTAAGTCAATTTTGGTGCGATGCTTTCAATTTTGCTGTTGATGTCGCATGTGCAAATGCAATCCAAACGTGTCGCAAACTTGTGTCATTGTACATTTTCGATTGACTTCAACAACAGCCATCTGCTAAAGCACCAAGACCAGATGTTGACGAATACTTGACCAATAGTGGTCAAAACTTGCCGTTAAGCCATGCAATGAATTGGATGAAAGGGATGTATCCACTTCCAGAGGCATGCGTTTCAGCGGTTTATTTGGACGTTGCGTCTGTGCTTTTGACACAGAAAATGCAGGGTAGATTGAATCGCTTGTAGAAACCAACTTCCAGTCGCAAAGCTTTGCAAGTGAGTGCCGACAACATGGATAAACCGCCATATTGTCAACCATGAGCTTCCTCAACTCAAAAACTTAGTCCTGCCATGTCGTCCAGCGTGATGTCGTGCTTAGCCAACTACCATGGTGCGTAAGTTGCAGAATTTTGAAGGTCGCGTGATAAGTCTTGTCTAAAAGCGCCCAAAATTTTGCTTAGACTCTCTGCTGATGAGACTTTGGCTGATGTCAACGGTATCAGATCACCAAGCATAAAACTGTGGACCCTTAGACTAGGTAGAATGGCAGTCTGTGCACCTGTTTCCCAAACTTCAGTTGCATATTCCTTCGAGTGCAGATCCCGCGCCTAGAATGTCCTCCTCTTCACAAGATAAGCGGCTCCACACGCGCACAGCAAAACACATTTCTGCAATGAGTAAGTTTGAGCAAGCAAATCCACGCAAGCTGTGATGAAAGTGACCAACATTGCTGAGAGAGGAGGACGTTTACGCGCAATCACAAGAAGGGAGTTCATGTCAAGGCAATGAAGGAACTACAATAACTGGCTTAAAATCATCCTATGTAACACATTCTCCAACGAGCCTGTGCACTTGCAAGTGAACAATCTGCAAAACTGTCATAGCTTGCAATAAATACGGCGAACATTTGCTAATCACTAATAGTTGGTCCGACTTTTTGACGCAGAGGAAGTGCAGCTGCGTGTGCCCGGAAGGAAATCTTGGATCCACGAGGAAAACATAGCAGATATATACCAGGACGTCATTTCCAAATTGTTTTCCTTCAGACTCGTTTCCACACGTCATGCTGCCTTTTGCATTTGCATAAGTTAAATCTTTACCATTTATCAAATCGGCAGCATCGGCGCCATTTGGGGCAGGACCTGCGGCTTCATCAAGTTTAATTAATTCACGACCTGTCTTGTAATGCTATTGCTTGTGGAACCTATTAAAATTAATGCACAATAGCTGCGAAGATCGACTTGACTGCTTTTCATTTCGTAAAAGGATGTCATTTCCGTCAAGCGATATTTCGTAGCAGGCAGTGAGGTTCTATTGGCAAGCTGGAGGCAACAGAGTTTGTTCGTCTAGCCACCTACGATTTTTGATGCAAAAGGTTATTGTTCCAGCTGTCCACTGGCAGTTGGAACGACATTTTAGACATTCACTAAGTTCTCCATGCGAAAAATGTCTGCTCAGCATGACCGTCGATTCAGTTGCAAAATCAGTGCTTTTGTGCGGCTCCTAGCGCACCAAGATAGCGTGCCATCGTTAGCGCCTGCAACTTGGACACAGGGATTGTGGTGATAAAGGAGACGTAGGAAGCAGTTAGTGTGAAGTGGTAAGGACGAAGAGAGAAGGAAAATTAAAGAGCGACTAGTAGCGTTCACCACTTTCGGAAGGTGATGGCACATGCTGACTGTGGAACAGAGGTGACGAGGAGAAGGACACAAGACCAACTTCGAAGTGGCGTTGCATTCGTGTCGCGTGTGATCAAAGGCTAGGTAAGGCTCGAATGAGTCGCATAAATAGCTGTGAAAAGCCTTTAACGAAGGCAACTAATGCAGTCTAAGTCGGAGACATCATCTTCAAATTTGCAGTCGCCAGAATGCATGACGTAAGCATAAGAGATGCTCATCATTACTCAAATACTTGTGCAACATTTCCGCTCGAAATGCCGAGAAAAAATGCTTCAAACAAGAGTCGGGCAAAAAGAGCGGTTGGCAAGATACCAAGAATGGAATAAAATTGACTGCTTTGACCATCGTGAAAATCATAACAACTCCTTTTAACGATATTTAGCTGCAGGAAATAGGAACTCATAGGCATCTAGTGGGTGTAAGTTAGGAAAGAGAAATAGACGCATTTGTCCAGCCACCGCCAAGTACCGATGCGACGACCCATAACTTAAGTGCCAGAACTCATCGCCATTTGGGACGCATGGCAGACATTCATCAATTCTTCTGCGTCAAGAAATTCACAAAACGTTAAGCAGAAGCATATAGTCTCTAGCAACAATCGAGATGATGACAATATGGGCGGAAAAGAGAACAAATAGCGGCTGTTAGTACTCACCATTAGGGAAGGGGTGCTAATGTAGGCTGATTACGAGACAGAAAGGAGGAGGGAGATCGTAGATTGGCATTCCAACGCTGTTATTGCATTGATTCGTTTCGTGTCGTGTGGTTAAAGGATCACGTAATCACCATGGCGTGGATGGCAAGGGATTTTGCGAACTGTACGGCTGTTTTTCGCGATCGGTTTTAACTGCGGAGGTTTGCACTACGCTGCCGCAGCTGAGCTCCACTTTCCAACTCCATGAACCGCCTCATCGGGATAGCACAAGACACCTCGAATAGCGACGCTGCAGTGCACTGAGAAACACTGGTGACTCGTCGGAAATGGTCACATTCCATACATTTCCTTTGCCCGTCTCCACATGTTGCTTAAGGCAAAGGAAGGCAATGGAGCTGTAAGCAGGATCCGTGACAGGCATTCCGGCTTCTGTACACTTACCTTCTCGTTCTGCTCATGTTCCCACTGCATTACTGTCCATCGATGCAAACCCATCGCCTGACCGTTCAATATCGCGCGGGATCGTTCCAGCAAAAGTCAAAGCAACCAAAGTTGTCCTTTTCTCGGTAGTTAAGACCTGCTTTGTTTCCCTTGGATACTGCCGATTTAACATAACATAACATAGCATAACAAATTGTGGTAAGCTTTGAAGAAGGGACTTTCCAGTTGACGTCGTGGACTATGACAGTTTCTTGCACCGAATGAATCCGGAATATCTTTCCATGGATCGGCTGCTCTAAGTCTCCGATGCCAACAAGCCGCATCACATGAATTCCTTCGCAAACATTCTGAGCAGTTCAACTAATACGCATCGCATAATCCATTTCAGATGTGTGGGCTGGTACACTGCATAGAATGAAGTGTAGAGGATATTTAGAGTCTGCTCAACCAAATTGCTATTCGAGTTCCTTTTAGAGAAGCGGGAGGCGTCCTCCAGCTCCTCACTCCGCATTGGGTGGTTTTGAGCGGCGTGAAGGAGTGCAAGTCCACTGATAACCACTCGTAAGGCTAGGCGTCAAGAATCATGGCAAAACACACGCAGCTGAGCAGAGAGTGGACTTCTGCTCGCACTCAGACTTGGACTCGGACACCGACGCGTTCTCATAATGACCGCGTTTAATATCATTGCTTAGTATATTAAACTATTATGGTGTAAGAGGGAAGGACAATTTGTGCTTTGCGACACGCTGAAGCCTATGGAACTTGCGAACATCTGGAAGTCAGGATTGACATGTGCGGGGTGACATTGCAGAAGATGACACAAAGGCGCAAGCTCTTCTCCGGAGTAGAAACAGACTGTCGTCTATTACAAGAACAGTGGCGTGGTTGTATTGTAGAAAGAGGGCTAACTTGGCGAAAAATATGCAGTCGGTGGATTTGCGTTGAGGCGCAGAGTTGAGCCCATTCGATCCGACTGCCTGCTAATCGTGGCGGAGTCGAAGACAGTTTTGTAAGATGAAGGATATTCCTATGAAAAGATTTGCTCATATGGTCTGTGTACTTGCGCTCCAATTCTGTCATCCTTTGCACTAATGATAACCAAACCTACACTTCAATCCTCTCTTCACAAAGCACGTGGATGGAGAGAAGAGGAGTGACAGGGAGAATATGTCTACGCTTGGCACACTTAACCTTGCATCAATGAAAGTTTCATAAAATTAGGTGCAGTTTGCTATTGTCTTCTACGCTTTCTTATTTTGCTACTTTGTTCGAGGATTGTTTACCGCAACCATGGCAATCGGTCTCAATTCAATGTGAAGGCTTCAAGCGGTTTGGCGTAAAACCGAGCAGGTTCAACAGACTCACCTCCCAACACTCACTCAGTGATGGGGCTTGAGCAACCAACCTGGGGAAGAAATGGCAAATACTGCGTGAACGGAGGAAGCATTTGAGTACGTGACTGCAAGGAGCGTTTACGCAAAGCTAGAGCTTCTCCTGCCTTGCATTTGCAGAAAGGTGTAGGATGGTGGGCTTGCTGTGTAGTTTTGCCATTTGTGCTGTGATGAAGTCACCCAGTTGTTTGTCAAGTTTCCTTCCCATCCTTCATGACCGGTGCTCAGTTGTTGATCAGTCTGCGCTTGAAAGAGGTGATTCGGTTTTCCAACGTTAGAGCGTGAAAAGCTCAGTTTGAAGACGTAGAAGGCAGAAGGAAATTGCGGTAGTCCACATTAGACGAACTGATAATGAGTGGTTGTCATTTGTAATGCAGGGATAAATCAGTGAACTAAAGTGGGCTGTGAGTCGATTGTGACACTGGCAATGTTGTTCGTCATTGCAAAAGCGCTTTGTGCCCCTTCGTAAGGCAGGATTTGGTAAATTATCAACACCTAACGACTTATTCGGACGCGATTCGGTTGAAGGGATTTTGCAATAAATTACCCCAGCTGTGAGCTTTGCACCGCAGTAGTAGATAGAAGCGCAGCATGTCCAAACCCAGGTGACATAATAGCGTCTTCAACTCATGCTCGGATCCCTGCATTTTTTGGATACCTTCCAAATGAAACAAATTATTTAAACGCAATCTGAACAGGCAAAGATTACAGCAGTGTTGGAATGCCGGAGGCAGTGTTAGATGGCAGCAGAGAGAAATTACGGCTAACCAAGGCGTCGTCAATCCAAGGGCATCCACACGGGGAGAAGACATCAAGCAAACCAGCTTATAGCAAAGCAAAGTTCTGGCACAGTGAGGCATTTGTGCTGCCCCACATGCAGGGCACTCATCTGAATGTCTGTCAGTGTAACGCTCATCTGCGGTACCTCTTTTCTCACCACTGCACCATTCAGATTTGGTTGCAAACAGGAGGCTGGAAACAAGCCAGTGCAGTAATCCGCAGATTGCAGATCACGGTCCCAGTCTGTGAGCTCAAAGAAGGCAAGTAATCGACTCGCAGTTATACCTAAACAGAAAACTTTGACTTAGGGTTGCAAAATTTTTACGGTAATGAACTGTAAAAAGCAGAGATTAGATGGGAGCGATCCCAAAGTCGTCGTTTGTGGGTATCGTCCTACAGATCACTCATCTTGGTACCAGGAAGCACCATCTTTTTAGCTATCTGTGACCCGACTGTCCTCAGATTAAATTGGGAGTGTGCCTCCACTATGGGAACATTATTCAACAGATGGCATTTGGTTTCACAGATTGCTTGCGTTGTAGTGAGCATTTTAACGATGCAATTGCATAGATTGTCTCACCAAGGAGGAAACAGTGCAAGAGGTGGGAATGTGTGCAAACTAAAGAATTTCGTTGATGCAAATAAGAGAACTAGCAAGGCGCAAATGTAAAATGTCCGCTCGAATGTAGTTGACCAGTAGGCACACATGAGAGACGAACTTTTGTTCACTTCCCGATTAAACGGCAGACGCACCACCTAGGGGAGACATCTTGTGCTCCAACAAAAGAATGGTTACAACAGGTCTGCTGGACGACGAAGACTGCCCTTTTGATCATCTGATGCAGAGCTCGACAGCGTGGTTTGGTCTAATAAGAACATGGTGGTTTGGTTTGATGCGCTTCTCGAATTGCTGCTTTTCCGTAAGTCCGGATCCCAAGCTTAGTGCATCACTTCATGCCCACTACTTTCGTCTCATCTTTTATGCACTTCAACAATGCAACACCGCGCTAAAATTTGACCATTTGCTTAACCCTCAGCCTTCACAGCCGTTATGTGTAGATTCGTATTCCTCACTTCTGCTCAACGTTATCAATTTTGACATCCCCTAATAGAGAAAAGTAAAAATGTGGAACATAAGGCCATGCCTAGCCGCCTTGATTGGGCCTAGTCCCAAAACGACGAGCAACGAGCAGGGCTGCATGGAAATTTAAGTTGATGGTTTGCACAGCACTGGACGGACGCTTTATTTTCAGACCGGCCAATCGTCACAAGAAGTGTCGCCAAAATTCGTGCAGTCATTAATGTTAAAGGCGAAGCCAGAATCATTTGCAGCAGGACTTTGTAATACATGGGCAGCTGCCCTTGCCACTACCGCGGTACCTCTGCTTCCTAATGTCATGGTTGGTGCTGTGTGGTTGCGACTCCACGTCCTTGGTAAAGCCGAAATGACAGGCTGGCACTAACTAAGATAATTCCAAACAGGTTCGTTTGTGTTCCACTAATCCAGCACGACATCACGAATGTGATGGCCAACTTTGTCACATCAATCCATGCAGTGGTCACTTGCGTGCATTTGACAGTCTTAATCATGGGTATCATTAAAGCGTGGGTTGTGGACTCGAAGTGCCTTTCACCAAAGACTTCGACTTGATGATCCTCGTGTTGACGCAGCTTAGGCATCCGTCATCCGATTTAACGTAACATAGTGCTACTTGTAGAGGAGTCGCAGCTATTCTGTGACGTTGATGAAAGGTTGCCCACGATCGGTGTCATCGTGCTTATAATATTGATACATTTTGGTGCACTAACCATGAGAAATGAGATGAACGGCCAGTGCACCCACCGCTATCGCTTGCCCCATCGTGGCTTTACAGCGCAGGCATTTAATCGCATCGACGAGGTGTATTCCGCAACGGAGTAGACAAGCCCCCGCTCACTCGCTGGGGCATGCGTCAAGTTAAATAGGGATGCCATTTATGTGCTGACTTCACTGCATCTCTCCATCTCCTTATTGCATTAGGACAGGCGGCCGTTGCAACTGACTCTACATATGCTGGAGTTGAACAAACTCGCATGCAACCGCGGTCTACGCTGGGAGGCAAATGGATGACAAATGAAGACAGCCGGTGTAGCTGCACGCTTTCTCTCCAGCCACACCGCTGTGTTCCATAAACTACTTCCTATTGAAAAGAATTGAGTGGCATGCGTGAACAGATTAAAATATGGGGAAGTGCCACTTTCACGCAGGTTCACGAACACAGAATATTTGACGTGGAACGTGATGAACAAGCATCTGCTGCCTCAAGCAATGATCGCAGCACCATTTGCGTGTCTGGCGCAGTGGTGATGTGTTGCTGTGCGCAGTGCACCACCTCCCGCTTACTCATCGGCCCAATGCAATCATCTCACTGCATCCGCCACTGTGGTGGTGGTCTGTTCTTCCCCTTATCTCGCATTTCATGTTGCCTGCGGACGCGTTCGTTTGACAGCTCCAAATGTGCATGCGCCAGTATCGCCATTTGAGCCTTTCCTCCACCTTCTTTGGAAAGAGGGATGCCCTTGCCCAAATTGGGAGCGCCGACAGTCTTTAGCCGTAGTGAGTGAAGAATTGATAATGGTGCGATCTCGGTGACATTGGCATCGGGGTACAAATGACGGCTGACCTTCTACAACAATCGTCTGTCTAACAAGAAAGCCAGTAGGCGAGGGCCGCATGACTGTCAACGCAGTGGACTGCTGTTAGCGATTGCCCAACTCCAAGCAAAACGCGGTGTGATTCTATTTTAGCTCCTGCACCACGTTTCATTTCAGCCCATCTGCTTGCTTGCGATAGCCCCAATTTAAAATGTCTGTGTACGCTCCTAGTAGGATAACGCATAGTAGGCTTGAGGATGCTACCACACAACGCTCAATGCAAACTGCGCCCTCGCTCTTCTCTTGCACGGTGGTCAGGCAAGAGTTGGTTGCACTGCACTTCAAGCGCTGGTTCCACATTTTATCCATTAATGTTGCCAACGTACCTGGTTATTTGATGGCGTTTGTCTTTGCCCATTCTCCACAAAACATGGTCGAAATTGTATTATCCATGCTGATGTTGTGTGTGCTTCGGCAGACTGCGTTTCGGTTTTAGCCACTTCATATTCTGTTGATTCGTGGGCACTCCAGCCACCATTTATGCTTTAGCTTCGCTTTCTTGATCACACCTTTATTAATACAGTGCACAAAGTTGGAAATGCAAGTTCCACTTTATCCAAGGCCTGGCTTTGACATAAGACCTGAAAATGCTCGACTTATGGAACGTAGCAGTGATTGAGTCATCCGAGTCTGCTGGTGCAACTTCAGCTGTGTTTGATTTGATAGCGCCACCACCGAATGAGTTGTGCGAAGACGAAGGGCGCTGAGCATTTTGAGCTGGGAAGGCAACTCATGCTAGCGTGGATTGGAAGCCCACTTCTTGTAGGCGTGGGACGCCACCTGGTGGTTCTTGTTACATCTGCTTCCATGGGTCTGTTGGAGTGCTTACTTCGCGTTTGTGTCTGCACGTGTACTCTCCTTAAAGCTGCCAATTGTATGGTGCCAGTCGCGCTGTTGTCGAATGGGCAGCAATTATTGGGTGTGTGAGTGACAACGAAGCAGGTGAATGAATTGGGTAGTTGAAAAGCGAAGCGCATGTCGGGCCCTATGAGTCTGTAAAAAGGGGCGGCTGAGTACGTTGAATGATTGGAAGGCACGAATGCGAATCTAGTAGTTGGAGGGGAAAGAGTATGTGGTGCGAGTGTTGTTGGCGTGGATAGGAAGGAAAGGGTAACGCGAATGCGTGGCATGTCTAGGGCAGTTTTGAGTGTTGATAGGCTGGAAGAGAGGAAAGTGATTGCATTGCGGCGAAGTGATAAGTGGGTGTGGGGAGTGGATAGGTGGCTAAAATGGCTAGCTGGTTGACTGGTATGCAAAGGTGATGGAAAAGGTGCATGCAATAGAGACTACACCAATTGCATTCAAAGGCGTGGCAACAACTGGCCTGTTGGTCTGGGGTATGATGCTCGCTTAGGGTGCGAATAATCTGGCACGAGGCTGTGTCAGCCTTCCTTTCAGGCCCTTCGGACGACACCGCTGCTTGATGTGAGGCCGACATCGGAGTGGTGATGTGTTGATGTGCGCAGTGCACCACATCCAACGCACTCACCTGCCTTATCCACCAAAGCCATTGCATCTCTACCACTCTGGTGGTGGTGTGAACTTCCCTTTTTAGTTTGTTTTGCAAGTGGACGCGTGCGTGTGACATTTCCAGGTGTGTATGCACTAGCATCGCACTTTAAGCCTTTTCTCACTTGTCTGTGGGAGTGAGAAGCAATTGGCTGAAATGCAGGTGCTGGCGGCATTCAGTGGCGGTAAGTGCAAAATTGGCATTTGAAGAATTGACTCCTGTGCGATCTTAGTGGCTTCGCTAGTGGAATGCATATGAGGATTGATCCGCTACAGCAATGGTCCACCAAGCGAGGCAGTTAGTACGCGAAGGCTGCATGCCCGTCAGAGCAGTGGACCTCTATGAGCGATTCCCCTTCTTCAAGCAAAACGCGGTGTAATTACATGTTTGCTTCTGCACCACGTTCCATCTTAGCTCATCAACTTGCTTGTAGTAGCCCTCATTTGGCATGAATGTGTGCGACCATACGACATCAAGCATTCCGCCGTGCAACAGTAAAGTCGAACCTCCTCTTCCCTCTACTCTTGTGCTTTGGCCAGGCAAGAGTTGAATGCGCTCCATGTGCTTGTCCCACATTCTTGAGCGTTACTGTTCCCAATGTACGCTGTTTGCTTAAGTCTGCACCAGACCCAGCTTGATCGTGCTGAATTGCACGGTTAGCGGTAGGTTTATGCGGCAGCCAAACCAGGGCTGCAGTTGAGCTCGCAGTCGTACCGCTTGTTCGCTTACGAACCATGCTGCCTACTACACCACCTTGTTGCACGAACCACCTGTTGCTTGTCAACAATCTGAACTAATTGAGGCAGCAACCGCTAGTAGCGCGAGATGTGATAACGTAGGTGAGCAGATTTGCTGCTACCGCTCTAAATGAGGCACCCCAATCGTGCAACTCAAAGCATTGCCAAGCAAATCGGTCTTCAAATGAGGCCAGCGGAGTAGTGGCTGTCTTTACAATGGATGGCCACCAGAATACGAGGCCACACTATCCGCAGCGTGGTAGTGCGTCAAACGGCTTTTCAATTTACAAGTCGAAGTCGTGGCATGCAGTTTTCCAGCTGTAAATGGAATAAGACAATTGGTTAATATACCACGGAATTTGAGGTTTCGCTTGAAGTAATTGTGCTGAATACTGCGGTAACCAGGAGAGCCACGTAGCATCTACTGCTTCCCCTCCTCTACCAAGAGCTTGCGATGCGTCTTTTGGGTCCCAGAGTATATGCACATTTCACTCTCGGCTATCCAGCAGGTGAATAAGACGCGATTTGGAATGGCAGGTTCAATTAGGGGATTGGATGGAGGGTGGTCTGCCAAAGTAAGGAAAAGTGACCTTGGGTCGGTTACGTGGCTTTGATTTGTGGGATGGTCTTACCAGTGGCATGAGAGGAACTTACTTACGATGCTGTACAAAACCCGATGCAAAATGAGCTACGGACCCTTTGCTAATAGGATGGGAAACCGTTGAGCAGACGCGGTGCTCCACTCAGCACGAGTAGTAATTCTATCAATGCAGCAATTCATGGTGATGCGACAATAGCAAGTGAATTTGAGCAATGCAAGTTTAGAGGAAGTCGGATGCCTGCGAAGAGAATATAAAGTCACTGACTGCGTACAACGTCACTGTCTTTCCATGTCTTCAGAAACGAATTTCGGTAATTAGACTGAACACTAGCACGTAGTACAACAGTGGGCGTCAACAGCCTCAATTCACTTTTCGCCTTTTTCTTCCTGCCCTTCAATCACTGCTTACGATGACACGCTTCCGTTTCATTGTAGGAGCACCACCAAATCACTGGCCTTCTAGCCGAATATGCCACTTTGGCTCTGCGAGCTTCTCAATGTCAAGAGCTTGATGAATGTCTGCAATGCCTTTTCCAACTGGCAATGGAGTTGGCCACGTCGATGGTCAACTGCAGCACTGAGCCGTTCCATCAGTGATTGGAGGTGGCCACCCAACCAACTCTGCCAGCCATTGGAGCAAGTAAGTCGGTCCTCGCCTCGACAGCCCATTATTTGCTGCTTCCCATTCGATGCTCATTGGTAGTATTTTTCCAGCTTCTCTAATAAAAATATTGCAGCATTGTCTACTGCATAATAAATATGATGATCCGCTGAAGCCTGTTTCTTTTTAACGCTCTAGTAAATAGCACAAATGCTGCTGCTGGCGCAAATGAGAAATGTGGCAAAAGCCTTTGCAATGGGCTTGGTGGAAGGAACTGCAAATCGTTGTTGGGTTTATTGTGGGCAAAGGTCCCATCATACCGTCTAGCCTTCAAGGTGAGATGTACGGGCTAATCCCACCAAACAATTTGGTACTGCCCAGCATGCCTTATGGCAACGGAGGGAAGATGGTTGGCCACATTTGTTGCAAGTTTTGTGGCTTCGATGATTGCCCACAGACCACTAGGCCAGCGGTTTGGCGACTAGAGTGTGCCGAGTAAATTGTAGGTGGAAAACCAAGCTCAAAGTCAAGGATACAGCAACTTCCCCCGAGGGATATCGGTTTCCTTGCATTTGTCGATCAGGCCCTCTGCTCCTTCTGATGCATTATTCCATCGTTTTTAGTTGGGCTGTGGCTTCTAGGCCATTTAGCGTGATCCCTCTTACTGGGTCTTATTCTTAACTGATCACTATCACATGTTGTGCTGGTGGGAGTGAACGCCTGATTTATTGCAAGGCTCAACGGTAATTGCGCCAACCAGGACATTAATTGCCATCCCGTCCTCCCCACTCTCACCCCCACCGCCTTTCAAATAGGTGACTGAAGCGAGCAACATATTATCTCGAAAGTGGGTATCATTGTGAAAGGCGTTGGAAAGGCGGATGGTAAGCGTGCTGCAGAGGAAAGCACCACTGCTGGGGTTCGATACTCTGTTCAAACACTGTGAGTCTCCAACCCAGGCACACATCACATCAGCGTAGATGATGCAATTTTACCCACGCTTTGTGGGCAATCGACAAAAGGCGTATATCATCGCATGACCAGGTACATTGGGAAACGTAAAGCACAAAACTTTGGGACCAGCACACGAAGTGCAGTCAACTTCTGTCCGACCAATGTGCAAGAATAGAGCGAAGACGAACTTCGCATTAGCCATAGCTCGGTAATACCCTCAAACATTAAAGCTTTAATAATGTACGCCCTGATGAAAAAAAGGCAGTGGCAAGAAAGTGGAGGGCTGAAATGAATCGTGATGAAGGAACAAGCACGGAAACACGGTACGTTTTGCTAGGAGAAGGAGAATGCGCTAACAGCAGTCCACTGCGTTGACAAGCATGAGGTCCTCGCGTACCGACTTCCCTGCTCGGCGGACTATTGCTGCAGCAGGTCAACCCACACATGCAACCCGATAGCAATGTCACCGAGATCGCACCACAGTCAATTCTTCAAATGCCCTCTTCGCATTCATTGCCACTGGGCGCCGTGGATGGTTCCAATTCAGCCAAGTGGTTCCCAACCTCCGTCCCTCCCCTCACCGCTGAATGTTGAGATAGGCGAGGCTCAAAGTGTGATACTGCCGCAGGCGCATTTGAAGTTGCCATGCAATAAATGAGGCAATGAATGAAGGAGGACAACGTCAGGCCACTCGGGGGCGACAGCCAGAGCCAGAGGGGCGTAAAGAACGCTGCGGCACCAGCCGCGCTGGGGCCTGGCCGGGATTTGAACCCGGGACCACTCGCACCCTAAGCGAGTATCATACCCCTAGACCACCAGGCCTGCCGCTGGTAGCTGCAGTTGTTGCCGACTACTGCACCAACATTCTACCTGCCTGTTATCTATATTCCCACACCAACTAATCACCTACCCAGCCAGTCAGCCAGCCAGCCAGCCGACCAGCAACCATTCACTCACTCACTCACTCACTCACTCACTCACTCACTCACTCACTCACTCACTCACTCATTCACTCACTGTCACTTTTCCCCTTCCCGGCTTTCCCCAATCCACGTCTGCCCTCTACGTGACACGCATCGCTCTACCCTCTCCTCCCTTTTCGCACAAACACTACTTCCACCAAACACTCTTTCCTCTCCATACAATGCATTCGTATTCATACCCTGTCGTCACCGAACATCTTTCCACCTGCTCATCTGCCCCCTGACCACATTGCACCCACTTATAATGCCCTACATGCGCTTCACTTTGAAGCCCATCAATCCATTTGTCTTCTTCCATTACCTCTTACACACCCAATCATTCCTGCTCAGTCGCCAACATCGCGACAACCACCCAACAATCAGCAGCACGAATGACGGCGCACATACACACACGCATTCATACGCGCGAGGGTAGCAGGTCAGCAGACCTGTGGAGGCGGAAAAGTGACAGTATCGGAGGGCGAAGCGATGGGTTAGAGGGTGAGTGAGTGAGTGAGTGAGTGAGTGAGTGAGTGAGTGAGTGAGTGAGTGAGTGAGTGAGTGAGTGAGTGAGTGAGTGAGTGAGTGAGTGAGTGAGTGAGTGAGTGAGTGAGTGAGTGAGTGAGTGAGTGAGTGAGTGAGTGAGTGAGTGAGTGAGTGAGTGAGTGAGTGAGTGAGTGAGTGAGTGAGTGAGTGAGTGAAATGGTTGCTGGTCGGCTGGCTGGCTGGCTGACTGGCTGGGTAGGTGATTAGTTGGTGTGGGAATATAGATAACAGGCAGGTAGAATGTTGGTGCAGTAGTCGGCAACAACTGCAGCTACCAGCGGCAGGCCTGGTGGTCTAGGGGTATGATACTCGCTTAGGGTGCGAGTGGTCCCGGGTTCAAATCCCGGCCAGGCCCCAGCGCGGCTGGTGCCGCAGCGTTCTTTACGCCCCTCTGGCTCTGGCTGTCGCCCCCGAGTGGCCTGACGTTGTCCTCCTTCATTCATTGCCTCATTCATTGCATGGCAACTTCAAATGCGCCTGCGGCAGTATCACACTTTGAGCCTAGCCTATCTCAACATTCAGCGGTGAGGGGAGGGACGGAGGTTGGGAACCACTTGGCTGAATTGGAACCATCCACGGCGCCCAGTGGCAATGAATGCGAAGAGGGCATTTGAAGAATTGACTGTGGTGCGATCTCGGTGACATTGCTATCGGGTTGCATGTGTGGGTTGACCTGCTGCAGCAATAGTCCGCCGAGCAGGGAAGTCGGTACGCGAGGACCTCATACTTGTCAACGCAGTGGACTGCTGTTAGCGCATTCTCCTTCTCCTAGCAAAACGTACCGTGTTTCCGTGCTTGTTCCTTCATCACGATTCATTTCAGCCCTCCACTTTCTTGCCACTGCCTTTTTTTCATCAGGGCGTACATTATTAAAGCTTTAATGTTTGAGGGTATTACCGAGCTATGGCTAATGCGAAGTTCGTCTTCGCTCTATTCTTGCACATTGGTCGGACAGAAGTTGACTGCACTTCGTGTGCTGGTCCCAAAGTTTTGTGCTTTACGTTTCCCAATGTACCTGGTCATGCGATGATATACGCCTTTTGTCGATTGCCCACAAAGCGTGGGTAAAATTGCATCATCTACGCTGATGTGATGTGTGCCTGGGTTGGAGACTCACAGTGTTTGAACAGAGTATCGAACCCCAGCAGTGGTGCTTTCCTCTGCAGCACGCTTACCATCCGCCTTTCCAACGCCTTTCACAATGATACCCACTTTCGAGATAATATGTTGCTCGCTTCAGTCACCTATTTGAAAGGCGGTGGGGGTGAGAGTGGGGAGGACGGGATGGCAATTAATGTCCTGGTTGGCGCAATTACCGTTGAGCCTTGCAATAAATCAGGCGTTCACTCCCACCAGCACAACATGTGATAGTGATCAGTTAAGAATAAGACCCAGTAAGAGGGATCACGCTAAATGGCCTAGAAGCCACAGCCCAACTAAAAACGATGGAATAATGCATCAGAAGGAGCAGAGGGCCTGATCGACAAATGCAAGGAAACCGATATCCCTCGGGGGAAGTTGCTGTATCCTTGACTTTGAGCTTGGTTTTCCACCTACAATTTACTCGGCACACTCTAGTCGCCAAACCGCTGGCCTAGTGGTCTGTGGGCAATCATCGAAGCCACAAAACTTGCAACAAATGTGGCCAACCATCTTCCCTCCGTTGCCATAAGGCATGCTGGGCAGTACCAAATTGTTTGGTGGGATTAGCCCGTACATCTCACCTTGAAGGCTAGACGGTATGATGGGACCTTTGCCCACAATAAACCCAACAACGATTTGCAGTTCCTTCCACCAAGCCCATTGCAAAGGCTTTTGCCACATTTCTCATTTGCGCCAGCAGCAGCATTTGTGCTATTTACTAGAGCGTTAAAAAGAAACAGGCTTCAGCGGATCATCATATTTATTATGCAGTAGACAATGCTGCAATATTTTTATTAGAGAAGCTGGAAAAATACTACCAATGAGCATCGAATGGGAAGCAGCAAATAATGGGCTGTCGAGGCGAGGACCGACTTACTTGCTCCAATGGCTGGCAGAGTTGGTTGGGTGGCCACCTCCAATCACTGATGGAACGGCTCAGTGCTGCAGTTGACCATCGACGTGGCCAACTCCATTGCCAGTTGGAAAAGGCATTGCAGACATTCATCAAGCTCTTGACATTGAGAAGCTCGCAGAGCCAAAGTGGCATATTCGGCTAGAAGGCCAGTGATTTGGTGGTGCTCCTACAATGAAACGGAAGCGTGTCATCGTAAGCAGTGATTGAAGGGCAGGAAGAAAAAGGCGAAAAGTGAATTGAGGCTGTTGACGCCCACTGTTGTACTACGTGCTAGTGTTCAGTCTAATTACCGAAATTCGTTTCTGAAGACATGGAAAGACAGTGACGTTGTACGCAGTCAGTGACTTTATATTCTCTTCGCAGGCATCCGACTTCCTCTAAACTTGCATTGCTCAAATTCACTTGCTATTGTCGCATCACCATGAATTGCTGCATTGATAGAATTACTACTCGTGCTGAGTGGAGCACCGCGTCTGCTCAACGGTTTCCCATCCTATTAGCAAAGGGTCCGTAGCTCATTTTGCATCGGGTTTTGTACAGCATCGTAAGTAAGTTCCTCTCATGCCACTGGTAAGACCATCCCACAAATCAAAGCCACGTAACCGACCCAAGGTCACTTTTCCTTACTTTGGCAGACCACCCTCCATCCAATCCCCTAATTGAACCTGCCATTCCAAATCGCGTCTTATTCACCTGCTGGATAGCCGAGAGTGAAATGTGCATATACTCTGGGACCCAAAAGACGCATCGCAAGCTCTTGGTAGAGGAGGGGAAGCAGTAGATGCTACGTGGCTCTCCTGGTTACCGCAGTATTCAGCACAATTACTTCAAGCGAAACCTCAAATTCCGTGGTATATTAACCAATTGTCTTATTCCATTTACAGCTGGAAAACTGCATGCCACGACTTCGACTTGTAAATTGAAAAGCCGTTTGACGCACTACCACGCTGCGGATAGTGTGGCCTCGTATTCTGGTGGCCATCCATTGTAAAGACAGCCACTACTCCGCTGGCCTCATTTGAAGACCGATTTGCTTGGCAATGCTTTGAGTTGCACGATTGGGGTGCCTCATTTAGAGCGGTAGCAGCAAATCTGCTCACCTACGTTATCACATCTCGCGCTACTAGCGGTTGCTGCCTCAATTAGTTCAGATTGTTGACAAGCAACAGGTGGTTCGTGCAACAAGGTGGTGTAGTAGGCAGCATGGTTCGTAAGCGAACAAGCGGTACGACTGCGAGCTCAACTGCAGCCCTGGTTTGGCTGCCGCATAAACCTACCGCTAACCGTGCAATTCAGCACGATCAAGCTGGGTCTGGTGCAGACTTAAGCAAACAGCGTACATTGGGAACAGTAACGCTCAAGAATGTGGGACAAGCACATGGAGCGCATTCAACTCTTGCCTGGCCAAAGCACAAGAGTAGAGGGAAGAGGAGGTTCGACTTTACTGTTGCACGGCGGAATGCTTGATGTCGTATGGTCGCACACATTCATGCCAAATGAGGGCTACTACAAGCAAGTTGATGAGCTAAGATGGAACGTGGTGCAGAAGCAAACATGTAATTACACCGCGTTTTGCTTGAAGAAGGGGAATCGCTCATAGAGGTCCACTGCTCTGACGGGCATGCAGCCTTCGCGTACTAACTGCCTCGCTTGGTGGACCATTGCTGTAGCGGATCAATCCTCATATGCATTCCACTAGCGAAGCCACTAAGATCGCACAGGAGTCAATTCTTCAAATGCCAATTTTGCACTTACCGCCACTGAATGCCGCCAGCACCTGCATTTCAGCCAATTGCTTCTCACTCCCACAGACAAGTGAGAAAAGGCTTAAAGTGCGATGCTAGTGCATACACACCTGGAAATGTCACACGCACGCGTCCACTTGCAAAACAAACTAAAAAGGGAAGTTCACACCACCACCAGAGTGGTAGAGATGCAATGGCTTTGGTGGATAAGGCAGGTGAGTGCGTTGGATGTGGTGCACTGCGCACATCAACACATCACCACTCCGATGTCGGCCTCACATCAAGCAGCGGTGTCGTCCGAAGGGCCTGAAAGGAAGGCTGACACAGCCTCGTGCCAGATTATTCGCACCCTAAGCGAGCATCATACCCCAGACCAACAGGCCAGTTGTTGCCACGCCTTTGAATGCAATTGGTGTAGTCTCTATTGCATGCACCTTTTCCATCACCTTTGCATACCAGTCAACCAGCTAGCCATTTTAGCCACCTATCCACTCCCCACACCCACTTATCACTTCGCCGCAATGCAATCACTTTCCTCTCTTCCAGCCTATCAACACTCAAAACTGCCCTAGACATGCCACGCATTCGCGTTACCCTTTCCTTCCTATCCACGCCAACAACACTCGCACCACATACTCTTTCCCCTCCAACTACTAGATTCGCATTCGTGCCTTCCAATCATTCAACGTACTCAGCCGCCCCTTTTTACAGACTCATAGGGCCCGACATGCGCTTCGCTTTTCAACTACCCAATTCATTCACCTGCTTCGTTGTCACTCACACACCCAATAATTGCTGCCCATTCGACAACAGCGCGACTGGCACCATACAATTGGCAGCTTTAAGGAGAGTACACGTGCAGACACAAACGCGAAGTAAGCACTCCAACAGACCCATGGAAGCAGATGTAACAAGAACCACCAGGTGGCGTCCCACGCCTACAAGAAGTGGGCTTCCAATCCACGCTAGCATGAGTTGCCTTCCCAGCTCAAAATGCTCAGCGCCCTTCGTCTTCGCACAACTCATTCGGTGGTGGCGCTATCAAATCAAACACAGCTGAAGTTGCACCAGCAGACTCGGATGACTCAATCACTGCTACGTTCCATAAGTCGAGCATTTTCAGGTCTTATGTCAAAGCCAGGCCTTGGATAAAGTGGAACTTGCATTTCCAACTTTGTGCACTGTATTAATAAAGGTGTGATCAAGAAAGCGAAGCTAAAGCATAAATGGTGGCTGGAGTGCCCACGAATCAACAGAATATGAAGTGGCTAAAACCGAAACGCAGTCTGCCGAAGCACACACAACATCAGCATGGATAATACAATTTCGACCATGTTTTGTGGAGAATGGGCAAAGACAAACGCCATCAAATAACCAGGTACGTTGGCAACATTAATGGATAAAATGTGGAACCAGCGCTTGAAGTGCAGTGCAACCAACTCTTGCCTGACCACCGTGCAAGAGAAGAGCGAGGGCGCAGTTTGCATTGAGCGTTGTGTGGTAGCATCCTCAAGCCTACTATGCGTTATCCTACTAGGAGCGTACACAGACATTTTAAATTGGGGCTATCGCAAGCAAGCAGATGGGCTGAAATGAAACGTGGTGCAGGAGCTAAAATAGAATCACACCGCGTTTTGCTTGGAGTTGGGCAATCGCTAACAGCAGTCCACTGCGTTGACAGTCATGCGGCCCTCGCCTACTGGCTTTCTTGTTAGACAGACGATTGTTGTAGAAGGTCAGCCGTCATTTGTACCCCGATGCCAATGTCACCGAGATCGCACCATTATCAATTCTTCACTCACTACGGCTAAAGACTGTCGGCGCTCCCAATTTGGGCAAGGGCATCCCTCTTTCCAAAGAAGGTGGAGGAAAGGCTCAAATGGCGATACTGGCGCATGCACATTTGGAGCTGTCAAACGAACGCGTCCGCAGGCAACATGAAATGCGAGATAAGGGGAAGAACAGACCACCACCACAGTGGCGGATGCAGTGAGATGATTGCATTGGGCCGATGAGTAAGCGGGAGGTGGTGCACTGCGCACAGCAACACATCACCACTGCGCCAGACACGCAAATGGTGCTGCGATCATTGCTTGAGGCAGCAGATGCTTGTTCATCACGTTCCACGTCAAATATTCTGTGTTCGTGAACCTGCGTGAAAGTGGCACTTCCCCATATTTTAATCTGTTCACGCATGCCACTCAATTCTTTTCAATAGGAAGTAGTTTATGGAACACAGCGGTGTGGCTGGAGAGAAAGCGTGCAGCTACACCGGCTGTCTTCATTTGTCATCCATTTGTCCTCCCAGCGTAGACCGCGGTTGCATGCGAGTTTGTTCAACTCCAGCATATGTAGAGTCAGTTGCAACGGCCGCCTGTCCTAATGCAATAAGGAGATGGAGAGATGCAGTGAAGTCAGCACATAAATGGCATCCCTATTTAACTTGACGCATGCCCCAGCGAGTGAGCGGGGGCTTGTCTACTCCGTTGCGGAATACACCTCGTCGATGCGATTAAATGCCTGCGCTGTAAAGCCACGATGGGGCAAGCGATAGCGGTGGGTGCACTGGCCGTTCATCTCATTTCTCATGGTTAGTGCACCAAAATGTATCAATATTATAAGCACGATGACACCGATCGTGGGCAACCTTTCATCAACGTCACAGAATAGCTGCGACTCCTCTACAAGTAGCACTATGTTACGTTAAATCGGATGACGGATGCCTTAGCTGCGTCAACACGAGGATCATCAAGTCGAAGTCTTTGGTGAAAGGCACTTCGAGTCCACAACCCACGCTTTAATGATACCCATGATTAAGACTGTCAAATGCACGCAAGTGACCACTGCATGGATTGATGTGACAAAGTTGGCCATCACATTCGTGATGTCGTGCTGGATTAGTGGAACACAAACGAACCTGTTTGGAATTATCTTAGTTAGTGCCAGCCTGTCATTTCGGCTTTACCAAGGACGTGGAGTCGCAACCACACAGCACCAACCATGACATTAGGAAGCAGAGGTACCGCGGTAGTGGCAAGGGCAGCTGCCCATGTATTACAAAGTCCTGCTGCAAATGATTCTGGCTTCGCCTTTAACATTAATGACTGCACGAATTTTGGCGACACTTCTTGTGACGATTGGCCGGTCTGAAAATAAAGCGTCCGTCCAGTGCTGTGCAAACCATCAACTTAAATTTCCATGCAGCCCTGCTCGTTGCTCGTCGTTTTGGGACTAGGCCCAATCAAGGCGGCTAGGCATGGCCTTATGTTCCACATTTTTACTTTTCTCTATTAGGGGATGTCAAAATTGATAACGTTGAGCAGAAGTGAGGAATACGAATCTACACATAACGGCTGTGAAGGCTGAGGGTTAAGCAAATGGTCAAATTTTAGCGCGGTGTTGCATTGTTGAAGTGCATAAAAGATGAGACGAAAGTAGTGGGCATGAAGTGATGCACTAAGCTTGGGATCCGGACTTACGGAAAAGCAGCAATTCGAGAAGCGCATCAAACCAAACCACCATGTTCTTATTAGACCAAACCACGCTGTCGAGCTCTGCATCAGATGATCAAAAGGGCAGTCTTCGTCGTCCAGCAGACCTGTTGTAACCATTCTTTTGTTGGAGCACAAGATGTCTCCCCTAGGTGGTGCGTCTGCCGTTTAATCGGGAAGTGAACAAAAGTTCGTCTCTCATGTGTGCCTACTGGTCAACTACATTCGAGCGGACATTTTACATTTGCGCCTTGCTAGTTCTCTTATTTGCATCAACGAAATTCTTTAGTTTGCACACATTCCCACCTCTTGCACTGTTTCCTCCTTGGTGAGACAATCTATGCAATTGCATCGTTAAAATGCTCACTACAACGCAAGCAATCTGTGAAACCAAATGCCATCTGTTGAATAATGTTCCCATAGTGGAGGCACACTCCCAATTTAATCTGAGGACAGTCGGGTCACAGATAGCTAAAAAGATGGTGCTTCCTGGTACCAAGATGAGTGATCTGTAGGACGATACCCACAAACGACGACTTTGGGATCGCTCCCATCTAATCTCTGCTTTTTACAGTTCATTACCGTAAAAATTTTGCAACCCTAAGTCAAAGTTTTCTGTTTAGGTATAACTGCGAGTCGATTACTTGCCTTCTTTGAGCTCACAGACTGGGACCGTGATCTGCAATCTGCGGATTACTGCACTGGCTTGTTTCCAGCCTCCTGTTTGCAACCAAATCTGAATGGTGCAGTGGTGAGAAAAGAGGTACCGCAGATGAGCGTTACACTGACAGACATTCAGATGAGTGCCCTGCATGTGGGGCAGCACAAATGCCTCACTGTGCCAGAACTTTGCTTTGCCATAAGCTGGTTTGCTTGGATGCCCTCGGATTGACGAAGCCTTGGTGAGCCGTAATTTCTCTCTGCCGCCATCTAACACTGCCTCCGGCATTCCAACACTGCTGTAATCTTTGCCTGTTCAGATTGCGTTTAAATAATTTGTTTCATTTGGAAGGTATCCAAAAAATGCAGGGATCCGAGCATGAGTTGAAGACGCTATTATGTCACCTGGGTTTGGACATGCTGCGCTTCTATCTACTACTGCGGTGCAAAGCTCACAGCTGGGGTAATTTATTGCAAAATCCCTTCAACCGAATCGCGTCCGAATAAGTCGTTAGGTGTTGATAATTTACCAAATCCTGCCTTACGAAGGGGCACAAAGCGCTTTTGCAATGACGAACAACATTGCCAGTGTCACAATCGACTCACAGCCCACTTTAGTTCACTGATTTATCCCTGCATTACAAATGACAACCACTCATTATCAGTTCGTCTAATGTGGACTACCGCAATTTCCTTCTGCCTTCTACGTCTTCAAACTGAGCTTTTCACGCTCTAACGTTGGAAAACCGAATCACCTCTTTCAAGCGCAGACTGATCAACAACTGAGCACCGGTCATGAAGGATGGGAAGGAAACTTGACAAACAACTGGGTGACTTCATCACAGCACAAATGGCAAAACTACACAGCAAGCCCACCATCCTACACCTTTCTGCAAATGCAAGGCAGGAGAAGCTCTAGCTTTGCGTAAACGCTCCTTGCAGTCACGTACTCAAATGCTTCCTCCGTTCACGCAGTATTTGCCATTTCTTCCCCAGGTTGGTTGCTCAAGCCCCATCACTGAGTGAGTGTTGGGAGGTGAGTCTGTTGAACCTGCTCGGTTTTACGCCAAACCGCTTGAAGCCTTCACATTGAATTGAGACCGATTGCCATGGTTGCGGTAAACAATCCTCGAACAAAGTAGCAAAATAAGAAAGCGTAGAAGACAATAGCAAACTGCACCTAATTTTATGAAACTTTCATTGATGCAAGGTTAAGTGTGCCAAGCGTAGACATATTCTCCCTGTCACTCCTCTTCTCTCCATCCACGTGCTTTGTGAAGAGAGGATTGAAGTGTAGGTTTGGTTATCATTAGTGCAAAGGATGACAGAATTGGAGCGCAAGTACACAGACCATATGAGCAAATCTTTTCATAGGAATATCCTTCATCTTACAAAACTGTCTTCGACTCCGCCACGATTAGCAGGCAGTCGGATCGAATGGGCTCAACTCTGCGCCTCAACGCAAATCCACCGACTGCATATTTTTCGCCAAGTTAGCCCTCTTTCTACAATACAACCACGCCACTGTTCTTGTAATAGACGACAGTCTGTTTCTACTCCGGATAAGTGCTTGCGCCTTTGTGTCACCTTCTGCAATGTCACCCCGCACATGTCAATCCTGACTTCCAGATGTTCGCAAGTTCCATAGGCTTCAGCGTGTCGCAAAGCACAAATTGTCCTTCCCTCTTACACCATAATAGTTTAATATACTAAGCAATGATATTAAACGCGGTCATTATGAGAACGCGTCGGTGTCCGAGTCCAAGTCTGAGTGCGAGCAGAAGTCCACTCTCTGCTCAGCTGCGTGTGTTTTGCCATGATTCTTGACGCCTAGCCTTACGAGTGGTTATCAGTGGACTTGCACTCCTTCACGCCGCTCAAAACCACCCAATGCGGAGTGAGGAGCTGGAGGACGCCTCCCGCTTCTCTAAAAGGAACTCGAATAGCAATTTGGTTGAGCAGACTCTAAATATCCTCTACACTTCATTCTATGCAGTGTACCAGCCCACACATCTGAAATGGATTATGCGATGCGTATTAGTTGAACTGCTCAGAATGTTTGCGAAGGAATTCATGTGATGCGGCTTGTTGGCATCGGAGACTTAGAGCAGCCGATCCATGGAAAGATATTCCGGATTCATTCGGTGCAAGAAACTGTCATAGTCCACGACGTCAACTGGAAAGTCCCTTCTTCAAAGCTTACCACAATTTGTTATGCTATGTTATGTTATGTTAAATCGGCAGTATCCAAGGGAAACAAAGCAGGTCTTAACTACCGAGAAAAGGACAACTTTGGTTGCTTGACTTTGCTGGAACGATCCCGCGCGATATTGAACGGTCAGGCGATGGGGTTTGCATCGATGGACAGTAATGCAGTGGGAACATGAGCAGAACGAGAAGGTAAGTGTACAGAAGACGGAAATGCCTGTCACGGATCCTGCTTACAGCTCCATTGCCTTCCTTTGCCTTAAGCAACATGTGGAGACGGGCAAAGGAAATGTATGGAATGTGA